>CM059801.1:34757500-35972500 GCA_030435695.1 Brachymystax lenok tsinlingensis | reverse complement strand
TGAGGGCGCAGCGATGGTGACTTGGTGAGCTACTCTTACTTGATGAACATCCTCCCAGAGCTAATGTGAATTAGTCAATAAGGTGAAACCTGGTTGGCCACATTGAAAAAAATAGCAAGCATAAAAAAGTACCGTTGCTATGGGAACTCAGAACTGCTTTATATGAAGGAGTGGAGTTGTAAAAACAGACCTGTTGCCGACTTCCTGATTGTTCTTTTAGGTTGACACTTGGAAAGAGAATTATTAATATCGATTGTAAGCCGTTTGTTCATTGTTTCTCTAGCCGTTTTAGCAGCCTTGGTCAGACTTCAGTCAGACTGCATGGCTATGGCTAAGAGGGTTAATCGGAGCTACATTGTGTCTGTGATTGGACAGAGAGACAGAGAGAGAGGGGGGGAGCGAGAGGGAGGGAGAGAGAAGTATAGCGAGAGGGAGAGAGAGAGGGGGGACAGAGAAGGAAAGAGAGAGAGCGAGAGAGAGCGAGAGAGAGAGAGAGAGAGAGAGAGAGAGAGAGAGAGAGAGAGAGAGAAAGAGATGATTTAGCCTTCTGCTGATGTGTTGATGTCTGTGTTTGTTACCCTTTGAGTAATGATCTCCTCCAGCACCCCATTCGGCAGCGTTAACAGCCTTAATCAGGTTAACCTCTGCCCAGACACCAACATTGATGGTGTTCGCACTCTGTCTGCATATCCATCCCACCTTCTCACTCGTCCTCCAAACCCTCCTCCCTCCATCCTGGCTTCCTCTCTCTGCCACATTCTCTATTTTCCCCTTCTCCCTTTCATTTATTCTTTCTCCCTTTCTGTGCTACCTCCATTTTTGCATATCTTTCACAGCATTATCGTGTGCTCCTGTACTTCTCTCTTCATATCCTCTACTTCTCTCTTCATATCCTCTACTTCTCTCTTAATTTCCTCTACTTCTCTCTTCATATCCTCTACTTCTCTCTTCATATCCTGTACTTCTCTCTTCATATCCTGTACTTCTCTCTTCATATCCTCTACTTCTCTCTTCATATCCTCTACTTCTCTCTTCATATCCTGTACTTCTCTCTTCATATCCTGTACTTCTCTCTTCATATCCTCTACTTCTCTCTTCATATCCTGTACTACTCTCTTCATATCCTGTACTTCTCTCTTCATATCCTGTACTACTCTCTTCATATCCTGTACTTCTCTCTTCATATCCTGTACTTCTCTCTTCATATCCTGTACTTCTCTCTTCATATCCTCTACTTCTCTCTTCATATCCTCTACTTCTCTCTTCATATCCTGTACTTCTCTCTTCATATCCTCTACTTCTCTCTTCATATCCTCTACTTCTCTCTTCATATCCTGTACTTCTCTCTTCATATCCTGTACTACTCTCTTCATATCCTGTACTTCTCTCTTCATATCCTGTACTACTCTCTTCATATCCTCTACTTCTCTCTTCATATCCTGTACTTCTCTCTTCATATCATGTACTTCTCTCTTCATATCCTGTACTTCTCTCTTCATATCCTCTACTTCTCTCTTCATATCCTCTACTTCTCTCTCTGGCTCTCTTGAGTTATGGTTGTAATAATGGGATGCAGTCCAGATGGGTTCTGCCGCATTAAGCCGAGCCCATATGGTGGCTTGCCTCATGAACATACTTGATGGAGGTCTCTTTCGGTATCACTCATAAAACCTCCAAAGGGTGTTTATCACTCATAAAACCTCCATAGGGTGTTTTGGCATTCAATGTATAATGAACTTTGGCGAACGAATCAGAAGCTGATTGATTATATTTCCTTGTCAGATTACTCAAGCTCAAGGTTAGAGTAGAGGTAAGGTATGCAAAAAGTGCTATGAACATAAATGTTCAACTTTTTAAATATGTTTTTTTTTTGCCCTTATTCGAGTAAAATCATCCACCGTGAATTTCAATTGAAAAACAAGATTATTCTTGTGCAGCAAGGATGGGAGTTTTAATTCAGTCAGTCCACAAAACAATGTTATGTGAAATTCAAGATATTAAATTGAATATCCAACAGTTAGTTTATTGTTAGTTGAGAAAACGTCCTATTAACGTCTACTGTATAAAACGTCTTCACATGGGGCCCCCATTTATTTCTTCAAATAGCCAGTTAAAGACCTCCATCAAGTTTGCTTGTTTTTTACACTGCTGCTACTCGCTGTTATTTATCTATGCACAGTCACTTTACAAATTACCTCGACACCCCCGCACATTGACTCGGTGCCGGTACCCCCTGTATATAGCCTCCACATTGACTCGGTACACGTACCCCCTGTATATAGCCTCCACATTGACTCGGTACCGGTACCCCCTGTATATAGCCTCCACATTGACTCGGTACCGGTACCCCCTGTATATAGCCTCCACATTGACTCGGTACCGGTACCCCCTGTGTAACAATGTAGGACAGGGTGAAAACAAAATGGGTAAAGAACATGGCCCACCTTGCCTGATGAGGGTTCAGTCTCCTCGTCTACAAAGGACTGGAAGACTGATGGAGCATTCATCAACGTGAAACAGCCGCTCTACCCTCAGGCGGGTGGTCGAAAACTGCCCGAAAGCAGCGGGTGAAATCCTCGTACTGGTCCAACGCCGCTTCTCCTTCCCCCCATACGGCGTTGGCCCACTCCAGGGCTTTTCCTGAGAGGCAGGAGACGAGGGCGGATAACGCTCTCACGACCCGAAGGAGACGGGTGGACGGTCGCCAGGTAGAGCTCCAGCTGGAGTAGGAACCCCTGACATCCGGCAGCCGTCCCATCATACTCCCTCGGAAGCGCGAGCCGAATCCCACTGGGACCAGGTGAAGGAGGGTTGAGCAGTGGTGCCTGTGGTGGTGCTGGGGGGACTCCTCCTCTCTCCCAATGGTCCATCGTCTGCAAGACGCGATCCATGGCGGTGGTAAGATGTTGCAACATGGTCGCATGCTATTGGACACGGTCCTCTACCGCAAACACAGGGGTGTCTGCTCCTGCTGACTCCATTATAGAGGTGCGGAATTCTGTCAGAAGGCTTGGTGTAGTAGTGCAAAAGACAGGACAGCAGAGATGAGCAACACAATGTAGTTTACTCAAACTTTTACAAAGTAGAAAACAAATACCAAGCCCACCAAATGGACTGACATGAACAAGGAGGGACCGACTTCAGCGGAAGTCATGACAGTAAGGTCTACACCTGTTGTATTAGGCACATGTGACAAATACAATTTTATTGAATTTTTTTATGTATTTAAATTGAAATGGAGATTTGGCTTTTACTGACTGACAAACAAGAACTTGATTGTGTTTGTCCCTCTGTGAGGAACTTGATGTAATGCACTGTGTTTGTCCCTCTGTGAGTAACTTGATGTAATGCACTGTGTTTGACCCTCTGTGAGGAACTTGATGTAATGCACTGTGTTTGTCCCTCTGTGAGTAACTTGATGTAATGCAATGTGTTTGTCCCTCTGTGAGGAACTTGATGTAATGCATTGTGTTTGTCCCTCTGTGAGGAACTGGATGTAATGCACTGTGTTTGTCCCTCTGTGAGTAACTTGATGTAATGCATTGTGTTTGTCCCTCTGTGAGTAACTTGATGTAATGCATTGTGTTTGTCCCTCTGTGAGGAACTGGATGTAATGCACTGTGTTTGTCCCTCTGTGAGTAACTGGATGTAATGCATTGTGTTTGTCCCTCTGTGAGTAACTGGATGTAATGCACTGTGTTTGTCCCTCTGTGAGGAACTTGATGTAATGCAATGTGTTTGTCCCTCTGTGAGTAACTTGATGTAATGCACTGTGTTTGTCCCTCTGTGAGTAACTTGATGTAATGCACTGTGTTTGTCCCTCTGTGAGGAACTTGATGTAATGCACTGTGTTTGTCATTTCTGCATTTCTATTCTCTAAATACTGGACGCTCAACTCCCTAATGGCCTTCCCACACTGTACATCGGATTCAGTCTTTTACAATTATTACATGTCAAACTGTGCAATGTTACAAAATTAAAATCTTGCTATTAACCTTGCCTGATTGTACGATTTGCCTCAGTTTTGTCATCACATTCTGTGATTGGCTCGCGAGGCTACGTCAGCAGACGTAGTCTACGTTAATGTAGGCTATGTTAACTGCAGCAGTGTATTTGATCTGTGCACGTGCCAGAACCAGCAGCTGTCACGACTTCCGCCGAAGTCGGTCCCTCTCCATGTTCGGGCAGCGTTCGGCGGTCGACGTCACCGGTCTTCTAGCCATCGCCGATCCACTTTTCATTTTCCATTGCTTTTGTCCTTGTTTTTACACACCTGGTTTCAATCCCTCAATGACTTGTTCATTATTTAACCCTCTGTTTACCCCATGGTTGTTTGTGAGTGATTGTTTATTGTATTGCGGTCCGTTATTGTGGGCTTGGCATTATCTGACCTGTATTGTTATTATTGTTGAGTAAAATGTTATTATTACTCATATCTGCTGCCCTGCACCTGACTCCTCTACACCAGCTACACACAGACGCAATACAGCAGCGTAAGCCTATCTTTACACTTTCACGCAAAGTGAGTTCAGAACAACTGATAGTATGCAACTTAGAAATAGTTTTCACGTACAAACTGTATACAGTTCATTCGGAAAGTATTCAGACCCCTTGATGTTACAGCCTTACTCTAAAATTGATAAAAAAAGTAATTCCCAAATCAATCTACACACAATCCCCCATAATGACAAAGCAAAAACAGGTTTTTAGAAATGTTTGCAAATGTATAAAATATACAAAACTGAAATATCACATTTACATAAGTATTCAGACCCTTTACTCTCTACTTTGTTGAAGCACCTTTGGCAGCGATTACAGCCTCAAAACTTCTCGGGTATGGCGCTACAAGCTTGGCACACCTGTATTTGGGGAATTTCTCCCATTCTTCTCTGCAGATCCTCTCAAACTATGTCAGGTTGGATGGGGAGCGTTGCTGCACAGCTATTTTCAGGTCTGTCCAGAGATGTTCGATCGGGTTCAATTCCGGACTCTGGCTGGGCCACTCAAGGACTTTCAGAGACTTGTCCCTAAGCCACTCCTGCGTCGTCTTGGCTGTGTGCTTAGGGTCATTGTCCTGTTGGAAGGTGCACCTTCACCCCAGTCTGAGGTCCTGAGTGCTCTGGAGCAGGTTTTTATAAAGGATCGCTCTGTACTTTGCTCTGTTCATCTTTCCCTCGATCCTGACCTCGCTCGGATGATTTCTCCAGTGAGATTTAGCCACTTGCGAATTGACGGAAACGAAAGAGAAAGTACTTGATAATTTGTATTGTTCAAATATTTGGGGAATCCTGGCTTCCCTTGCCGTCCATGAATACACACCAATATCCACAACAAGTTTGGTGGAAACATACCACTGGTGGGAAAATGCACACATTTTCTTCATCCGGATTCTAGAATATTTGCATGAAAATGTGTCGCCAATTGGATGGAAACTTAGCTAGTGAGGTACGTAATGGTTTTACCAAATCTATTACAGTGAGGTACGTAATGGTTTTACCCAGATCTATTACAGTGAGGTACGTAATGGTTTTACCCAAATCTATTACAGTGAGGTACGTAATTGTCACGAGAATTTTGTTCTCAATTGTTGACATAAACTATCAATCAGACTTTGAATAATTCCCAGAGGTTGTAAAGCTCTAGTTAATGAAAAATTAGACAAAGTCCCATATCTGCAATTAGTCAGGTATTGTTTATTCATGAGAATTCTGAACTCCAAATGTGAACACAGTCTTTTTATATTGTACAAGCTTTAAGCTGAACACAAATGATACAAATGCTCCACCCTCTCTAGGAAATAGTACTTTCCCACAGTACGCATTCATTGGCTTATCACAATCTTGCAACATAAGTCAATCTGGACAGCTCCTAGCCGTCCCGAGGACGAGAAGGCCTCTCTCCTGTTGTTTGGTTTCACAAAGAATTCTTTGTTCTCCCAAATACCTCTTTTGTACATTGCAAGATTGTAACACCTTGTTCCACTCTCTATACAATATACATTTCTAGACACACACACACATCAATTGGATTATCATTGTCTTATAACCCTATCCCTATTGCATACATTTTCAGAATGGAATATTCTTAGTCATTACTTTAACATACAAACATCCCTATCAGTAATGGTTTTACCCAAATCTATTACAGTGAGGCACGTAATGGTTTTATCCAGATCTATTACAGTTAGGCACGCAATGGTTTTACCCACATCTATTACAGTGAGGTACGTAATGGTTTTACCCAAATCTATTACAGTGAGGTACGTAATGGTTTTACCCAAATCTATTACAGTGAGGTACGTAATGGTTTTACCCAGATCTATTACAGTGAGGTACTTAATGGTTTTACCCAGAAATCATTTGATATTGATATAAAAATGGATGCATTGGATCTGAAAGGATCCAATGCAGACCATAGCAGATTGCTAAACTTGATGCATCCATAGCAGATTACTAAACTGTATTTTATATGGATAATTTGAGCGTAGGTTACTCTGTTTTCGCTGGGCAAAACAGGAGAAAATGAAACAAGTGCTTATAAAAAATATATATATATATATATATATATATATATATATCATTTTTTTTCAGTTTCACACTCGCGACTCCCTAAAACCTCCTAACCAATTTGAGAACCAATGATTTATAAGGCATTTATTCAGTGATTTTCTACTTTATCTAATAAATATGTTTATTAATTCACAACTAGGATGTTGCTGGGCTCGGTATAGGCAGTGTGGTCCCCTGTTCTTCTGGTACCAGTGTCGTGAGAAAGGATGCAAGGCTTATCAGAGACAGCTCAGAGGTGAGTGCAGTGGAGGTAGGAAGAAAACAGAGAGAGACAAACCCAAATGTACTGCCATTTCCTTAATATGTGGTAGTCATTAAGACTAGTCCTTAATATGTAGTAGTCATTAAGACTAGTCCTTAATATGGAGTAGTCATTAAAAGTAGTCCTTAACATGTAGTAGTATTTAACACTAGTCCTTAATATGTAGTAGTCATTAACACTAGTCCTTAATATGCAGTAGTCACTAACACTAGTCCTTAATATGTAGTAGTCATTAACACTAGTCCTTAATATGTAGTAGTCATTAACACTAGTCCTTAATATGTAGTAGTCATTAACACTAGTCCTTAATATGCAGTAGTAATTAACACTAGTCCTTAATATGTAGTAGTAATTAACACTAGTCCTTCAGATGTAGTAGTCATTAACACTAGTCCGTAATATGTAGTAGTCATTAACACTAGTCCTTAATATGCAGTAGTCACTAACACCAGTCCTTAATATGTAGTAGTCATTAACACTAGTCCTTCAGATGTAGTAGTCATTAACACTAGTCCTTCATATATAGTAGTCATTAACATTAGTCCTTAATATGTAATATTAAATAACACTAGTCCTTGACTTTGTGGTAGTCATTAACACTAGTCCTTTAATATGTAGTAGTAATTAACACTAGTCCTTAAAATACAGTAGTCAGTAACACTAGTCCGTAATATGTAGTAGTCATTAACACTAGTCCTTAATATGTAGTAGTCATTAACACTAGTCCTTAATATGTAGTATTCATTAATACTAGTCCTTAATATGCAGTAGTCACTAACACTAGTCCTTAATATGTAGTAGTCATTAACACTAGTCCTTCAGATGTAGTAGTCATTAACACTAGTCCGTAATATGTAGTAGTCATTAACACTAGTCCTTAATATGCAGAAGTCACTAACACTAGTCCTTAATATGTAGTAGTCATTAACACTAGTCCTTCAGATGTAGTAGTCATTAACATTAGTCCTTAATATGTAGTAGCAATTACCACTAGTCATTAATATGTAGTAGTCATTAACACTAGTCCTTGATATGTAGTAGTAATTAACACTAGTCCTTAAAATACAGTAGTCAGTAACACTAGTCCGTAATATGTAGTAGTCATTAACACTAGTCCTTAATATGTAGTAGTCATTAACACTAGTCCTTAATATGTAGTATTCATTAATACTAGTCCTTAATATGCAGTAGTCACTAACACTAGTCCTTAATATGTAGTAGTCATTAACACTAGTCCTTCAGATGTAGTAGTCATTAACACTAGTCCGTAATATGTAGTAGTCATTAACACTAGTCCTTAATATGCAGAAGTCACTAACACTAGTCCTTAATATGTAGTAGTCATTAACACTAGTCCTTCAGATGTAGTAGTCATTAACACTAGTCCTTCATATATAGTAGTCATTAACATTAGTCCTTAATATGTAGTAGCAATTACCACTAGTCATTAATATGTAGTAGTCATTAACACTAGTCCTTGATATGTAGTAGTTATTAACACTAGTCCTTAATATGTAGTAGTCATTAACACTAGTCCTTAAAATGCAGTAGTCATTAACACTAGTCCTTAATGTGTAGTAGTCATTAACACTAGTCCTTAATATGTAGTAGTAATTAACACTAGTCCTTAAAATGCAGTAGTCATTAACACTAGTCCTTAAAATGCAGTAGTCATTAACACTAGTCCTTAATATGTAGTAGTCATTAACACTAGTCCTTAAAATGCAGTAGTCATTAACACTAGTCCTTGATATGTAGTAGTTATTAACACTAGTCCTTAATATGTAGCAGTCATTAACACTAGTCCTTAAAATGCAGTAGTCACTAACACTAGTCCTTAATATGCAGTAGTCACTAACACTAATCCTTAAAATGCAGTAGCCAGTAACACTAGTCCTTAATATGCAGTAGTCAGTAACACTAGTCCTTAATATGCAGTAGTCAGTAATACTAGTCTTTAATATGTAGTAGTCACTAACACTAGTCCTTAAAATGCAGTAGTCATTAACACTAGTCCTTAATATGCAGTAGTCAGTAACACTAGTCTTTAATATGTAGTAGTCATTAACACTAGTCCTTAATATGCAGTAGTCCCTAACACTAGTCCTTAATATGCAGTAGTCATTAACACTAGTCCGTAATATGTAGTAGTCATTAACACTAGTCCTTAATATGTAGTAGTAATTAACACTAGTCCTTAAAATGCAGTAGTCAGTAACACTAGTCCTTAATATGTAGTAGTTATTAACACTAGTCCTTAATATGTAGTAGTCATTAACACAAGTCCTTAATATGTAGTAGTAATTAACACTAGTCCTTAATATGTAGTAGTCATTAACACTAGTCCTTAATATGTAGTAGCAATTACCACTAGTCATTAATATATAGAAGTCATTAACACTAGTCCTTAATATGTAGTAGTAATTAACACTAATCCCTAATATGTAGTAGTCATTAACGCTAGTCCTTAATATGTAGTCGTAATTAACACTAGTCCTTAATATGTAATATTAATTAACACTAGTCCTTGACTTTGTGTTAGTCATTAACACTAGTCCTTAATATGTAGTTGTCATTAACACTAGTCCTTGATATGTAGTAGTCATTAAGACTAGTCCTTAATATGTAATAGTCATTAAGACTAGTCCTTGATATGTAATAGTAATTATCATTAGTCCTTGATATGGGGTGGCAGGTAGCCTAGTGGTTAGAGCATTGGACTAGTAACCGAAAGCCTGCAAGATTGAATCCCCGAGCTTATAAGGTAAAAAAATCTGTCCTTCTGCCCCTGAAGAAGGAAGTTAACCCAATGTTCCTAGGCCGTCATTGAAAATAAGAATTTGTTCTTAACTGACTTGCCTAGGTAAATAAAGGTACAAATTAATATATATATTTGTAGTAGTCATTAACACTAGTCCTTAATATGTAGTAGTTATTAACACTAGTCCTTAACATGTAGTAGTCATTAACACTAGTCCTTGATATGTGGTAGTCATTAACACTAGTCCTTAATGTTCAGTATTAATTAACACTAGGGTAGAGGGGAACACATATGACACCTATAATCCTAATTACAGTACCAGTCAAAAGTTTGCACACACCGACTCATTCAAGGGTTTTTATTTATTTTTACTATTTTTAACATTAGTGAAGACATCAAAACTATGAAATAACACATATGTAATCATGTAGTAACCAAAAAAGGGTTAAATAAATCAAAATATATTTTATATTTGAGATTCTTCAAAATAGCCACCCTTTGCCTTGATGACAGCTTTGCACACTCTTGGCATTCCCTCAACCAGCTTCATGAGGTAGTCACCTGGAATGCATTTCAATTAACAGGTGTGCTTTGTCAAAAGTTAATTTGTATCATTTATTTCCTTCTTAATGTGTTTGAGCCAATCAGTTTTGTTGTGACAAGGTATGGGGTATTGTGTGTAGATTGATGAGGGGAAAAAACTATGTAATAATTTTTTTTATCAATTTTAGAATACGGCTGTAATGTACCAAAATGAGGAAAAAGTCAAGGGATCTGAATACTTTCCGAATGCATTGTAATTCGTTACTTCCACCCCTGCACACTACACGATAAAGGCTCAACAGTTCTGACACTGCCAGGAGTTTGTTGGAGCCTACAACTGCACGTAGTCGTACTTAATCAGCATACCTAGACCCTATTACACTGAACGAGCCAAGACGTAGTGGTACTTAATCAGCAGACCTAGACCCTGTCACAATGAACAAGCCAAGACCTAGTGGTACTTAATCAGCAGACTTAGACCCTGTCACACTGAACGAGCCAAGACCTAGTGGTACTTAATCAGCAGTCCTAGACCCTGTCACAATGAACGAGCCAAGACCTAGTGGTTCTTAATGAGAAGACCTAGACCCTGTCACAATGAACGAGCCAAGACGTAGTGGTACTTAATCAGCAGACCTAGACCCTGTCACAGTGAACGAGCCAAAATCATCAAATCAAAATCAAATGTATTTATAAAGCCCTTCTTACATCAGCTGATGTCACAGAGTGCTGTACAGAAACCCAGCCTAAAACCCCAAACAGCAAACAATGCAGGTGTAAAAGCACACCAAGACCTAGTGGTTCTTAATCAGCAGGCCTAGACCCTGTCACACTGAACGAGCTGAGATGTAGTGGTACTTAATCAATAGACCTAGACCCTGTCACACTGAACGAGCCAAGACGTCGGACAATCGTTTGTAACCTATGAATTTGCCCACTACGTGGACATTTTGTCTGGGATGGCAACATCCTGGTATAAGACGGCTAAAATCGTAGTCTGTGTGGGCCTTATTAAAGGCCCAGTGCAATCAAAAACATGATTTTCTCATGTTTTATACATACCTCCACACTGTGAGGTTGGAATAATACTGTGAAATTTTGTTTTGGCTTGCCTGGTGACACCAGGCAGTAAATTGTTAAATAGACAATTAAGTAATAGAGTTCCAAACTTCTCAGGCAATAACAGCTAGTTTTCACTTTTCCCCACTCCCAGACAGTCCTAGCAAAATTCTTGCTTGAGAAATTGCTCTCTGCTAAGAATCTATTTTTGTTTATTTTTGATCATTTTAATTGAAAACAATCACAATAAGGTCTTCATTCTTATCCAGAAATGGTTTGATATTGAGATAAAAACATCTGCATTGAACGTTTAAAGAATAAGACTTAAATACCTAAATTCCTATTTTAGAAAAGAATCAATAAGAAACAACAAGAGATTTCACTAAACCTGACTCACAGGACACTCTGTGGATAAAGGAATTGGTTGTCATTTATCACAGTTTTGACCTGCAATATAATAATTTGAAAGATGACATTTAAAAGGTCAGTTTTCAAACATAATTCAGCATGTGTAATTGGCTTTTAGACACTTGGTGAGGGCACTCAACCATTATATTTAGGTTTTTGGAGGAAATATTTCACACATTTAGATTATTTTATTTTAAAAGGGAAATTCATTCATTTATTTTGTTTTAAAAAGGATATATTCTTCACCAACTATAATACAGGGGCCACGCTTAATTTATGAAAACATTTCAAATTCTGTAAGAATATGGAGGATACAACTTGATGGGCAAAAGATCCAAGAGATGACAGAAAGGATTTAACACAGATCCGTTACAGCATCCCACTCGATGAAGTCATAGCTTTTGTGTTTTGAATGCTCCAACCCCCTTCCCATCAACTTCAT
This sequence comes from Brachymystax lenok tsinlingensis, assembly GCA_030435695.1. NCBI lineage: Eukaryota > Metazoa > Chordata > Actinopteri > Salmoniformes > Salmonidae > Brachymystax > Brachymystax lenok. The sequence goes on along the minus strand of CM059801.1, from coordinate 35,960,456 downwards.
AGGGGTTCAAAGTGAGTGGGATAGGCTTATGGTTAGCAATGCACAATTGAGATCCCTTAGGAGAGTTGTAGACTAGAGAGGTACCCCCAATCAAATCCTGCCCATGGCCCCCAAATAGCTTGGGCCATCACTGATTATAAGCCTAATAATAATTCATTATAAGTAATACAGCATGATGCCTGTCAGCTTTAAGTAAAGTGTTACCAAACTTTCTTTACGAACATAGTACAGCAGTGGATTGATGGAACCAAGGACTTGCTCTTCATGACTGTCTTTGTGGAAGATGCTAAAAGAGTAATGTGTGCGCTACAGAGATAACTACCCATTGTCCTTGGTTGCGGCTCTGTATTGAGCCCCAATGGCGTTGTTGGGGTGAAGGCAGACCTGGGTTCAAATACTCTTTGAAATCTCTTCAAAATACTTGTTTTTTTTGTGTTGCTTTTGCCTACCTGGATTGCCAGATGGACAGGAGTTTGCACTTTTGCAACTTTACTATTGGTTCCACCGTGTCGGGCAAGCTCAATCAAGCCCAGCTGAAGTATTTGAATTTATTTCTGGGAGAAGGACGTCTGCGTCACAGAGAGAGAGAGAGAGAGAGAGGCCCTCGGAAGTGAAGGAAGAAAATGGAAACAACTGGTGGAACACAGGAGCCATGCTGCTTAAAGCAAAACATTTCAAAGGGAGGAGGCTTTGTGTCTAGTTATAACTGTGTAGTTGGAATGTTTGCCTTGGAGGCAGACGAGGAGAGGGGAGAGAGAAGGAAACAAGGTTAGAAACCTTTAAAATGTCACGAGGAAACAAACTGATTGACAGCGGACTGTCCATTGGTCTAATCTGGGATTCAGTAACATCTCAGCTCAGTCTGTTACTTTAACAACATTTACCATATAACATAAAGTAATACTTCATATTGGGAAATACTGTAGATTCTAATGCAGTGAGAGCGTAATTACTATACAATACGCATAGAACGTAGATATGCATGAATGCGTGTCACAATGATCAAATGTAAACACAATTTGAGACACCTGTCAGACAGGTTATTATTGACACAGCAGCTCTACTGTACAGTTACCTAGCAAAATAGTGTAGAAGCGATTGTTAACTGTAAACAATTTTAGCTGGCTAGCTAAGGATCTTGGCTAACTGTGAGGCAAAATAATTCACTTATTTACTGTTAATTAGCAACCACAGCTGTCTATGCTTGCAAGCGCGACGGTGTCTCCAAAGCAGCAAGGTGTCTCCTGCAATGTTTACTTTTTGACATTCTATGAAGACCACTTTCCAAGTGTATTATTAGGTAATAAGAGATTTAACAGTGGGCTGTATAATAAATCATTACCAAATTGCTTAATGCTACCTAGAAATGTAATCGATGACGTACTACTGTGTACTTAAACGCTACTTAAACTTTTAATTAAGTAAAATCACCCATATCAGAGGATTAGTAGTGTGGCGTACCACTCACAGACAGCCATGATAGGCTACTGAAAATCACCAAGCATTTGATGATGACGGCACGCCCTGAGGATGATATTGACAGATTATAAGCAAAACGGTTACCCTGGTAACCTCTGGGACCTCCAACTTATCTTATGAAGTCCAGCCCGCTGTGTCTAGGTGTATCTGGGGAGTAAGGTGAAGTTGCCCCTAGGCGCTAATCTTGGGTCACTCGCATTTCCCCTCTAATGGTTAAGGTTTGGACCGGGCCAGTGGAAGCTGATCTCTATTTAGGGAAACTTTACACCAGAGCTTTATCTGGAGATGAACAGGAAAATAACCTGGAGAGGAAGTTGCCTCAGGACATACATTTGCATTTCCTGCCTGCTTTGATGCAGTAGATGCAGCGTTTCTCCTCAGCTCACAATGTCAAACCATTTCCTCTGCTGTCGTTCCTCCTCCGAACTCAATATCAAACCATTTAATCTTTTGTCGTTGGTCTCCTCAGGACTCAATGTCAAACCATTTCATCTGCTGTTGTTTTTCCTCAGGACTCAATGTCAAACCATTTCCTCTGCTGTCGTTTCTCCTCAGAACCAAATGTCAAACCATTTAATCTGCTGTCGTTTCTCCTCAGGACTCAATGTCAAACCATTTCCCCTCCTCAGGACTCAATTTCAAACCATTTCCTCTGCTGTCGTTTCTCCTCAGAATCAAATGTCAAACCATTTCCCCTCCTCAGGACTCAATGTCAAACCCTTTCCTCTGCTGTCGATCTTCCTCAGAACCAAATGTCAAACCATTTCCTCTGCTGTCGTTGGTCTCCTCAGGACTCAATGTCAAACCCTTTCCTCTGCTGTCGATCTTCCTCAGAACCAAATGTCAAACCATTTCCTCTGCTGTCGTTGGTCTCCTCAGGACTCAATGTCAAACGATTTCATCTGGATCTTAGCCGGACAGCGTATATCACGTCAGTATGAACTCATATGAGCCCTCTATAGCTGCACCACTTATACATTTTCCAAATGATTACCCTAATGTCAACACCATTGCAACACACCAAAACTAACAACGTACTGTAATTTCCTTCACTGAAATGACTGGAATCTTCCATGACAAAACCAACCTCTAAAAGCCTCTCAGTCTCTTCAAACTGCCATTATCATCAACATCCACTTTAATGAAAACCATCAATGTTCTCACCTGCAAAGCTACTGGTATCTCTTCACATCTCCAAAATAATATATTTTTCAACAAGAAGCCATTCTCACACTACTCTGCATAATTTTAAGTGGTTCTTTGCAGTTCAAAAACAGGTTTCTTTCCTCTTTAATGAAGTGATAATTAAAATGCAGGTGCGGCGGCTCAAAATAAAATAAAATTGTATTGGTCACATACACATGGTTAGCAGATGTTTATGCGAGTGTAGTGAAATGTCTGCGCTTCTAGTTCCGTGCAGTAATATCTAACAAGTGATCGAACAATTTGTTAATGATGTGTACTAACGACAAAAGGAGTCAGGCGCAGGAGAGCTGAAATGCGTGGAAACCAACGTATTTAATCAGCCATGTACATAACAAAGTACAAAAGAGTAGGCAAAAAATACTTCCACGATAAATATAGCCTTGGGCGCATAAACAAAAACACCCGGAATAAAAAAAAATAGCCGTCAACAAATGACAGACATAGAACAAACGAAAGTCAATCACTCACAAGGACAAGAAGGAAAACAGAGGAATAAATACACGCAGACTGATGAGGGGGAATGAGCAACAGGTGTAACTGAAAACAAGGCAAAACCAATAGATAACGAAAAAGGAGCGGTGATGACTAGTAAACCGGTGATGTCGACCGCCGAACACCGCCCGAACAAGGAGAGGGGCCGACTTCGGCGGAAGTCGTGACACAATTCTCCAACAACTACCTAATACAGACAAATCTAAAGGGGTGAATGAGAATATGTACATATAAAATATATGTATGAGCGATGGCCGAGCGGCATAGGCAAGGTGCAATAGATGGTATAGAATACAGTATATACATAAGATATGAGTAATGTAAGATATGTAAACATTATTAAAGTGGCATTATATAAAGTGGCATTGTTTAAAGTGACTAGTGATCAATTTATTAAAGTGGCCAGTGATTTGGTCCCAATGTAGGCAGAATCCTCTCTGAGTTTGTGTTTGTATTTGTATTTATTATGGATTCCCATTAGCTGCTGCCAAGGCAGCAGCTACTCTTCCTGGGGTCCAGCAAAATTAAGGCGGTTTATACATTTTTTAAAACATTACAATACATTCTCAGATTTCACAACATACTGTGTGCCCTCGGGCCCCTACTCCACCACTACCACATATCTACAGTACTAAATCCAAGTGTATGTATAGTGCGTATGTTATCGTGTGTGTGTGTATGCATGAGTCTGTGCCAATGTTTGTGTTGCTTCACAGTCCCCGCTGTTCCATAAGGTGTTTTTTTAATCAGTTTTTTTTTAAATCTAATTTTACTGCTGGCGTGAGTTACTTGATGTGGAATAGAGTTCCATGTAGCAGTCTGATGGCCTTGAGATAGAAGCTGTTTTTCAGTCTCTCGGTCCCAGCTTTGATGCACCTGTACTGACCTTGCCTCAATACAACATTGTGGGGCGTTGTTTGCTCACAGCTCTTTTTGTGCAACCTTGAGTGAGAATGCCATTCCAGTTTATGTACTTTGTTGTGTTATGCCATTACGTGTTATATATCACTATGGCCACTGACATGTCACTATGGCCACTGACAAATCCCTGGCTTCTAAAAGACTCACGTATGGCCTTGTGTCATTTGAGAACAGTTGACTAGATCAGTAGTTCTCTATTCTCTCCTCAGGGACTCTGTCCAGTGCTAGCACACCTGATTCAACTTGTTAATTAACACAATAATAAAACCAATGTATTTTTTAACAATATACAGTGCATTGCAAAAGTATTCACCCCCGCTTGGAGTTTTTCCTATTTTGTTGCATTACAACCTGTAATTTAAATGTATTTTTATTTGGATTTCATGTAATGGACATACACAAAATAAATTATAATTATAATTTGCTATGAAGCCTCTAAATAAGATCTGGTCACATAATTAGTTAAATAAAGTCCAACTGTGTGCAATCTAAGTGTCACATGATCTGTCATATGATCTCAGTATATATACACCTGTTCTGAAAGCCCCCAGAGTTTGCAACACCACTAAGCAAGGAGCACCACCAAGCAAGCAGCACTATGAAGACCAATGAGCTCTCCAAACAGGTCAGGGACAAAGTTGTGGAGAAGTACAGATCAGGGTTGGGTTATAAAAAAAGATCTGAAACTTAAAACATCCCACGGAGCACCATTAAATCCATTATATAAAAATGGAAAGAATATGGCACCACAACAAATCAGCCAAGAGAGATTAATCGGCATTAATCAGAGAGGCATCAAAGAGACCAAAGATAACCCTGAAGGAGCTGCAAAGCTCAACAGTGGAGATTGGAGTATCTGTTCATAGGACCACTTTAAGCCGTTCACTCAACAGAGCTGGGCTTTACGAAAGAGTGGCCAGAAGAAAATAAGCAAACATGTTTGGGGTTCGCCTAAAGGCACGTGGGAGACTCCCCAAACATATGGAAGAAGGTACTTTGGTCAGATGAGACTAAAATTGAGCTTTTTTGGCAATCAAGGAAAACGCTATGTCTGGTGCAAACCCAACACCTCTCCTCACCCTGAGAACACCATCCCCACAGTGAAGCATGGTGGTGGCAGCATCATGCTGTGGGGATGTTTTTCATCGGCAGGGACTGGGAAACTGGTCAGAATTGAAGGAATGATGGATGGCACTAAATACAGGGACATTCTTGAGGTAAACCTGTTTCAGTCTTGAAACCTGTTTCAACCTGTTTCAGTCATTCTTGAGGTAAACCTGTTTCAGAGACTTGCAGCTGTAGTTGCTGCAAAAGGTGGCTCTACAAAGTTTTGACTTTGGGGGGTGAATAGTTATGCACGCTCAAGTTTTCATTTTTTTTGTCTTGTTCGTTGTTTGTTTCACAAGAAAAAATATTTTGCAACTTCAAAGTGGTAGGCATGTTGTGTAAGTCAAATGATACAAACCCCCAAAAAATCTATTTTAATTCCAGGTTGTAAGGCAACAAAATAGGAAAAATGCCAAGGGGGGTGAATACTTTCACAAGCCACTGTCTATTAAACCAGAATAAAAAAATTATTCTACAAAGAACCTTTGAGATTGAGAAAGATTCTTTATAGAACCATTCTCCATATACAGTGGGGGAAAAAAGTATTTAGTCAGCCACCAATTGTGCAAGTTCTCTCACTTATAAAGATGAGAGAGGCCTGTAATTTTCATCATAAGTACACTTCAACTGTGACAGACAAAATGAGGGAAAAAAAATCCAGAAAATCACATTGTAGGATTTTTTATGAATTTATTTGCAAATTATGGTGGAAAATAAGTATTTGGTCAATAACAAAAGTTTATCTCAATACTTTGTTATATACCCTTTGTTGGCAATGACAGAGGTCAAATGTTTTCTGTAAGTCTTCACAAGGTTTTCACACACTGTTGCTGGTATTTTGGCCCATTCCTCCATGCAGATCTCCTCTAGAGCAGTGATGTTTTGGGGCTGTCGCTGGGCAACACGGACTTTCAACTCCCTCCAAAGATTTTCTATGGGGTTGAGATCTGGAGACTGGCTAGGCCACTCCAGGACCTTGAAATGCTTCTTACGAAGCCACTCCTTCGTTGCCGGGCGGTGTGTTTGGGATCATTGTCATGCTGAAAGACCCAGCCATGTTTCATCTTCAATGCCCTTGCTGATGGAAGGAGGTTTTCACTCAAAATCTCACGATACATGGCCCCATTCATTCTTTCCTTTACACGGATCAGTCGTCCTGGTCCCTTTGCAGAAAAACAGCCCCAAAGCATGATGTTTCCACCCCCATGCTTCACAGTAGGTATGGTCTTCTTTGGATGCAACTCAGCATTCTTTGTCCTCCAAACACGACGAGTTGAGTTTTTACCAAAAAGTTCTATTTTGGTTTCATCTGACATTCTCCCAATCCTCATCTGGATCATCCAAATGATCTCTAGCAAACTTTAGACGGGCCTGAACATGTACTGGCTTAAGCAGGGGGACACGTCTGGCACTGCAGGATTTGAGTCCCTGGCGGCGTAGTGTGTTACTGATGGTAGGCTTTGTTACTTTGGTCCCAGCTCTCTGCAGGTCATTCACTAGGTCCCCGTGTGGTTCTGGGATTTTTGCTCACCGTTCTTGTGATCATTTTGACCCCACGGGTGAGATCTTGCGTGGAGCCCCAGATCGAGGAAGATTATCAGTGGTCTTGTATGTCTTCCATTTCCTAATAATTGCTCCCACAGTTGATTTCTTCAAACCAAGCTGCTTACCTATTGCAGATTCAGTCTTCCCAACCTGGTGCAGGTCTACAATTTTGTTTCTGGTGTCCTTTGACAGCTCTTTGGTCTTGGCCATAGTGGAGTTTGGAGTGTGACTGTTTGAGGTTGTGGACAGGTGTCTTTTATACTGATAACAAGTTCAAACAGGTGCCATTAATACAGGTAATGAGTGGAGGACAGAGGAGCCTCTTAAAGAAGAAGTTACAGGTCTGTGAGAGCCAGAAATCTTGCTTGTTTGTATGTGACCAAATACTTATTTTCCACCATAATTTGCAAATAAATTCATAAAAAATCCTACAATGTGATTTTCTGGATTTTTTTCCCTCATTTTGTCTGTTATAGTTGAAGTGTACCTATGATGAAAATTACAGGCCTCTCTCATCTTTTTAAGTGAGAGAACTTGCACAATTGGTGGCTGACTAAATACTTTTTTTCCCCACTGTATAGGTTCTATAAAGAACAGTAAAAAGGGATCTATGTAGCCTACAAAAGGGTTGCAACCACAGTGGAACCCTTTATTTTAATTAACTTTTTTTAATGGTTTTTCAAAAGACCCATAGGAAAGGATTCTTTATAGCACCATACAGGTTCCATTTAGAACCTTATGAGCATGGTTCTTTATAGAACCTTAAAAAAAGGTTCCATATAGCACCAAAAATGGTACAGCTTTGGTTACAAGCCAAAGAACTTCTATTTGGAATTACATAGAACCATTTGTTTTAGTGTACAATTCCTAACATTATTGAGAGGTGCCACAGTCCATAACATTAGTCTGTTATTGAGAAGTGCCACAGTCCATAACATTAGTCTGTTACTGAGAAGTGCCACAGTCCATAACATTAGTCTGTTATTGAGAGGTGCCACAGTCCATAACATTACTGTTATTGAGAAGTGCCACAGTCCATAACATTAGTCTGTTATTGAGAAGTGCCACAGTCCATAACATTAGTCTGTTATTGAGAAGTGCCACAGTCCATAACATTAGTCTGTTATTGAGAAGTGCCACAGTCCATAACATTAGTCTGTTACTGAGAAGTGCCACAGTCCATAACATTAGTCTGTTATTGAGAAGTGCCACAGTCCATAACATTAGTCTGTTACTGAGAAGTGCCACAGTCCATAACATTAGTCTGTTATTGAGAAGTGCCACAGTCCATAACATTAGTCTGTTATTGAGAAGTGCCACAGTCCATAACATTAGTCTGTTACTGAGAAGTGCCACAGTCCATAACATTAGTATGTTATTGAGAAGTGCCACAGTCCATAACATTAGTCTGTTACTGAGAAGTGCCACAGTCCATAACATTAGTCTGTTATTGAGAGGTGCCACAGTCCATAACATTACTGTTATTGAGAAGTGCCACAGTCCATAACATTAGTCTGTTATTGAGAAGTGCCACAGTTCATAACATTAGTCTGTTATTGAGAGGTGCCACAGTCCATAACATTAGTCTGTTATTGAGAGGTGCCACAGTTCATAACATTAGTCTGTTATTGAGAGGTGCCACAGTCCATAACATTAGTCTGTTATTGAGAGGTGCCACAGTTCCTAATTGAACAGCTGTTTATGGCAGGATTATGGAACAGAGGAGTTAATTTGTTCTTAACTGAATTGCCTAGTAAAAAGTAACTAAAAACAAATAGTTCTAAATAAGGGTTCTAAAAGTCTTGTAACCATAGCAGATCCCTTTTTGCTGCAATATAGAACCTTTATTGAAGGTTCTATCGCTACCCGGTCTATCTGCATTGACTCTTTTGACTCATCACATACTCTGCTGCTACTGTTTATTATCTATCCTGTTGCCTAGTCACTTTATCCCTACCTATATGTACCTATCTACCTCAATTACCTCGTACCACTGCACATCTACTAAGTATTGGTAGTACCCCGTGTATATAGCCAAGTAATTTAATTTATTCCTTGTGTTATTATTTCTTAAAAAATAATTTCTGGTCTGCAACAACTAAGTAAGCATTTCACTCTTAATCTACACCTGCTATTTACAAAGCATGTGACAAATAACATTTGTTTGGCCATGCTCATAAATTTCTAAATGGAACCTGAATTGTGCTATAAAGAAGATTTTCCTTAGGTTCTACAACCCTTTTTTATGGTTCTTTAGAGAACCTTTATGGAGAAAGGTTCTATGAAGAACATTTTCTTAATCTCAAAGGTTCTTTGTAGATCCTTCTGAATCATACAGGGTTTTAGTTATATTTTTTTAATTCCATTTAGCCATTTTATATTGTTAAAAATGCATATGTTTTATTATTGTGTTAATTAACTAGTTGAATCAGGTGTGCTAGCTCTGTAACAGATGGGGTCCCTGAGGAGAGAATAGAGAACTGCTGATCTAGTCAACTGTTCTCAAATGACACAAGGCCATACGTGTGTCTTTCACAAGACACCGTCACTGGCCACAGTCATATGTAACATGGAATGGCATAACACAACAGGTTAGATCAACTGAATGAACACTCTCACGCAAGGTTGCACAAAACAGCTGTGCCTAAACCACACCCCAAAATATTTGGATGAGCCGTCGCCCCTACATTTTAATTATCACTCAAAGAGCAAATCACTTTTTTTTTTAACTGCAAAGAACCATTGAAGGGCTCAAAGGGTTCTTTGAGTCATTATGGTTCCATATAGAACTATCACCCTTCCCAAAGAACCCTTGAGGAACCCCTTTCTTAGTGTGAATCCAAAAGCATATGATATGTTGTTTTTATTTCTTAGGACCTGTATTACACAAGTGTGCTTTCAGTTTACAGATGTAGGATCTTAATTTGAGCCAGTTTGCTACAGCAGGAAAATAATCCTGCACCAACAGTAAAATTATTATATGGATTATAATTAATTAACATTTTTATTAAGGGGTTGATACATTTTACATTAGGGCCTTTTGAGAAAAATGATCATAAACAAAGGAGTGATCAAATTAAGATCCTACATGTGTATGTAAAACTTCGGCCGAGATGTACCCAACCAAAGCTAGTCGGCTCAGTATCAATTTATGAGGTGGTTTACTTGGCAGAAACTTTAAAGGAAAACTTAGCAAGCTGACGTTGCAACGAACAGCACTGCAGATATTGAGATGAGCGTGATGAAAGACTCTCACAGTCACAAAGTACAGTATCAGCGCATGTATGGCATAGCACAGGAGGTTGGTGGCACATTAATTGGGGAGAATGGGCTTGTGGTAATGGCTGGAAGGATATCAAATACAACACATGGTTTTCATGTGTTTGATGCCATTCCATTCGCTCCGTTCCAGCCATTATTATGAGCTGTCCTCCCCTAAGCAGCCTCCACTGGTTCATAGGTATGTTTAATCAACGGGGGGGTAGCTACGCAACCAAAACAGCTAGGAAGTTTAGGCTCGCAGTTCAAGGTTCTTAGTTGTTACGGACCAAAACAGCTGAGAAGTTTAGGCTCGCACTTCAAGGTTCTAAGTTGTTACGGACCAAAACAGCTGAGAAGTTTAGGCTCGCACTTCAAGGTTCTTAGTTGTTACGGACCAAAACAGCTGAGAAGTTTAGGCTCGCACTTCAAGGTTCTTAGTTGTTACGGACCAAAACATCTGGGAAGTTTAGGCTCACAATTCAAGGTTCTTAGTTGTTACGGACCAAAACAGCTGGGAAGTTTAGGCTCACAATTCAAGGTTCTTAGTTGTTACGGACCAAAACAGCTGGGAAGTTTAGCCTCGCACTTCAAGGTTCTTAGGTGTTACGGACCAAAACAGCTGAGAAGTTTAGGCTCGCACTTCAAGGTTCTTAGTTGTTACGGACCAAAACAGCTGTGAAGTTTAGCCTCGCACTTCAAGGTTCTTAGTTGTTACGGACCAAAACAGCTGAGAAGTTTAGGCTAGCACTTCAAGGTTCTTAGTTGTTACGGAAATGTGTTTAACCCACAATGTGTTTGTTTTCTGTATGCAACGTCATCTCGCTGACTCTAACTTTATATTATGACTGAGTCACTTAGCTCATCAACATCATGAGTTCAGTAACGCACAAACCTTGAAAGGTCAACTTTAAACAAAAAATCCAAAGAAGCTTTAAGGTGAGGGTTATGGTTATGGGATACGATACTCTAAATTTGATACAATAAAGTAACTTCTCTCTTTTGATTAGTTTCTTAGCAGACAAAAGGCTGTTTATTCGTGATGACGCTCATTACACTTTAGTAGTAGGCACTCAATTCATCGGATAAGAAATGCTCTGTGATGAGCGTCACTATTTTACTCTCCTTTACTTAGACTTTATTTGTATTAAATAATAATAATTAGGTGGGTGTCCTACTTCACAACAAGTGCGTGTTATACACATGTGAATTGGAAATGTGTTTTTTGCATATCCCACTCCCTTTGATACACCCTCAGAGAGTGGGTTCACGGATCAGCCATTATTGACACCAACCCAGGAGCAATTGGGATTTAAGTGCCTTGCTCAAAGGCACATCGACAGATTTTTCACCCAGTTGGCTCGGGGATTTAAGTGCCTTGCTCAAAGGCACATCGACAGATTTTTCACCCAGTCGCCTCGGGGATTTAAGTGCCTTGCTCAAAGGCACACCGACAGATTTTTCACCCAGTCGCCTCGGGGATTAAGTGCCTTGCTCAAAGGCACATCGACAGATTTTTCACCCAGTCGCCTCGGGGATTTAAGTGCCTTGCTCAAAGGCACACCGACAGATTTTTCACCCAGTCGGCTCGGGGATTTAAGTGCCTTGCTCAAAGGCACACCGACATATTTTTCACCCAGTCTGCTAGGATTCAAACCAGCGACCTTTAAGTTACTGGCCCAAATAGGCTACCTAAAACTGTATGTATTGATATGCAAATGATTTAATTAATTATGCACATTTCAGAGTCCTTGTGAGGTTATACTTTGCTATTCATTCTCTGTCTGTACTTGGAAGACCTTGGACACCAATATATCAAATAACTGGTTATCAGACAGTTATTTGAGATATTTAAGGCAATGCTTTGAGGGAGTTGCCTACATTTGCATATTCCCAGAGGGAAAAACTCATAATGACGTAATTTCAACCAGTTTTGCCTGCTGTGTTTTTATAAAGATGTACAGTGATGCCTTTTTAATGCTACCATTAGCATGATGCCTTTTTAATGCTACCATTAGCATGACATAACATGTATGACATGACAACAAAGATTTAATATAAGTAGCATAATGCTGTTATGGTATTTAACATGGCAAACATTTGGAAAACATATTACCTCTCCATGCACATTAACAAGGTAACAAGGCAACTGCTCGGCCTCCGACCACAAGGCACTACAGAGGGTAGTGCGTACGGCCCAGTACATCACTGGGGAAAAGCTTCCTGCCCTCCAGGACCTCTATACCAGGCGGTGTCAGAGGAAGGACCTAAAAATCATCAAAGACTCCAGCCACCCTTCTCTCTGCTACCGCACGGCAAGCGGTACCGAAGCGCCAAGTCTAGGTCCAAGAGGCTCCTAAACAGCTTCTACCCCCAAGCCATAAGACTCCTGAACATCTAATCAAATGGCTACCCAGACTATTTGCATTGCAACCCCCTTCCTCTTTGACACGCTGCTACTCTCTGTTGTTATGATCTATGTATAGTCACTTTAATAACGCTACCTACATGTTCAGTACATATTACCTCAACTAACCGGTGCCCCTGCACATTGACTCTGTACCGGTACCCCCCCTGTATATAGTCTCGCTATTGTTACTTTACTGCTGCTCTTTAATTACTTGTTACTTTTATTTCTTATTCTTATTTTTTTTTAACTGCATTGTTGGTTAGGGGCTCGTAAATAAGCATTTCACTGTAAGGTTGTATTCGGCGCATGTGACTAATACAATATGATTTGATTTTGATTTGAAAAACATTTATTTGATTTGATATCCATTTTCATTTTAGTCATTTAGCAGACGCTCTTATCCAGAGTTGGTGCATTCATCTTAAGGGGGAGAGGGGGATAAGACTGACTGTATTTAAGATAGAGGTCCAGCAGTCGACTAGAATTCCCCTAGTCAGACTATACCAACAACAAAAAAACTTTATGAAAGACACAAATACTTGCAGAGATAAGTTGTCTTCCCAGACTATAGATGAGCACATGGTAGTTCTAATATGGTGTCCAGACCCATGACTGTCCTAATATGGACACCATATTCCCATTAATGTTTGTGACCTGTTATAACAGAAATGATGTCATGCTCATGCCAGATACTGCGAATAACAAGGATCATTACCAAGTTTTGTTTCTATGGCTTTTGCATGCTGCCTGTGTATTGACGATACTATGAAAAATATGCTCTGGTGCGTCCCTTTCTCAGCTGTCACCAAGTTTAACGTTGAGTGCTGGCTGGCCGTGATGTGTCCTAGACAGCCAGGCTACGTCCCCAATGGCACCCTGTTCCCTATATAGTGCACTACTATGGGTCCCGGTTAAAAAGTACTGCACCACATAGGGAATAGGGTACTATTTTGGACGTAAGCCCCAGTGTTTGGAGACGGCTCCTCCACCCTGGCAAACAGCAGCCTAGCAATTACACCGGATCTCCAGGAGACAAACAAGGACTTATCAAAGGCCTTCAGCGCCAAACCAAAGCAGACTTTGAGTTAGTGGCTGTGTGTGTTTGTTTGTCTCTGTGTGGGTGCGTGAAAGCGCGCGTGTGTATGGTGGGGGGTATAGAGAGAGATAAAAACAAAACAATCCACTATATATTAGGTGCCACCTTAGCAGCCAAACACACTCTGTACGTACCCTCCAGCCAAACACACTCTGTAGGTACCCTCCAGCCAAACACACTGTAGGTTCCCTCCAGCCAAACACACTCTGTAGGCACCCTCCAGCCAAACACACTCTGCAATGCATTCCTCCAGCCAAACACACTCTGTAGGTACCCTCCAGCCAAACACACTCTGTAGGTACCCTCCAGCCAAACACACTCTGTAGGTTCCCTCCAGCCAAACACACTCTGTAGGTTCCCTCCAGCCAAACACACTCTGTAGGTTCCCTCCAGCCAAACACACTCTGTAGGTACCCTCCAGCCAAACACACTCTGTAGGTTCCCTCCAGCCAAACACACTCTGTAGGTACCCTCCAGCCAAACACACTCTGTACGTACCCTCCAGCCAAACACACTCTGTAGGTTCCCTCCAGCCAAACACACTCTGTAGGTACCCTCCAGCCAAACACACTCTGTAGGTACCCTCCAGCCAAACACACACTGTAGGTTCCCTCCAGCCAAACACACTGTAAGCACCCTCCAGCAAAACACAGTCTGTAGGCACCCTCCAGCCAAACACACTCTGTAGGTTCCCTCCAGCCAAACACACTCTGTACGTACCCTCAAGCAAAACACTCTGTTGGTACCCTCCAGCCAAACACACTCTGTAGGTACCCTCCAGCAAAACACACTGTAGGTTCCCTCCAGCCAAACACACTCTGTACGTACCCTCCAGCAAAACACACTCTGTAGGTACACTCCAGCCAAACACACTCTGTAGGTACCCTCCAGCCAAACACACTTTGTAGGTACCCTCCAGCCAAACACACTCTGTAGGTACCCTCCAGCAAAACACACTCTGTATGTTCCCTCCAGCCAAACACACTCTGTCCGTACCCTCCAGCCAAACACACTCTGTAAGTACCCTCCAGCCAAACACACTCTGTAGGTACCCTCCAGCAAAACACACTCTGTAGTTACCCTCCAGCCAAACACACTCTGTAGGTACCCTCCAGCCAAACACACTCTGTAGGTACCCTCCAGCCAAACACACTGTAGGCACCCTCCAGCCAAACACACTCAGTACGTACCCTCAAGCAAAACACTCTGTACGTACCCTCCAGCCAAACACACTCTGTAGGTACCCTCCAGCCAAACACACTCTGTGCACCCTCCAGCCAAACACACTCTGTCACGTGCCCTCCAGCAAAACACACTCTGTAGGTACCCTCCAGCCAAACACACTCTGTAGGTACCCTCCAGCCAAACACACTCTGTAGGTACCCTCCAGCCAAACACACTCTGCAATGCACCCTCCAGCCAAACACACTCTGTAGGTTCCCTACAGCCAAACACACTCTGTAGGTACCCTCCAGCCAAACACACTCTGTAGGTTCCCTCCAGCCAAACACACTCTGTAGGTACCCTCCAGCCAAACACACTCTGTAGGTACCCTCCAGCCAAACACACTCTGTAGGTACCCTCCAGCCAAACACACTGTAGGTTCCCTCCAGCCAAACACACTCTGTAGGTACCCTCCAGCCAAACACACTCTGTAGGTACCCTCCAGCCAAACACACTCTGTAGGTACCCTCCAGCCAAACACACTCTGTTGGTACCCTCCAGCCAAACACACTCTGTAGGTACCCTGCAGCCAAACACACTCTGTAGGTTCCCTCCAGCCAAACACACTCTGTAGGTACCCTCCAGCCAAACACACTGTAAGCACCCTCCAGCAAAACACAGTTTGTAGGCACCCTCCAGCCAAACACACTCTGTAGGTTCCCTCCAGCCAAACACACTCTGTAGGTACCCTCCAGCAAAACACACTGTAGGTTCCCTCCAGCCAAACACACTCTGTAGGTACCCTCCAGCAAAACACACTCTGTAGGTACCCTCCAGCCAAACACACTCTGTAGGTACCCTCCAGCCAAACACATTGTAGGTTCCCTCCAGCCAAACACACTCTGTAGGTACCCTCCAGCCAAACACACTCTGTAGGTACCCTCCAGCCAAACACACTCTGTAGGTACCCTCCAGCCAAACACACTCTGTAGGTACCCTCCAGCCAAACACACTCTGTAGGTACCCTGCAGCCAAACACACTCTGTAGGTTCCCTCCAGCCAAACACACTCTGTAGGTACCCTCCAGCCAAACACACTCTGTAGGTACCCTCCAGCCAAACACACTGTAAGCACCCTCCAGCAAAACACAGTTTTTAGGCACCCTCCAGCCAAACACACTCTGTAGGTACCCTCCAGCCAAACACACTCTGTACGTACCCTCCAGCAAAACACACTGTAGGTTCCCTCCATCCAAACACACTCTGTAGGTACCCTCCAGCAAAACACACTCTGTAGGTACCCTCCAGCCAAACACACTGTATGTTCCCTCCAGCCAAACACACTCTGTAGGTTCCCTCCAGTCAAACACACTCTGTAAGTACCCTCCAGCCAAACACACTCTGTAGGTTCCCTCCAGCCAAACACAGTCTGTAGGTACCCTCCAGCCACACACACTCTGTAGGTACCCTCCAGCCAAACACACTCAGTACGCACCCTCCAGCCAAACACACTGTAGGTTCTTCCAGCCAAACACACTCTGTAAGCACCCTCCAGCCAAACACAGTCTGTAGGTACCCTCCAGCCAAACACACTCTGTAGGTTCCCTCCAGCCAAACAGACTATGTAGGTACCCTCCAGCCAAACACACTCTGTAGGTACCCTCCAGCCAAACACACTCTGTAGGTACCCTCCAGCAAAACACGCTGTACGTACCCTCCAGCCAAACACACACTGTAAGTACCCCCCAGCAAAACACACTGTACAGTAGGTCCCTCCAGCCAAACACACTGTGCAGTAGGTCCCTCCAGCCAAACACACTGTACAGTAGGGTCCTCCAGCCCAAAACTCTGTAGGTACCCTCCAGCCAAACACACTGTAGGTACCCTCTTGCCATTCAAAATGTAGTTTGTGAAATGCTTAACCGGGACCCTGACCTAGACAAAATGTATTCATAAACATGCCAGGCCCATACTTGTCACGCTCGGGCTACAAATCCAAACTGTACAGGAACGGACCACCACATCCAGGATGGAAATTGGTATATGAGAATTATATTTTGGTGTATCCTGTACGGTCATCATTCAGAGCAATACAAAATACACTCAGGCGGCCGAGACCTCAAATTGTGTGTGTGAGTGTCTGCATTTTGCGACATTGAGTTGTATTTTCTTACTCTCAACTCACAGGGCTGCATATAGTGGCGCCTGAGTCAAATAGGTTCTTATTACAGGACCAGTCAAAAGTTTGGACACACCTACTCATTCAAGGGTTTTTTCTTTATTTTTACTATTTTCTACATTGTAGAATAATAGTGAAGACATCAAAACTATGAAACAACACATATGGAATCAAGTAGTAACCAAAAATGTGTTAAACAAATCTAAATATATTTTAGATTCTCTAAAATAGCCACCCTTTGCCTTGATGACAGCTTTGCACACTCTTGGCATTCTCTCAACCAGCTTCACCTGGAATGCTTTTCTAACAGGCTTGAAGGTGTTCCCACATATGCTGAGCACCAGTTCGGCGGCTTTTCCTTCACTCTGCAGTCCAACTCATCCCAAACCATCTCAATTGGGTTGAGGTCAGGGGATCGTGGAGACCAGGTCATCTGATGCAGCATTCCATTACTCTCCTTCTTGGTTAAATAGCCCTTACACAGCCTGGAGGTCCTGTTGAAAGAAAATGATAGTCCCACTAAGCACAAACCAGATGGGATGGAGCATCGCTGCAGAATGATGTGGTAGCCATGCTGGTTAAGTGTGCCTTGAATTCTAAATAAATCACAGACAGTGTCACCAGCAAAGCACCCCCACATCTTCACATCTCCTCTTCCTTGCTTCATGGTGGGAACCACACATGCAAAGTTCCTCCATTCACCTGCTCTGCGTCTAACAAAGACATGGCTGTTGGAACCAAAAATCTCAAATTTGGACTCAGCAGACCAAAGGACAGATTTCCACCGCTCTAATGTCCATTGCTAGTGTTTCTTGGCCCAAACAAGTCTCTTCTTCCTATTGGTGTCCTTTAGTAGTGGTTTCTTTGCAGCAATTCGACCACGACGGCCTGATTCACGCAGTCTCCTCTGAACAGTTGATGTTGAGATGTGTCTGTTACTTGAACTCTGTGAAGCATTTATTTGGGCTGCAATTTCTGAGGATGGTAACTCTAAATAAACTAAAATGTTATTTGTCTCATGTGCCGAATACAACAGGTGTGGACCTTACAGTAATGAACTTATCCTCCGCAGCAGAGGTAACTCTGGGTCTTCCTTTCCTGTGGCGGTCCTCATGAGAGCCAGTTTCATAATAGCGCTTGATGGTTTTTGCGGCTGAACTTGAAGAAACTTTCAAAGTTCTTGAAATGTTCCGGATTGACTGACCTTCATGTCTTAAAGTAATGATGGACAGTCGTTTCTCTTTGCTTATTTTAGCTGTTCTTGCCATAATATGGACTTGGTCTTTTTACCAAATAGGGCTATCTTCTGTATACCACCCCTACCTTGTCACAACACAACTGATTGGCTCAAACGCATTAAGAAGGAAAGAAATTCCACAAATTAACTTGGCACACCTGTTGGCACACCTGTTTGGCACACCTGTTAATTGAAATGCATTCCAGGTGACTACCTCATGAAGTTGTTTCAGAGAATGCCATAGTGTGCAAAGCTGTCATCAAGGCAAAGGGTGGCTACTTTGAATCATCTCCATTTTTTTTGGTTACTACATGATTCCACATGTGTTATTTCATAGTTTTGATGTCTTCACTATCATTCTACAATGCAGAAAATAGTCAAATAAAGTAAAACCCTGGAATGAGTAGGTGTGTCCAAACCTTTGACTGGTACTGTACCTAGGAAGTATGCTGCTTCTTGGCATCCTGGTCATGTCCATACCCTTTACTTATCATGGCCTTTAAAGGGGGCAGGGGGGGTGTAGCTGGAGGAGCCTTCTCTCTCCCAGGACACCACTGCACATTTACAGACTCTAAGCAGAGACACAAAGAATACAATTACATTCACTAAACAGAGACACATTGTCAAGCACAGAACCCTGGGCCACTTAACACTGAGTACCATCAAACCTTTGTGGCTCATAACATTTATTCATCTTGGGAGGGCCGGCCCTAACCTTTTGGGGACCCTAGGTCGAGATTTGGTTGGGGGGGCTCTTGATGGCGGAGAGAACATTTTAAAATGTTAAAGTTAAGTTCCTGCAATTCTACATATTTTGCCATGGGGCGTAGATAGGGCTAGCCTGTATATCGTATTTTACTATATACCGGTACTGAAGAACGGATCGGTTTGAGTTTTTACTTGACCTTCTATAACAGTATTTCAATGTTTGGTATGTTAAATGTGATAAGCAACTCCGGCGAGTATAATGTTCGTTTTTAAAGTTTAATCCGTTTGCTTCTTGAGTCATCGCTCTCCCTCTCCTCCTCCATGCCGTTAACCACACCAAGCCCTGCCCCCTGTCACTCACTGGCGGTTCTGAGGGGGGGCCAGGGGGGGCCAGTGCCCCTGTGACAACAATTTTGGACCCCCTTGTGGCCCCCCTAAATGTGGAGTATGAAATAATTTTTGCATAACTAATTTTTGCTATCGTTCTTTTTTTACATCCGTTATTAGACAGTGGCAATGTGGAACACTAATTAAACCCACACATTTACTAGAGGGACATGGTCTTTTGCCTACTAATGCCTGCAATGAAGTGAAGAAAACGATATGACAACAATAACGTCTAATGTAACTGGCCCCTCTAACAGTACAACTGGCCCCAGCTTGGCCCCCCCAGTTGAAAGGGTCTAGAACCTCCACTGCTGTCACTCAAGGAGAGAGCAGCTGCTCAACCACAAAGCCCTTTCTTGCCATTCCCTCCGCATGGTCAGATGGATACAATGTTGGTTACATGCTGCTTTCCACAAGCATTCTATAATTAGACTATTTGTTTATGTATCTTATGTATCTTACTTGTTTATGTATCTTAGGTGTTGCTAAAATAATTTGTGTTAGCTGCTAATGCTAATCGCTAGTTATCTGGCTAGCTAGCTTGCTAAAATAAGAGTCAGAGCAAATGTAGCTAGTTGCCAGTGCTGGTGTAGGCCTAGATAAGCATGTTTGTGCAACAGTATCTTCTAAATCAGAGAGGAATAAGTGAAGGATGAATATGTTGGCTAATAGCTAGCTACATGAAGTATGTAAAAAATACTTTAAAATCAAATTAGTATCACCTGGAAACACTGACAAAAACTTTGGTTCCTATCCTGTCGACAATTCCTCACTGGCTTAATCATTTGTTGTCATGTCAAACAACAATGTATTCAAGGTGCTGCCTACTATAATCCAACTATAGAATTAGAATAATCATTATATTTCCATGATTCCAACAGTTCAATTAACTAGGCCTAGATTTTTTTGGGGCACATATCATGCTGCGTGGAACAATGTGGAAATGAAAATAAAAGTGCAGGAAATGTATGAAAAAATATTTGGAGTTTGATTGAACAGTATAAATGGAGAAAGCCCCATTGAAATCATGTATAATGTAGGTGTTGCCACCCTGAGGTCATCAACTACTCATGAAGCATATTCAGAACTTTTATTATTCAACAACATAAAATTACGGCATATACTGTCATAACGTCAAAAATGTGAAAGATATTGTGATATGATATTTTGTCCATATCAAATCAAATCAAATCAAATTGTATTGTTCACATACACATACTTAGCAGATGTTATTGTGGGTGTAGCAAAATCCTTGTGTTCCTAGCTCCAACAGTGCAGTAGTATCTAACAATTCACAACAATACACACACATCTAAAAGTAAAAGAATGGAATTAAGAAATATATAAATATTAGGACGAGCAATGTCGGAGTGGCTTTGACTAAAATACAATAGAATACAGTATATACAGTGCCTTCGGAAAGTATTCAGGTCCCTTAACTTTTTCCACATTTTGTTAGTTTACAGCCTTATTCTAAAATGTATTAAATCGTTTTTTCCCCTCATCAATCTACACACAATACCCCATAATGACGAAGAAAAAACAGGTTTTAGGCATTTCAGCAAATGTATACAAAATAAAAAACTGAAATATCACATTTACATACAGTACCAGTCAAAAGTTTGGACACATTTACTCATTCAAGGGTTTTTCTTTATTTTTATTATTTTCTACATTGTAGAATAATAGTGAATACATCAAAACTATGAATTAACACATATGGAATCATGTAGTAACCCAAAAAGTGTTAAAAAAATCAACATGTATTTTATATTTGAGATTCTTCAAAGTTGCCACGCTTTGCGTTGATGACAGCTTTGCACACTCTTGGCATTCTTCCAACCAGTTTAACCTGGAATGCTTTTCCAACAGTCTTGAATGAGTTCCCACATATGCTGAGCACTTGTTGGCTTCTTTTCCTTCTCTCTGCGGTCCAACTCATCCCAAACCATCTCAATTGGGTTGATGTCGGGGGATTGTGGAGGCCAGGTCATCTGATGCAGCACTCCATCACTCTGCTTCTTGGTCAAATAGCCCTTACACAGCCTGGAGGTGTGTTGGGTCATTGTCCTGTTGAAAAACACATGATAGTCCCACTAAGCGCAGATGGGATGGGTATTGCTGCAGAATGCTGTGGTAGCCATGCTGGTTAAGTGTGTCTTAAATTCTAAATAAATCACAGACAGTTTTCTGTCTGTAATTTCTGCTTGGCTTCTATTTCTGTTTTTTATTTTTAATACATTTGCAAAATGTCTAAAAACCTGTTATCGCGTTTAATCTGGATATGTATGCAACAAAAGTTCAACATTCAACTTCAGCTACCATTTCTGTCAAGCCGTGTACGCATACAGTTTGATGCATACGTTCGATAAATCCAACTGTATGCACGACACCGAACACACTGCAACTGCCTCTGCAACGCAATGCTGCAAGGCAAACGCAGCGGTTCATTGGAAATTAATGTCATTCTGTTGTACCAAAATGTAATGACGCTGTCAGTGTGTTTAAAGCATAAGGTGCAGGGTTGAGTAACCGGGTGGTAGTCGGTTAGTGACGGCTATTTACAGTCTGATGGCCTTGAGACAGAAGGTGTTTTTCAGTCTCTCGGTCCCAGCTTTGATGCAACTGTACTGGCCTCGCCTTCTGGATGATAACGGGGTGAACAGGCAGTGGCTCGGGTGGTTGATGTCCTTGATGATCCTTTTGGGCTTCCTATGACATTGGGTGGTGCAGGTGTCCTGGAGGGCAGGTAGTTTGCCCCCGGTGATGCGTTGTGCAGTCCTCACCACCCTCTGGAGAGCCTTGAAGGTTGCCATACCAGGTGGTGATACAGCCCGACAGGATGCTCTCGATTGTGCATCTGTAAAAGTTTGCATTGAAATCGCCCAGCGCTAGGCGTAGAGAAAATGTGACTTATGCCATGTTAATATGATATCTAATAAAATAAAATCGGGGCCTCCTGGAGGTCAGGGCCCGTGCCCTTCGTGCCCAGTCGGTAATTCAACCAATCTAAAATATGTTAGCTGACATGGCTAATTGAGTGACAGTCACACACTGACACAACAAGAGCAAAACTGCTGATGCACAAACAAACTTAGAAATTACACCTTGTGTATTCTACTATTCTAACTCTTAAAAGTAATTTGAGACCCTGACTGAGTTCCATTTTATTTTTGTCGGGGGGCCCCCTAGTGGCCAGGGGCTCTAAGTGGCCACCTATGTAGCTTATGCCCAGGGCCAACCCTGCATCTTGGGTTAGAAAGTCATTAAAGTTAAATTGTCACTAGTACGAACCATATCATTCTATGCAATCATGTGAGTGTAGTTCACCGAACCTCCACTTCAATCTCTTCTTCACCCCTCTTTGACCTCTTTCTCCTCTCTGCAGCAACCCCAGCAGCCGATTTACATGCTCAGGGAGCTCAAGTAGGTCCTCTCTACACAATGCGTTTATATGACATGTGCTCGAAGAGAAATGCAGCTTAGCTCGCCTGTCACTCTAAAGTTTTGAGTGTTGTGGTATTGCAGACATCACTACAGACACTTAGCAAAGAAAGTTATTGTGTGTGTGTGTATGTACTGACATGTATGTGTAACCGATCGACGCACACACACACACACACACACACACAATTATTATTCTTTGGGTGTATTGTTTATTTTATTGTGTACATTTTTGTGACTTTAGATATCGTTTTTATTTAATTTCTTTTAGATATAAGTCTGTAATGTAAATTGTAAAGTATTTTTTGTCTGTAATTGTCACGTCCTGGCCATAGATAGCCCTCTGGCTTCTCTATGGTGTTTTGGTCAGGATGTGACCAGGGGGGTTTTGTGTTCTATGTTGTATTTTCTATGTTGGGTATTGTGTTGGTTCCCAATTAGAGTCAGCTGTTAGTCGTTGTCTCTAATTGGGAATCCTATTTAAGTTTGTTCCCTTCCCCACCTGCCTTGTGGGTTATTGTTTGTTTGTGTGTAGTGCCATTGCGCTACACCACGGGTCAGATCTTTGTTTTGTCTCTTGTATTTGGAAGTTTCACTACTTTATTAAAAACATGTGTAACTCAACCCGTGCTGTGCTTTGGTCCGTTTATTTAGAAGATCGTGACAGAATAACCCACCACCAAAAGACCAAGCAGCGTGCCCAGGAGAAGGTATTCTGGACCTGGGAGGAAATCATGGGGGGTTGCAAGACCCTTCCGTGGCGGGAGTCGCCGAGGAGAGGGAGAAGGAGCAGCGACGACGCCGGGGTCCGAGGCCACAGCAGTCCCAGGATTTTTTTTGGGGGCACATGGTGTCGGCTCCATGCACTCTGAGTCCAGTGCGCCTCTCCAGCCCGGTACGTCCAGTACCAGCTCCCCGCACTCGCCCAGAGGTGCGTGAGACCAGCCCGGTGCGTCCAGTGCCAGCTCCATGCACCAGGCGTCCAGGGTGTCGTCCCAGCCCAGTACTTCCAGTTCCGGCTCCACGCACCAGGCCTCCAGGGTGTCGTCCCAGCCCAGTACGTCCTGTTCCGGCTCCATGCACCAGGTCTCCAGGGTGTCGTCCCAGCCCAGTACGTCTTCTCGGGCCGGTACTTCCCGCACCGGATCCGCCACCGACAAAGAAGGCCCATCCGAACCCCCGACATTGACTGTTGGTTGCAGTCGGAGTCCGCTTCTTTGGGGGGGGGTACTGTCACGTCCTGGCCATAGATAGCCCTCTGGGTTATCTATGGGGTTTTGGGTCAGGACGTGACCAGGGGGGTTTTTGTTCTATGTTGTGTTTTCTATGTGGAGTTTTGTGTTGGTTCCCAATTAGAGGCAGCTGTTAGCAGCTGTTGCCTCTAATTGGGAATCCTATTTAAGTTTGTTCCCTTCCCCACCTGCCTTGTGGGTTATTGTTTGTTTGTGTGTAGTGCCATTGCGCTACACCACGGGTCAGATCTTTGTTTTGTCTCTTGTATTTGGAAGTTTCACTACTTTATTAAAAACATGTGGAACTCAACCCGCGCAGCGCTTTGGTCCGCTTATTCAGAAGATCGTGACAGTAATGTATTTTTCGTTGTGTCAGACCCCAGTAAGACTAGCTATCGCTAATGGGGATCCTAAAATAAAACCTAAATTAAATATTTTGTTTTAAAACCTTTGAAGCAAAAGAGTGTCTGGCGGTCTTCCCTCAATCAATTCAATGTATTTATAAAGCCCTTCTTACATCAGCTGATGTTACAAAGTGCTGTACAGAAACCCAGCCTAAAACCCCAAACGGCAAACAATGCAGGAGTAGAAGCACGGCTTGGCATTCATTGTCTAGAGCCAAGAGAGACAATGGAGTGTTGCAAGATGTATCTGTAGAATATTTGTGCTGCAGCAGCAACAGGAGAGCTGACAAACACTGAAGTTCTCATTGGGAATGGATTACAACTGTGTCTTTCGAGGGCAGCCTTTGGTTCTTAGGAGTTGGCAGGCTTGTGATTGAGCAACATGAAAAGCAAATCCCCTCCAAGTTCCCCGTTCTTTCTTCCCCCTTTCCAAAAT
Source organism: Brachymystax lenok tsinlingensis (assembly GCA_030435695.1). Lineage (NCBI taxonomy): Eukaryota > Metazoa > Chordata > Actinopteri > Salmoniformes > Salmonidae > Brachymystax > Brachymystax lenok. The sequence goes on along the minus strand of CM059801.1, from coordinate 35,935,752 downwards.
ATATTCTCAACTCATCAGCATGCCTAATATACCCGAGAAGGAAGGCGAGCTCAGAAATGTTGCTCCTAACAGACTGTTGTGAATGGTGGGTGAAATAGGCGTTATATTAATCCTATATTGCTTTTGACTTAAATATTGACCCAACTAAGCATATCAAAGTCAAGCTCTTTTGGTCAGCACAAAACAGAGCACTTTGAGACTATTTTTCTTTGTTCATTTTTCTTACGGAGAAAAAAAACACGTAGGCTCTTGCATGCGTTGCTGAGCAAAATGAGACTGAGGAGGATGACTCCGCGATGGCTAAGCCGTTCATGTATAGACTCCTAGATTACTTAGCCTTTGATGGACTCGGAATTTAAAACCAATTTGCTTTCAGTAATGAGAATCTACATTAGAGGCTACCGCCTAATTGAGAGAAAGTGAGGGGAAAGAGAAAACGAGACAGAAGGCAGTGAATGTTGGACCCAGAGTGGAGAAGCGGGGATGGTGAAGGGGGCAGTCAAATTTGCACCTTAATTACAAAGCAGGTGCTGCCAGTCCAGACGTAATGGCTCAGGCAGAAAGGTCAAGAGGGTTTAACAGTCATTTTCCCAATCATCAGATCCTTTTTGGTATTTCACAGTTTCACTTTCCCATTTCAATAAATCAGCATCTTATTAACAGGTTGATGGGACGATGGAACAAGAGAATTAGACATTGTGTCTGTTAGTTTGGTTGTTTATTCAGCAAAGCATTGAAGTGTGCAACAATGACACTCTAGACTGTTTCAAGATTATGTGAAAATAAAGGAAATAAATGCAGAGTACTGAATGAAAGTCTATATTCACTAAGTGAAACCCAGCAATAGATCAAACGTATAGAACATAATGTTGTCATGCCATTGGCTGAGCTCCTCAGGAGGATTAGGTGGGAAGAATTTCATGTCAGGGAAGGATGCAACACTAAGATTGACAGTGAAATCAATCCACTGAGGATGAAAGAGCTTTCAGAGCATTGAAGGAAATGTTCTATTTGAGGACCTCTTTATCCTTTCAACATACTTCATTTTCTTATTGTGTGAAAGACTGGCCTTGTGACATCTGCAATTAGTGTTGAATGCGTTTCCCACTCTTTGGTGCACTCGCAGAGAAATTCACTTTCACTCAACCACTGCCTGGCTCTTAAAGCTGCAATCCGTATTTGGTGACATTGCCACGTCCGTTTGCGATATTACAACAACAAAGAAACTACTTTTTAACTTCTTAGGGAGCGGCTGCATAGGTGACGGTTTTGGAGAGTCTGGCGTGCCCAAAGTAAAATGCCTGCCACTCAGGCCCAGAAAATAGGATATGCACATAATTAGTACTATTGGATAGGAAACACTCTGAAGTTTCTAAGAGTGTTAAAATAATGAATGTGAGTATAACAGAACTAAAATATAGCAGGCGAAAACCCGAGGAAAATCCATCCGGATTTGCATTTTTTTTGTAAATGACCATCTTCTCCATTTTGCCTATTGCATACAACGTTATGTAGGACTGAGACTGCAGTACCTATGGCTTCCACTAGATGTCAACAGTCTTTAGACAAAGACTGGGAATTCTAGGAGTAACCAGAACGGATAGGAACAGGAAGAAGTCAGGGGACCACTTTTGTAAACAAGGTTTGACGCGTGAGATTGTGAACGCTCACCACTTTATTTTTCTTTCCTATCGTTCACGTTATCGTCCGGTTGAAATATTACACCAAATATACACAAAAGGATACATTAAAACAATCAACACTGTTTTTCCCCCTCTGGACAATGGCGCCGAAGGGGATGGCTGCCGTTTCACGGGCTCCTAACCAACTGTTATATTTTGTGTGTTTTTTCGCATTGTTTGTAACTTATTTTGTACATAGTATTACTGCTTATGTCTCTTATGACTGAAAAGAGCTTCTGGATATCAGAACAGCGATTACTCACTTCGAACTGGACAAAGATTATTTATTTAATAAGTCCGACGCGAAGGGTACATACTGAAGAAAAGACTGAGGTACACGGGGCCAAGATCAAGGATCCCTTGTGAGAATTTGTCGGCGAGTGGGTAACCCGCCTCTACAATCCGTTCTATTGGCCAACGTGCAATCATGGAAGAATAAACTGGATGAGTTTAGACCACCTTTTCTCGACCCACAGAGATGCATACAAAGCTGTCTCCCGCCCTCCATTTGGCAAATCTGACCATAATTCTATCCTCCTGATTCCTGCTTACTTGCAAAAACTAAAGCAGGAAGTGGTCAGATGACACGGATGCTACGCTACAGGACTGTTTTGCTAGAACATACTGAAATATGTTCTGGGATTCATCCAATGGCAATGAGGAGCATACCACCTCAGTCACCGGCTTCATCAATAAGTGCATCGACGACGTTGTCCCCACAGTGACCGTACGTACATATCCCAACCAGAAAGCATGGATTACAGGCAACATCCACACCGAGCTAAAGGCTAGAGCTGCCGCTTCAAGGAGCGGGATACTAATCCGGACGCTTATAAGAAATCTCGCTATGCCCTCAGACAAACCATTAAAGAGGCAAAGCGTCAATACAGGACTAAGATTGAATGCTACTATACCGGCTCTGATGCTCGTCGGATGTGCCAGGGCTCGAAAAATATTTCAGGGAAACCCATCCACGAGCTGCCTAGTGACCTGTGCCTACCAGACTGGCTAAATGCCTTTTATGCTCGCTTCGAGGCAAGCATCACTGAAGCATGCATGAGAGCACCAGCTGTTCCGGACGACTGTGTGATCACGCTCTCCGTAGCCGATGTGAGCAAGACCTTTAAACAGGTCAACATTCACAAGGCCTCGGGCCAGACAGATTACCAGGATGTGAACACCGAGCATGCATGGACCAACTGGCAAGTGTCTTCACAGATATTTTCAATCTCTCCCTGACTGAGTCTGTAATACCTACATGTTTCAAGCAGACTACCATAGTCCATGTGCCCATGAAAGCGAAGGTAACCTGCCTAAATGACTACCGCCCGTAGCACTCACGTCGGTAGCCATGAAGTGCATCGAAAGGCTGGTCTAGGCTCACATCAACACCATCATCCCGGAAACCCTAGACCCATTCTAATTCGCATACCACCCCAACAGATCCACAGATCACGCAATCTCAATCGCACTCCACACTGCCCTTTCCCACTTGGACAAAAGGAACACCTATGGGAGAATGCTGTTCATTGACTACAGCTCAGAGCTTTCAGAGCATTGAAGGAAATGTTCTATTTGAGGACCTCTTTATCCTGTCAACATACTTCATTTTCTTATTGTGTGAAAGACTGGCATTGTGACATCTGCAATTAGTGTTGAATGGGGGCCCACTCTTTGGTGCACTCGCAGACTATTTCACTTTCACTGCCTGGCTCTTAAAGCTGCAATCCGTGTTTGGTGAAACTGCCAGGTCTGTTGACAATATTACAACAAAGATGCTACTTCAAACAACCCAACGCTGTTTTTTCTTTTTACGATGCTCCTCTCCTCCGTTTCATCAACAAAACAAAAACAATAATACATGTGCTGGGGCGAACAGTGGCACTGTTTCACCTTAGTTGTAGTTATGTTGAAATCTGCCTATTGTACGAAAGATACATTTTTATGACACATTCTTGAATCTGCTTACTGACAGTCCATAAGCATCAATGTAAAATACAATCTCAAAGGCCCGTTCCATCATATCTGTGTACCTGCTGTTGCTATCTTTGAAACTAAAATAAAAACCGGTTACACTTTCAAGTTAAGTTTTAATGTCACATGCACAATGTCACATTGCAAGCTCTAAACCCAACAATGCAGTAATCAATGTCAATGTACTACTAAAAATAACAATGTAAAACAAAAACACATTACATTTTTTAAAATAATAATTAAGAAGAACATGAGAAGGAAGTAAGCAATATACAGGGTAAGTTCCAATACCATATTTACAGTGTGCAGGGATACTGGAGTGAAAGAGGTAGATATGTATTAGGGTAAGTTGACTAGGCATCAGGATATATGACTAACAGAGTAGCAGCAGCGTACAGTACATTCGGAAAGTATTCAGGCCCCTTGACTTTTTCCACATTTTGTTACATTACAGCTTTATTCTAAAATTGATTAAATAAAACATTTTTCCTCATCCATCTACACACAATATCCCATAATGACTGAGTGAAAACAGGTTTTTAGACATTTTTACAAATGTATTAAAAATAAAAAGCTGAAATACCTTAGCAAAGGGTCTGAATACTTATGTAACTATGAGACAATAAATTGAGCTCAGATGCATCCAGTTTCCATTGATCACAACTTGATTGGAGTCTGCCTGTGGTAAATTCAATTGATGATTTGGAAAGGTACACACCTGTCTATTTAAGGTCCCCCAGTTGACAGTGCATGTCAGAGCAAAAACCAAGCCATGAGGTCGAAGGAATTGTCCGTAAAGCTCCGGGACAGGATTGTGTCGAGGCACAGATCTGTGGAAGGGTACGAAAACATTTCTGCACATTGAAGGTCCCAAAGAACACAGTGGCCTCCATCATTCTTAAATGGAAGAAGTTTGGAACAATCAAGACTCTTCCTAGAACTGGCCGCCCGGACAAACTGAGCAATCCGGGGAGAAGGGCCTTGGTCAGGGAGGTGACCAAGAACCCGATGGTCACTCTGACAGAGCTCCAGAGTTCCTCTGTGGAGATGGGAGAATCTCAGAAAGAACACCATCTCTGCAGCACTCCACCAATCAGGCCTTCATGGTAGAGTGGTCAGACGGAAGCAACTCCTCAGTAAGAGGCACATGACAGCCGGCTTGGAGTTTGCCAAAGGCACTTAACTTCTTAGGGAGCGGCAGCTGAGGTGTCGGTTTTGGAGAGTCTGGCGTGCCCAAAGTAAAAGGCCTGCCACTCAGGCCCAGAAACTAGGATATGCACATAATTAGTACTATTGGATAAGAAACACTCTGAAGATTCTAAGAGTGTTAAAATATTGTCTGTGAGTACAACAGAACTGATTTAGCAGGCAAAAATCAGAGGAATTTCTGTCCTGGAAAAAGTGTTTTTGACACATTGCCTCATTTTGAACCCCTCCCTATTGAAAACAGCCATATATGGGAGTAAGATTGCAGTATCTATTGCTTCCACTGGATGTCAACAGTCTCTAGACAGTGTTTGGTTATGTTAGGCTGCTCTGGATGGTAATAGAAGAAGAATTTCGAACTAGTCATCGGATGTAAAAAGTAGAGGAGGCGCGTTCACGGGCTCGCGTTGCGCTGTGGTTTTTTCCTTTCCTATCGTCCAGTTTATAATCCGGTTGAAATATTATAGTAAATATACATAAGTGTTCCTAAGGATACATTATCAATGATGTTTGATTGTTCTTGGACAAGTGTATAGGTATAGGTTGAACGTGTTCTCTTCACGGTTCAATGGGCGAGTGGACGCTGTATTTTATGAACATAACGAGCCAACCAAACAGAGATTTATGGATATAATAAATGACTTTTTCTAACAAAAGAACCATTGGATGTCTTCGTTGGACACTTGGGAAGCCCTCAGCAGAAGTTCTTCGAAAGGTAAGCGATTTTATATTTGCGATTTTATGCGTTTTATAAGACCCGCTTTGGTTATGGATTTAAGCTAATGCATAAAATAGAGGGGCTATCCTCAAACAATCAAGTGTTGTGCTTTCGCCGTCAAGCCTTTTTGAAATCTGACAACGCTGTGATATTGCCAAGAATCAGAGCTTTTGATGACTATGCAACATTTGTATATTGATGAATGTTTAATAATTCAACTTTTGGATTTTGAATTTGGCGCCTTACATTTCACCGGCTAGCGCCCCGCTGCTCCCTAAGTAGTTAAAGACTCTCAGACCATGACAAACAAGGTTCTCTGGTCTGATGAAACCAAGAATGAAACTCTTTGGCCTGAATGCCAGGTGTCACATCTGGAAGAAACCTACGGTAAAGCATGGTGGTGGCAGCGTCATGCAGTGGGGATGTTTTTCAGCGACGGAGACTAATCAGGATCGAGGGAAAGATGAACGGAGCAAAGTATAGAGAGATCCCTTGATTTAAACCTGCTCCAAAGCGTTCAGGATTTCAGACTGGAGTGAAGGTTCACCTTCCAACAGAACAATGACCCTAAGCACACAGCCAAGACAAGGAAGGAGTGGCTTCAGGACAAGTCTCTGAATGTCCTTGAGTGGTCCAGACAGAGCTCGGACTTGAACCCGATGAAACATCTCTGGAGAGACCTTAAAATAGCTGTGCAGCGACGCTTACCATCCAACATGACAGAGCTTGAGAGGATCTGCAGAGAAGAATGGGAGAAACTCCACAAATACAGGCGTGCCAAGCAAGGTACTGAGTAAAGTGTCTGAATACTTAAGTAAATGTAAAATAATTTTTTTTTGCAAACATTTAAAAAATAATCTGTTTTTCCTTCGTCATTATGTGGTATTTTGATTAGATTGATGAGGGAAAAAAATATTTAATCCATTTTAGAATAAGGCTGTACTGTAAAACAAAATGTGGAAAAAGTCAAGGGGTCTGAATACTTTCCGAATTAACTGTAAATAAAGATTGCATGTGAGCAGTGTGTGTGCGTGTGTGTAGAGATAGTATAAATGTGTGTGTGTGTGTTTGTGTGTGTGTGTGTGTTGGAGTGTCATTGTGTGTGAGTGTGTAGAGTCCAGTGAGTGTGTAGAGTCCAGTGAGTGTGTAGGGTCCTGTGAGTGTGTAGGGTCCTGTGAGTGTGTAGGGTCCTGTGTGTGTAGATAGAGACAGTGCAAAAATAAAATACAAGGGTCAACTCAGTCCTTGTTAGCTATTTATCAGTCTAAATAGCTAAAGAGAATAGTCTATGGCTTGGGTAGCTGGAGTCTTTAACGATTTTCCGGGCCTTCCTTTATAGAGGTCCTGGATGGCAGGGAGCTCGGCCCCAGTGATGTACTGGGCTGTCCTCAGCACCCTCTGTAGTGCCATGCGATCGAGGGCGGTGTTGTTGCCATACCAAGCAGTGATGCAGCCAGTCAAGATGCTCTCAACTGTGCTGCTGTAGACATTTTTGAGGATTTGAGGGTGTGCACTGCAGCCCCGTCGATGTGGATGGGGGTGTGCACTCCCTCCCATTTCCTGTAGTCTGCGATCAGATCCTTGGTCTTACTGACAATGAGTGAGAGGGTGTTGTCCCGGCACCACACTGCCAGGTCACTGACCTTCTACCTGTAGGATGTTTTATCGTCACCGGTGAGCAAAACTTTATGATGGTGTTGGAGTTGTACGTGGCCACACAGTCATGGGTGAACAGGGAGTACAGGAGGGGACTAAGCACACACCCCTATGGGGCCCCCATGTTGAGCGTTAGCGTGGCGGAGGTGATGTTGCCTATTCTCACCACCTGGGGTCAGCCTGTCAGGAAGTCCAGGATCCAGTTACAGAGGGAGGTGTTCAGTCCCATGGTCCTAAGCTTGGTGACGATCTTGGAGGGGACAATGGTGTTGAACTCTGAACTGTAGTCAATGAAAATCCTTTTCCCATAGGTATGCATTCAATCAAATTCAATCAAATGTATTTATAAAGCCCTTCTTACATCAGCTGATGTCACAAAGTGCTGTACAGAAACCCAGCCTAAAACCCCAAACAGCAAGCAATGCAGGTGTAGAAGCACGGTGGCTAGGAAAAACTCCCATGAAAGGCCGGAACCTAGGAAGAAACCTAGAGAGGAACCAGGCTATGAGGGGTGCTCAGAACATGGCCAAGATGTTCAAATGTTCATAGATGACCAGCAGGGTCAAATAATAGTAATCTCAGTGCTTGTTGAGGGTGCAACAGGTCAGCACCTCAGGAGTAAATGTCAGTTGGCTTTTCATAGCCGATCATTCAGAGTATCTCTACCGCTCCTGCTGTCTCTAGAGAGTTGAAAACAGCAGGTCTGGGACAAGGTAGCACGTCCGGTGAACAGGTCAGGGTTCCATAGCCGCAGGCTGAACAGTTGCAATTGGAGCAGCAGCACGACCAGGTGGACTGGGGACAGCAAGGAGTCATCAGGCCAGGTAATCCTGAGGCATGGTCCTAGGGCTCAGGTCCTCCGAGAAAGAGAGAGAGAAAAAAAAAGAGAGAGAAAAAAGAGAGAATTAGAGAGATCATACTTAAATTCACACAGGACACCGGATAAGACAGGAGAAATACTCCAGATATAACAGACTGACCCTAGCCCCCCGACACAAACTATTTCAGCATAAATACTGGAGGCTGAGACAGGAGGGGTCGGGAGACACTGTGGAACCTGTCCTACGGACAGGGCCAAACAGGCAGGATATAACCCCTCCCACTTTGCCAAAGCACAGCCCCCACACCACTAGAGGGATATCTTCAACCACCAACTTACTATCCTGAGACAAGGCAGAGTGAAGCCCATAAAGATCTCCCCTACGGCACGAACCCAAGGGGGGGCGCCAACCCGGACAGGAAGATCACGTCAGTGACTCAACCCACTCAAGTGGCGCACCCCTCCTAGGGACGGCATGGAAGAGCACCAGTAAGCCAGTGACTCAGCCCCTGTAATAGGGTTTCAGGCAGAGAACCCCAGTGGAGAGAGGGGAACTGGCCAGGCAGAGACAGCAAGGGTGGTTCGTTGCTCCAGTGCCTTTCTGTTCACCTTCACACTCCTGGGCCAGACTACACTCAATCATAGGACCTACTGAAGAGATGAGTCTTCAATACAGACTTAAAGGTCGAGAAACGAGTCTGCGTCTCTCACATAGGCAGACCATTCCATAAAAATGTAGCTCTATAGGAGAAAGCCCTGCCTCCAGCTGTTTGCTTAGAAATTCTAGTGACAGTAAGGAGGCCTGCGTCTTGTGACCGTAACGTACGTGTAGGTATGTACGGCAGGACCAAATCGGAATGATAGGTAGGAGTAAGCCCATGTAATGTTTGTAGGTTAACAGTAAAACCTTGAAATCAGCCCTAGCCTTAACAGGAAGCCAGTGTAGAGAGGCTAGCACTGGAGTAATATGATCAAATGTTTTGGTTCTAGTCAAGATTCTAGCAGCCGTGTTTAGTACTAACTGAAGTTTATTTAGTGCTTTATCCGCGTAGCCGGAAAGTAGAGCATAGAGTGACAAAAGCATGGATACATTTTTCTGCATCATTTTTGGACAGAAAGTTTCTGATTTTTGCAATGTTAGGTAGATGGAAAACAGTCTTGATATGTTCGTCAAAAGAGAGATCAGGGTCCAGAGTAATGCCGAGGTCCTTCACAGTTTTATTTCAGACGACTGTACGCTCAACGCTCACAGCGAGTCACAATAGGTCCCCACGTGTCAGACATACGCAATAAAAACACAGGCTCTCCTCAGGGATGTGTTTTGTCCCCACTCCTGTACATCTTGCACACCAATAGTTGTACTAGTTCCCATCCTGACAGACACCTCGTTAACTTCTTAGGGAGCGGCTGCATAGGTGACGGTTTTGGAGAGTCTGGTGTCTGGTGTGCCCAAAGTAAAATGCATGCCACTCAGGCCCAGAAAATAGGATATGCACATAATTAGTACTATTGGATAGGAAACACTGAAGTTTCTAAGAGTGTTAAAATAATGTAAGTGAATATAACAATTGATATAGCAGGCGAAAACCCGAGGAAAACCCATCCGGATTTGCAGGTTTTTTTGTAAATAAGCATCTTCTCCATTGTGCCTATTGCAAACAACTTTATGTAGGACTGAGACTGCAGTACCTATGGCTTCCACTAGATGTCAACAGTCTATATACAAAGTCTGGGAATTCTAGGAGTGACCAGAACAGATCGGAACAGGAAATTGTCAGGCGACCACTTTTGTAAACAAGGTTTGACGCGAGCGAGATTGTGAACGCGCACCACTATTTTTCTTTCCTATCGTTCACGTTATCGTCCAGTTGAAATATTACAGCAAATATACCCAAAAGGATACCTAAGGATACATTAAAAATGATGTTTGATTTGTTTGTAGAAAGTGTTTAGGTATAATTTGAACGTGTTCTCTTCACGGTTCAATGGGCGACTCAGCGGTGGATTTTATGATCATAACGCGCCAACCAAACAGAGATTTATGGATATAATAAATGACTTTTTCTAACAAAAGAAGCATGGATTGTCTTCGTTGGACACTTGGGAAGCCCTCAGCAGAAGTTCATCAAAGGTAAGCGATTTTATATTAGCGATTTTATGCATTTTGTGAGACCCGTGTTGGGTTATGAATTTATGCTAATGCATTAATATTAGAGGTGCTACCCTCAAACAATCAAATGTTGTGCTTTCGCCATAAAGCCTTTTTGAAATCTGACAACGCTGTGATATTGCCAAGAATCAGAGCTTTTGATGACTATGCAACAATTGTGTATTTGATGAATGTTTAATAATTCAACTTTTGGATTTTGAATTTGGCGCCTCACATTTTACCGGGTAGTGTCGGGAGTGGGGCACTAGCCTCATCCAGGCCTGTCTGTTTGACTCCAAGTACCTTGTGGAGGGCCCTGACCAAGTACCTTGGGCAGCGCCCCACCACTCCGTAAGTAGTTAAGTTGGCTGATGATACTGCCTTGATCAGCCTGTTGCATGATGACGAGGAACATCATGGCCCGGTCCTAGATGCCTTTGTAAAGTGGTGTGAGGAATCACAATTGGTCCTCAATACCAACAAGACCAAAGAGATGTGCATAGACTTCAGGAAGCGTACAACACCTACCTCTGCAACATCTATCAGAGGTCAGAGTATAGAGATTGTTGAGGAATACAAATATCTGGTTGTCCTTTTGGACAATAAGCTTCAGTGGAATAAATGTACAGACCTGATCTACAAAAAGAGCCAACAGAGACTGTACTTTCTCAAAAAGCTGGGATCTTTTAATGCAGACTGTACTATACTGACTCTGTTTTACAAATCTTTCATTGAGAGTATTTAAACTTTTTGTATTGTTTGTTGGTTTGGCAATGCCACTGTTCAGCCAGAGAAATATGATCACCACAGCAAGCAAGGTACTTGGAGTCAAACAGACAGGCCTGGATGAGATCTTAGGGAGCAGTGGGGCGCTAGCCGGTGAAATGTGAGGCGCCAAATTCAAAATCCAAAAGTTGAATTATTAAACATTCATAAATATACAATTGTTGCATAGTCATCAAAAGCTCTGATTCTTGGCAATATCACAGCGTTGTCAGATTTCAAAAAGGCTTCACGGCGAAAGCACAACATTTGATTGAGGGTAGCACCTCGAATATTTATGCAATAGCATAAATCCATAACCCAACACGGGTCTCACAAAACGCATAACATCGCTTACCTTTGATGATCTTCTACTGAGGATAGTCCGAAGTGTCCAAGCAAGACAATTCATGCTTCTTTTGTTAGAAAAAGTAATTGTTTATGTCCATAAATCTCTGTTTGGTTGGCGCGTTGTTCATAAAATACAGCGTCCACTCGCCCATTGAACCGTGAAGAGAACGCGTTCAACCTATACACTTGTCCAAGAACAATCAAACATCATTGATAATGTATCCTTAGGAACACTTATGTACATTTACTATAATATTTCAACCGGATTATAAACTGGACGATAGGAAAGGAAAAAAAACGTGAACGCGCTTCCTCTTCTGTTTACATCCGATGACTAGTTGATGACTAGAATCCGATGACTAGAAATTCTTCTTCTATTACCATCCAGAGCAACCTAACATCACCAACCTGTCTAGAGACTGTTGACATCCAGTGGAAGCAATAGGTACTGCAATCTTACTCCCATATATGGCTGTTTTCAATAGGGAGGGGTTCAAAATGAGGCAATGTGTCAAAAACACTTTTTCGGTGGATAGAGAGCTGTTTATTATGTTCAACATAGGAGGGCCAAGCACAGGAAGCAACTTTTTCCAGGACAGAAATTCCTCTGGTTTTTGCCTGTTATATCAGTTCTGTTATACTCACAGACAATATTTTAACACTCTTAGAAACTTCAGAGTGTTTCCTATCCAATAGTACTAATTATGTGCATATCCTAGTTTCTGGGCCTGAATGGCAGGCCTTTTACTTTGGGTACGCCAGACTCTCCAAAACCGACACCTCAGCTGCCGCTCCCTAAGAAGTTAATCACGGGACGAAACAAGGTCCAGAGTATGACTGTGGCAGTGAGTAGGTCCGGAGACATGTAGGACAAAACCCATTGAGTTGATGATGGCTCCGAAAGCCTTTTGGAGTGAGTCTGTGGACTTTTCTATGTGAATATTAAAGTCACCAAAAATTTGAATATTATCTGCCATGACTACAAGGTCTGATAGGAATTCAGGGAACTCAGTGAGGAACGCTGTATACAGCCCAGGAAGCCTGTAAACAGTAGCTATAAACAGTGATTGAGAAGGCTGCATAGATTTCATGACTAGAAGCTTTTTTTTTAAATACGACGTTATTTGCTATCGTGAATGTTAGCAACACCTCCGCTTTTGCGGGATACGCGGGGGATATGGTCACAAGTGTAACCAGGAGGTGAGGCCTCATTTAACCCAGTAAATTCATCAGGCTTAAGCCATGTTTCAGTCAGGCCAATCACATCAAGATTATGATCAGTGATTAGTTAATTGACTATAACTGCCTTGGAAGTGAGGGATCTAACATTAAGTAGCTCTATTTTGAGATGTGAGATATCACAATCTCTTTCAATAATGACAGGAATGGAGGAGGTCTTTATTCCCTAACAATTGCGTCTGAAGCTGGTCTTGCAGCACAGCTATCCTCGCCATAAGGCGATCGTTCTCCTGTATATTATGAGTACAGCGACTGCAATTAGAAGGCATAATGTTAATGTTACTACTTAGCTTCGGCTGGTGAAGGTCCTGAAGAACCACGTGCAGATAAAGAGCCGGGGTGAAAAGGTTGAATGAAAAAAGTTGAGGAAAAAATATATATATAAAATGGTAATTAAAAAGTAAAAAACGTGAAGTTGGCAGGTAGCAAAGTAAGGTTAGCAACGAACAGCACAGCAGCACGTAAACAAGTCTACAAGTTGTGACCAGAAATGACGTCTGATCGATGCCAGTATTCCTCTTATCTAGGTGGGTGAGGGCAGTATGGAGTGCAATTGAGATTGCGTCATCTATATATCTGTTGGGGCGGTATCCAAATTGGAGTGGGTCTAAGGTGTCTTAGACGATGATGATGAAGTTGATGTGTGTGTGCCTTTCAAACCACTTCATGATTACAGATGCGAGTTCTACAGTGCACACTGGGACAAGGAGATTTGAAAATGAGCTGGCAGTTGTTCTGCGCATGCTCTGAGAACGCGCCCCGGAATACCCCTTGCGAGCGTTGACCTGATTTAAGACCTTAGTCACGTCGGCCTCGCAGAGCGAGATCACCCAGTTCTCTAGGTCAGTGGGGGCCCTTCACACTCAACACAGTGTTGTTATTGTCGGAGCGTGCATAAAATGCATTGAGTTCGTCTGGTAGAGAGGCATTGTTGGGCAGATCACAGCTGGGTCTTCCTTTGTAATCTGTAATGGACTGTAGGCCTTGCCACATGTGGCGTGCTTCGGAGCCTGACTAATATGATTCCACCTTATTCCTATATTGTCCTTTTGCTCATTTGATGACTGTGGAGGACGTAGCGGGACGTCTTGTATTTGTTCCTGTCCTCAGCTGTAGCCTCAGGGTTGTCTGCATTATTCCTGTGTGTGGTAGCCCTGTCCTTTAGTTTGGAGCCAACCACTGGGTTAATCCAAGGCTTGTCGTTGGGGAAACAGTGAACCTTCGCCGTGGGGACAACGGCGCTGATGCATTTCCTAATGAAGCCGGTGATGGAGTTGTTTAGCTCGTTGATGTTATCGGTGGAGTCTGAACATTTTCCAGTCAGCGCTAGCAAAGTAGTCCTGTAGCATATTCTCTGATTTTGATGACCATTTCTCAACGGAGCGAGTCACGAGTACTTCCTGTTTGAGATTCTTCTTGTAAAAGGAATCAGGAGTACGGATTCATGGGGACGAGGGAGGGCTTGCTTGCTTGCGGGGAACAGTGGTCTAGGACTTTATCTCCCCTAGTGGTGTAGGAGACGTGTTGATGGAAGTTGGGCACCGTGTGTCTTAATCACTGGAAACAAGGAAAGCAGCCTCCGGGTGTGAGTTTTCCTGCTTGTTTATAGTCTTGTATAGTTTGCTTGTTTTTTTTCTTGTCCTGAGATGGAATGTATACAACAGTCACGATAACAGCTGAAAACTACCTCGGGATGTCGAAGGGTCGGCATTTGACCATCAGGTATTCCAAGACAGGTGAACAATGGGTTGAGATTTCCACTGCGCTCGAGTCAGCACACCATTAGTTGTTGATGAAGAGGCAAACCCATCCCCCTCTTGATATGCCTGACTCCACTGTCCTGTCCGCTCGTCGAATGGAGAATCCAGCAAGTTTCATCAAGCAAGGCGACACAGGCCAGCATTTTATGTTGTGATACCTCATCAGTAGACAATAGATTATACCAAGCACTGCAAATGGACGGATTCAAATTAAAATTTTCTGGTTCAGTATCAAATGTAACAGGGCAGGGCCTAATTATGTTGTAAATTGGTGGGCAGTAGGGTGACGACTTCTGATTAGTATGCTGTTTGGTTTTTATTGGATGTTCTTTCCCTACGGGTAACCAGGCTGGCTAAGTGTGACAAAGTCACTAGATGCTGTACAATATCCGCCTTGCATGAACGCATCGAACAATCCACAAAAAGGTTGTTGAATTTAACAATGTATTTATGCGGGATTTTCATGTTCATGGAATGCACTACTACTCTCTGCTACACTGATGGCCTTGTTAAAAAAGGTTTGTTAAAACAGATAACGAAACCTACTAATTATAAATGTATAGATCAGTAATCACAACAACAAAAATGTGAGTGTGTGAGTGTCAGACTATATGAAGGACATTACTGAGTAGTTTGGTTCATCAGGCTGACCCCCTAGTCTTCTCTTGAAGTTATTGAGGGATGTTTTGGTAATGTGACGATAAGAATTCCAGAGTATGGTACAGTACCTCATAGAGAATTGACTATGTTAGGTGAAGGTTATCACAGTGTCTTGTGTTATATAGATATCAATCAAATTTATTTACATCAGCTGATGTCACAAAGTGCTGTACAGAAACCCAGCCTAAAACCCCAAACAGCAAGCAATGCAGGTGTATTTTATTAAACACGTTGTTCACTCATCTGTTTTCCTGCGCCTGACTTCTACACCAGCTACACACACCGGCATTGACAACATCGACCTGAATATAAAAATGTTCCCATTAAATTTCATAAAGCAACATCTTAAAGCCCTCATAATTACTTTGGTTAAATATTCACCATTTAATGCTACTAATCATTCCCATCTGTTAATTTCCAGCTGCTAAAGAGAAGAGGAAAAAGTGGTCAGAAATGTCAGTATAAAGTATACCTGTATAAGCCATATTATTCAAAGAATTTGTAAAAAATATTATCAATAAGGGTGGCAGATGAACAGGTCACTCTTCTGGGCTTAAAGATGAGGGGACACAGATAGCTGGATAAGTTTATGTTGTCATCACCCAATAGAAAACACATTTTATCTTCATTATTAATCAAATCCAAGGTTGATGCAAGGATATCAATAAAACTACTGTCAGAATTGGGTGGCTGACAGATGCATCCAATTACCACTATTTTACCAAAAAAATGAACAGGAGTGAATTTCTATGAAAAGAGATTCAACATCAATGTTATCAGATGTAAGTGAGAGGTCCTCTCTCACAAATAATTGAAAACATTTATGAACAAAAATGGATCCCCCCTCCTCCCACTCTTGAGGTTCTGCAGTGGTGAACAATTATGAGGAGACATGCCATGAAGCATGCGTGTCTCTTCAGTCAGCCATGTTTCTGAAAGGGCAACAATGGAACATTCATGATTAATTGATGTTCTGTTTTGTCTAGATTCTAATAGCTGTACTGCATGATTACACCACACCTATTCAGAGACAGGTTCTAGAACACATACAAGTCCTCTGTGGAAAGACAATAACTTGCAAGTGAATTACTGCTCCACACATTTGAGCCTGATGTGAGCCTCCAGTATGATCTATTATTGGCTACCGTGCATTAAGAGGCCACTGCATGTACCCTGACTGAAAATACAAACAAGGTGCTTACACTTTCTACTAACTACGTAGGCTACTAGTTCCGGGACCATGTTGTCCCGACTCTATCTGCAGTTACCTGCACAGCTGAGCAATTACGTTATACACTACCAAAATATTTACTACTACTTCCCATCCTTATTCAAATTCATCCCTTTAGTCAAATTCATTACAGGAATTATCTTGACCTTCACAGATGATACTACACTGGGAAAAGAGAAAAAAAGAGAAGACATTCTAATGGCTGTCAATTATCCAGGTGGGAATTTCAGCTTGTCTAACTTGAGCGCAGGCCAACAAAGAAAATGACCCTATGGGACAGTTGCTGCACGTATTATCAATCATTACCCTATGGGACAGGTGCAGCACATATTATCCATCATTACCCTGTGGGACAGGTGCAGCATGTATTATCCATCATTACCCTATGGGACAGGTGCAGCATGTATTATCCATCATTACCCTATGGGACAGGTGCAGCACGTATCATCCAACTAAACCATTTCTCTAATTCCTACTTGCCCAGAGAGCAGAAAACTGGAAACAAAAGAGTTTTAAAGCTGTGAACCATAAAAAGATAATCAAGCAATCAGTATAAAACAGACATTTATGTTTCAACTACGTATTTAGGCCAACCAAATTGTCCCATATACTTTCTTTAGGCAGCATATTGTTTACTTTTATTTGTTTGTTTTTTAGGCAGTGGATGTAAAACTGATTTGTGGTTATGTTTTGAATGCTGACAGCTGTTCCTCTTACACCTTGCAGAAGTCTGTAAAAAACTCTTGGTCTAATGAATACCACATGTTCTGATGAATACCACATGTTCTGATGAATACCACATGTTCTGATGAATACCACATGTTCTGATGAATACCACATGTTCTGATGAATATCATATATAATAAATGAAGTCCTGTGTATTTTTTATTTCACCCTTATTTAACCAGGTAGTTCTATATGATGTCATAATACAGGTAGGCAAGTTGAGAACAAGTTCTCATTTACAACTGCGACCTGGCCAAGATAAAGCAAAGCAGTTCGACACAGAGTAAAACAAACATGTTTCAAAGGAATCACTCAAGCAGGTGGGATACCTGATATCTAAATTATCTGCTGCACTTTTAGGGCCAGTTAACCGGACACAGATTAAACCTAGTCCTGGACTAAGAAGCACTCTTAGTGGAGACTACCGTAGGTTTAATCTGTGTCTGGGAAACTGGCCCTTAGTTAACCAAAGGTAAGTGTATCTGATACATCAGTACACACAAACACGTCACCATCCTTTCATTACCTAGATCTTTCCTTTGTGTTTTAGTTATTGGCAAATGTAAAATATAAATGTAAGTCGTAGTCACAATTATTCAGCATGTTGCTGCCACTGGCACAATGTTCTGTTGAAAAACAGTTCAACATTTTTGCTACACTGCATTTTAGCTGTTGGCCCATGATGGTACGCCGATCTTGTTGGCTCCCCTTTTTGATTGTATTCTGATCTTGGCTTTAAATTAAACAACTCATTATCACCTGGTGTGATAAAAACCTGGACTGAATTGTGTTCCGTTTGAGATGTCTTATTTCAATATACCCAAGGCAATCAAGAGTCTGGCAAAGCAACCCTCTATCATACAGTATATTCAAAAAGCATCTTAATGAATTAGGTATTTATGGAATATGTCAACCAGCTGTATGGCAGTATTGTGCCTCAGGAAACACTTGTCAAAAGAAGTTCTACAAGGACCACGATGAGGTATCCTGAGTCTTTGGTCCAGGTTTATCTGCTTTGCTGCAGGAGGGACTGGTGCACTTCACAAGATAGATGGTATCATGAGGGAAAATTATGTGGATATATTAAAGCAACATCAAGACATCAGTCAGGAAGTTAAAGCTTGGTCGCAAATGGGTCTTCCAAATGGACAATGACCTCAAGCATACTTCCAAAGTTGTGGCAAAATGGCTTAAGGACAACAAAGTCAAAGTATTGGAGTGGCCATCACAAAGCCCTGACCTCAATCCTATAGAAAATCTGTGGGCAGAACTGAAAAAAGTGTGTGCGAGCAAGGAGGCCTACAAACCTGACTCAGTTACACCAGCTCTGTCAGGAGGAATGGGCCAAAATTCACCCAACCTATTGTGGGAAGCTTGTGGACGGCTACCCAAAACATTTGACCCAAGTTAAACAATTTAAAGGCAATGCTACCAAATACTAATTGAGGGTATGTGAACTTCTGAAAAAAATAAAAATAAAAGCTGAAATAAATCATTTTCTCTACTATTATTCTGACATTTCACATTCTTAAAATTAAGTGGTGATCCTAACTGACCTAAGACAGGGAATGTTTACTAGGATTCATTTTCAGGAATTGTGAAAAACTGAGTTTAAATATATTTGGGTAAGGGGTATGTAAACTTCAACTGTATTTACAATGGCAGCCTACACTAACCCGGACAACGCTGGGCCAGTTGTGTGCAGCCCTATTGGACTCAAACCAGGGTGTCTGTCTGTAGTGACACCTCTAGCACTGAGATGCAGTGCCTTAGACCACTGCGACACCTATGGAGCCCATAAAAACAAAAAAAAAAAAAACAGTAACAACCGTACAACTTTGTCTGTTGCACCACAATGACCTTGCTGGCCACCTTTACGACCCTGTTTAACCTGTTCTTGTTGCCAATATGTTACCAAACCAAATCTACATTGATTTGCTAAAACTCCTGTAAAACATTTTAATGGAATCCAATGGGCCGCTGTAGCATTATCTAGGCCAGGATGTTTAGCATGATGGGATAATTAGGAGTACAGTGACACATTTCAATCCTGGATTGAGGTACGTTTTCATACCCGTTTGACCTATATTCGTTACGACTAGAAGCATTATTTACCATAACATACGTTGAATTTTGGATGGCCTTTCTCAACATCCTGTAGTGCACTGAACAACATGATATGAAGATGTCAGTTGTGGACATCAGAGTTCTCTGCTTGATTGTAATACAGTTAACTCAGTAGAGTCCCTGCACCAAGCAGAAAATAAGTGGGAGGTTAGGGCTAGGTAGGTCAAAGCATGGTTAATGTTACGAATACCTTTTGCCCCATAGTCTAGGGGAGAATGGAAACAAGACCCGCAACATATAGCATATAGCAAATTATAACAGTGAGAACTAAAAGAAATTCACAGACAACTTAAACCTACCGTCAAACACTTTCTGGTTTATTTTCAAACACACTGTAATGGGGTGTGGGGAAAAGGGGCTGAGCTGGACCCAAGGAAAGAACTAATAAATATCCAAAAACCCCTAAGCTAATCTACCTGCTTAAAGAACAGCTAGCTAACTAACCAATAAGATACAGTGGGTGGTGCACACAGTTCTAACTAGGGTATTTAGACAAAGGTTTCCTACGGGTTATGTATGCCCAAGGGCGACATGGCTGGTTACCCCCTTTTCCCACCAACAACACAGCAGTGCAGTACAACACAGCAGTGCAGTACAACACAACACAACACAACACAGCAGTGCAGTACAACACAGCAGTGCATACTCACATTATAACAGTCAAATGTGAGAAGTAGGCACAAAACGAGAGAGAGAGACAACTGACTGGGTTTTTAAACCAAGGAAAAAGGGATGTGATTGGGTAAGGGAAACAGGAACAGCTGTGTCTTCAGATTGGTGACTGATTGGTGACTGATGAGACTGATGAATGCCACCTGTGACTAGGGCAGAAGGAGAGAAAACAAATACACACAGGATACCTGTGTCCGTAACAGTTAAGGTTAGAGTTAGGTAGGTCAAAGCAGGGTTAGGATTAGGTAGGTCAGGGTTAGGGTTAGGTAGGTGAGAGGGTTAGGGTTAGGTGAACATTAGATATTGGATGTGTTGTATGATGCTTATAAAAACATTTTCAGTGGGAGCATCCTGCTTTCAAACTTTTAACAGAATAAAATACATGTCCTTTTGACAATTCGGAAACATATGAACCACATAATGTGGTAAGGAAACCACAGAATGGCCTCTCTCTCATCTTACCGAGCAACGGGATTGTAAATTCATTTTAGTGGCACGTGGATGACAAATTGTAATGCAATTAAAGTGGGAAATAACTATAATTATAACAGACTCCATACAGATCGATCTGTTGGCTACACGTCTGGTCACAGTCATAGATCTGGGGGTCAGCCTGATGAACCAAACTACTCAGTAATCTCCTCCATGAAGACTGGGGGTCAGCTTTACGAACCAAACTACTCAGTAATCTCCTCCATGAAGACTGGGGGTCAGCCTGATGAACCAAACTACTCAGTAATCTCCTCCATGAAGACTGGGGGTCAGCCTGATGAACCAAACTACTCAGTAATCTCCTCCATGAAGACTGGGGGTCAGCTTTACGAACCAAACTACTCAGTAATCTCCTCCATGAAGACTGGGGGTCAGCCTGATGAACCAAACTACTCAGTAATCTCCTCCATGAAGACTGGGGGTCAGCCTGATGAACCAAACTACTCAGTAATCTCCTCCATGAAGACTGGGGGTCAGCTTGACGAACCAAACTACTCAGTAATCTCCTCCATGAAGACTGGGGGTCAGCCTGATGAACCAAACTACTCAGTAATACCCTCCATGAAGACTTGGGGTCAGCCTGATGAACCAAACTACTCAGTAATATCCTCCATGAAGACTGGGAGTCAGCCTGATGAACCAAACTACTCAGTAATCTCCTCCATGAAGACTGGGGGTCAGCCTGATGAACCAAACTACTCAGTAATCTCCTCCATGAAGACTGGGGGTCAGCCTGATGAACCAAACTACTCAGTAATCTCCTCCATGAAGACTGGGGGTCAGCTTGACGAACCAAACTACTCAGTAATCTCCTCCATGAAGACTGGGGGTCA
Organism: Brachymystax lenok tsinlingensis; assembly: GCA_030435695.1. Lineage (NCBI taxonomy): Eukaryota > Metazoa > Chordata > Actinopteri > Salmoniformes > Salmonidae > Brachymystax > Brachymystax lenok. The sequence continues at coordinate 35,914,694 of CM059801.1, read as the reverse complement.
GCCTGACGAACCAAACTACTCAGTAATCTCCTCCGTATAGCCTAACTCTCACACACTCACATGCACACACATATTTAAACAAAACAAATATACATTTTCTCTCGTGATTACCAATCAATTCATTCATAAATGAATAATTAGTCAATTTTGTTATCTGTTTAAACAAACCTTTTTTGTTGTTGTACTTTATATAGTTTTTTTTGTGGTGTGGTTTTCATATCAGCCCCTGGGCTTCCAACCATGCCTGCACACATTTTTGATTTGTATTGTTGTCTATCGCATGTTTTCGTTGGTGCAAGTAAATCAAAGAAACGAAAAAAAGATCACAGTCATTGCAATGGAAGACGTTTTGAGTTGTGTGTGTGGGGGGATGCATCTATCATCGCATTTACGTAGCGGCATAGAGTTTGAGCAGAGGCGTTTCTAGGATTTGCACATATGGTAAAAGAGATGTAAGAGATGGTCTGGGGAAGATGTTTGGCCTTTTATAAACACATTCCATGCAATTCTACGTCATTTTTGCAGAATCTTTTTTATTAATACCACACAAATAACCGTAATGACAGGCTACTCTGACAAACTGAGATCAATAGAAACGACCTCATCTTGAATGCAACCAATAGCCTAGGCCAACGAAAAGAGAGGAGACACACAGATTGTACAATATGAGGAGGAAATTATAGTCCTAAAATAACTTTCCAATTTCTCTGACTCACCCAATGCACAGGTGTCAAACTTATTCTACGGAGGGCCAAGTGTCTGCGGGTTTTCGCTAGTGATGGGCATTTCAAGTATTTTCGGTGAGACAGATAATTTCGCTCCGGTCACCTAAAAGAGTTGTTCATTTGGCTCCCTAATGGCTCTTCGTTCAGTAGTGCTTAAAAAATATACTTTAGAAACATAAAAAAAAAGGTCATCTCTAATGTAAGGCCTAAAAAGTAACCTACCGGTACACCATTATGTCAGATCGTTAAACGTGAGTTCATATACATTTTTACCTGGCCAAAGCATTAGATGCACTGCAGAAATGATTGTGGAACAGATCTGAGGCACTTTCCCCACTATTAATTATTCCTGCACTGAGGATTCACCATCTTCAGAGAATGTTTTAATCAGTGTCGGGAGCTGAAAAGGCAGTAGGAACAGTACACAAATCAGGGAGACAAAATAAATGTCTCTTTCATGCCATGCTTGATGGACACTCCCCTGTGAGGCTATATACTGTAGGTGCCTCCCACCTTTTCCTACCCAAGGCTCTGATGAAAGCGATTACGCCAAATCACAAGCCTCTTTGTAAATGAGTTTGCTGTCACTCAGTGTGGGCTGATAAGACAAATATATATAAAAATAATACAGAAATGCAACTGAAGGAAGAACTAATTTGAGCCCACTCGTTTAGGTGAACGGAGCACTAAAAAGAGTCGAAATGCCCATCACTAAAGCCTGAGCAAAGCAGATCCATCAGTCGAGTGGACATGTCACACAGACATGACTATTTACCCATGTCACAGGATTACCTTTGTAACGATACCAAAGTCTCACCCTCTATCACTTTCACGTCAAATAAATGTGACACAGAATTTAGAAGTCTTTCACCTGACAAAAATGTAGTTTGCTATGACTGGTTCTGATTAAATTGATTGAGGAAATGTCAGTTGCTACTTGGTAACTATCCTCCTCATGGAGCGCATGAAACATGACTCAATAGAGCCTTAAATAATTTTCTAATTATTGTTTTTTTCAACCTGGTAGTTCCATCCTTGACTAACAAGAGGGGGTTCTGTTGTGGCTCCGTTTTGCTTGGTCACATATCATAAAATATCATCAAGGTCAAAATGGTCCAAGCATTATCTATGGGAATGGCATGTTCAGGGTAATGTGTAATTAAGACATGTTCAGGTTAGTGTGTAATTAAGACATGTTCAGGTTAGTGTGTAATTAAGACATGTTCAGGGTAATGTGTAATTAAGACATGTTCAGGTTAATGTGTAATTAAGACATGTTCAGGTTAGTGTGTAATTAAGACATGTTCAGGTTAGTGTGTAATTAAGACATGTTCAGGTTAGTGTGTAATTAAGACATGTTCAGGTTAGTGTGTAATTAAGACATGTTCAGGTTAGTGTGTAATTAAGACATGTTCAGGTTAGTGTGTAATTAAGACATGTTCAGGGTAATGTGTAATTAAGACATGTTCAGGTAAGTGTGTAATTAAGACATGTTCAGGTTAGTGTGTAATTAAGACATGTTCAGGTTAGTGTGTAATTAAGACATGTTCAGGTTAGTGTGTAATTAAGACATGTTCAGGTTAGTGTGTAATTAAGACATGTTCAGGGTAATGTGTAATTAAGACATGTTCAGGGTAATGTGTAATTAAGACATGTTCAGGGTAATGTGTAATTAAGACATGTTCAGGTTAGTGTGTAATTAAGACATGTTCAGGTTAGTGTGTAATTAAGACATGTTCAGGTTAGTGTGTAATTAAGACATGTTCAGGGTAATGTGTAATTAAGACATGTTCAGGTTAGTGTGTAATTAAGACATGTTCAGGTTAGTGTGTAATTAAGACATGTTCAGGTTAGTGTGTAATTAAGACATGTTCAGGTTAGTGTGTAATTAAGACATGTTCAGGTTAGTGTGTAATTAAGACATGTTCAGGGTAATGTGTAATTAAGACATGTTCAGGGTAATGTGTAATTAAGACATGTTCAGGTTAGTGTGTAATTAAGACATGTTCAGGTTAGTGTGTAATTAAGACATGTTCAGGTTAGTGTGTAATTAAGACATGTTCAGGTTAGTGTGTAATTAAGACATGTTCAGGGTAATGTGTAATTAAGACATGTTCAGGGTAATGTGTAATTAAGACATGTTCAGGGTAGTGTGTAATTAAGACATGTTCAGGGTAATGTGTAATTAAGACATGTTCAGGTTAATGTGTAATTAAGACATGTTCAGGTTAGTGTGTAATTAAGACATGTTCAGGTTAGTGTGTAATTAAGACATGTTCAGGTTAGTGTGTAATTAAGACATGTTCAGGTTAGTGTGTAATTAAGACATGTTCAGGTTAGTGTGTAATTAAGACATGTTCAGGTTAGTGTGTAATTAAGACATGTTCAGGTTAGTGTGTAATTAAGACATGTTCAGGGTAATGTGTAATTAAGACATGTTCAGGTAATGTGTAATTAAGACATGTTCAGGTTAGTGTGTAATTAAGACATGTTCAGGTTAGTGTGTAATTAAGACATGTTCAGGTTAGTGTGTAATTAAGACATGTTCAGGTTAGTGTGTAATTAAGACATGTTCAGGGTAATGTGTAATTAAGACATGTTCAGGGTAGTGTGTAATTAAGACATGTTCAGGTTAGTGTGTAATTAAGACATGTTCAGGTTAGTGTGTAATTAAGACATGTTCAGGTTAGTGTGTAATTAAGACATGTTCAGGGTAATGTGTAATTAAGACATGTTCAGGTTAGTGTGTAATTAAGACATGTTCAGGTTAGTGTGTAATTAAGACATGTTCAGGTTAGTGTGTAATTAAGACATGTTCAGGTTAGTGTGTAATTAAGACATGTTCAGGTTAGTGTGTAATTAAGACATGTTCAGGTTAGTGTGTAATTAAGACATGTTCAGGTTAGTGTGTAATTAAGACATGTTCAGGGTAATGTGTAATTAAGACATGTTCAGGGTAATGTGTAATTAAGACATGTTCAGGTTAGTGTGTAATTAAGACATGTTCAGGGTAATGTGTAATTAAGACATGTTCAGGTTAGTGTGTAATTAAGACATGTTCAGGTTAGTGTGTAATTAAGACATGTTCAGGTTAGTGTGTAATTAAGACATGTTCAGGTTAGTGTGTAATTAAGACATGTTCAGGGTAATGTGTAATTAAGACATGTTCAGGTTAGTGTGTAATTAAGACATGTTCAGGTTAGTGTGTAATTAAGACATGTTCAGGGTAATGTGTAATTAAGACATGTTCAGGGTAATGTGTAATTAAGACATGTTCAGGGTAATGTGTAATTAAGACATGTTCAGGGTAATGTGTAATTAAGACATGTTCAGGTTAGTGTGTAATTAAGACATGTTCAGGTTAGTGTGTAGTTAAGACATGTTCAGGGTAATGTGTAATTAAGACATGTTCAGGTTAGTGTGTAATTAAGACATGTTCAGGGTAATGTGTAATTAAGACATGTTCAGGGTAATGTGTAATTAAGACATGTTCAGGTTAGTGTGTAATTAAGACATGTTCAGGTTAGTGTGTAATTAAGACATGTTCAGGTTAGTGTGTAATTAAGACATGTTCAGGTTAGTGTGTAATTAAGACATGTTCAGGGTAATGTGTAATTAAGACATGTTCAGGTTAGTGTGTAATTAAGACATGTTCAGGTTAGTGTGTAATTAAGACATGTTCAGGTTAGTGTGTAATTAAGACATGTTCAGGTTAGTGTGTAATTAAGACATGTTCAGGGTAGTGTGTAATTAAGACATGTTCAGGGTAATGTGTAATTAAGACATGTTCAGGGTAATGTGTAATTAAGACATGTTCAGGTTAGTGTGTAATTAAGACATGTTCAGGTTAGTGTGTAATTAAGACATGTTCAGGTTAGCGTGTAATTAAGACATGTTCAGGGTAGTGTGTAATTAAGACATGTTCAGGTTAGTGTGTAATTAAGACATGTTCAGGTTAGTGTGTAATTAAGACATGTTCAGGGTAGTGTGTAATTAAGACATGTTCAGGGTAATGTGTAATTAAGACATGTTCAGGGTAATGTGTAATTAAGACATGTTCAGGTTAGTGTGTAATTAAGACATGTTCAGGTTAGTGTGTAATTAAGACATGTTCAGGTTAGCGTGTAATTAAGACATGTTCAGGGTAGTGTGTAATTAAGACATGTTCAGGTTAGTGTGTAATTAAGACATGTTCAGGTTAGTGTGTAATTAAGACATGTTCAGGGTAATGTGTAATTAAGACATGTTCAGGGTAGTGTGTAATTAAGTGGGCTGTACACTCAGCACAGAGCACAACATTAAGTCTAGCAGCCAGCAGCTAAAGACAACACAGCTGCCCACCAGCTCAGTGCTCTTAAACTCCAACCTCCTCATGCTGGCCCTTTAGTTGAGTGGCTCACCTATATGTTTGCTTGGGAAAAGTACTTTCCGCATTGTCTGCGTTTGACCTCTACTGTCTGCATTGTCTGGATTTGACCGCTACTGTCTGCAATGTCTGGGTTTTACCTCTACTGTCTGCGTTTGACCTCTACTGTCTGCATTGTCTGGATTTGACCACTACTGTCTGTATTGTCTGGATTTTACCACTACTGTCTGCGTTGTCTGGATTTTACCACTACTGTCTGCATTGTCTGGATTTTACCACTACTGTCTGCATTGTCTGGGTTTGACCACTACTGTCTGCATTGTCTGGGTTTGACCACTACTGTCTGCATTGTCTGGATTTTACCACTACTGTCTGCATTGTCTGGATTTTACCACTACTGTCTGCATTGTCTGGATTTTACCACTACTGTCTGCATTGTCTGGATTTTACCACTACTGTCTGCATTGTCTGGATTTTACCACTACTGTCTGCGTTGTCTGGGTTTGACCTCTACTGTCTGCGTTGTCTGGGTTTGACCTCTACTGTCTGCTTTGTCTGGGTTTGACCTCTACTGTCTGCGTTGTCTGGGTTTGACCTCTACTGTCTGCGTTGTCTGGGTTTGACCTCTACTGTCTGCGTTGTCTGGGTTTGACCTCTACTGTCTGCGTTGTCTGGGTTTGACCTCTACTGTCTGCGTTGTCTGGGTTTGACCTCTGTGCTGTAACCAAGATGACAAAGGAAAGTGATAGTGACTGTCTTTGTATTCCTGTCAGATGTATTGCCATGACTATAAGGCATATTGCAGTAGTAACTCGGGTCTGTAGTAATACCATATTACAGTAGTAACTCGGGTCTGTAGTAATACCATATTACAGTAGTAACTCAGGTCTGTCGTAATACCATATTACAGTAGTAACTCAGGTCTGTCGTAATACCATATTACAGTAGTAACTCGGGTCTGTAGTAATACCATATTACAGTAGTAACTCGGGTCTGTAGTAATACCATATTACAGTAGTAACTCAGGTCTGTCGTAATACCATATTACAGTAGTAACTCGGGTCTGTAGTAATACCATATTACAGTAGTAACTCGGGTCTGTAGTAATACCATATTACAGTGTGTGAGACGGCTGACCAATGCCCTTCATATAAAAAAGGTGTTACTAAAATAACAGAAACCGATACTTCAAATTTTTTGTATTCATTTTCAATAAATATATAAATACATAAACAGGCTTCAAAATGGCGGACTTAAGATGGTGAAAACAAGGACTAAAAGATTAAGACCAAGAATAAAATAATCTTGTTACGATCGTCGGAAGGATTGGACCAAAGTGCAGCGCGGGTGTAGTTTCACATTTTTAATAGAGACATACATTTAATGAAACATACAAATATGCAAAAGAAAGAATAACGATCGGCACAAACAGATTGTAGTGCACAAAACAAACATACATTCCAACATACAGTAACCCACACCGCAGGTGGGGAAGGGAACCAACTTAAGGACTGGACCCCTTTTTTAAATCTTTGCCTAAAATGACATACCCAAATCTAACTGCCTGTAGCTCAGGACCTGAAGCAAGGATATGCATATTATTGATACCATTTGAAAGGAAACACTTTGAAGTTTGTGGAAATGTGAATCTAATGTAGGAGAATATAACACATTTGATCTGGTAAAAGATAATACAAACAAAAAAACATGCTTATTCTATATTTTTTTTGTTCCATCATCTTTGAAATGCATGAGAAAGGCCATAATACAATATTGCAGTTTAGGCACAATTTAGATTTTGGTCACTAGATGGCAGCAGTGTGTGTGCAAAGTTTCAGATTGATCCAGTGAAGCATTGCAATGCTGCACAGTATTTTGTATCAAGTCAGCCCAAATGTAACAAATTGGTCAACTGATACATTTTCAAGTACATAGCTATGAAATGGTAATACAAAATATAAGTTTACACACTCCCAGGAATGTCATACATGATGGATCATTAGCTTTCACACATATAGATGTGTGGGTGTGGAGACAGAGACAGCAGTGGTTCAAACCCACGTGCCATCTCCTCATTGGTTATACCCACGTGGGTAACTGAAAGACAAACGAGGTGAGTGGCGGTAATGCACCCCTTTTTCATCCAAACATAACGATGGTCATTATGGACAAACTGTTCTATTTTTGTTTCATCAGACCAGAGAACATTAATAAAAAAAAAAGATATTTGTCCCCATGTGCAGTTGCAAACCGCAGTCTGGCTTTTTTATGACGGTTTTGGAGCAGTGGCTTCTTCCTTGCTGAGCGGCCTTTCAGGTTATGTCAATATAGGACTCGTTTTACTGTGGATATAGATACTTTTGTACCTATTTCCTCCAGCATCTTCACATGGTCCTTTGCTGTTGTTCTGGGATTGATTTGCACTTTTCGCACCAAAGTACGTTCATCTCTAGGAGACAGAACGTGTCTCCTTCCTGAGCGGTATGACGGCTGCGTGGACCCATGGTGTTTATACTTGCTTACTATTGTTTGTACAGATGAACGTGGTACCTTCAGACGTTTGGAAATTGCTCCCAAGGATGAACCAGACTCTTTTTCCATGATGTCAAGCAAAGAGGCACTGAGTTTGAAGGTAGGCCTTGAAATACATCCACAGGTACACCTCCAATTGACTCAAATTATGTCAATTAGCCTATCAGTAGCTTCTAAAGCCATGACATCATTTTCTGGAATTTTCCAAGCTGTTTAAAGGCACAGTCAACTTAGTGTATGTAAACTTCTGACCCACTGGAATTGTGATACAGTGAATTTTAAGTGAAATAATCTGTCTGTAAACAATTGTTGGAAAAATGACTTGTGTCATGCACGAAGTAGATGTCCTAACTATAGTTTGTTAACAAGAAATTTGTGGAGTGGTTGAAAAACGAGTTTTAATGACTCCAACCTAAGTGTATGTAAACTTTCGACTTCAACTGTATATCACCATTTATTACAGTGAACAGACAAAGGAATCGAACAAGGTACCGTTGTTTTACAAGACCAAGGTCTTTATTATGACAGGATTAGTGTCAAATACCTTCATCAGTCTTCCCTCAGCTGTGTTTTTTATTCCAGGAAATCTTTGGCTGGATTTAAAGGATCATTCATTTTGGAAAATATGCGCTGTTAAATTCTCTCTCAGGAGAATTCAATCACATTCCAAAATCTCTTCTCGTCATCTTTCTCTTTCTGCGTCTCAATTCACAATGAGTTTTAATTCCTCTTCGGAATTGGCCAGGAGAAAATAACCTCCCAGAAAATCATTACTCCCTGTAATCCCTTCCCCGGCTTTCCGTATGTTTGTATTACGAAAGGTGGATGTAGCTGGAGCGATAGGACAGTTGACCGTGAAATAAGATTAATTGGATTACAATAAGGATACAACCAAAGATTCAATTCCAGGTCCTTGCCGTTGAAGGTCTTTTTCACTGCCCAGCATTGTCTAACACTATCATTGAGAGAGATTGAGAGGTTTTGGATCCCATTTCACCTGTAGTCATTTAACTACATATCCTCAGAGACCAACAAATGGCTTGATGGCCTACTCTGTACTATAGTAGGTTTGATATCTGACTAAAGTCAGATGGGACCTGAACCTGTTTGTTGGATAAAATTCCCTATCCTCATTCTGCTCACCCATTTTGCATTAGTAGTCTTAGATATAATCTATTCAATTGGTTGTCACAATAACCAGGAAATGGTATACAGTCACATCCAAAATTATTGATAAAGATGAGCAAAAAATACAATAAAATAAATAATACAAATACCGAGCTATGTGCAAAATAATGTGGGAAATTACATAATTTTATACTAATACAATTTCTCAGAAAATTTGTATTTAATTCTGCATTAACATTCTAGTTATTTAAGTTCATCACAGCCAAAGAAACTGTATTGTGGCCTTTCATGGCTTCCTGTTTCACTGGGGTATAAAATTGAGCCAACAGGCATGTAAAATCCATTTGTCATCCATCACCATAGGGAAAGGCAAAGAACTCACAAATGAAAAGAGGCAAATAGTTGTTGACTATCAGGCAATGGGTACAAACCAAAAACAACATACAAAACACAAAATATATGAATATATATGTACCACTATTAGGGTAGCTGGTAGAGGACCCATGTGTATCTTGTTCCCACAGTGAGGAAGATTGTTCTGGAGGTAAAGAAAAGTCCAAGGAACACAGTTTGAGAATTCCAGAACTTGGTCACATCTTGGGGTCACCAAGTTTCCAAATCTACAATTAGACGCCACCTATGCCAACATGCTAGTTGGAAGAGTTGCCGTAAAGAAATTACTTTATTGAGAGAAACACAAAAACATTAACGCATGGAGTTTGTTAAACGGCATTTGCACTTCGATTGGATCTGGGTGCTATGGTCAGATGAGACGTAAATAGAGCTCTTTGGCAATGCAAACCAGCGGTGGGTTTGGCCTCGAAAGAAGGCATTCACATGCAGAAAAGAACCCCATACTATAAAAATCTTTGATGTTATGGGGCTGTTTTGGATCCACTGGTCCTTGAGCCCTTATTCATTTTATTTAACTTGGCATATCAGTTAAGAACAAATTCTTAATTACAATGACAGCCTACAGCAGCCAAACCCTAAACCCAGACGACGCTGGGCCAATTGTGCACCGCCCTATGGGACTCACAATCACAGCCGGTTGTGATACAGCCTGGAATCAAACCAGGGTCTGTAGTGACACCTCTAGCACTGAGAAGTAGTGCCTTAGACCGCTGTGCCACTCGGGAGCTTGTTAAGGTCAACGGCATCATGAACTCTACAAAGTACCAAGACATTTTAGCAAAAACATGTTTTCTCTGCCAGGATGCTGAACTTGTGGATCTTCCAGCAAGACAACGACCCCATGCACACGTCAAAATCCACAAAGAAATGGTTAATTGAACACAGTCAATATTTTTCAAAGGCCATCTCAGTCTCTGGATTTGAACCCCATTGAAATCCTGTGGATTGATTGAAGAGGGCAGTCCATAAGCGCAGACCGAAGGATATCAAGGATCTGGAAAGATTCTGTACGGATGAATGGTCATAAGATCCCTTCCAATGTGTTCTTCAATCTCATAAAACATAATAGACATTTTAACACTTTTTTTTACTTGATAAACATGTTTTTTGTATTTTTTTGCAATTGAATTAGTATAAAATACTTTTTTTTTTCAAGCCTACAATATAGTTCAATATAAAACGGGTTGTTTGGATCCTGGATGCTGGTTGATAGCAGGGAGTTATAGCACCATAATCCCCTCATTTTACAGGTAATGCCTGTTAACAGTTCCAGTAGATGTATCAATGTGCATCCACTGTCCCACAGCCCAGCCAGTAAATGTATATTATCTTAATCTCCCCTGGAAAAAAAGCGACTAGACAATATTTCCCCATAATAGATGTTCGATCGGGTTCTAGTCCAGGCTCAAGGACGTTCAGAGACTTGTACCGAAACCCCTCCTGCATTGTCTTGGCTGTGTGCTTAGGGTCGTTGTCATGTTGAAAGGTGAACCTTCGCCCCAGTCTGAGGTCCTGAGCGTTCTGGAGCAGGTTTTCATCAAGGATCTCTCTGTACTTTGCTCCGTTCATCTTTCCTTTGATCCTGACTAATCTCCTAGTCCCTAACGCTGAAAAACATCCCATCAGCATGATGCTGCCACCACCGTGCTTCACCATATGGATGGTGCCAGGTTTCCTTCAGATGTGACACTTGGCATTCAGACCAAAGAGTTCAATCTTGGTTTCATCAGACCAGAGAATCTAGTTTCTCATGGTTTGAGAGTCTTTAGGTGCCTTTTGGCAAACTCCAAGCGGGCTGTCATGTGCCTTTTACTGAGGAGTGGCTTCCGTCTGGCCACTCTACCATAAAGGACTGATTTGGTGGAGTGCTGCAGAGATGGTTGTCCTTCTGAGATTCTCCCATTTCCACAGAGGAACTCTGGAGCTCTATCAGAGTGACCATTGGGTTCTTGGTCACCTCCCTGACCAAGGCCCTTCTCCCCCGATTGCTCAGTTTGGCCGGGCGGCCAGCTTTAGGAGGAGTGTTGGTGGTTCCAAACTTCTTCCATTTATGAATGATGGAGGCCACTGTGTTCTTGGGGACCTTCAATGCTACAGAAATGTTTTGGTACCCTTCCGCAGATCTGTGCCTAGACACAATCCTGTCTTGGACCTCTATGGACAATTCCTTCGACCTCATGGCTTTGTTTCTGCTCTGCCATGCACTGTCAACTGTGGGACCTTATATAGACATGTGTGTGCCTTTTAAAATCATGTCCAATCACTGTAATTTACCACAGGTGGACTCTAATCAAGTTGTAGAAATATCTCAAGGATGATCAATGGAAACAGGATGCATCTGACCTCAATTTCGTGTCTCATAGCAAAGGGTCTGAATAGTTATGTAATATATGTGTGTATTTATGTGTGTATATTAATTTTAAAATAAATAAATGAAAAAGTGGGATGCTAAAACATTTTCAGTGTAAACAAATTTTTTTTAGAACATAATAACAACATAAGCCATGGGAATTGCATGAAATTTGCTTTTAAACAGCAACATGTCTCTGTGGCCAAGAGGGCCTGCAAAACTGTGCCATTGGCCACACTTACTACCATCCTAGGGGAAACACTGTTCTGGGTATCTTGGTTAGCTATTTTAATCTCATTTTCAATTACCTATTTTTGACCCATTCATTTCATCTAGCCTATAGGCCTACTGATGGAATTGAAGGTCTACCTCCAAGAACCTATGCCAGTCCCAAGACGGACGAACAACAAGAAACGTAGCTAATGTATGATTTTCAGACATTCATAACAAATGGATTGTACTGTACAAACCTATATGGACTTAAAAGAGTCTATACCAAAACTGTCTACCGATAATGACGATTGGTTGTATTTTGTCTGTGCTGTATACTTAATCATCTCATCAACATCTACCCTGCTCAGATTGGAAGAGGAAAACGATCTTGTAAGCCATATGGCTACAGGTAAGTATTCCACTCAGGTAAAAGAGCATAGCATAGCTATACACTCACTCATTTCTAAAACGTTAATGACAGTTGCTACAGTTACCTACCATGCATGGCTCTTACTCACAGGACAGCTCGTCCAAGAGCGACGTCGATCGCCCTGTGACCCAAGACCGCCAGCGTCTGTCCATTCAGATAAAACAACATAGCGATTGAAATTGCATGAACTTAGATGGTAGACTGACACCATAAAACAGTGGGGAATTGGTCACAGAAAGGACTTGAACTCTCAACCTTTGTGGCAAAAAGGTAACTGCAATGATCACTTAGCCGTCCTAGAAGTTGGCAGTTTTTTAAGTTAAAATGTGAGTGTAGTTCCTCAACAGGTCAGATATCTGGGGGTAGGGGGTGTTTAAAGTATCCACTGTATAATATATTTATTTCTGGGTGCCTAACAGAGACTCATACGGTCACATTTTAAAAGTTGGTATGGCTTGGCCAAGATCGAACACCCAACCTTCTGACTTCAAAACAGAAACTCTTACCACAAAACTACAGGGTAGGCTCAATATATGGGAACAATACCAAGTACAGGTTGGCTGTCTTCTCTGTTTCATTATTCACCTCCTGCATTTGTCTACTTTCTGTTACACTGTCTGTTTCTTAGTAATCTGCCTGCCTTCATGTTAACACTATGGCTATAAGCCTCCTTCTGACCTGGGTATCTGTTGTGATCTGCCTTCATGTTAACACTATGGCTATAAGCCTCCTTCTGACCTGGGTATCTGTTGTGATCTGCCTTCATGTTGACACTATGGCTATAAGCCTCCTTCTGACCTGGGTATCTGTTGTGATCTGCCTTCCTTCATGTTAACACTACGGCTATAAGCCTCCTTCTGACCTGGGTATCTGTTGTGATCTGCCTTCATGTTAACACTAGGGCTACATTTTTGAAATGCAGTACTTTTGTCCAACATGCCAGTATTTCTTTGGCAGTGAAGTGCCAGATCATTGCACATCATGTGGTTGCCTCCCTGGGGACATGCCATCTCTTGTCATGAGTGATCAGTGTTCATAAAATTATCAGTCAAAACTAGAGGAAAGGTTATCAGACCCAAAATTCTGCGAAGCATTAGAACATAAGTGTTCTAGGTCCAAGAGCAGCCCAGATAGTACAGAGAACATTTATGATGGTGCACTATACAAGTCAATAGATGCCCTTAATGGCACTGATTTAACTTCTTGGGGAGCGGCAGGTGAGGTGACAGTTTTGGAGAGTCTGGCGTGCCCAAAGCAAAATGCCTGCCACTCAGGCTCAGAAAATAGGATATGCACATAATTAGTACTATTGGATAGGAAACACTCTGACGTTTCTGAAAGTGTTAACATAATATCTGTGAGTATAACAGAACTCATTTAGCAGGCAAAAACCAGAGAAAAAAACATCCGGAAATCAGTTTCTGGTGACCTTTGGCTCTGTTAGACACACTCCCTATTGAATCCATTTGTTACCAGGACTGAGACTGCAGTACCTATTGCCTCCACTAGATGTCAGCAGTCTATATACAAAGACTCAGGGAGATTGGAGTAAGCAGGAAGAATAGGTACAAGAAATGGCCAAGGTAGCTCAGATGTAAACAAGTTTTCTCGGGCGCGAGTCTGGCTGGCGAGCCCCACTTTATTTTACATATATAAGGTATAGGTGACCATCCGAGTGAAATATTATCGCTCATATTCATAAAAGGATAGCTAAGGATGCATTTTAACTGGTATTTGATTTGTTTAGGAAAATTTTATAGGTATATTTGAATGCGTTCTCTTCACGTTTCAATGGGCAATTCGACGTTGGATTTTCTGAACATAACGCGCCAACCAAACAGAGATTTATGGATATAATAAATGACTTTTTCGAACAAAAGAACCATTGGATGTCTTTGTTGGACACTTGGGAAGCACTCAGCAGAAGTTCTTCAAAAGGTAAGGGATTTGTTTTCGCTGTGAAATGTGTTTTGTGTGAACCGCGATGGTTTATGAATGTATGCTAATGCATAAATATTGGAGGTGCCTACTTCAAACAATCAAATGTTGTGCTTTCGCCGTAAAGCCTTTTTGAATTCTGACAACGCTGTGATATTGCCAAGAAGCAGAGCTTTTGATGACTATGCCACACTTGTATATTGATGAATGTTTAATAATTCAACTTTTGGATTTTGAATTTGGCGCCTTGCATTTCACCGGGTAGTGTCGGGAGTGGGGCGCTAGCACCCCACCACTCCGTAAGTAGTTAATCAACATTTAACTCTCATGGAATGTTCAAGTTCCAATATTCAAGTCCTCTCCCTTACAACTCACGGATAATGCACTTCTCCCGAACCTTAGAGTGAAGCACATAATTCGTGTGGGGCCAAAGAGCCCAGAAATTAATTATTTCCTTGAGCCTTTTGTGGATGATTGTGTTACGCTTGAGGGTGAGGGCTTGACATGCCAGTTGAGAGGGACACCCACAAATGTACGTGTTGTACAGTTTACTATGTATTTGTGATCCCCTGCTCGCTGGAAAAGTACAGAATATCTGTCACGTTGGTATGAATGATTCATGAGACAGACGCAGGAATGCGTAATAGTTTTTTTTATTGTACCCAAATTACGGTGTGCCATGTAAAGGCAGACCAAACAAACACTATACAAAACACAGGGTAGAACCCAAACAAAAGAGCGAGGAGTACCTCGAATAAATAACACAAGCGTGCAACGATTAACACACAGGACGAGACCCGAAATCATCTGCGCAATTCCTCAATGGCACGAAAGCCCAAAACACACAGCCCAGGTACTCACACGCACCAATGGACATTGTAACAATAATTGACAGCCCAATGGAAAACCAAGGGGCACACTTATACAAGTACTAATCAGTGGGAATAGGGGACAGGTGTGCGTAATGAAAGTTCCGGAGGGATCCGTAACAATAGCAAACAATGCAATGGTGAACAACAGATGCTATCACAAAAGAGAAGTGGTAGAAAGGGAAATGGGTTCATTCAATAGAGTGTATACGCTTGAGAGCCAGAGCCGTGCACAAACACTGAACAGCACAGAGGTTGACTTGGTGGTAGAGTGCACCCATCTCCATTAATGTTCATTACTGTTTTCAACATGATTGCAGGGTTTTCTTTGAATTTACATGCATGGCATCTTACTTGGCAAATGACTACACTGTGGTTTGAGTCCAAGTATCACCCTGAGTCCTGGTACCTTGGAAGAGAAATAAGAGTGCATAAACAAAAGGATGCTTGCCATAAAACCACGGGTAAATGTGACAAGACCACCACGCTCAGTTCATTTACTAAAATATTTGAAAGCCACAGAGTTCTGACACTTCCTGCTGTTCTATAGCCTCCCCTAGTTTAAATGGGATTTTACACAGGCAGTACTTCCACCATTTACTGCTACTGGTGCAGAGTACCTATTGTCTACTGAAAGACAATGTTACCTCTCATGACATTGATATGGCTGAGATGTTCTTTTTGAGAATTTGTTATTAGGTTTGAAGAGTTGTATGGGAAGCTACAATGTCTACATACTTTTACATGTACCTATATCTGTCCGAATCTGGGGACCTTTGTGGGCTCAAAGTGCAGTCATCTTTGAAAGTAGTAATGGGAGACTTGGTAAACTCTTCCATTGCACTCAAGGTGTACCAGGATAAATAGTGTAAGTGTTCACCATCTACCAACACATCCCAAGACTTCTCACTATTACATTTAGCACAGAATCAAACCAAGCTAGCAAAACGTTTGTTGAAGAAATGTTAAGGGGCTTCAAACTCACCAACAAAAGAGTGTATTTTTACTATGGTATCCTGTTGCATGGAACCCTACAACAAGGGAGGCTTTTCTCCTTGGAGAGTCAGACGTTACTTTTAAAGAACAATGTAAATTCCACCATAGAATGATCGTTAACGGGAAAATACATTTATTACAAACGAAATACCTTATCGAAACGACTAAACCATGTCGAAATGACTAAACCAACATGGGTCAGTGGGGATGGTCAGGTCTTTTGTTGACGTTGGCAGTGAAGTGGGCTACGCTTTTATAGACTCAGTGATGACAACAAGATTGCACAATAAGAGACCTAGAGACTGGTGTCACTGCCTCTGGGATTCTTAAAGAGATTGGCATTTCAAATAAGTTTCAATTAATCAAATACATCAAATCAAACAGACATCTGTACCACATGTGGCAAATGTTAATCCAAGAGTTAATCCAAGATGGCGTAGCAGTCAGACGACTTTTGTCCTCGTCCTGTCGTGTCCAGTGTATATATCTTTTAATATATTTTCTTCTCATATCTTTTCATATATTTTTTTCTAAAACTCAACTTCAAAACATTCCCTTGCAACCCGCCTCACCCAATGTGGTGCGGATCTGTTTTTTTTTCCAAGTATTATCCACCTCGAATCTGGAGTCCCCCAACAGAAGCTAGTCAGCTCAATAGCTACTAGCTAACGTTAGTGTTTTAGCTTACCACTGCTAGCGGACAGCAGCTAACCTTTAGCTCGGAAAGCTCTTGCCAGTTCGTACAACGCGACTCAAGCCAGAGCATACCGGACCAATTTTTTTCTCCATATCCCCGGATTCCTACCGCAAGCTCTGGACATTTTCACTTGGATCTTGCAGCTAGCTAGCTGCTATCCGAGTGACTATTGGCTAACGTCGGTCCCGGAGCAAGCACCAATTAGGCCGGAGCTAGCCCATGCTTGGTCCATCTTCCGGCTAGCTGAAGAGTCCCATCAGCCACTCCATGGCTACAACATCTATCCGGACCCGTTTTTACTGCCGGTGCGGAGCCCCACTTGGCCTTCCCGACTGGACTACCGACGTTATCTGCCCGAGGGGGTTATTCAACCAGCCCTCTGTCGCAACGTCACCTGAACGCCCATCAGCTAACTGCAGCCCATTAACATTAGCTGTCTAGAGCATATCGCCTGCTAGCTAAATAGGTCCATCGGACAACTATACCTATTTGGCCAATTGGATTGGTCCCCTTTACCACACAGAACCCCACTAATCCATCACGACTGGTCTACCGACGGAAACGGACGAGGAGGCTATAAACTGACTTCCTCCGTCTTCTGCTAGCTTGTTAGCCGGCCAGCAAGCCTCTCCTCAATGTCAATATGCCTTGTCCATTGCTGTTCTGGTTAGTGTTTATTGGCTTATTTCACTGTAGAGCCTCTAGCCCTGCTCTATATACCTTATCCAACCCTTCAGTTCCACCACCCACACATGCGATGACATCGCCTGGTTTAAATGTTTCTAGAGACAATATCTCTTTCATCATTACTCAATGCCTAGGTTTACCTCCACTGTATTCACGTCCTACAATACCTTTGTCTTTACATTATGCCTTGAATCTATTTTATCGCCCCCTGAAACCTGTTCCTTTTACTCTCTGTTCAGGACGTCCTAGACGACCAGTCCTCATAGCCTTTAACCGTACCCTTATCCTACTCCTCCTCTGTTCCTCTGGTGATATAGAGGTTAATCCAGGGCCTGCAGTGCCTAGTTCCACTCCTATTCTCCAGGCGCTCTCATTTGTTGACTTCTGCAACCGTAAAAGCCTTAGTTTCATGCTTGTTAACATTAAAAGCCTCCTCCCTAAGTTTGTTTTATTCACTGCTTTAGCACACTCTGCCAACCCGGATGTTCTAGCCGTGTCTAAATCCTGGCTTAGGAAGACCACCAAAAACCCTGAAATCTCCATCCCTAACTACAACATTTTCAGACAAGATAGAACGTCCAAAGGGGGCGGTGTTGCAATCTACTGCAGAGATAGCCTGCAGAGTTCTGTTTTACTATCCAGGTACAATTTTAACTTTTACTTTTACTCTACGGCTGGCCATGCTTTCCACCTGGCTACCCCTACCCCAGTCAACAGCCCTGCACCCCCCTTAGCAACTCGCCCAAGCCTCCCCCATTTCTCCTTCTCCCAAATCCAGTTAGCTGATGTTCTGAAAGAGCTGCAAAATCTGGACCCAGACAAATCAGCCGGGCTAGACAATCTGGACCCTTTCTTTCTAAAATGATCTGCCGAAATTGTTTTGCAACCCCTATTACTAGCCTGTTCAACCTTTCTTTCGTGTCGTCTGGGATTCCCAAAGACTGGAAAGCAGCTACAGTCATCCCCCTCTTCAAAGGGGGAGACACTCTTGACCCAAACTGCTCGAGACTTATATCTATCCTGCCCTGCCTTTCTAAGGTCTTTGAAAGCCAAGTTAACAAACAGATTACCGACCATTTCGAATCCCACCGTATCTTCTCCGCTATGCAATCTGGTTTCAGAGCTGGTAATGGGTGCACCTCAGTAACGCTCAAGGTATCATAACCGCCATCGATAAAAAACATTACTGTGCAGCCGTATTCATTGATCTGGCCAAGGCTTTTGACTCTGTCAATAACCACATCCTTATCGGCAGACTCGACAGCCATGGTTTCTCAAATGATTGCCTCGCCTGGTTCACCAACCACTTCTCCAATAGAGTTAAGTGTGTCAAATCAGAGAGCCTGTTGTCCGGCCCTCTGGCAGTCTCTATGGGGGTGCCACAGGGTTCAATTCTTGGGCCGACTCTCTTCTCTGTATACATCAATGATGTCACTCTTGCTGATGGTGAGTCTCTGATCCACCTCTACGCAGACGACACCATTCTGTATACTTCTGGCCCTTCTTTGGACACAGTGTTAACTACCCTCCAGACCAGCTCTACCCAACAAATTGGATGCAGTCTACGACAGTGCCATCCGCTTTTGTCACCAAAGCCCCATATACTACCCACCACTGCGACCTGTACACTCTCGTTGACTGGCCCTCGCTTCACACTCGTCGCCAAACCCACTGGCTCCACGTCATCTATAAGTCTTTGCTAGGTAAAACCCCGCCTTATCTCAGCTCGCTGGTCACCATAGCAGCACCCACCCATAGCACACGCTCCAGCAGGTATATTTCACTGGTCACCCCCAAAGCAAACTCCTCCTTAGACAGCCTTTCCGTCCAGTTCTCTTCTGCCAATGACTGGAATGAACTGCAAAAATCACTGAAGCTTGAGACTCATTTCTCTCTCACTAGCTTTAAGCACCAGCTGTCAGAGCAGCTCACAGATCACTGCACCTGTACATAGTCCATCTGTAAATAGCCCATCCAACTACCTCATCCCCATACTGTTATTTATTGGATGTATTTTGCTCCTTTGCACCCCAGTATCTCTACTCGCACACTCATCTTCTGCACATCTATCACTCCAGTGTTTAATTGCTATATTGTAATTATTTTGCCACTATTGCCTATTTATTGCCTTACTTCCCTTATCCTACCTCATTTGCACACACTGTATATAGACTTTTTCTATTGTATTATTGACTGTATATTTGTTTATTCCATGTGTAACTCTGTGTTGTTGTTTGTGTCGCACTGCTTTGCTTTATCTTGTCCAGGTCGCAGTTGTAAATGAGAACTTGTTCTCAACTAGCCTACCTGGTTAAATGAAACAAATGTGAAAAATAATTCACCTCTATAAATACCAGATTATCGCTACTGAAGAGCCTATTTGAACTGTTTGTTAAGGAAGATATATTCTGAGCACTTGAATCAAAGGACAAGTTCACGCATTAAGCACATTATCCATATCAAGTCCCAAATGACAAGTTACAATAAATATTGGTTTGTCAAAGCGCTGTGAGCAGGGTTGAACCTGCGCGGGGAGACCCCATTGGATTTCGAGTCCAATGCCTTAACCACTCGGCCATCACAGCTTCCTGCCATAGTCCACACAAAGACTGAAACCTGTTCCTTTTACTCTCTGTTCAGGACGTCCTAGACGACCAGTCCTCAAAGCCTTTAACCGCACTTATCCTACTCCTCCTCTGTTCCTCTGGTGATATAGAGGTTAATCCAGGGCCTGCAGTGCCTAGTTCCACTCCTATTCTCCGGGCGCTCTCATTTGTTGACTTCTGCAACCGTAAAAGCCTTAGTTTCATGCTTGTTAACATTAGAAGCCTCCTCCCTAAGTTTGTTTTATTCACTGCTTTAGCACACTCTGCCAACCCGGATGTTCTAGCCGTGTCTAAATCCTGGCTTAGGAAGACCACCAAAAACCCTGAAATCTCCATCCCTAACTACAACATTTTCAGACAAGATAGAACGTCCAAAGGGGCGGTGTTGCAATCTACTGCAGAGATAGCCTGCAGAGTTCTGTTTTACTATCCAGGTCTGTTCCCAAACAATTTTAACTTTTACTTTTACTCTATGGCTGGCCATGCTTTCCACCTGGCTACCCCTACCCCAGTCAACAGCCCTGCACCCCCCTCAGCAACTCGCCCAAGCCTCCCCATTTCTCCTTCTCCCAAATCCAGTTAGCTGATGTTCTGAAAGAGCTGCAAAATCTGGACCCAGACAAATCAGCCGGGCTAGACAATCTGGACCCTTTCTTTCTAAAATGATCTGCCGAAATTGTTTTGCAACCCCTATTACTAGCCTGTTCAACCTTTCTTTCGTGTCGTCTGGGATTCCCAAAGACTGGAAAGCAGCTACAGTCATCCCCTCTTCAAAGGGGAGACACTCTTGACCCAGACTGCTCGAGACCTATATCTATCCTGCCCTGCCTTTCTAAGGTCTTTGAAAGCCAAGTTAACAAACAGATTACCGACCATTTCGAATCCCACCGTATCTTCTCCGCTATGCAATCTGGTTTCAGAGCTGGTAATGGGTGCACCTCAGTAACGCTCAAGGTATCATAACCGCCATCGATAAAAAACATTACTGTGCAGCCGTATTCATTGATCTGGCCAAGGCTTTTGACTCTGTCAATAACCACATCCTTATCGGCAGACTCGACAGCCATGGTTTCTCAAATGATTGCCTCGCCTGGTTCACCAACCACTTCTCCAATAGAGTTAAGTGTGTCAAATCAGAGAGCCTGTTGTCCGCCCTCTGGCAGTCTCTATGGGGTGCCACAGGGTTCAATTCTTGGGCCGACTCTCTTCTCTGTATACATCAATGATGTCACTCTTGCTGATGGTGAGTCTCTGATCCACCTCTACGCAGACGACACCATTCTGTATACTTCTGGCCCTTCTTTGGACACAGTGTTAACTACCCTCCAGACCAGCTCTACCCAACAAATTGGATGCAGTCTACGACAGTGCCATCCGTTTTGTCACCAAAGCCCCATATACTACCCACCACTGCGACCTGTACACTCTCGTTGACTGGCCCTCGCTTCACACTCGTCGCCAAACCCACTGGCTCCACGTCATCTATAAGTCTTTGCTAGGTAAAACCCGCCTTATCTCAGCTCGCTGGTCACCATAGCAGCACCCACCCGTAGCACACGCTCCAGCAGGTATATTTCACTGGTCACCCCCAAAGCAAACTCCTCCTTAGACAGCCTTTCCATCCAGTTCTCTTCTGCCAATGACTGGAATGAACTGCAAAAATCACTGAAGCTTGAGACTCATTTCTCTCTCACTAGCTTTAAGCACCAGCTGTCAGAGCAGCTCACAGATCACTGCACCTGTACATAGTCCATCTGTAAATAGCCCATCCAACTACCTCATCCCCATACTGTTATTTATTGGATGTATTTTGCTCCTTTGCACCCCAGTATCTCTACTCGCACACTCATCTTCTGCACATCTATCACTCCAGTGTTTAATTGCTATATTGTAATTATTTTGCCACTATTGCCTATTTATTGCCTTACTTCCCTTATCCTACCTCATTTGCACACACTGTATATAGACTTTTTCTATTGTATTATTGACTGTATATTTGTTTTATTCCATGTGTAACTCTGTGTTGTTGTTTGTGTCGCACTGCTTTGCTTTATCTTGTCCAGGTCGCAGTTGTAAATGAGAACTTGTTCTCAACTAGCCTACCTGGTTAAATGAAACAAATGTGAAAAATAATTCACCTCTATAAATACCAGATTATCGCTACTGAAGAGCCTATTTGAACTGTTTGTTAAGGAAGATATATTCTGAGCACTTGAATCAAAGGACAAGTTCACGCATTAAGCACATTATCCATATCAAGTCCCAAATGACAAGTTACAATAAATATTGGTTTGTCAAAGCGCTGTGAGGAGGGTTCGAACCTGCGCGGGGAGACCCCATTGGATTTCGAGTCCAATGCCTTAAACGCTCGGCCATCACAGCTTCCTGCCATAGTCCACACAAAGACTGAAACCTGTTCCTTTTACTCTCTGTTCAGGACGTCCTAGACGACCAGTCCTCAAAGCCTTTAACCGCACTTTATCCTACTCCTCCTCTGTTCCTCTGGTGATATAGAGGTTAATCCAGGGCCTGCAGTGCCTAGTTCCACTCCTATTCTCCGGGCGCTCTCATTTGTTGACTTCTGCAACCGTAAAAGCCTTAGTTTCATGCTTGTTAACATTAGAAGCCTCCTCCCTAAGTTTGTTTTATTCACTGCTTTAGCACACTCTGCCAACCCGGATGTTCTAGCCGTGTCTAAATCCTGGCTTAGGAAGACCACCAAAAACCCTGAAATCTCCATCCCTAACTACAACATTTTCAGACAAGATAGAACGTCCAAAGGGGCGGTGTTGCAATCTACTGCAGAGATAGCCTGCAGAGTTCTGTTTTACTATCCAGGTCTGTTCCCAAACAATTTTAACTTTTACTTTTACTCTATGGCTGGCCATGCTTTCCACCTGGCTACCCCTACCCCAGTCAACAGCCCTGCACCCCCTCAGCAACTCGCCCAAGCCTCCCCATTTCTCCTTCTCCCAAATCCAGTTAGCTGATGTTCTGAAAGAGCTGCAAAATCTGGACCCAGACAAATCAGCCGGGCTAGACAATCTGGACCCTTTCTTTCTAAAATGATCTGCCGAAATTGTTTTGCAACCCTATTACTAGCCTGTTCAACCTTTCTTTCGTGTCGTCTGGGATTCCCAAAGACTGGAAAGCAGCTACAGTCATCCCCTCTTCAAAGGGGAGACACTCTTGACCCAGACTGCTCGAGACCTATATCTATCCTGCCCTGCCTTTCTAAGGTCTTTGAAAGCCAAGTTAACAAACAGATTACCGACCATTTCGAATCCCACCGTATCTTCTCCGCTATGCAATCTGGTTTCAGAGCTGGTAATGGGTGCACCTCAGTAACGCTCAAGGTATCATAACCGCCATCGATAAAAAACATTACTGTGCAGCCGTATTCATTGATCTGGCCAAGGCTTTTGACTCTGTCAATAACCACATCCTTATCGGCAGACTCGACAGCCATGGTTTCTCAAATGATTGCCTCGCCTGGTTCACCAACCACTTCTCCAATAGAGTTAAGTGTGTCAAATCAGAGAGCCTGTTGTCCGGCCCTCTGGCAGTCTCTATGGGGGTGCCACAGGGTTCAATTCTTGGGCCGACTCTCTTCTCTGTATACATCAATGATGTCACTCTTGCTGATGGTGAGTCTCTGATCCACCTCTACGCAGACGACACCATTCTGTATACTTCTGGCCCTTCTTTGGACACAGTGTTAACTACCCTCCAGACCAGCTCTACCCAACAAATTGGATGCAGTCTACGACAGTGCCATCCGTTTTGTCACCAAAGCCCCATATACTACCCACCACTGCGACCTGTACACTCGTTGACTGGCCCTCGCTTCACACTCGTCGCCAAACCCACTGGCTCCACGTCATCTATAAGTCTTTGCTAGGTAAAACCCCGCCTTATCTCAGCTCGCTGGTCACCATAGCAGCACCCACCCGTAGCACACGCTCCAGCAGGTATATTTCACTGGTCACCCCCAAAGCAAACTCCTCCTTAGACAGCCTTTCCGTCCAGTTCTCTTCTGCCAATGACTGGAATGAACTGCAAAAATCACTGAAGCTTGAGACTCATTTCTCTCTCACTAGCTTTAAGCACCAGCTGTCAGAGCAGCTCACAGATCACTGCACCTGTACATAGTCCATCTGTAAATAGCCCATCCAACTACCTCATCCCCATACTGTTATTTATTGGATGTATTTTGCTCCTTTGCACCCCAGTATCTCTACTCGCACACTCATCTTCTGCACATCTATCACTCCAGTGTTTAATTGCTATATTGTAATTATTTTGCCACTATTGCCTATTTATTGCCTTACTTCCTTATCCTACCTCATTTGCACACACTGTATATAGACTTTTCTATTGTATTATTGACTGTATATTTGTTTATTCCATGTGTAACTCTGTGTTGTTGTTTGTGTCGCACTGCTTTGCTTTATCTTGTCCAGGTCGCAGTTGTAAATGAGAACTTGTTCTCAACTAGCCTACCTGGTTAAATGAAACAAATGTGAAAAATAATTCACCTCTATAAATACCAGATTATCGCTACTGAAGAGCCTATTTGAACTGTTTGTTAAGGAAGATATATTCTGAGCACTTGAATCAAAGGACAAGTTCACGCATTAAGCACATTATCCATATCAAGTCCCAAATGACAAGTTACAATAAATATTGGTTTGTCAAAGCGCTGTGAGCAGGGTTCGAACCTGCGCGGGGAGACCCCATTGGATTTCGAGTCCAATGCCTTAACCACTCGGCCATCACAGCTTCCTGCCATAGTCCACACAAAGACTGAAACCTGTTCCTTTTACTCTCTGTTCAGGACGTCCTAGAAGACCAGTCCTCAAAGCCTTTAACCGTACCCTTATCCTACTCCTCCTCTGTTCCTCTGGTGATATAGAAGTTAATCCAGGGCCTGCAGTGCCTAGTTCCACTCCTATTCTCCAGGCGCTCTCATTTGTTGACTTCTGCAACCGTAAAAGCCTTAGTTTCATGCTGGCCCTTCTTTGGACACAGTGTTAACTACCCTCCAGACCAGCTCTACCCAACAAATTGGATGCAGTCTACGACAGTGCCATCCGTTTTGTCACCAAAGCCCCATATACTACCCACCACTGCGACCTGTACACTCTCGTTGACTGGCCCTCGCTTCACACTCGTCGCCAAACCCACTGGCTCCACGTCATCTATAAGTCTTTGCTAGGTAAAACCCCGCCTTATCTCAGCTCGCTGGTCACCATAGCAGCACCCACCCGTAGCACACGCTCCAGCAGGTATATTTCACTGGTCACCCCCAAAGCAAACTCCTCCTTAGACAGCCTTTCCGTCCAGTTCTCTTCTGCCAATGACTGGAATGAACTGCAAAAATCACTGAAGCTTGAGACTCATTTCTCTCTCACTAGCTTTAAGCACCAGCTGTCAGAGCAGCTCACAGATCACTGCACCTGTACATAGTCCATCTGTAAATAGCCCATCCAACTACCTCATCCCCATACTGTTATTTATTGGATGTATTTTGCTCCTTTGCACCCCAGTATCTCTACTGCACACTCATCTTCTGCACATCTATCACTCCAGTGTTTAATTGCTATATTGTAATTATTTTGCCACTATTGCCTATTTATTGCCTTACTTCCCTTATCCTACCTCATTTGCACACACTGTATATAGACTTTTTCTATTGTATTATTGACTGTATATTTGTTTATTCCATGTGTAACTCTGTGTTGTTGTTTGTGTCGCACTGCTTTGCTTTATCTTGTCCAGGTCCCAGTTGTAAATGAGAACTTGTTCTCAACTAGCCTACCTGGTTAAATGAAACAAATGTGAAAAATAATTCACCTCTATAAATACCAGATTATCGCTACTGAAGAGCCTATTTGAACTGTTTGTTAAGGAAGATATATTCTGAGCACTTGAATCAAAGGACAAGTTCACGCATTAAGCACATTATCCATATCAAGTCCCAAATGACAAGTTACAATAAATATTGGTTTGTCAAAGCGCTGTGAGCAGGGTTCGAACCTGCGCGGGGAGACCCCATTGGATTTCGAGTCCAATGCCTTAAACGCTCGGCCATCACAGCTTCCTGCCATGGTCCACACAAAGACTGAAACCTGTTCCTTTTACTCTCTGTTCAGGACGTCCTAGACGACCAGTCCTCAAAGCCTTTAACCGTACCCTTATCCTACTCCTCCTCTGTTCCTCTGGTGATATAGAGGTTAATCCAGGCCTGCAGTGCCTAGTTCCACTCCTATTCTCCGGCGCTCTCATTTGTTGACTTCTGCAACCGTAAAAGCCTTAGTTTCATGCTTGTTAACATTAGAAGCCTCCTCCCTAAGTTTGTTTTATTCACTGCTTTAGCACACTCTGCCAACCGGATGTTCTAGCCGTGTCTAAATCCTGGCTTAGGAAGACCACCAAAAACCCTGAAATCTCCATCCCTAACTACAACATTTTCAGACAAGATAGAACGTCCAAAGGGGGCGGTGTTGCAATCTACTGCAGAGATAGCCTGCAGAGTTCTGTTTTACTATCCAGGTCTGTTCCCAAACAATTTTAACTTTTACTTTTACTCTACGGCTGGCCATGCTTTCCACCTGGCTACCCCTACCCCAGTCAACAGCCCTGCACCCCCCTCAGCAACTCGCCCAAGCCTCCCCCATTTCTCCTTCTCCCAAATCCAGTTAGCTGATGTTCTGAAAGAGCTGCAAAATCTGGACCCAGACAAATCAGCCGGGCTAGACAATCTGGACCCTTTCTTTCTAAAATGATCTGCCGAAATTGTTTTGCAACCCCTATTACTAGCCTGTTCAACCTTTCTTTCGTGGTCGTCTGGGATTCCCAAAGACTGGAAAGCAGCTACAGTCATCCCCCTCTTCAAAGGGGAGACACTCTTGACCCAAACTGCTCGAGACCTATATCTATCCTGCCCTGCCTTTCTAAGGTCTTTGAAAGCCAAGTTAACAAACAGATTACCGACCATTTCGAATCCCACCGTATCTTCTCCGCTATGCAATCTGGTTTCAGAGCTGGTAATGGGTGCACCTCAGTAATGCTCAAGGTATCATAACCGCCATCGATAAAACATTACTGTGCAGCCGTATTCATTGATCTGGCCAAGGCTTTTGACTCTGTCAATAACCACATCCTTATCGGCAGACTCGACAGCCATGGTTTCTCAAATGATTGCCTCGCCTGGTTCACCAACCACTTCTCCAATAGAGTTAAGTGTGTCAAATCAGAGAGCCTGTTGTCCGCCCTCTGGCAGTCTCTATGGGGTGCCACAGGGTTCAATTCTTGGGCCGACTCTCTTCTCTGTATACATCAATGATGTCACTCTTGCTGATGGTGAGTCTCTGATCCACCTCTCACGCAGACGACACCATTCTGTATACTTCTGGCCCTTCTTTGGACACAGTGTTAACTACCCTCCAGACCAGCTCTACCCAACAAATTGGATGCAGTCTACGACAGTGCCATCCGTTTTGTCACCAAAGCCCCATATACTACCCACCACTGCGACCTGTACACTCTCGTTGACTGGCCCTCGCTTCACACTCGTCGCCAAACCCACTGGCTCCACGTCATCTATAAGTCTTTGCTAGGTAAAACCCCGCCTTATCTCAGCTCGCTGGTCACCATAGCAGCACCCACCCGTAGCACACGCTCCAGCAGGTATATTTCACTGGTCACCCCCAAAGCAAACTCCTCCTTAGACAGCCTTTCCGTCCAGTTCTCTTCTGCCAATGACTGGAATGAACTGCAAAAATCACTGAAGCTTGAGACTCATTTCTCTCTCACTAGCTTTAAGCACCAGCTGTCAGAGCAGCTCACAGATCACTGCACCTGTACATAGTCCATCTGTAAATAGCCCATCCAACTACCTCATCCCCATACTGTTATTTATTGGATGTATTTTGCTCCTTTGCACCCCAGTATCTCTACTCGCACACTCATCTTCTGCACATCTATCACTCCAGTGTTTAATTGCTATATTGTAATTATTTTGCCACTATTGCCTATTTATTGCCTTACTTCCCTTATCCTACCTCATTTGCACACACTGTATATAGACTTTTTCTATTGTATTATTGACTGTATATTTGTTTATTCCATGTGTAACTCTGTGTTGTTGTTTGTGTCGCACTGCTTTGCTTTATCTTGTCCAGGTCGCAGTTGTAAATGAGAACTTGTTCTCAACTAGCCTACCTGGTTAAATGAAACAAATGTGAAAAATAATTCACCTCTATAAATACCAGATTATCGCTACTGAAGAGCCTATTTGAACTGTTTGTTAAGGAAGATATATTCTGAGCACTTGAATCAAAGGACAAGTTCACGCATTAAGCACATTATCCATATCAAGTCCCAAATGACAAGTTACAATAAATATTGGTTTGTCAAAGCGCTGTGAGCAGGGTTCGAACCTCTTGTGGGAGACCCCATTGGATTTGAGTCCAATGCCTTAACCACTCGGCCATCACAGCTTCCTGCCATAGTCCACACAAAGACTGAAACCTGTTCCTTTTACTCTCTGTTCAGGACGTCCTAGGCGACCAGTCCTCAAAGCCTTTAACCGTACCCTTATCCTACTCCTCCTCTGTTCCTCTGGTGATATAGAGGTTAATCCAGGGCCTGCAGTGCCTAGTTCCACTCCTATTCTCCAGGCGCTCTCATTTGTTGACTTCTGCAACCGTAAAGCCTTAGTTTCATGCTTGTTAACATTAGAAGCCTCCTCCCTAAGTTTGTTTTATTCACTGCTTTAGCACACTCTGCCAACCGGATGTTCTAGCCGTGTCTAAATCCTGGCTTAGGAAGACCACCAAAACCCTGAAATCTCCATCCCTAACTACAACATTTTCAGACAAGATAGAACGTCCAAAGGGGCGGTGTTGCAATCTACTGCAGAGATAGCCTGCAGAGTTCTGTTTTACTATCCAGGTCTGTTCCCAAACAATTTTAACTTTTACTTTGACTCACGGCTGGCCATGCTTTCCACCTGGCTACCCCTACCCCAGTCAACAGCCCTGCACCCCCTCAGCAACTCGCCCAAGCCTCCCCATTTCTCCTTCTCCCAAATCCAGTTAGCTGATGTTCTGAAAGAGCTGCAAAATCTGGACCCAGACAAATCAGCCGGGCTAGACAATCTGGACCCTTTCTTTCTAAAATGATCTGCCGAAATTGTTTTGCAACCCCTATTACTAGCCTGTTCAACCTTTCTTTCGTGTCGTCTGGGATTCCCAAAGACTGGAAAGCAGCTACAGTCATCCCCCTCTTCAAAGGGGAGACACTCTTGACCCAAACTGCTCGAGACCTATATCTATCCTGCCCTGCCTTTCTAAGGTCTTTGAAAGCCAAGTTAACAAACAGATTACCGACCATTTGAATCCCACCGTATCTTCTCCGCTATGCAATCTGGTTTCAGAGCTGGTAATGGGTGCACCTCAGTAATGCTCAAGGTATCATAACCGCCATCGATAAAAACATTACTGTGCAGCCGTATTCATTGATCTGGCCAAGGCTTTGACTCTGTCAATAACCACATCCTTATCGGCAGACTCGACAGCCATGGTTTCTCAAATGATTGCCTCGCCTGGTTCACCAACCACTTCTCCAATAGAGTTAAGTGTGTCAAATCAGAGAGCCTGTTGTCCGGCCCTCTGGCAGTCTCTATGGGGTGCCACAGGGTTCAATTCTTGGGCCGACTCTCTTCTCTGTATACATCAATGATGTCACTCTTGCTGATGGTGAGTCTCTGATCCACCTCTACGCAGACGACACCATTCTGTATACTTCTGGCCCTTCTTTGGACACAGTGTTAACTACCCTCCAGACCAGCTCTACCCAACAAATTGGATGCAGTCTACGACAGTGCCATCCGTTTTGTCACCAAAGCCCCATATACTACCCACCACTGCGACCTGTACACTCTCGTTGACTGGCCCTCGCTTCACACTCGTCGCCAAACCCACTGGCTCCACGTCATCTATAAGTCTTTGCTAGGTAAAACCCCGCCTTATCTCAGCTCGCTGGTCACCATAGCAGCACCCACCCGTAGCACACGCTCCAGCAGGTATATTTCACTGGTCACCCCCAAAGCAAACTCCTCCTTAGACAGCCTTTCCGTCCAGTTCTCTTCTGCCAATGACTGGAATGAACTGCAAAAATCACTGAAGCTTGAGACTCATTTCTCTCTCACTAGCTTTAAGCACCAGCTGTCAGAGCAGCTCACAGATCACTGCACCTGTACATAGTCCATCTGTAAATAGCCCATCCAACTACCTCATCCCCATACTGTTATTTATTTGATTTATTTTGCTCCTTTGCACCCCAGTATCTCTACTCGCACACTCATCTTCTGCACATCTATCACTCCAGTGTTTAATTGCTATATTGTAATTATTTTGCCACTATTGCCTATTTATTGCCTTACTTCCCTTATCCTACCTCATTTGCACACACTGTATATAGACTTTTTCTATTGTATTATTGACTGTATATTTGTTTATTCCATGTGTAACTCTGTGTTGTTGTTTGTGTCGCACTGCTTTGCTTTATCTTGTCCAGGTCGCAGTTGTAAATGAGAACTTGTTCTCAACTAGCCTACCTGGTTAAATGAAACAAATGTGAAAAATAATTCACCTCTATAAATACCAGATTATTGCTACTGAAGAGCCTATTTGAACTGTTTGTTAAGGAAGATATATTCTGAGCACTTGAATCAAAGGACAAGTTCACGCATTAAGCACATTATCCATATCAAGTCCCAAATGACAAGTTACAATAAATATTGGTTTGTCAAAGCGCTGTGAGCAGGGTTCGAACCTGCGTGGGAGACCCCATTGGATTTCGAGTCCAATGCCTTAACCACTCGGCCATCACAGCTTCCTGCCATAGCCCACACAAAGACTGAAACCTGTTCCTTTTACTCTCTGTTCAGGACGTCCTAGACGACCAGTCCTCAAAGCCTTTAACCGTACCCTTATCCTACTCCTCCTCTGTTCCTCTGGTGATATAGAGGTTAATCCAGGAGCCTGCAGTGCCTAGTTCCACTCCTATTCTCCAGGCGCTCTCATTTGTTGACTTCTGCAACCGTAAAGCCTTAGTTTCATGCTTGTTAACATTAGAAGCCTCCTCCCTAAGTTTGTTTTATTCACTGCTTTAGCACACTCTGCCAACCCGGATGTTCTAGCCGTGTCTAAATCCTGGCTTAGGAAGACCACCAAAACCCTGAAATCTCCATCCCTAACTACAACATTTTCAGACAAGATAGAACGTCCAAAGGGGCGGTGTTGCAATCTACTGCAGAGATAGCCTGCAGAGTTCTGTTTTACTATCCAGGTCTGTTCCCAAACAATTTTAACTTTTACTTTGACTCTACGGCTGGCCATGCTTTCCACCTGGCTACCCCTACCCCAGTCAACAGCCCTGCACCCCCTCAGCAACTCGCCCAAGCCTCCCCATTTCTCCTTCTCCCAAATCCAGTTAGCTGATGTTCTGAAAGAGCTGCAAAATCTGGACCCAGACAAATCAGCCGGGCTAGACAATCTGGACCCTTTCTTTCTAAAATGATCTGCGAAATTGTTTTGCAACCCCTATTACTAGCCTGTTCAACCTTTCTTTCGTGTCGTCTGGGATTCCCAAAGACTGGAAAGCAGCTACAGTCATCCCCCTCTTCAAAGGGGAGACACTCTTGACCCAAACTGCTCGAGACCTATATCTATCCTGCCCTGCCTTTCTAAGGTCTTTGAAAGCCAAGTTAACAAACAGATTACCGACCATTTCAATCCCACCGTATCTTCTCCGCTATGCAATCTGGTTTCAGAGCTGGTAATGGGTGCACCTCAGTAATGCTCAAGGTATCATAACCGCCATCGATAAAAAACATTACTGTGCAGCCGTATTCATTGATCTGGCCAAGGCTTTTGACTCTGTCAATAACCACATCCTTATCGGCAGACTCGACAGCCATGGTTTCTCAAATGATTGCCTCGCCTGGTTCACCAACCACTTCTCCAATAGAGTTAAGTGTGTCAAATCAGAGAGCCTGTTGTCCGCCCTCTGGCAGTCTCTATGGGGTGCCACAGGGTTCAATTCTTGGGCCGACTCTCTTCTCTGTATACATCAATGATGTCACTCTTGCTGATGGTGAGTCTCTGATCCACCTCTCACGCAGACGACACCATTCTGTATACTTCTGGCCCTTCTTTGGACACAGTGTTAACTACCCTCCAGACCAGCTCTACCCAACAAATTGGATGCAGTCTACGACAGTGCCATCCGCTTTGTCACCAAAGCCCCATATACTACCCACCACTGCGACCTGTACACTCTCGTTGACTGGCCCTCGCTTCACACTCGCCGCCAAACCCACTGGCTCCACGTCATCTATAAGTCTTTGCTAGGTAAAACCCCGCCTTATCTCAGCTCGCTGGTCACCATAGCAGCACCCACCCGTAGCACACGCTCCAGCAGGTATATTTCACTGGTCACCCCCAAAGCAAACTCCTCCTTAGACAGCCTTTCCGTCCAGTTCTCTTCTGCCAATGACTGGAATGAACTGCAAAAATCACTGAAGCTTGAGACTCATTTCTCTCTCACTAGCTTTAAGCACCAGCTGTCAGAGCAGCTCACAGATCACTGCACCTGTACATAGTCCATCTGTAAATAGCCCATCCAACTACCTCATCCCCATACTGTTATTTATTTGATTTATTTTGCTCCTTTGCACCCCAGTATCTCTACTCGCACACTCATCTTCTGCACATCTATCACTCCAGTGTTTAATTGCTATATTGTAATTATTTTGCCACTATTGCCTATTTATTGCCTTACTTCCCTTATCCTACCTCATTTGCACACACTGTATATAGACTTTTTCTATTGTATTATTGACTGTATATTTGTTTATTCCATGTGTAACTCTGTGTTGTTGTTTGTGTCGCACTGCTTTGCTTTATCTTGTCCAGGTCGCAGTTGTAAATGAGAACT
Organism: Brachymystax lenok tsinlingensis; assembly: GCA_030435695.1. Lineage (NCBI taxonomy): Eukaryota > Metazoa > Chordata > Actinopteri > Salmoniformes > Salmonidae > Brachymystax > Brachymystax lenok. Next base: position 35,881,735 of record CM059801.1, on the reverse strand, counting down.
TGTTCTCAACTAGCCTACCTGGTTAAATGAAACAAATGTGAAAAATAATTCACCTCTATAAATACCAGATTATTGCTACTGAAGAGCCTATTTGAACTGTTTGTTAAGGAAGATATATTCTGAGCACTTGAATCAAAGGACAAGTTCACGCATTAAGCACATTATCCATATCAAGTCCCAAATGACAAGTTACAATAAATATTGGTTTGTCAAAGCGCTGTGAGCAGGGTTCGAACCTGCGCGGGGAGACCCCATTGGATTTCGAGTCCAATGCCTTAACCACTCGGCCATCACAGCTTCCTGCCATAGCCCACACAAAGACTGAAACCTGTTCCTTTTACTCTCTGTTCAGGACGTCCTAGACGACCAGTCCTCAAAGCCTTTAACCGTACCCTTATCCTACTCCTCCTCTGTTCCTCTGGTGATATAGAGGTTAATCCAGGGCCTGCAGTGCCTAGTTCCACTCCTATTCTCCAGGCGCTCTCATTTGTTGACTTCTGCAACCGTAAAAGCCTTAGTTTCATGCTTGTTAACATTAGAAGCCTCCTCCCTAAGTTTGTTTTATTCACTGCTTTAGCACACTCTGCCAACCCGGATGTTCTAGCCGTGTCTAAATCCTGGCTTAGGAAGACCACCAAAAACCCTGAAATCTCCATCCCTAACTACAACATTTTCAGACAAGATAGAACGTCCAAAGGGGGCGGTGTTGCAATCTACTGCAGAGATAGCCTGCAGAGTTCTGTTTTACTATCCAGGTCTGTTCCCAAACAATTTTAACTTTTACTTTGACTCTACGGCTGGCCATGCTTTCCACCTGGCTACCCCTACCCCAGTCAACAGCCCTGCACCCCCCTCAGCAACTCGCCCAAGCCTCCCCCATTTCTCCTTCTCCCAAATCCAGTTAGCTGATGTTCTGAAAGAGCTGCAAAATCTGGACCCAGACAAATCAGCCGGGCTAGACAATCTGGACCCTTTCTTTCTAAAATGATCTGCCGAAATTGTTTTGCAACCCCTATTACTAGCCTGTTCAACCTTTCTTTCGTGTCGTCTGGGATTCCCAAAGACTGGAAAGCAGCTACAGTCATCCCCTCTTCAAAGGGGAGACACTCTTGACCCAAACTGCTCGAGACCTATATCTATCCTGCCCTGCCTTTCTAAGGTCTTTGAAAGCCAAGTTAACAAACAGATTACCGACCATTTTTGAATCCCACCGTATCTTCTCCGCTATGCAATCTGGTTTCAGAGCTGGTAATGGGTGCACCTCAGTAACGCTCAAGGTATCATAACCGCCATCGATAAAAACATTACTGTGCAGCCGTATTCATTGATCTGGCCAAGGCTTTTGACTCTGTCAATAACCACATCCTTATCGGCAGACTCGACAGCCATGGTTTCTCAAATGATTGCCTCGCCTGGTTCACCAACCACTTCTCCAATAGAGTTAAGTGTGTCAAATCAGAGAGCCTGTTGTCCGCCCTCTGGCAGTCTCTATGGGGTGCCACAGGGTTCAATTCTTGGGCCGACTCTCTTCTCTGTATACATCAATGATGTCACTCTTGCTGATGGTGAGTCTCTGATCCACCTCTACGCAGACGACACCATTCTGTATACTTCTGGCCCTTCTTTGGACACAGTGTTAACTACCCTCCAGACCAGCTCTACCCAACAAATTGGATGCAGTCTACGACAGTGCCATCCGCTTTGTCACCAAAGCCCCATATACTACCCACCACTGCGACCTGTACACTCTCGTTGACTGGCCCTCGCTTCACACTCGTCGCCAAACCCACTGGCTCCACGTCATCTATAAGTCTTTGCTAGGTAAAACCCGCCTTATCTCAGCTCGCTGGTCACCATAGCAGCACCCACCCGTAGCACACGCTCCAGCAGGTATATTTCACTGGTCACCCCCAAAGCAAACTCCTCCTTAGACAGCCTTTCCGTCCAGTTCTCTTCTGCCAATGACTGGAATGAACTGCAAAAATCACTGAAGCTTGAGACTCATTTCTCTCTCACTAGCTTTAAGCACCAGCTGTCAGAGCAGCTCACAGATCACTGCACCTGTACATAGTCCATCTGTAAATAGCCCATCCAACTACCTCATCCCCATACTGTTATTTATTGGATGTATTTTGCTCCTTTGCACCCCAGTATCTCTACTTGCACACTCATCTTCTGCACATCTATCACTCCAGTGTTTAATTGCTATATTGTAATTATTTTGCCACTATTGCCTATTTATTGCCTTACTTCCCTTATCCTACCTCATTTGCACACACTGTATATAGACTTTTCTATTGTATTATTGACTGTATATTTGTTTATTCCATGTGTAACTCTGTGTTGTTGTTTGTGTCGCACTGCTTTGCTTTATCTTGTCCAGGTCGCAGTTGTAAATGAGAACTTGTTCTCAACTAGCCTACCTGGTTAAATGAAACAAATGTGAAAAATAATTCACCTCTATAAATACCAGATTATTGCTACTGAAGAGCCTATTTGAACTGTTTGTTAAGGAAGATATATTCTGAGCACTTGAATCAAAGGACAAGTTCACGCATTAAGCACATTATCCATATCAAGTCCCAAATGACAAGTTACAATAAATATTGGTTTGTCAAAGCGCTGTGAGCAGGGTTCGAACCTGCGCGGGGAGACCCCATTGGATTTCGAGTCCAATGCCTTAACCACTCGGCCATCACAGCTTCCTGCCATAGCCCACACAAAGACTGAAACCTGTTCCTTTTACTCTCTGTTCAGGACGTCCTAGACGACCAGTCCTCAAAGCCTTTAACCGTACCCTTATCCTACTCCTCCTCTGTTCCTCTGGTGATATAGAGGTTAATCCAGGGCCTGCAGTGCCTAGTTCCACTCCTATTCTCCAGGCGCTCTCATTTGTTGACTTCTGCAACCGTAAAGCCTTAGTTTCATGCTTGTTAACATTAGAAGCCTCCTCCCTAAGTTTGTTTTATTCACTGCTTTAGCACACTCTGCCAACCCGGATGTTCTAGCCGTGTCTAAATCCTGGCTTAGGAAGACCACCAAAACCCTGAAATCTCCATCCCTAACTACAACATTTTCAGACAAGATAGAACGTCCAAAGGGGGCGGTGTTGCAATCTACTGCAGAGATAGCCTGCAGAGTTCTGTTTTACTATCCAGGTCTGTTCCCAAACAATTTTAACTTTTACTTTGACTCTACGGCTGGCCATGCTTTCCACCTGGCTACCCCTACCCCAGTCAACAGCCCTGCACCCCCCTCAGCAACTCGCCCAAGCCTCCCCCATTTCTCCTTCTCCCAAATCCAGTTAGCTGATGTTCTGAAAGAGCTGCAAAATCTGGACCCAGACAAATCAGCCGGGCTAGACAATCTGGACCCTTTCTTTCTAAAATGATCTGCCGAAATTGTTTTGCAACCCCTATTACTAGCCTGTTCAACCTTTCTTTCGTGTCGTCTGGGATTCCCAAAGACTGGAAAGCAGCTACAGTCATCCCCCTCTTCAAAGGGGGAGACACTCTTGACCCAAACTGCTCGAGACCTATATCTATCCTGCCCTGCCTTTCTAAGGTCTTTGAAAGCCAAGTTAACAAACAGATTACCGACCATTTTTGAATCCCACCGTATCTTCTCCGCTATGCAATCTGGTTTCAGAGCTGGTAATGGGTGCACCTCAGTAACGCTCAAGGTATCATAACCGCCATCGATAAAAAACATTACTGTGCAGCCGTATTCATTGATCTGGCCAAGGCTTTTGACTCTGTCAATAACCACATCCTTATCGGCAGACTCGACAGCCATGGTTTCTCAAATGATTGCCTCGCCTGGTTCACCAACCACTTCTCCAATAGAGTTAAGTGTGTCAAATCAGAGAGCCTGTTGTCCGGCCCTCTGGCAGTCTCTATGGGGGTGCCACAGGGTTCAATTCTTGGGCCGACTCTCTTCTCTGTATACATCAATGATGTCACTCTTGCTGATGGTGAGTCTCTGATCCACCTCTACGCAGACGACACCATTCTGTATACTTCTGGCCCTTCTTTGGACACAGTGTTAACTACCCTCCAGACCAGCTCTACCCAACAAATTGGATGCAGTCTACGACAGTGCCATCCGTTTTGTCACCAAAGCCCCATATACTACCCACCACTGCGACCTGTACACTAGTTGACTGGCCCTCGCTTCACACTCGTCGCCAAACCCACTGGCTCCACGTCATCTATAAGTCTTTGCTAGGTAAAACCCCGCCTTATCTCAGCTCGCTGGTCACCATAGCAGCACCCACCCGTAGCACACGCTCCAGCAGGTATATTTCACTGGTCACCCCCAAAGCAAACTCCTCCTTAGACAGCCTTTCCGTCCAGTTCTCTTCTGCCAATGACTGGAATGAACTGCAAAAATCACTGAAGCTTGAGACTCATTTCTCTCTCACTAGCTTTAAGCACCAGCTGTCAGAGCAGCTCACAGATCACTGCACCTGTACATAGTCCATCTGTAAATAGCCCATCCAACTACCTCATCCCCATACTGTTATTTATTGGATGTATTTTGCTCCTTTGCACCCCAGTATCTCTACTTGCACACTCATCTTCTGCACATCTATCACTCCAGTGTTTAATTGCTATATTGTAATTATTTTGCCACTATTGCCTATTTATTGCCTTACTTCCCTTATCCTACCTCATTTGCACACACTGTATATAGACTTTTTCTATTGTATTATTGACTGTATATTTGTTTATTCCATGTGTAACTCTGTGTTGTTGTTTGTGTTGCACTGCTTTGCTTTATCTTGTCCAGGTCGCAGTTGTAAATGAGAACTTGTTCTCAACTAGCCTACCTGGTTAAATGAAACAAATGTGAAAAATAATTCACCTCTATTAATACCAGATTATCGCTACTGAAGAGCCTATTTGAACTGTTTGTTAAGGAAGATATATTCTGAGCACTTGAATCAAAGGACAAGTTCACGCATTAAGCACATTATCCATATCAAGTCCCAAATGACAAGTTACAATAAATATTGGTTTGTCAAAGCGCTGTGAGCAGGGTTCGAACCTCTGCGCTGGGAGACCCCATTGGATTTCGAGTCCAATGCCTTAACCACTCGGGCCATCACAGCTTCCTGCCATAGTCCACACAAAGACTGAAACCTGTTCCTTTTACTCTCTGTTCAGGACGTCCTAGACGACCAGTCCTCAAAGCCTTTAACCGTACCCTTATCCTACTCCTCCTCTGTTCCTCTGGTGATATAGAGGTTAATCCAGGAGCCTGCAGTGCCTAGTTCCACTCCTATTCTCCAGGCGCTCTCATTTGTTGACTTCTGCAACCGTAAAAGCCTTAGTTTCATGCTTGTTAACATTAGAAGCCTCCTCCCTAAGTTTGTTTTATTCACTGCTTTAGCACACTCTGCCAACCCGGATGTTCTAGCCGTGTCTAAATCCTGGCTTAGGAAGACCACCAAAAACCCTGAAATCTCCATCCCTAACTACAACATTTTCAGACAAGATAGAACGTCCAAAGGGGCGGTGTTGCAATCTACTGCAGAGATAGCCTGCAGAGTTCTGTTTTACTATCCAGGTCTGTTCCCAAACAATTTTAACTTTTACTTTGACTCTACGGCTGGCCATGCTTTCCACCTGGCTACCCCTACCCCAGTCAACAGCCCTGCACCCCCCTCAGCAACTCGCCCAAGCCTCCCCCATTTCTCCTTCTCCCAAATCCAGTTAGCTGATGTTCTGAAAGAGCTGCAAAATCTGGACCCAGACAAATCAGCCGGGCTAGACAATCTGGACCCTTTCTTTCTAAAATGATCTGCCGAAATTGTTTTGCAACCCCTATTACTAGCCTGTTCAACCTTTCTTTCGTGTCGTCTGGGATTCCCAAAGACTGGAAAGCAGCTACAGTCATCCCCTCTTCAAAGGGGGAGACACTCTTGACCCAAACTGCTCGAGACCTATATCTATCCTGCCCTGCCTTTCTAAGGTCTTTGAAAGCCAAGTTAACAAACAGATTACCGACCATTTCGAATCCCACCGTATCTTCTCCGCTATGCAATCTGGTTTCAGAGCTGGTAATGGGTGCACCTCAGTAACGCTCAAGGTATCATAACCGCCATCGATAAAAAACATTACTGTGCAGCCGTATTCATTGATCTGGCCAAGGCTTTTGACTCTGTCAATAACCACATCCTTATCGGCAGACTCGACAGCCATGGTTTCTCAAATGATTGCCTCGCCTGGTTCACCAACCACTTCTCCAATAGAGTTAAGTGTGTCAAATCAGAGAGCCTGTTGTCCGCCCTCTGGCAGTCTCTATGGGGGTGCCACAGGGTTAAATTCTTGGGCCGACTCTCTTCTCTGTATACATCAATGATGTCACTCTTGCTGATGGTGAGTCTCTGATCCACCTCTACGCAGACGACACCATTCTGTATACTTCTGGCCCTTCTTTGGACACAGTGTTAACTACCCTCCAGACCAGCTCTACCCAACAAATTGGATGCAGTCTACGACAGTGCCATCCGTTTTGTCACCAAAGCCCCATATACTACCCACCACTGCGACCTGTACACTCGTTGACTGGCCCTCGCTTCACACTCGTCGCCAAACCCACTGGCTCCACGTCATCTATAAGTCTTTGCTAGGTAAACCCCGCCTTATCTCAGCTCGCTGGTCACCATAGCAGCACCCACCCGTAGCACACGCTCCAGCAGGTATATTTCACTGGTCACCCCCAAAGCAAACTCCTCCTTAGACAGCCTTTCCGTCCAGTTCTCTTCTGCCAATGACTGGAATGAACTGCAAAAATCACTGAAGCTTGAGACTCATTTCTCTCTCACTAGCTTTAAGCACCAGCTGTCAGAGCAGCTCACAGATCACTGCACCTGTACATAGTCCATCTGTAAATAGCCCATCCAACTACCTCATCCCCATACTGTTATTTATTGGATGTATTTTGCTCCTTTGCACCCCAGTATCTCTACTCGCACACTCATCTTCTGCACATCTATCACTCCAGTGTTTAATTGCTATATTGTAATTATTTTGCCACTATTGCCTATTTATTGCCTTACTTCCCTTATCCTACCTCATTTGCACACACTGTATATAGACTTTTTCTATTGTATTATTGACTGTATATTTGTTTATTCCATGTGTAACTCTGTGTTGTTGTTTGTGTCGCACTGCTTTGCTTTATCTTGTCCAGGTCGCAGTTGTAAATGAGAACTTGTTCTCAACTAGCCTACCTGGTTAAATGAAACAAATGTGAAAAATAATTCACCTCTATAAATACCAGATTATCGCTACTGAAGAGCCTATTTGAACTGTTTGTTAAGGAAGATATATTCTGAGCACTTGAATCAAAGGACAAGTTCACGCATTAAGCACATTATCCATATCAAGTCCCAAATGACAATAAATATTGGTTTGTCAAAGCGCTGTGAGGAGGGTTCGAACCTGCGCGGGGAGACCCCATTGGATTTCGAGTCCAATGCCTTAAACGCTCGGCCATCACAGCTTCCTGCCATAGTCCACACAAAGACTGAAACCTGTTCCTTTTACTCTCTGTTCAGGACGTCCTAGACGACCAGTCCTCAAAGCCTTTAACCGTACCCTTTATCCTACTCCTCCTCTGTTCCTCTGGTGATATAGAGGTTAATCCAGGGCCTGCAGTGCCTAGTTCCACTCCTATTCTCCGGGCGCTCTCATTTGTTGACTTCTGCAACCGTAAAAGCCTTAGTTTCATGCTTGTTAACATTAGAAGCCTCCTCCCTAAGTTTGTTTTATTCACTGCTTTAGCACACTCTGCCAACCCGGATGTTCTAGCCGTGTCTAAATCCTGGCTTAGGAAGACCACCAAAAACCCTGAAATCTCCATCCCTAACTACAACATTTTCAGACAAGATAGAACGTCCAAAGGGGCGGTGTTGCAATCTACTGCAGAGATAGCCTGCAGAGTTCTGTTTTACTATCCAGGTCTGTTCCCAAACAATTTTAACTTTTACTTTTACTCTATGGCTGGCCATGCTTTCCACCTGGCTACCCCTACCCCAGTCAACAGCCCTGCACCCCCCTCAGCAACTCGCCCAAGCCTCCCCATTTCTCCTTCTCCCAAATCCAGTTAGCTGATGTTCTGAAAGAGCTGCAAAATCTGGACCCAGACAAATCAGCCGGGCTAGACAATCTGGACCCTTTCTTTCTAAAATGATCTGCCGAAATTGTTTTGCAACCCCTATTACTAGCCTGTTCAACCTTTCTTTCGTGTCGTCTGGGATTCCCAAAGACTGGAAAGCAGCTACAGTCATCCCCCTCTTCAAAGGGGGAGACACTCTTGACCCAGACTGCTCGAGACCTATATCTATCCTGCCCTGCCTTTCTAAGGTCTTTGAAAGCCAAGTTAACAAACAGATTACCGACCATTTCGAATCCCACCGTATCTTCTCCGCTATGCAATCTGGTTTCAGAGCTGGTAATGGGTGCACCTCAGTAACGCTCAAGGTATCATAACCGCCATCGATAAAAACATTACTGTGCAGCCGTATTCATTGATCTGGCCAAGGCTTTTGACTCTGTCAATAACCACATCCTTATCGGCAGACTCGACAGCCATGGTTTCTCAAATGATTGCCTCGCCTGGTTCACCAACCACTTCTCCAATAGAGTTAAGTGTGTCAAATCAGAGAGCCTGTTGTCCGGCCCTCTGGCAGTCTCTATGGGGGTGCCACAGGGTTCAATTCTTGGGCCGACTCTCTTCTCTGTATACATCAATGATGTCACTCTTGCTGATGGTGAGTCTCTGATCCACCTCTACGAGACGACACCATTCTGTATACTTCTGGCCCTTCTTTGGACACAGTGTTAACTACCCTCCAGACCAGCTCTACCCAACAAATTGGATGCAGTCTACGACAGTGCCATCCGCTTTGTCACCAAAGCCCCATATACTACCCACCACTGCGACCTGTACACTCGCTGACTGGCCCTCGCTTCACACTCGTCCGCCAAACCCACTGGCTCCACGTCATCTATAAGTCTTTGCTAGGTAAAACCCCGCCTTATCTCAGCTCGCTGGTCACCATAGCAGCACCCACCCGTAGCACACGCTCCAGCAGGTATATTTCACTGGTCACCCCCAAAGCAAACTCCTCCTTAGACAGCCTTTCCGTCCAGTTCTCTTCTGCCAATGACTGGAATGAACTGCAAAAATCACTGAAGCTTGAGACTCATTTCTCTCTCACTAGCTTTAAGCACCAGCTGTCAGAGCAGCTCACAGATCACTGCACCTGTACATAGTCCATCTGTAAATAGCCCATCCAACTACCTCATCCCCATACTGTTATTTATTGGATGTATTTTGCTCCTTTGCACCCCAGTATCTCTACTCACACTCATCTTCTGCACATCTATCACTCCAGTGTTTAATTGCTATATTGTAATTATTTTGCCACTATTGCCTATTTATTGCCTTACTTCCCTTATCCTACCTCATTTGCACACACTGTATATAGACTTTTTCTATTGTATTATTGACTGTATATTTGTTTATTCCATGTGTAACTCTGTGTTGTTGTTTGTGTCGCACTGCTTTGCTTTATCTTGTCCAGGTCGCAGTTGTAAATGAGAACTTGTTCTCAACTAGCCTACCTGGTTAAATGAAACAAATGTGAAAAATAATTCACCTCTATAAATACCAGATTATTGCTACTGAAGAGCCTATTTGAACTGTTTGTTAAGGAAGATATATTCTGAGCACTTGAATCAAAGGACAAGTTCACGCATTAAGCACATTATCCATATCAAGTCCCAAATGACAAGTTACAATAAATATTGGTTTGTCAAAGCGCTGTGAGGAGGGTTCGAACCTGCGCGGGGAGACCCCATTGGATTTCGAGTCCAATGCCTTAAACGCTCGGCCATCACAGCTTCCTGCCATAGTCCACACAAAGACTGAAACCTGTTCCTTTTACTCTCTGTTCAGGACGTCCTAGACGACCAGTCCTCAAAGCCTTTAACCGTACCCTTATCCTACTCCTCCTCTGTTCCTCTGGTGATATAGAGGTTAATCCAGGGCCTGCAGTGCCTAGTTCCACTCCTATTCTCCGGGCGCTCTCATTTGTTGACTTCTGCAACCGTAAAGCCTTAGTTTCATGCTTGTTAACATTAGAAGCCTCCTCCTAAGTTTGTTTTATTCACTGCTTTAGCACACTCTGCCAACCCGGATGTTCTAGCCGTGTCTAAATCCTGGCTTAGGAAGACCACCAAAAACCCTGAAATCTCCATCCCTAACTACAACATTTTCAGACAAGATAGAACGTCCAAAGGGGGCGGTGTTGCAATCTACTGCAGAGATAGCCTGCAGAGTTCTGTTTTACTATCCAGGTCTGTTCCCAAACAATTTTAACTTTTACTTTTACTCTATGGCTGGCCATGCTTTCCACCTGGCTACCCCTACCCCAGTCAACAGCCCTGCACCCCCCTCAGCAACTCGCCCAAGCCTCCCCCATTTCTCCTTCTCCCAAATCCAGTTAGCTGATGTTCTGAAAGAGCTGCAAAATCTGGACCCAGACAAATCAGCCGGGCTAGACAATCTGGACCCTTTCTTTCTAAAATGATCTGCGAAATTGTTTTGCAACCCCTATTACTAGCCTGTTCAACCTTTCTTTCGTGTCGTCTGGGATTCCCAAAGACTGGAAAGCAGCTACAGTCATCCCCCTCTTCAAAGGGGGAGACACTCTTGACCCAGACTGCTCGAGACCTATATCTATCCTGCCCTGCCTTTCTAAGGTCTTTGAAAGCCAAGTTAACAAACAGATTACCGACCATTTCGAATCCCACCGTATCTTCTCCGCTATGCAATCTGGTTTCAGAGCTGGTAATGGGTGCACCTCAGTAACGCTCAAGGTATCATAACCGCCATCGATAAAAAACATTACTGTGCAGCCGTATTCATTGATCTGGCCAAGGCTTTTGACTCTGTCAATAACCACATCCTTATCGGCAGACTCGACAGCCATGGTTTCTCAAATGATTGCCTCGCCTGGTTCACCAACCACTTCTCCAATAGAGTTAAGTGTGTCAAATCAGAGAGCCTGTTGTCCGGCCCTCTGGCAGTCTCTATGGGGGTGCCACAGGGTTCAATTCTTGGGCCGACTCTCTTCTCTGTATACATCAATGATGTCACTCTTGCTGATGGTGAGTCTCTGATCCACCTCTACGCAGACGACACCATTCTGTATACTTCTGGCCCTTCTTTGGACACAGTGTTAACTACCCTCCAGACCAGCTCTACCCAACAAATTGGATGCAGTCTACGACAGTGCCATCCGTTTTGTCACCAAAGCCCCATATACTACCCACCACTGCGACCTGTACACTAGTTGACTGGCCCTCGCTTCACACTCGTCGCCAAACCCACTGGCTCCACGTCATCTATAAGTCTTTGCTAGGTAAAACCCCGCCTTATCTCAGCTCGCTGGTCACCATAGCAGCACCCACCGTAGCACACGCTCCAGCAGGTATATTTCACTGGTCACCCCCAAAGCAAACTCCTCCTTAGACAGCCTTTCCGTCCAGTTCTCTTCTGCCAATGACTGGAATGAACTGCAAAAATCACTGAAGCTTGAGACTCATTTCTCTCTCACTAGCTTTAAGCACCAGCTGTCAGAGCAGCTCACAGATCACTGCACCTGTACATAGTCCATCTGTAAATAGCCCAAAAATTCACCTCTATAAAGTCCAGATTATCACTACTGAAGAGCCTATTTGAACTGTTCGTCAAGTAAGATAAATTCTGAGCACTTGAATCAAAGGACAAGTTATCCATATCAAGGATATGTTCAATGTAGAGACTGGTTTGTCACAGCGCTGCGAGCAGGGTTCGAACCTACACGGGGATACCCCATTGGATTTCAAGTCCAACGCCTTAACCACTCGGCCATCGCAGCTTGCTCTGTTAACTCCCAGTCCTTAACTACCTCATCCCCATACTGTTATTTATTGGATGTATTTTGCTCCTTTGCACCCCAGTATCTCTACTGCACACTCATCTTCTGCACATCTATCACTCCAGTGTTTAATTGCTATATTGTAATTATTTTGCCACTATTGCCTATTTATTGCCTTACTTCCCTTATCCTACCTCATTTGCACACACTGTATATAGACTTTTCTATTGTATTATTGACTGTATATTTGTTTATTCCATGTGTAACTCTGTGTTGTTGTTTGTGTCGCACTGCTTTGCTTTATCTTGTCCAGGTCGCAGTTGTAAATGAGAACTTGTTCTCAACTAGCCTACCTGGTTAAATGAAACAAATGTGAAAAATAATTCACCTCTATAAATACCAGATTATCGCTACTGAAGAGCCTATTTGAACTGTTTGTTAAGGAAGATATATTCTGAGCACTTGAATCAAAGGACAAGTTCACGCATTAAGCACATTATCCATATCAAGTCCCAAATGACAAGTTACAATAAATATTGGTTTGTCAAAGCGCTGTGAGCAGGGTTCGAACCTGCGCGGGGAGACCCCATTGGATTTCGAGTCCAATGCCTTAACCACTCGGCCATCACAGCTTCCTGCCATAGTCCACACAAAGACTGAAACCTGTTCCTTTTACTCTCTGTTCAGAGGATTAACTCTCTGATATAGAGGTTAATCCAGGAGCCTGCAGTGCCTAGTTCCACTCCTATTCTCCAGGCGCTCTCATTTGTTGACTTCTGCAACCGTAAAAGCCTTAGTTTCATGCTTGTTAACATTAGAAGCCTCCTCCCTAAGTTTGTTTTATTCACTGCTTTAGCACACTCTGCCAACCCGGATGTTCTAGCCGTGTCTAAATCCTGGCTTAGGAAGACCACCAAAAACCCTGAAATCTCCATCCCTAACTACAACATTTTCAGACAAGATAGAACGTCCAAAGGGGGCGGTGTTGCAATCTACTGCAGAGATAGCCTGCAGAGTTCTGTTTTACTATCCAGGTCTGTTCCCAAACAATTTTAACTTTTACTTTTACTCTATGGCTGGCCATGCTTTCCACCTGGCTACCCCTACCCCAGTCAACAGCCCTGCACCCCCCTCAGCAACTCGCCCAAGCCTCCCCATTTCTCCTTCTCCCAAATCCAGTTAGCTGATGTTCTGAAAGAGCTGCAAAATCTGGACCCAGACAAATCAGCCGGGCTAGACAATCTGGACCCTTTCTTTCTAAAATGATCTGCCGAAATTGTTTTGCAACCCCTATTACTAGCCTGTTCAACCTTTCTTTCGTGTCGTCTGGGATTCCCAAAGACTGGAAAGCAGCTACAGTCATCCCCCTCTTCAAAGGGGGAGACACTCTTGACCCAAACTGCTCGAGACCTATATCTATCCTGCCCTGCCTTTCTAAGGTCTTTGAAAGCCAAGTTAACAAACAGATTACCGACCATTTCGAATCCCACCGTATCTTCTCCGCTATGCAATCTGGTTTCAGAGCTGGTAATGGGTGCACCTCAGTAACGCTCAAGGTATCATAACCGCCATCGATAAAAACATTACTGTGCAGCCGTATTCATTGATCTGGCCAAGGCTTTTGACTCTGTCAATAACCACATCCTTATCGGCAGACTCGACAGCCATGGTTTCTCAAATGATTGCCTCGCCTGGTTCACCAACCACTTCTCCAATAGAGTTAAGTGTGTCAAATCAGAGAGCCTGTTGTCCGGCCCTCTGGCAGTCTCTATGGGGGTGCCACAGGGTTCAATTCTTGGGCCGACTCTCTTCTCTGTATACATCAATGATGTCACTCTTGCTGATGGTGAGTCTCTGATCCACCTCTACGCAGACGACACCATTCTGTATACTTCTGGCCCTTCTTTGGACACAGTGTTAACTACCCTCCAGACCAGCTCTACCCAACAAATTGGATGCAGTCTACGACAGTGCCATCCGTTTTGTCACCAAAGCCCCATATACTACCCACCACTGCGACCTGTACACTCTCGTTGACTGGCCCTCGCTTCACACTCGTCGCCAAACCCACTGGCTCCACGTCATCTATAAGTCTTTGCTAGGTAAAACCCCGCCTTATCTCAGCTCGCTGGTCACCATAGCAGCACCCACCCGTAGCACACGCTCCAGCAGGTATATTTCACTGGTCACCCCCAAAGCAAACTCCTCCTTAGACAGCCTTTCCGTCCAGTTCTCTTCTGCCAATGACTGGAATGAACTGCAAAAATCACTGAAGCTTGAGACTCATTTCTCTCTCACTAGCTTTAAGCACCAGCTGTCAGAGCAGCTCACAGATCACTGCACCTGTACATAGTCCATCTGTAAATAGCCCAAAAAATTCACCTCTATAAAGTCCAGATTATCACTACTGAAGAGCCTATTTGAACTGTTCGTCAAGTAAGATAAATTCTGAGCACTTGAATCAATGGACAAGTTATCCATATCAAGGATATGTTCAATGTAGAGACTGGTTTGTCACAGCGCTGCGAGCAGGGTTCGAACCTACACGGGGATACCCCATTGGATTTCAAGTCCAACGCCTTAACCACTCGGCCATCGCAGCTTGCTCTGTTAACTCCCAGTCCTTAACTACCTCATCCCCATACTGTTATTTATTGGATGTATTTTGCTCCTTTGCACCCCAGTATCTCTACTCGCACACTCATCTTCTGCACATCTATCACTCCAGTGTTTAATTGCTATATTGTAATTATTTTGCCACTATTGCCTATTTATTGCCTTACTTCCCTTATCCTACCTCATTTGCACACACTGTATATAGACTTTTTCTATTGTATTATTGACTGTATATTTGTTTATTCCATGTGTAACTCTGTGTTGTTGTTTGTGTCGCACTGCTTTGCTTTATCTTGTCCAGGTCGCAGTTGTAAATGAGAACTTGTTCTCAACTAGCCTACCTGGTTAAATGAAACAAATGTGAAAAATAATTCACCTCTATAAATACCAGATTATCGCTACTGAAGAGCCTATTTGAACTGTTTGTTAAGGAAGATATATTCTGAGCACTTGAATCAAAGGACAAGTTCACGCATTAAGCACATTATCCATATCAAGTCCCAAATGACAAGTTACAATAAATATTGGTTTGTCAAAGCGCTGTGAGCAGGGTTCGAACCTGCGCGGGGAGACCCCATTGGATTTCGAGTCCAATGCCTTAACCACTCGGCCATCACAGCTTCCTGCCATAGTCCACACAAAGACTGAAACCTGTTCCTTTTACTCTCTGTTCAGAGGATTAACTCTCTGATATAGAGGTTAATCCAGGGCCTGCAGTGCCTAGTTCCACTCCTATTCTCCAGGCGCTCTCATTTGTTGACTTCTGCAACCGTAAAAGCCTTAGTTTCATGCTTGTTAACATTAGAAGCCTCCTCCCTAAGTTTGTTTTATTCACTGCTTTAGCACACTCTGCCAACCCGGATGTTCTAGCCGTGTCTAAATCCTGGCTTAGGAAGACCACCAAAAAACCCTGAAATCTCCATCCCTAACTACAACATTTTCAGACAAGATAGAACGTCCAAAGGGGGCGGTGTTGCAATCTACTGCAGAGATAGCCTGCAGAGTTCTGTTTTACTATCCAGGTCTGTTCCCAAACAATTTTAACTTTTACTTTTACTCTATGGCTGGCCATGCTTTCCACCTGGCTACCCCTACCCCAGTCAACAGCCCTGCACCCCCCCTCAGCAACTCGCCCAAGCCTCCCCCATTTCTCCTTCTCCCAAATCCAGTTAGCTGATGTTCTGAAAGAGCTGCAAAATCTGGACCCAGACAAATCAGCCGGGCTAGACAATCTGGACCCTTTCTTTCTAAAATGATCTGCCGAAATTGTTTTGCAACCCCTATTACTAGCCTGTTCAACCTTTCTTTCGTGTCGTCTGGGATTCCCAAAGACTGGAAAGCAGCTACAGTCATCCCCTCTTCAAAGGGGAGACACTCTTGACCCAAACTGCTCGAGACCTATATCTATCCTGCCCTGCCTTTCTAAGGTCTTTGAAAGCCAAGTTAACAAACAGATTACCGACCATTTCGAATCCCACCGTATCTTCTCCGCTATGCAATCTGGTTTCAGAGCTGGTAATGGGTGCACCTCAGTAACGCTCAAGGTATCATAACCGCCATCGATAAAAAACATTACTGTGCAGCCGTATTCATTGATCTGGCCAAGGCTTTTGACTCTGTCAATAACCACATCCTTATCGGCAGACTCGACAGCCATGGTTTCTCAAATGATTGCCTCGCCTGGTTCACCAACCACTTCTCCAATAGAGTTAAGTGTGTCAAATCAGAGAGCCTGTTGTCCGCCCTCTGGCAGTCTCTATGGGGTGCCACAGGGTTCAATTCTTGGGCCGACTCTCTTCTCTGTATACATCAATGATGTCACTCTTGCTGATGGTGAGTCTCTGATCCACCTCTACGCAGACGACACCATTCTGTATACTTCTGGCCCTTCTTTGGACACAGTGTTAACTACCCTCCAGACCAGCTCTACCCAACAAATTGGATGCAGTCTACGACAGTGCCATCCGCTTTTGTCACCAAAGCCCCATATACTACCCACCACTGCGACCTGTACACTCTCGTTGACTGGCCCTCGCTTCACACTCGCCGCCAAACCCACTGGCTCCACGTCATCTATAAGTCTTTGCTAGGTAAAACCCCGACTTATCTCAGCTCGCTGGTCACCATAGCAGCACCCACCCGTAGCACACGCTCCAGCAGGTATATTTCACTGGTCACCCCCAAAGCAAACTCCTCCTTAGACAGCCTTTCCGTCCAGTTCTCTTCTGCCAATGACTGGAATGAACTGCAAAAATCACTGAAGCTTGAGACTCATTTCTCTCTCACTAGCTTTAAGCACCAGCTGTCAGAGCAGCTCACAGATCACTGCACCTGTACATAGTCCATCTGTAAATAGCCCAAAAATTCACCTCTATAAAGTCCAGATTATCACTACTTAAGAGCCTATTTGAACTGTTCGTCAAGTAAGATAAATTCTGAGCACTTGAATCAAAGGACAAGTTATCCATATCAAGGATATGTTCAATGTAGAGACTGGTTTGTCACAGCGCTGCGAGCAGGGTTCGAACCTACACGGGATACCCCATTGGATTTCAAGTCCAACGCCTTAACCACTCGCCATCGCAGCTTGCTCTGTTAACTCCCAGTCCTTAACTACCTCATCCCCATACTGTTATTTATTGGATGTATTTTGCTCCTTTGCACCCCAGTATCTCTACTCGCACACTCATCTTCTGCACATCTATCACTCCAGTGTTTAATTGCTATATTGTAATTATTTTGCCACTATTGCCTATTTATTGCCTTACTTCCCTTATCCTACCTCATTTGCACACACTGTATATAGACTTTTTCTATTGTATTATTGACTGTATATTTGTTTATTCCATGTGTAACTCTGTGTTGTTGTTTGTGTCGCACTGCTTTGCTTTATCTTGTCCAGGTCGCAGTTGTAAATGAGAACTTGTTCTCAACTAGCCTACCTGGTTAAATGAAACAAATGTGAAAAATAATTCACCTCTATAAATACCAGATTATCGCTACTGAAGAGCCTATTTGAACTGTTTGTTAAGGAAGATATATTCTGAGCACTTGAATCAAAGGACAAGTTCACGCATTAAGCACATTATCCATATCAAGTCCCAAATGACAAGTTACAATAAATATTGGTTTGTCAAAGCGCTGTGAGCAGGGTTCGAACCTGCGCGGGGAGACCCCATTGGATTTCGAGTCCAATGCCTTAACCACTCGGCCATCACAGCTTCCTGCCATAGTCCACACAAAGACTGAAACCTGTTCCTTTTACTCTCTGTTCAGAGGATTAACTCTCTGATATAGAGGTTAATCCAGGGCCTGCAGTGCCTAGTTCCACTCCTATTCTCCAGGCGCTCTCATTTGTTGACTTCTGCAACCGTAAAAGCCTTAGTTTCATGCTTGTTAACATTAGAAGCCTCCTCCCTAAGTTTGTTTTATTCACTGCTTTAGCACACTCTGCCAACCCGGATGTTCTAGCCGTGTCTAAATCCTGGCTTAGGAAGACCACCAAAACCCTGAAATCTCCATCCCTAACTACAACATTTTCAGACAAGATAGAACGTCCAAAGGGGCGGTGTTGCAATCTACTGCAGAGATAGCCTGCAGAGTTCTGTTTTACTATCCAGGTCTGTTCCCAAACAATTTTAACTTTTACTTTTACTCTATGGCTGGCCATGCTTTCCACCTGGCTACCCCTACCCCAGTCAACAGCCCTGCACCCCCCTCAGCAACTCGCCCAAGCCTCCCCCATTTCTCCTTCTCCCAAATCCAGTTAGCTGATGTTCTGAAAGAGCTGCAAAATCTGGACCCAGACAAATCAGCCGGGCTAGACAATCTGGACCCTTTCTTTCTAAAATGATCTGCCGAAATTGTTTTGCAACCCCTATTACTAGCCTGTTCAACCTTTCTTTCGTGGTCGTCTGGGATTCCCAAAGACTGAAAGCAGCTACAGTCATCCCCTCTTCAAAGGGGAGACACTCTTGACCCAAACTGCTCGAGACCTATATCTATCCTGCCCTGCCTTTCTAAGGTCTTTGAAAGCCAAGTTAACAAACAGATTACCGACCATTTCGAATCCCACCGTATCTTCTCCGCTATGCAATCTGGTTTCAGAGCTGGTAATGGGTGCACCTCAGTAACGCTCAAGGTATCATAACCGCCATCGATAAAAACATTACTGTGCAGCCGTATTCATTGATCTGGCCAAGGCTTTTGACTCTGTCAATAACCACATCCTTATCGGCAGACTCGACAGCCATGGTTTCTCAAATGATTGCCTCGCCTGGTTCACCAACCACTTCTCCAATAGAGTTAAGTGTGTCAAATCAGAGAGCCTGTTGTCCGCCCTCTGGCAGTCTCTATGGGGGTGCCACAGGGTTCAATTCTTGGGCCGACTCTCTTCTCTGTATACATCAATGATGTCACTCTTGCTGATGGTGAGTCTCTGATCCACCTCTACGCATGACGACACCATTCTGTATACTTCTGGCCCTTCTTTGGACACAGTGTTAACTACCCTCCAGACCAGCTCTACCCAACAAATTGGATGCAGTCTACGACAGTGCCATCCGTTTTGTCACCAAAGCCCCATATACTACCCACCACTGCGACCTGTACACTCTCGTTGACTGGCCCTCGCTTCACACTCGCCGCCAAACCCACTGGCTCCACGTCATCTATAAGTCTTTGCTAGGTAAAACCCGACTTATCTCAGCTCGCTGGTCACCATAGCAGCACCCACCGTAGCACACGCTCCAGCAGGTATATTTCACTGGTCACCCCCAAAGCAAACTCCTCCTTAGACAGCCTTTCCGTCCAGTTCTCTTCTGCCAATGACTGGAATGAACTGCAAAAATCACTGAAGCTTGAGACTCATTTCTCTCTCACTAGCTTTAAGCACCAGCTGTCAGAGCAGCTCACAGATCACTGCACCTGTACATAGTCCATCTGTAAATAGCCCAAAAAATTCACCTCTATAAAGTCCAGATTATCACTACTTAAGAGCCTATTTGAACTGTTCGTCAAGTAAGATAAATTCTGAGCACTTGAATCAAAGGACAAGTTATCCATATCAAGGATATGTTCAATGTAGAGACTGGTTTGTCACAGCGCTGAGCAGGGTTCGAACCTACACGGGATACCCCATTGGATTTCAAGTCCAACGCCTTAACCACTCGGCCATCGCAGCTTGCTCTGTTAACTCCCAGTCCTTAACTACCTCATCCCCATACTGTTATTTATTGGATGTATTTTGCTCCTTTGCACCCCAGTATCTCTACTCGCACACTCATCTTCTGCACATCTATCACTCCAGTGTTTAATTGCTATATTGTAATTATTTTGCCACTATTGCCTATTTATTGCCTTACTTCCTTATCCTACCTCATTTGCACACACTGTATATAGACTTTTCTATTGTATTATTGACTGTATATTTGTTTATTCCATGTGTAACTCTGTGTTGTTGTTTGTGTCGCACTGCTTTGCTTTATCTTGTCCAGGTCGCAGTTGTAAATGAGAACTTGTTCTCAACTAGCCTACCTGGTTAAATGAAACAAATGTGAAAAATAATTCACCTCTATAAATACCAGATTATCGCTACTGAAGAGCCTATTTGAACTGTTTGTTAAGGAAGATATATTCTGAGCACTTGAATCAAAGGACAAGTTCACGCATTAAGCACATTATCCATATCAAGTCCCAAATGACAAGTTACAATAAATATTGGTTTGTCAAAGCGCTGTGAGCAGGGTTCGAACCTGCGCGGGGAGACCCCATTGGATTTCGAGTCCAATGCCTTAACCACTCGGCCATCACAGCTTCCTGCCATAGTCCACACAAAGACTGAAACCTGTTCCTTTTACTCTCTGTTCAGAGGATTAACTCTCTGATATAGAGGTTAATCCAGGGCCTGCAGTGCCTAGTTCCACTCCTATTCTCCAGGCGCTCTCATTTGTTGACTTCTGCAACCGTAAAAGCCTTAGTTTCATGCTTGTTAACATTAGAAGCCTCCTCCCTAAGTTTGTTTTATTCACTGCTTTAGCACACTCTGCCAACCCGGATGTTCTAGCCGTGTCTAAATCCTGGCTTAGGAAGACCACCAAAAACCCTGAAATCTCCATCCCTAACTACAACATTTTCAGACAAGATAGAACGTCCAAAGGGGGCGGTGTTGCAATCTACTGCAGAGATAGCCTGCAGAGTTCTGTTTTACTATCCAGGTCTGTTCCCAAACAATTTTAACTTTTACTTTTACTCTATGGCTGGCCATGCTTTCCACCTGGCTACCCCTACCCCAGTCAACAGCCCTGCACCCCCCTCAGCAACTCGCCCAAGCCTCCCCCATTTCTCCTTCTCCCAAATCCAGTTAGCTGATGTTCTGAAAGAGCTGCAAAATCTGGACCCAGACAAATCAGCCGGGCTAGACAATCTGGACCCTTTCTTTCTAAAATGATCTGCCGAAATTGTTTTGCAACCCCTATTACTAGCCTGTTCAACCTTTCTTTCGTGTCGTCTGGGATTCCCAAAGACTGGAAAGCAGCTACAGTCATCCCCCTCTTCAAAGGGGGAGACACTCTTGACCCAAACTGCTCGAGACCTATATCTATCCTGCCCTGCCTTTCTAAGGTCTTTGAAAGCCAAGTTAACAAACAGATTACCGACCATTTCAATCCCACCGTATCTTCTCCGCTATGCAATCTGGTTTCAGAGCTGGTAATGGGTGCACCTCAGTAACGCTCAAGGTATCATAACCGCCATCGATAAAAAACATTACTGTGCAGCCGTATTCATTGATCTGGCCAAGGCTTTTGACTCTGTCAATAACCACATCCTTATCGGCAGACTCGACAGCCATGGTTTCTCAAATGATTGCCTCGCCTGGTTCACCAACCACTTCTCCAATAGAGTTAAGTGTGTCAAATCAGAGAGCCTGTTGTCCGGCCCTCTGGCAGTCTCTATGGGGGTGCCACAGGGTTCAATTCTTGGGCCGACTCTCTTCTCTGTATACATCAATGATGTCACTCTTGCTGATGGTGAGTCTCTGATCCACCTCTACGCAGACGACACCATTCTGTATACTTCTGGCCCTTCTTTGGACACAGTGTTAACTACCCTCCAGACCAGCTCTACCCAACAAATTGGATGCAGTCTACGACAGTGCCATCCGCTTTTGTCACCAAAGCCCCATATACTACCCACCACTGCGACCTGTACACTCGCTGACTGGCCCTCGCTTCACACTCGCCGCCAAACCCACTGGCTCCACGTCATCTATAAGTCTTTGCTAGGTAAAACCCCGCCTTATCTCAGCTCGCTGGTCACCATAGCAGCACCCACCCGTAGCACACGCTCCAGCAGGTATATTTCACTGGTCACCCCCAAAGCAAACTCCTCCTTAGACAGCCTTTCCGTCCAGTTCTCTTCTGCCAATGACTGGAATGAACTGCAAAAATCACTGAAGCTTGAGACTCATTTCTCTCTCACTAGCTTTAAGCACCAGCTGTCAGAGCAGCTCACAGATCACTGCACCTGTACATAGTCCATCTGTAAATAGCCCATCCAACTACCTCATCCCCATACTGTTATTTATTGGATGTATTTTGCTCCTTTGCACCCCAGTATCTCTACTGCACACTCATCTTCTGCACATCTATCACTCCAGTGTTTAATTGCTATATTGTAATTATTTTGCCACTATTGCCTATTTATTGCCTTACTTCCCTTATCCTACCTCATTTGCACACACTGTATATAGACTTTTTCTATTGTATTATTGACTGTATATTTGTTTATTCCATGTGTAACTCTGTGTTGTTGTTTGTGTCGCACTGCTTTGCTTTATCTTGTCCAGGTCGCAGTTGTAAATGAGAACTTGTTCTCAACTAGCCTACCTGGTTAAATGAAACAAATGTGAAAAATAATTCACCTCTATAAATACCAGATTATCGCTACTGAAGAGCCTATTTGAACTGTTTGTTAAGGAAGATATATTCTGAGCACTTGAATCAAAGGACAAGTTCACGCATTAAGCACATTATCCATATCAAGTCCCAAATGACAAGTTACAATAAATATTGGTTTGTCAAAGCGCTGTGAGGAGGGTTCGAACCTGCGCGGGGAGACCCCATTGGATTTCGAGTCCAATGCCTTAAACGCTCGGCCATCACAGCTTCCTGCCATAGTCCACACAAAGACTGAAACCTGTTCCTTTTACTCTCTGTTCAGGACGTCCTAGACGACCAGTCCTCAAAGCCTTTAACCGCACCCTTATCCTACTCCTCCTCTGTTCCTCTGGTGATATAGAGGTTAATCCAGGGCCTGCAGTGCCTAGTTCCACTCCTATTCTCCGGGCGCTCTCATTTGTTGACTTCTGCAACCGTAAAAGCCTTAGTTTCATGCTTGTTAACATTAGAAGCCTCCTCCCTAAGTTTGTTTTATTCACTGCTTTAGCACACTCTGCCAACCCGGATGTTCTAGCCGTGTCTAAATCCTGGCTTAGGAAGACCACCAAAACCCTGAAATCTCCATCCCTAACTACAACATTTTCAGACAAGATAGAACGTCCAAAGGGGCGGTGTTGCAATCTACTGCAGAGATAGCCTGCAGAGTTCTGTTTTACTATCCAGGTCTGTTCCCAAACAATTTTAACTTTTACTTTTACTCTATGGCTGGCCATGCTTTCCACCTGGCTACCCCTACCCCAGTCAACAGCCCTGCACCCCCCTCAGCAACTCGCCCAAGCCTCCCCCATTTCTCCTTCTCCCAAATCCAGTTAGCTGATGTTCTGAAAGAGCTGCAAAATCTGGACCCAGACAAATCAGCCGGGCTAGACAATCTGGACCCTTTCTTTCTAAAATGATCTGCCGAAATTGTTTTGCAACCCCTATTACTAGCCTGTTCAACCTTTCTTTCGTGTCGTCTGGGATTCCCAAAGACTGGAAAGCAGCTACAGTCATCCCCTCTTCAAAGGGGGAGACACTCTTGACCCAGACTGCTCGAGACCTATATCTATCCTGCCCTGCCTTTCTAAGGTCTTTGAAAGCCAAGTTAACAAACAGATTACCGACCATTTCAATCCCACCGTATCTTCTCCGCTATGCAATCTGGTTTCAGAGCTGGTAATGGGTGCACCTCAGTAACGCTCAAGGTATCATAACCGCCATCGATAAAAACATTACTGTGCAGCCGTATTCATTGATCTGGCCAAGGCTTTTGACTCTGTCAATAACCACATCCTTATCGGCAGACTCGACAGCCATGGTTTCTCAAATGATTGCCTCGCCTGGTTCACCAACCACTTCTCCAATAGAGTTAAGTGTGTCAAATCAGAGAGCCTGTTGTCCGGCCCTCTGGCAGTCTCTATGGGGGTGCCACAGGGTTCAATTCTTGGGCCGACTCTCTTCTCTGTATACATCAATGATGTCACTCTTGCTGATGGTGAGTCTCTGATCCACCTCTACGCAGACGACACCATTCTGTATACTTCTGGCCCTTCTTTGGACACAGTGTTAACTACCCTCCAGACCAGCTCTACCCAACAAATTGGATGCAGTCTACGACAGTGCCATCCGCTTTGTCACCAAAGCCCCATATACTACCCACCACTGCGACCTGTACACTCGTTGACTGGCCCTCGCTTCACACTCGTCGCCAAACCCACTGGCTCCACGTCATCTATAAGTCTTTGCTAGGTAAAACCCCGCCTTATCTCAGCTCGCTGGTCACCATAGCAGCACCCACCCGTAGCACACGCTCCAGCAGGTATATTTCACTGGTCACCCCCAAAGCAAACTCCTCCTTAGACAGCCTTTCCGTCCAGTTCTCTTCTGCCAATGACTGGAATGAACTGCAAAAATCACTGAAGCTTGAGACTCATTTCTCTCTCACTAGCTTTAAGCACCAGCTGTCAGAGCAGCTCACAGATCACTGCACCTGTACATAGTCCATCTGTAAATAGCCCATCCAACTACCTCATCCCCATACTGTTATTTATTGGATGTATTTTGCTCCTTTGCACCCCAGTATCTCTACTCGCACACTCATCTTCTGCACATCTATCACTCCAGTGTTTAATTGCTATATTGTAATTATTTTGCCACTATTGCCTATTTATTGCCTTACTTCCCTTATCCTACCTCATTTGCACACACTGTATATAGACTTTTTCTATTGTATTATTGACTGTATATTTGTTTATTCCATGTGTAACTCTGTGTTGTTGTTTGTGTCGCACTGCTTTGCTTTATCTTGTCCAGGTCGCAGTTGTAAATGAGAACTTGTTCTCAACTAGCCTACCTGGTTAAATGAAACAAATGTGAAAAATAATTCACCTCTATAAATACCAGATTATCGCTACTGAAGAGCCTATTTGAACTGTTTGTTAAGGAAGATATATTCTGAGCACTTGAATCAAAGGACAAGTTCACGCATTAAGCACATTATCCATATCAAGTCCCAAATGACAAGTTACAATAAATATTGGTTTGTCAAAGCGCTGTGAGCAGGGTTCGAACCTGCGCGGGGAGACCCCATTGGATTTCGAGTCCAATGCCTTAACCACTCGGCCATCACAGCTTCCTGCCATAGTCCACACAAAGACTGAAACCTGTTCCTTTTACTCTCTGTTCAGGACGTCCTAGACGACCAGTCCTCAAAGCCTTTAACCGCACCCTTATCCTACTCCTCCTCTGTTCCTCTGGTGATATAGAGGTTAATCCAGGGCCTGCAGTGCCTAGTTCCACTCCTATTCTCCAGGCGCCTCATTTGTTGACTTCTGCAACCGTAAAAGCCTTAGTTTCATGCTTGTTAACATTAGAAGCCTCCTCCCTAAGTTTGTTTTATTCACTGCTTTAGCACACTCTGCCAACCCGGATGTTCTAGCCGTGTCTAAATCCTGGCTTAGGAAGACCACCAAAAACCCTGAAATCTCCATCCCTAACTACAACATTTTCAGACAAGATAGAACGTCCAAAGGGGCGGTGTTGCAATCTACTGCAGAGATAGCCTGCAGAGTTCTGTTTTACTATCCAGGTCTGTTCCCAAACAATTTTAACTTTTACTTTTACTCTACGGCTGGCCATGCTTTCCACCTGGCTACCCTACCCCAGTCAACAGCCCTGCACCCCCTCAGCAACTCGCCCAAGCCTCCCCATTTCTCCTTCTCCCAAATCCAGTTAGCTGATGTTCTGAAAGAGCTGCAAAATCTGGACCCAGACAAATCAGCCGGGCTAGACAATCTGGACCCTTTCTTTCTAAAATGATCTGCCGAAATTGTTTTGCAACCCCTATTACTAGCCTGTTCAACCTTTCTTTCGTGGTCGCCTGGGATTCCCAAAGACTGGAAAGCAGCTACAGTCATCCCCTCTTCAAAGGGAGACACTCTTGACCCAAACTGCTCGAGACCTATATCTATCCTGCCCTGCCTTTCTAAGGTCTTTGAAAGCCAAGTTAACAAACAGATTACCGACCATTTCGAATCCCACCGTATCTTCTCCGCTATGCAATCTGGTTTCAGAGCTGGTAATGGGTGCACCTCAGTAACGCTCAAGGTATCATAACCGCCATCGATAAAAAACATTACTGTGCAGCCGTATTCATTGATCTGGCCAAGGCTTTTGACTCTGTCAATAACCACATCCTTATCGGCAGACTCGACAGCCATGGTTTCTCAAATGATTGCCTCGCCTGGTTCACCAACCACTTCTCCAATAGAGTTAAGTGTGTCAAATCAGAGAGCCTGTTGTCCGGCCCTCTGGCAGTCTCTATGGGGGTGCCACAGGGTTCAATTCTTGGGCCGACTCTCTTCTCTGTATACATCAATGATGTCACTCTTGCTGATGGTGAGTCTCTGATCCACCTCTACGCAGACGACACCATTCTGTATACTTCTGGCCCTTCTTTGGACACAGTGTTAACTACCCTCCAGACCAGCTCTACCCAACAAATTGGATGCAGTCTACGACAGTGCCATCCGCTTTGTCACCAAAGCCCCATATACTACCCACCACTGCGACCTGTACACTCGCTGACTGGCCCTCGCTTCACACTCGCCGCCAAACCCACTGGCTCCACGTCATCTATAAGTCTTTGCTAGGTAAAACCCCGCCTTATCTCAGCTCGCTGGTCACCATAGCAGCACCCACCCGTAGCACACGCTCCAGCAGGTATATTTCACTGGTCACCCCCAAAGCAAACTCCTCCTTAGACAGCCTTTCCGTCCAGTTCTCTTCTGCCAATGACTGGAATGAACTGCAAAAATCACTGAAGCTTGAGACTCATTTCTCTCTCACTAGCTTTAAGCACCAGCTGTCAGAGCAGCTCACAGATCACTGCACCTGTACATAGTCCATCTGTAAATAGCCCATCCAACTACCTCATCCCCATACTGTTATTTATTGGATGTATTTTGCTCCTTTGCACCCCAGTATCTCTACTGCACACTCATCTTCTGCACATCTATCACTCCAGTGTTTAATTGCTATATTGTAATTATTTTGCCACTATTGCCTATTTATTGCCTTACTTCCCTTATCCTACCTCATTTGCACACACTGTATATAGACTTTTTCTATTGTATTATTGACTGTATATTTGTTTATTCCATGTGTAACTCTGTGTTGTTGTTTGTGTCGCACTGCTTTGCTTTATCTTGTCCAGGTCGCAGTTGTAAATGAGAACTTGTTCTCAACTAGCCTACCTGGTTAAATGAAACAAATGTGAAAAATAATTCACCTCTATAAATACCAGATTATCGCTACTGAAGAGCCTATTTGAACTGTTTGTTAAGGAAGATATATTCTGAGCACTTGAATCAAAGGACAAGTTCACGCATTAAGCACATTATCCATATCAAGTCCCAAATGACAAGTTACAATAAATATTGGTTTGTCAAAGCGCTGTGAGCAGGGTTCGAACCTGCGCTGGGAGACCCCATTGGATTTCGAGTCCAATGCCTTAACCACTGGCCATCACAGCTTCCTGCCATAGTCCACACAAAGACTGAAACCTGTTCCTTTTACTCTCTGTTCAGGACGCCCTAGACGACCAGTCCTCAAAGCCTTTAACCGCACTTTATCCTACTCCTCCTCTGTTCCTCTGGTGATATAGAGGTTAATCCAGGAGCCTGCAGTGCCTAGTTCCACTCCTATTCTCCAGGCGCTCTCATTTGTTGACTTCTGCAACCGTAAAGCCTTAGTTTCATGCTTGTTAACATTAGAAGCCTCCTCCCTAAGTTTGTTTTATTCACTGCTTTAGCACACTCTGCCAACCGGATGTTCTAGCCGTGTCTAAATCCTGGCTTAGGAAGACCACCAAAACCCTGAAATCTCCATCCCTAACTACAACATTTTCAGACAAGATAGAACGTCCAAAGGGGCGGTGTTGCAATCTACTGCAGAGATAGCCTGCAGAGTTCTGTTTTACTATCCAGGTCTGTTCCCAAACAATTTTAACTTTTACTTTTACTCTATGGCTGGCCATGCTTTCCACCTGGCTACCCCTACCCCAGTCAACAGCCCTGCACCCCCTCAGCAACTCGCCCAAGCCTCCCCATTTCTCCTTCTCCCAAATCCAGTTAGCTGATGTTCTGAAAGAGCTGCAAAATCTGGACCCAGACAAATCAGCCGGGCTAGACAATCTGGACCCTTTCTTTCTAAAATGATCTGCCGAAATTGTTTTGCAACCCCTATTACTAGCCTGTTCAACCTTTCTTTCGTGTCGTCTGGGATTCCCAAAGACTGGAAAGCAGCTACAGTCATCCCCCTCTTCAAAGGGGGAGACACTCTTGACCCAGACTGCTCGAGACCTATATCTATCCTGCCCTGCCTTTCTAAGGTCTTTGAAAGCCAAGTTAACAAACAGATTACCGACCATTTCGAATCCCACCGTATCTTCTCCGCTATGCAATCTGGTTTCAGAGCTGGTAATGGGTGCACCTCAGTAACGCTCAAGGTATCATAACCGCCATCGATAAAAACATTACTGTGCAGCCGTATTCATTGA
Source organism: Brachymystax lenok tsinlingensis (assembly GCA_030435695.1). Lineage (NCBI taxonomy): Eukaryota > Metazoa > Chordata > Actinopteri > Salmoniformes > Salmonidae > Brachymystax > Brachymystax lenok. The sequence goes on along the minus strand of CM059801.1, from coordinate 35,853,186 downwards.
TCTGGCCAAGGCTTTTGACTCTGTCAATAACCACATCCTTATCGGCAGACTCGACAGCCATGGTTTCTCAAATGATTGCCTCGCCTGGTTCACCAACCACTTCTCCAATAGAGTTAAGTGTGTCAAATCAGAGAGCCTGTTGTCCGGCCCTCTGGCAGTCTCTATGGGGGTGCCACAGGGTTCAATTCTTGGGCCGACTCTCTTCTCTGTATACATCAATGATGTCACTCTTGCTGATGGTGAGTCTCTGATCCACCTCACGCAGACGACACCATTCTGTATACTTCTGGCCCTTCTTTGGACACAGTGTTAACTACCCTCCAGACCAGCTCTACCCAACAAATTGGATGCAGTCTACGACAGTGCCATCCGCTTTGTCACCAAAGCCCCATATACTACCCACCACTGCGACCTGTACACTCTCGTTGACTGGCCCTCGCTTCACACTCGTCGCCAAACCCACTGGCTCCACGTCATCTATAAGTCTTTGCTAGGTAAAACCCCGCCTTATCTCAGCTCGCTGGTCACCATAGCAGCACCCACCCGTAGCACACGCGCTCCAGCAGGTATATTTCACTGGTCACCCCCAAAGCAAACTCCTCCTTAGACAGCCTTTCCGTCCAGTTCTCTTCTGCCAATGACTGGAATGAACTGCAAAAATCACTGAAGCTTGAGACTCATTTCTCTCTCACTAGCTTTAAGCACCAGCTGTCAGAGCAGCTCACAGATCACTGCACCTGTACATAGTCCATCTGTAAATAGCCCATCCAACTACCTCATCCCCATACTGTTATTTATTGGATGTATTTTGCTCCTTTGCACCCCAGTATCTCTACTGCACACTCATCTTCTGCACATCTATCACTCCAGTGTTTAATTGCTATATTGTAATTATTTTGCCACTATTGCCTATTTATTGCCTTACTTCCCTTATCCTACCTCATTTGCACACACTGTATATAGACTTTTCTATTGTATTATTGACTGTATATTTGTTTATTCCATGTGTAACTCTGTGTTGTTGTTTGTGTCGCACTGCTTTGCTTTATCTTGTCCAGGTCGCAGTTGTAAATGAGAACTTGTTCTCAACTAGCCTACCTGGTTAAATGAAACAAATGTGAAAAATAATTCACCTCTATAAATACCAGATTATCGCTACTGAAGAGCCTATTTGAACTGTTTGTTAAGGAAGATATATTCTGAGCACTTGAATCAAAGGACAAGTTCACGCATTAAGCACATTATCCATATCAAGTCCCAAATGACAAGTTACAATAAATATTGGTTTGTCAAAGCGCTGTGAGCAGGGTTCGAACCTGGCGGGGAGACCCCATTGGATTTCGAGTCCAATGCCTTAACCACTCGGCCATCACAGCTTCCTGCCATAGTCCACACAAAGACTGAAACCTGTTCCTTTTACTCTCTGTTCAGGACGCCCTAGACGACCAGTCCTCAAAGCCTTTAACCGTACCCTTATCCTACTCCTCCTCTGTTCCTCTGGTGATATAGAGGTTAATCCAGGGCCTGCAGTGCCTAGTTCCACTCCTATTCTCCAGGCGCTCTCATTTGTTGACTTCTGCAACCGTAAAAGCCTTAGTTTCATGCTTGTTAACATTAGAAGCCTCCTCCCTAAGTTTGTTTTATTCACTGCTTTAGCACACTCTGCCAACCCGGATGTTCTAGCCGTGTCTAAATCCTGGCTTAGGAAGACCACCAAAACCCTGAAATCTCCATCCCTAACTACAACATTTTCAGACAAGATAGAACGCCCAAAGGGGCGGTGTTGCAATCTACTGCAGAGATAGCCTGCAGAGTTCTGTTTTACTATCCAGGTCTGTTCCCAAACAATTTTAACTTTTACTTTTACTCTACGGCTGGCCATGCTTTCCACCTGGCTACCCCTACCCCAGTCAACAGCCCTGCACCCCCTCAGCAACTCGCCCAAGCCTCCCCATTTCTCCTTCTCCCAAATCCAGTTAGCTGATGTTCTGAAAGAGCTGCAAAATCTGGACCCAGACAAATCAGCCGGGCTAGACAATCTGGACCCTTTCTTTCTAAAATGATCTGCCGAAATTGTTTTGCAACCCCTATTACTAGCCTGTTCAACCTTTCTTTCGTGTCGCCTGGGATTCCCAAAGACTGAAAGCAGCTACAGTCATCCCCCTCTTCAAAGGGGGAGACACTCTTGACCCAAACTGCTCGAGACCTATATCTATCCTGCCCTGCCTTTCTAAGGTCTTTGAAAGCCAAGTTAACAAACAGATTACCGACCATTTCAATCCCACCGTATCTTCTCCGCTATGCAATCTGGTTTCAGAGCTGGTAATGGGTGCACCTCAGTAACGCTCAAGGTATCATAACCGCCATCGATAAAAACATTACTGTGCAGCCGTATTCATTGATCTGGCCAAGGCTTTTGACTCTGTCAATAACCACATCCTTATCGGCAGACTCGACAGCCATGGTTTCTCAAATGATTGCCTCGCCTGGTTCACCAACCACTTCTCCAATAGAGTTAAGTGTGTCAAATCAGAGAGCCTGTTGTCCGGCCCTCTGGCAGTCTCTATGGGGTGCCACAGGGTTCAATTCTTGGGCCGACTCTCTTCTCTGTATACATCAATGATGTCACTCTTGCTGATGGTGAGTCTCTGATCCACCTCTACGCAGACGACACCATTCTGTATACTTCTGGCCCTTCTTTGGACACAGTGTTAACTACCCTCCAGACCAGCTCTACCCAACAAATTGGATGCAGTCTACGACAGTGCCATCCGCTTTGTCACCAAAGCCCCATATACTACCCACCACTGCGACCTGTACACTCTCGTTGACTGGCCCTCGCTTCACACTCGTCGCCAAACCCACTGGCTCCACGTCATCTATAAGTCTTTGCTAGGTAAAACCCCGCCTTATCTCAGCTCGCTGGTCACCATAGCAGCACCCACCCGTAGCACACGCTCCAGCAGGTATATTTCACTGGTCACCCCCAAAGCAAACTCCTCCTTAGACAGCCTTTCCGTCCAGTTCTCTTCTGCCAATGACTGGAATGAACTGCAAAAATCACTGAAGCTTGAGACTCATTTCTCTCTCACTAGCTTTAAGCACCAGCTGTCAGAGCAGCTCACAGATCACTGCACCTGTACATAGTCCATCTGTAAATAGCCCATCCAACTACCTCATCCCCATACTGTTATTTATTGGATGTATTTTGCTCCTTTGCACCCCAGTATCTCTACTGCACACTCATCTTCTGCACATCTATCACTCCAGTGTTTAATTGCTATATTGTAATTATTTTGCCACTATTGCCTATTTATTGCCTTACTTCCCTTATCCTACCTCATTTGCACACACTGTATATAGACTTTTTCTATTGTATTATTGACTGTATATTTGTTTATTCCATGTGTAACTCTGTGTTGTTGTTTGTGTCGCACTGCTTTGCTTTATCTTGTCCAGGTCGCAGTTGTAAATGAGAACTTGTTCTCAACTAGCCTACCTGGTTAAATGAAACAAATGTGAAAAATAATTCACCTCTATAAATACCAGATTATCGCTACTGAAGAGCCTATTTGAACTGTTTGTTAAGGAAGATATATTCTGAGCACTTGAATCAAAGGACAAGTTCACGCATTAAGCACATTATCCATATCAAGTCCCAAATGACAAGTTACAATAAATATTGGTTTGTCAAAGCGCTGTGAGCAGGGTTCGAACCTGCGCGGGGAGACCCCATTGGATTTCGAGTCCAATGCCTTAACCACTCGGGCATCACAGCTTCCTGCCATAGTCCACACAAAGACTGAAACCTGTTCCTTTTACTCTCTGTTCAGGACGTCCTAGACGACCAGTCCTCAAAGCCTTTAACCGTACCCTTATCCTACTCCTCCTCTGTTCCTCTGGTGATATAGAGGTTAATCCAGGGCCTGCAGTGCCTAGTTCCACTCCTATTCTCCAGGCGCTCTCATTTGTTGACTTCTGCAACCGTAAAGCCTTAGTTTCATGCTTGTTAACATTAGAAGCCTCCTCCTAAGTTTGTTTTATTCACTGCTTTAGCACACTCTGCCAACCCGGATGTTCTAGCCGTGTCTAAATCCTGGCTTAGGAAGACCACCAAAAACCCTGAAATCTCCATCCCTAACTACAACATTTTCAGACAAGATAGAACGTCCAAAGGGGCGGTGTTGCAATCTACTGCAGAGATAGCCTGCAGAGTTCTGTTTTACTATCCAGGTCTGTTCCCAAACAATTTTAACTTTTACTTTTACTCTACGGCTGGCCATGCTTTCCACCTGGCTACCCCTACCCCAGTCAACAGCCCTGCACCCCCCTCAGCAACTCGCCCAAGCCTCCCCATTTCTCCTTCTCCCAAATCCAGTTAGCTGATGTTCTGAAAGAGCTGCAAAATCTGGACCCAGACAAATCAGCCGGGCTAGACAATCTGGACCCTTTCTTTCTAAAATGATCTGCCGAAATTGTTTTGCAACCCCTATTACTAGCCTGTTCAACCTTTCTTTCGTGTCGTCTGGGATTCCCAAAGACTGAAAGCAGCTACAGTCATCCCCCTCTTCAAAGGGGAGACACTCTTGACCCAAACTGCTCGAGACCTATATCTATCCTGCCCTGCCTTTCTAAGGTCTTTGAAAGCCAAGTTAACAAACAGATTACCGACCATTTGAATCCCACCGTATCTTCTCCGCTATGCAATCTGGTTTCAGAGCTGGTAATGGGTGCACCTCAGTAACGCTCAAGGTATCATAACCGCCATCGATAAAAAACATTACTGTGCAGCCGTATTCATTGATCTGGCCAAGGCTTTGACTCTGTCAATAACCACATCCTTATCGGCAGACTCGACAGCCATGGTTTCTCAAATGATTGCCTCGCCTGGTTCACCAACCACTTCTCCAATAGAGTTAAGTGTGTCAAATCAGAGAGCCTGTTGTCCGGCCCTCTGGCAGTCTCTATGGGGGTGCCACAGGGTTCAATTCTTGGGCCGACTCTCTTCTCTGTATACATCAATGATGTCACTCTTGCTGATGGTGAGTCTCTGATCCACCTCTACGCATGACGACACCATTCTGTATACTTCTGGCCCTTCTTTGGACACAGTGTTAACTACCCTCCAGACCAGCTCTACCCAACAAATTGGATGCAGTCTACGACAGTGCCATCCGCTTTGTCACCAAAGCCCCATATACTACCCACCACTGCGACCTGTACACTCGTTGACTGGCCCTCGCTTCACACTCGCCGCCAAACCCACTGGCTCCACGTCATCTATAAGTCTTTGCTAGGTAAAACCCCGCCTTATCTCAGCTCGCTGGTCACCATAGCAGCACCCACCCGTAGCACACGCTCCAGCAGGTATATTTCACTGGTCACCCCCAAAGCAAACTCCTCCTTAGACAGCCTTTCCGTCCAGTTCTCTTCTGCCAATGACTGGAATGAACTGCAAAAATCACTGAAGCTTGAGACTCATTTCTCTCTCACTAGCTTTAAGCACCAGCTGTCAGAGCAGCTCACAGATCACTGCACCTGTACATAGTCCATCTGTAAATAGCCCATCCAACTACCTCATCCCCATACTGTTATTTATTGGATGTATTTTGCTCCTTTGCACCCCAGTATCTCTACTCGCACACTCATCTTCTGCACATCTATCACTCCAGTGTTTAATTGCTATATTGTAATTATTTTGCCACTATTGCCTATTTATTGCCTTACTTCCCTTATCCTACCTCATTTGCACACACTGTATATAGACTTTTCTATTGTATTATTGACTGTATATTTGTTTATTCCATGTGTAACTCTGTGTTGTTGTTTGTGTCGCACTGCTTTGCTTTATCTTGTCCAGGTCGCAGTTGTAAATGAGAACTTGTTCTCAACTAGCCTACCTGGTTAAATGAAACAAATGTGAAAAATAATTCACCTCTATAAATACCAGATTATCGCTACTGAAGAGCCTATTTGAACTGTTTGTTAAGGAAGATATATTCTGAGCACTTGAATCAAAGGACAAGTTCACGCATTAAGCACATTATCCATATCAAGTCCCAAATGACAAGTTACAATAAATATTGGTTTGTCAAAGCGCTGTGAGCAGGGTTCGAACCTGCGCGGGAGACCCCATTGGATTTCGAGTCCAATGCCTTAACCACTCGGGCATCACAGCTTCCTGCCATAGTCCACACAAAGACTGAAACCTGTTCCTTTTACTCTCTGTTCAGGACGTCCTAGACGACCAGTCCTCAAAGCCTTTAACCGCACCCTTATCCTACTCCTCCTCTGTTCCTCTGGTGATATAGAGGTTAATCCAGGAGCCTGCAGTGCCTAGTTCCACTCCTATTCTCCAGGCGCTCTCATTTGTTGACTTCTGCAACCGTAAAGCCTTAGTTTCATGCTTGTTAACATTAGAAGCCTCCTCCTAAGTTTGTTTTATTCACTGCTTTAGCACACTCTGCCAACCCGGATGTTCTAGCCGTGTCTAAATCCTGGCTTAGGAAGACCACCAAAAACCCTGAAATCTCCATCCCTAACTACAACATTTTCAGACAAGATAGAACGTCCAAAGGGGCGGTGTTGCAATCTACTGCAGAGATAGCCTGCAGAGTTCTGTTTACTATCCAGGTCTGTTCCCAAACAATTTTAACTTTTACTTTTACTTCACGGCTGGCCATGCTTTCCACCTGGCTACCCCTACCCCAGTCAACAGCCCTGCACCCCCTCAGCAACTCGCCCAAGCCTCCCCATTTCTCCTTCTCCCAAATCCAGTTAGCTGATGTTCTGAAAGAGCTGCAAAATCTGGACCCAGACAAATCAGCCGGGCTAGACAATCTGGACCCTTTCTTTCTAAAATGATCTGCCGAAATTGTTTTGCAACCCCTATTACTAGCCTGTTCAACCTTTCTTTCGTGTCGTCTGGGATTCCCAAAGACTGGAAAGCAGCTACAGTCATCCCCCTCTTCAAAGGGGAGACACTCTTGACCCAAACTGCTCGAGACCTATATCTATCCTGCCCTGCCTTTCTAAGGTCTTTGAAAGCCAAGTTAACAAACAGATTACCGACCATTTCGAATCCCACCGTATCTTCTCCGCTTATGCAATCTGGTTTCAGAGCTGGTAATGGGTGCACCTCAGTAACGCTCAAGGTATCATAACCGCCATCGATAAAAAACATTACTGTGCAGCCGTATTCATTGATCTGGCCAAGGCTTTTGACTCTGTCAATAACCACATCCTTATCGGCAGACTCGACAGCCATGGTTTCTCAAATGATTGCCTCGCCTGGTTCACCAACCACTTCTCCAATAGAGTTAAGTGTGTCAAATCAGAGAGCCTGTTGTCCGGCCCTCTGGCAGTCTCTATGGGGTGCCACAGGGTTCAATTCTTGGGCCGACTCTCTTCTCTGTATACATCAATGATGTCACTCTTGCTGATGGTGAGTCTCTGATCCACCTCTACGCAGACGACACCATTCTGTATACTTCTGGCCCTTCTTTGGACACAGTGTTAACTACCCTCCAGACCAGCTCTACCCAACAAATTGGATGCAGTCTCACGACAGTGCCATCCGCTTTGTCACCAAAGCCCCATATACTACCCACCACTGCGACCTGTACACTCGTTGACTGGCCCTCGCTTCACACTCGTCGCCAAACCCACTGGCTCCACGTCATCTATAAGTCTTTGCTAGGTAAAACCCCGCCTTATCTCAGCTCGCTGGTCACCATAGCAGCACCCACCCGTAGCACACGCTCCAGCAGGTATATTTCACTGGTCACCCCCAAAGCAAACTCCTCCTTAGACAGCCTTTCCGTCCAGTTCTCTTCTGCCAATGACTGGAATGAACTGCAAAAATCACTGAAGCTTGAGACTCATTTCTCTCTCACTAGCTTTAAGCACCAGCTGTCAGAGCAGCTCACAGATCACTGCACCTGTACATAGTCCATCTGTAAATAGCCCATCCAACTACCTCATCCCCATACTGTTATTTATTGGATGTATTTTGCTCCTTTGCACCCCAGTATCTCTACTCGCACACTCATCTTCTGCACATCTATCACTCCAGTGTTTAATTGCTATATTGTAATTATTTTGCCACTATTGCCTATTTATTGCCTTACTTCCCTTATCCTACCTCATTTGCACACACTGTATATAGACTTTTTCTATTGTATTATTGACTGTATATTTGTTTATTCCATGTGTAACTCTGTGTTGTTGTTTGTGTCGCACTGCTTTGCTTTATCTTGTCCAGGTCGCAGTTGTAAATGAGAACTTGTTCTCAACTAGCCTACCTGGTTAAATGAAACAAATGTGAAAAATAATTCACCTCTATAAATACCAGATTATCGCTACTGAAGAGCCTATTTGAACTGTTTGTTAAGGAAGATATATTCTGAGCACTTGAATCAAAGGACAAGTTCACGCATTAAGCACATTATCCATATCAAGTCCCAAATGACAAGTTACAATAAATATTGGTTTGTCAAAGCGCTGTGAGCAGGAGTTCGAACCTGCGCGGGAGACCCCATTGGATTTCGAGTCCAATGCCTTAACCACTCGGGCATCACAGCTTCCTGCCATAGTCAACACAAAGACTGAAACCTGTTCCTTTTACTCTCTGTTCAGGACGCCCTAGACGACCAGTCCTCAAAGCCTTTAACCGCACCCTTATCCTACTCCTCCTCTGTTCCTCTGGTGATATAGAGGTTAATCCAGGGCCTGCAGTGCCTAGTTCCACTCCTATTCTCCAGGCGCTCTCATTTGTTGACTTCTGCAACCGTAAAAGCCTTAGTTTCATGCTTGTTAACATTAGAAGCCTCCTCCCTAAGTTTGTTTTATTCACTGCTTTAGCACACTCTGCCAACCCGGATGTTCTAGCCGTGTCTAAATCCTGGCTTAGGAAGACCACCAAAAACCCTGAAATCTCCATCCCTAACTACAACATTTTCAGACAAGATAGAACGTCCAAAGGGGCGGTGTTGCAATCTACTGCAGAGATAGCCTGCAGAGTTCTGTTTTACTATCCAGGTCTGTTCCCAAACAATTTTAACTTTTACTTTTACTCTCACGGCTGGCCATGCTTTCCACCTGGCTACCCCTACCCCAGTCAACAGCCCTGCACCCCCTCAGCAACTCGCCCAAGCCTCCCCATTTCTCCTTCTCCCAAATCCAGTTAGCTGATGTTCTGAAAGAGCTGCAAAATCTGGACCCAGACAAATCAGCCGGGCTAGACAATCTGGACCCTTTCTTTCTAAAATGATCTGCCGAAATTGTTTTGCAACCCCTATTACTAGCCTGTTCAACCTTTCTTTCGTGGTCGTCTGGGATTCCCAAAGACTGGAAAGCAGCTACAGTCATCCCCTCTTCAAAGGGGGAGACACTCTTGACCCAAACTGCTCGAGACCTATATCTATCCTGCCCTGCCTTTCTAAGGTCTTTGAAAGCCAAGTTAACAAACAGATTACCGACCATTTCGAATCCCACCGTATCTTCTCCGCTATGCAATCTGGTTTCAGAGCTGGTAATGGGTGCACCTCAGTAACGCTCAAGGTATCATAACCGCCATCGATAAAAACATTACTGTGCAGCCGTATTCATTGATCTGGCCAAGGCTTTTGACTCTGTCAATAACCACATCCTTATCGGCAGACTCGACAGCCATGGTTTCTCAAATGATTGCCTCGCCTGGTTCACCAACCACTTCTCCAATAGAGTTAAGTGTGTCAAATCAGAGAGCCTGTTGTCCGCCCTCTGGCAGTCTCTATGGGGGTGCCACAGGGTTCAATTCTTGGGCCGACTCTCTTCTCTGTATACATCAATGATGTCACTCTTGCTGATGGTGAGTCTCTGATCCACCTCTACGCAGACGACACCATTCTGTATACTTCTGGCCCTTCTTTGGACACAGTGTTAACTACCCTCCAGACCAGCTCTACCCAACAAATTGGATGCAGTCTACGACAGTGCCATCCGCTTTGTCACCAAAGCCCCATATACTACCCACCACTGCGACCTGTACACTCTGTTGACTGGCCCTCGCTTCACACTCGCCGCCAAACCCACTGGCTCCACGTCATCTATAAGTCTTTGCTAGGTAAAACCCCGCCTTATCTCAGCTCGCTGGTCACCATAGCAGCACCCACCGTAGCACACGCTCCAGCAGGTATATTTCACTGGTCACCCCCAAAGCAAACTCCTCCTTAGACAGCCTTTCCGTCCAGTTCTCTTCTGCCAATGACTGGAATGAACTGCAAAAATCACTGAAGCTTGAGACTCATTTCTCTCTCACTAGCTTTAAGCACCAGCTGTCAGAGCAGCTCACAGATCACTGCACCTGTACATAGTCCATCTGTAAATAGCCCATCCAACTACCTCATCCCCATACTGTTAGGATCATCCCCATACTGTTATTGGATGTATTTTGCTCCTTTGCACCCCAGTATCTCTACTCGCACACTCATCTTCTGCACATCTATCACTCCAGTGTTTAATTGCTATATTGTAATTATTTTGCCACTATTGCCTATTTATTGCCTTACTTCCCTTATCCTACCTCATTTGCACACACTGTATATAGACTTTTTCTATTGTATTATTGACTGTATATTTGTTTATTCCATGTGTAACTCTGTGTTGTTGTTTGTGTCGCACTGCTTTGCTTTATCTTGTCCAGGTCGCAGTTGTAAATGAGAACTTGTTCTCAACTAGCCTACCTGGTTAAATGAAACAAATGTGAAAAAATAATTCACCTCTATAAATACCAGATTATCGCTACTGAAGAGCCTATTTGAACTGTTTGTTAAGGAAGATATATTCTGAGCACTTGAATCAAAGGACAAGTTCACGCATTAAGCACATTATCCATATCAAGTCCCAAATGACAAGTTACAATAAATATTGGTTTGTCAAAGCGCTGTGAGCAGGGTTCGAACTCTGCGCTGGGAGACCCCATTGGATTTCGAGTCCAATGCCTTAACCACTCGGCCATCACAGCTTCCTGCCATAGTCCACACAAAGACTGAAACCTGTTCCTTTTACTCTCTGTTCAGGACGCCCTAGACGACCAGTCCTCAAAGCCTTTAACCGCACCCTTATCCTACTCCTCCTCTGTTCCTCTGGTGATATAGAGGTTAATCCAGGGCCTGCAGTGCCTAGTTCCACTCCTATTCTCCAGGCGCTCTCATTTGTTGACTTCTGCAACCGTAAAAGCCTTAGTTTCATGCTTGTTAACATTAGAAGCCTCCTCCTAAGTTTGTTTTATTCACTGCTTTAGCACACTCTGCCAACCCGGATGTTCTAGCCGTGTCTAAATCCTGGCTTAGGAAGACCACCAAAAACCCTGAAATCTCCATCCCTAACTACAACATTTTCAGACAAGATAGAACGTCCAAAGGGGCGGTGTTGCAATCTACTGCAGAGATAGCCTGCAGAGTTCTGTTTTACTATCCAGGTCTGTTCCCAAACAATTTTAACTTTTACTTTTACTCCACGGCTGGCCATGCTTTCCACCTGGCTACCCCTACCCCAGTCAACAGCCCTGCACCCTCAGCAACTCGCCCAAGCCTCCCCATTTCTCCTTCTCCCAAATCCAGTTAGCTGATGTTCTGAAAGAGCTGCAAAATCTGGACCCAGACAAATCAGCCGGGCTAGACAATCTGGACCCTTTCTTTCTAAAATGATCTGCCGAAATTGTTTTGCAACCCCTATTACTAGCCTGTTCAACCTTTCTTTCGTGTCGTCTGGGATTCCCAAAGACTGGAAAGCAGCTACAGTCATCCCCCTCTTCAAAGGGGGAGACACTCTTGACCCAAACTGCTCGAGACCTATATCTATCCTGCCCTGCCTTTCTAAGGTCTTTGAAAGCCAAGTTAACAAACAGATTACCGACCATTTCGAATCCCACCGTATCTTCTCCGCTATGCAATCTGGTTTCAGAGCTGGTAATGGGTGCACCTCAGTAATGCTCAAGGTATCATAACCGCCATCGATAAAAAACATTACTGTGCAGCCGTATTCATTGATCTGGCCAAGGCTTTTGACTCTGTCAATAACCACATCCTTATCGGCAGACTCGACAGCCATGGTTTCTCAAATGATTGCCTCGCCTGGTTCACCAACCACTTCTCCAATAGAGTTAAGTGTGTCAAATCAGAGAGCCTGTTGTCCGGCCCTCTGGCAGTCTCTATGGGGGTGCCACAGGGTTCAATTCTTGGGCCGACTCTCTTCTCTGTATACATCAATGATGTCACTCTTGCTGATGGTGAGTCTCTGATCCACCTCTACGCAGACGACACCATTCTGTATACTTCTGGCCCTTCTTTGGACACAGTGTTAACTACCCTCCAGACCAGCTCTACCCAACAAATTGGATGCAGTCTACGACAGTGCCATCCGCTTTGTCACCAAAGCCCCATATACTACCCACCACTGCGACCTGTACACTCGCTTGACTGGCCCTCGCTTCACACTCGCCGCCAAACCCACTGGCTCCACGTCATCTATAAGTCTTTGCTAGGTAAAACCCCGCCTTATCTCAGCTCGCTGGTCACCATAGCAGCACCCACCCGTAGCACACGCTCCAGCAGGTATATTTCACTGGTCACCCCCAAAGCAAACTCCTCCTTAGACAGCCTTTCCGTCCAGTTCTCTTCTGCCAATGACTGGAATGAACTGCAAAAATCACTGAAGCTTGAGACTCATTTCTCTCTCACTAGCTTTAAGCACCAGCTGTCAGAGCAGCTCACAGATCACTGCACCTGTACATAGTCCATCTGTAAATAGCCCATCCAACTACCTCATCCCCATACTGTTATTTATTGGATGTATTTTGCTCCTTTGCACCCCAGTATCTCTACTGCACACTCATCTTCTGCACATCTATCACTCCAGTGTTTAATTGCTATATTGTAATTATTTTGCCACTATTGCCTATTTATTGCCTTACTTCCCTTATCCTACCTCATTTGCACACACTGTATATAGACTTTTTCTATTGTATTATTGACTGTATATTTGTTTATTCCATGTGTAACTCTGTGTTGTTGTTTGTGTCGCACTGCTTTGCTTTATCTTGTCCAGGTCGCAGTTGTAAATGAGAACTTGTTCTCAACTAGCCTACCTGGTTAAATGAAACAAATGTGAAAAATAATTCACCTCTATAAATACCAGATTATCGCTACTGAAGAGCCTATTTGAACTGTTTGTTAAGGAAGATATATTCTGAGCACTTGAATCAAAGGACAAGTTCACGCATTAAGCACATTATCCATATCAAGTCCCAAATGACAAGTTACAATAAATATTGGTTTGTCAAAGCGCTGTGAGCAGGGTTCGAACCTCGCTGGGAGACCCCATTGGATTTCGAGTCCAATGCCTTAACCACTCGGCCATCACAGCTTCCTGCAAAAGTGCACACAAAGACTGAAACCTGTTCCTTTTACTCTCTGTTCAGGACGCCCTAGACGACCAGTCCTCAAAGCCTTTAACCTGCACCTTATCCTACTCCTCCTCTGTTCCTCTGGTGATATAGAGGTTAATCCAGGGCCTGCAGTGCCTAGTTCCACTCCTATTCTCCAGGCGCTCTCATTTGTTGACTTCTGCAACCGTAAAAGCCTTAGTTTCATGCTTGTTAACATTAGAAGCCTCCTCCCTAAGTTTGTTTTATTCACTGCTTTAGCACACTCTGCCAACCCGGATGTTCTAGCCGTGTCTAAATCCTGGCTTAGGAAGACCACCAAAAACCCTGAAATCTCCATCCCTAACTACAACATTTTCAGACAAGATAGAACGTCCAAAGGGGGCGGTGTTGCAATCTACTGCAGAGATAGCCTGCAGAGTTCTGTTTTACTATCCAGGTCTGTTCCCAAACAATTTTAACTTTTACTTTTACTCTACGGCTGGCCATGCTTTCCACCTGGCTACCCCTACCCCAGTCAACAGCCCTGCACCCCCCTCAGCAACTCGCCCAAGCCTCCCCCATTTCTCCTTCTCCCAAATCCAGTTAGCTGATGTTCTGAAAGAGCTGCAAAATCTGGACCCAGACAAATCAGCCGGGCTAGACAATCTGGACCCTTTCTTTCTAAAATGATCTGCCGAAATTGTTTTGCAACCCCTATTACTAGCCTGTTCAACCTTTCTTTCGTGGTCGTCTGGGATTCCCAAAGACTGAAAGCAGCTACAGTCATCCCCTCTTCAAAGGGGAGACACTCTTGACCCAAACTGCTCGAGACCTATATCTATCCTGCCCTGCCTTTCTAAGGTCTTTGAAAGCCAAGTTAACAAACAGATTACCGACCATTTCAATCCCACCGTATCTTCTCCGCTATGCAATCTGGTTTCAGAGCTGGTAATGGGTGCACCTCAGTAACGCTCAAGGTATCATAACCGCCATCGATAAAAACATTACTGTGCAGCCGTATTCATTGATCTGGCCAAGGCTTTTGACTCTGTCAATAACCACATCCTTATCGGCAGACTCGACAGCCATGGTTTCTCAAATGATTGCCTCGCCTGGTTCACCAACCACTTCTCCAATAGAGTTAAGTGTGTCAAATCAGAGAGCCTGTTGTCCGGCCCTCTGGCAGTCTCTATGGGGTGCCACAGGGTTCAATTCTTGGGCCGACTCTCTTCTCTGTATACATCAATGATGTCACTCTTGCTGATGGTGAGTCTCTGATCCACCTCTACGCAGACGACACCATTCTGTATACTTCTGGCCCTTCTTTGGACACAGTGTTAACTACCCTCCAGACCAGCTCTACCCAACAAATTGGATGCAGTCTACGACAGTGCCATCCGTTTTGTCACCAAAGCCCCATATACTACCCACCACTGCGACCTGTACACTCGCTGACTGGCCCTCGCTTCACACTCGCCGCCAAACCCACTGGCTCCACGTCATCTATAAGTCTTTGCTAGGTAAAACCCCGCCTTATCTCAGCTCGCTGGTCACCATAGCAGCACCCACCCGTAGCACACGCTCCAGCAGGTATATTTCACTGGTCACCCCCAAAGCAAACTCCTCCTTAGACAGCCTTTCCGTCCAGTTCTCTTCTGCCAATGACTGGAATGAACTGCAAAAATCACTGAAGCTTGAGACTCATTTCTCTCTCACTAGCTTTAAGCACCAGCTGTCAGAGCAGCTCACAGATCACTGCACCTGTACATAGTCCATCTGTAAATAGCCCATCCAACTACCTCATCCCCATACTGTTATTTATTGGATGTATTTTGCTCCTTTGCACCCCAGTATCTCTACTCGCACACTCATCTTCTGCACATCTATCACTCCAGTGTTTAATTGCTATATTGTAATTATTTTGCCACTATTGCCTATTTATTGCCTTACTTCCCTTATCCTACCTCATTTGCACACACTGTATATAGACTTTTTCTATTGTATTATTGACTGTATATTTGTTTATTCCATGTGTAACTCTGTGTTGTTGTTTGTGTCGCACTGCTTTGCTTTATCTTGTCCAGGTCGCAGTTGTAAATGAGAACTTGTTCTCAACTAGCCTACCTGGTTAAATGAAACAAATGTGAAAAATAATTCACCTCTATAAATACCAGATTATCGCTACTGAAGAGCCTATTTGAACTGTTTGTTAAGGAAGATATATTCTGAGCACTTGAATCAAAGGACAAGTTCACGCATTAAGCACATTATCCATATCAAGTCCCAAATGACAAGTTACAATAAATATTGGTTTGTCAAAGCGCTGTGAGCAGGGTTCGAACCTGCGCGGGGAGACCCCATTGGATTTCGAGTCCAATGCCTTAACCACTCGGGCATCACAGCTTCCTGCCATAGTCCACACAAAGACTGAAACCTGTTCCTTTTACTCTCTGTTCAGGACGTCCTAGACGACCAGTCCTCAAAGCCTTTAACCGCACCCTTATCCTACTCCTCCTCTGTTCCTCTGGTGATATAGAGGTTAATCCAGGGCCTGCAGTGCCTAGTTCCACTCCTATTCTCCAGGCGCTCTCATTTGTTGACTTCTGCAACCGTAAAAGCCTTAGTTTCATGCTTGTTAACATTAGAAGCCTCCTCCCTAAGTTTGTTTTATTCACTGCTTTAGCACACTCTGCCAACCCGGATGTTCTAGCCGTGTCTAAATCCTGGCTTAGGAAGACCACCAAAAACCCTGAAATCTCCATCCCTAACTACAACATTTTCAGACAAGATAGAGCACGTCCAAAGGGGGCGGTGTTGCAATCTACTGCAGAGATAGCCTGCAGAGTTCTGTTTTACTATCCAGGTCTGTTCCCAAACAATTTTAACTTTTACTTTTACTCTCACGGCTGGCCATGCTTTCCACCTGGCTACCCCTACCCCAGTCAACAGCCCTGCACCCCCTCAGCAACTCGCCCAAGCCTCCCCATTTCTCCTTCTCCCAAATCCAGTTAGCTGATGTTCTGAAAGAGCTGCAAAATCTGGACCCAGACAAATCAGCCGGCTAGACAATCTGGACCCTTTCTTTCTAAAATGATCTGCCGAAATTGTTTTGCAACCCCTATTACTAGCCTGTTCAACCTTTCTTTCGTGTCGTCTGGGATTCCCAAAGACTGAAAGCAGCTACAGTCATCCCCCTCTTCAAAGGGGAGACACTCTTGACCCAAACTGCTCGAGACCTATATCTATCCTGCCCTGCCTTTCTAAGGTCTTTGAAAGCCAAGTTAACAAACAGATTACCGACCATTTCAATCCCACCGTATCTTCTCCGCTATGCAATCTGGTTTCAGAGCTGGTAATGGGTGCACCTCAGTAACGCTCAAGGTATCATAACCGCCATCGATAAAAAACATTACTGTGCAGCCGTATTCATTGATCTGGCCAAGGCTTTTGACTCTGTCAATAACCACATCCTTATCGGCAGACTCGACAGCCATGGTTTCTCAAATGATTGCCTCGCCTGGTTCACCAACCACTTCTCCAATAGAGTTAAGTGTGTCAAATCAGAGTGTAATGAAGCACCCTGAGAGTGAGGATCCATTTGCAGCTTTATTACAATCTTGGTCGTACAAACAGGGTCAATCGCCAGCAAACACAACAGCAGGGATAAGGCTAATCGTAATCCAGGTACAGGCATGAGGTCAGGGCAGGCAGCAAGAATCAAAAAGGGAAAAACAGTCCAGAGTAATACCACGAAATGACAGACACGGGAAAACGCTCAGAAATGATCACCAGGGAAACAAGACTTCGCAAGGAGAGAAAGGGAGAGAGAGCCTAAATAGTCTATTAATGGGAGACAGGTGCAACGGTGATTGGAACCAGGTATGTGGGAGTTGTAGTCCAGGGCTTAATATTCAGGAGAGGGTTCCCTCTGGTGGTGAGCAGGAGGAACCGCGGGAGTCTCGTTTGTTACAGAGCCCCCTGTGAGCGGCTCCTGACGCGAAGAGGCGAACGACGCCTTGAGGTCTTCCTCGAGGTCGGGGCCGGTTTCTCCGGTGCGCCCTATGGAACTCAGTCATGAGTGCGGGGTCGAGTATGTCCTCTGCATTAACCCAGGATCGCTCCTCCGGTCCGTACTCTCCCAATCTACCAGATATTGGAGGAGCCTGCCCAGCGTCTGGAATCGAGTAGATCTCGGCCGATATACCTCCCTGCGCCGTCCACCAAGATGGGTGGGGGCCCTGCTCACTGGTCTGCTCCTCCTCCTCCGCTCTCGGACCACCAGCGGGTTTGAGAAGAGATACATGGAAAGTAGGAGAGATACGGTAATTAGCGGGTAATGCCAAACGGAAGGAAACTGGTGTGATTTGTTTGACTATCTGGAAAGGACCCACATACCTGGGACTGAGTTTCTTGCAGGGGAGTTTGAGGCGAGGGTCTCGAGTGGATAGCCAAACCCATTGACCTGGAGTATATTCGGGGTTGGGGCGGCGGTGGCGATTGGCCTGCACCCTCTGTCTCCTGACTGCATGTAGTAAGTGGGTATGGGCCTGACTCCAGATGTCCTCGCTTCTCTGGAGCCAGTCATTGACAGAGGGTACCTCGGTGGGTTCCCCTGACCAGGGAAACAGGAGGTTGGAAGCCCATTACACACTGGAATGGGGTTAAACCGGTGGAGGGTTTCTGGAGTGAGTTCTGTGCATACTCCGCCCACATGAGGAATCGACTCCAGTCTGCTTGGTTCTGATGACAGTAGGATCTGAGAAACCGGGTGATTTCTTGATTGAGGCGTTCTGTTTGACCGTTAGATTGTGGGTGATACCCAGAAGTGAGGCTAATGTTGATGTTGAGTTGTTGGAAGAATGCTGACCATACTCTGGATGTGAATTGGGGCCCTCGGTCCGACACGATGTCCTCTGGCAGACCATAGAAGCGGAACACCAGGTTGCACATGAGTTCGGCAGTTTCCAATGCTGTAGGCAGTTTGGGGAGTGGAATCAACCGGCAAGCCTTGGAGAAGCGATCTATGACAGTGAGTATTGTGGTATTCCCATTGGACTTGGGGAGATCGGTAATGAAGTCTATGGCGAGATGGGACCATGGTCGGTGGGGAACTGGTAGTGGTTGCAGTAGGCCCGATGGTAGTTGTCTGAGATGTTTATTTGTGTTACAGATGGTGCAGTCGTTAATGAACTTTATTGCGTCTGCCCGCAAGGTTGGCCACCAGAAGCTGTTCTGAAGCAGGTGAACCGTGGCGCGATTCCCGGATGACCGGAGCTGAGTGCGGAGTGAACTTGCTTTAGCACTTTCTGACAGAGGTCCTGAGGTACAAACGTTTTGTTAGGAGGGCATTCGGGCGGAGGGGTCCTTTGTGAGTTGGCTTGGGTGAGCTCTGTCATGATGTCCCACTGAATCGGGCCACGATTAACGATTCAGGAAGCAGGGTTTCCTTGGGTTCAGTGGGTGCTACACCGTCGTGTTGGCGTGATAATGCGCCTGCCTTGGTGTTCTTGGAACCGGGACGATAGGTAACAGTGAAGTCAAATCGTGTGAAGAAGAGTGCCCACCTCGCTTGTCTGGGGTTCAGTCTCTTGGCAGACCTCAAGTATTCCAGGTTCTTGTGGTCCGTTAGAATCACGAAGGGATGTTTAGCTCCCTCCAGCCAATGACGCCACTCCTCCATAGCTGCTTTCATGGCCAACAGTTCCCGGTTTCCGACGTCGTAGTTCTGCTCGGCTGGACTAAGTTTGCGGGAATAATAGGCGCACGGATAGAGCTTGAGTGGGGATCCGTGTCCGCTGTGAAAGAATGGCTCCAATGCCCGTATTAGATGCGTCTCACCTCAACTGTAAACGGGAGTTCAGGATTAGGTGGTGGAGGATGGGAGCCGATGTGAAACGTGCCTTGAGTTCTGCGAAAGCCTCCTGTGCTGTAGTTGACCAGGTGAGGTGTGATGAGTTTCTTTTAGTCATAGAGGTTAAGGGAGCGGCTACCGAGCTGAAATTCCTGATGAAGCGTCGGTAAAAGTTAGCAAATCCCAAGAAGCGCTGTAACTCCTTTAAGGTTACTGGCAGGGGCCAGTCTAGAACGGCCTTGACCTTCTTCTCGTCCCATGGCGACTCCCTCCTGGCTGATGATGTAGCCCAAAAAGGATGTGGAAGTCTGGTGAAATTCGCACTTCTCTGCTTTGGCGTATAGCTGGTGATCTATGAGTCGTTGCAATACTGTTCTCACATGTTGCACATGTTCTTCATAGGTGTGGGAATAGATGAGAATGTCATCAATGTACACAATTACCCAGCGATTCAGCATGTCCCGAAAGAGCGTCATTGATAAATGATTGAAACACGGAGGGACTATTAGACAGCCCGAAAGGCATAACCAGATACTCATAGTGCCCAGTGCTGGTAGAAAAGGCTGTCATCCATTCATCACCGTCCCGGATGCGAATGAGGTTGTAGGCGCTCATGGAGGTCCAGTTTGGAGAAGTACTTGGCTTGGCGGAGTTGTTCTAGGGCAGCTGGAACCAGCGGTAACGGATATCGAAACTTGACAGTGATGTCGTTGAGACCCGGTAGTCAATACAGGGCGTAAACCACCGTCTTTCTTTTTAACAAAGAAGAAGCCCGCGGCTGCAGGTGATGTCGATGCTCTAATGAACCCCTTCGATAGTTCTTCCTCGATGTAGTTCTTCATGGCTTCTGATTCGGGTTGAGATAGGGGAAAGATTCGGCCCTTGGGTGGCTTTGTACCTGGTAGCAGCTCGATGGCACAGTCGCTTGATCGGTGAGGGTAGTTCCATCGCCTTGGTCTTGCTGAAAGCTTCGATGAGGTCAGAGTATTCAATGGGTAGAGTGGAGAAAAGAGCTGGCTCGTCCTTTACCGTAACGGCCTGAATGGAGAGTGAAGAGCTGCCAGTTAAGCAGTTGGAGTGGCATGACGGGTCCCATCTGATGATACGACCCTCCCTCCATGAGATGAGCGGGTTATGTTGCCGTGAGCCAGGAAGCCCAAGGATTACCGGGTTATGGGGTGATGTGATGACGAGAAGCGAATTACCTCCGTGTGGCGGGTCCCGGTCTGGAGTCGGAGGTCCACGGTGGTGTGCAGGACCCTCCCCATCGCCGAGAGGTCGTCCATCTAGCGCCTCCACTGCCAATTGAGAGTCACAGGTGATTAATGGAATTTGTTGTTGTTGGGCAAACTCATGAGACATAAAGTTGCCGGCTGCTCGAGTCTAATAGCGCTGATGTGGTTATATGATTGTCCTCTAGAGATAATACAATCGGCACTTTGATACAAGAACTGGAGTGGTGTGCTTGGACACACGGACTCACCGAAGAGGGATTACGAGGAGGTGGTCTTGTGGGGCAGAACGCCCTTAGATGGCCAGGTTGACCACAATAGAGGCAGAGATGTTGACGTATGCGGGCGTTCACGTTCCTCCGGAGTCAGGTGAGTATATCCGAGCTGCATGGGTTCGGTTGGAGGAAGAGTCACGGGACATTGTGTGCTGGTGGGTCCCGTTCTGAGTGGGCGCCGTGATCGAATCAGATTGTCAATCTGTATGGTGAGTTCGATGAACTGATTCAGCGATCTCCCTTCATCTCGGCAGGCCAGTTCAGACTGTAATTCCAAACTGAGTCCCTTGCGAAAGAGCAGTTTAAGCGTGCTCTCAACCCAGTCGGTTTGAGCTGCCAGAGTGCGAAATGTCAAGGCATATTCTGCTGCAGTATTCCTGCCCTGGTTCAACGCGAGTAGTCGGTCACCGGCTCTCATGCCTCCCTCCGGGTGTTCAAATACTTCCCGAAGCGTTGAAGAAAGGCACCGAACGATGGAAAAGCCGTGCCATCCTCTCTCCAAACCGCCGTTACCCACTCTAACGCTCTGCCAGTGAGGAGAGAACATACCAGGGAAATCTTGCTGGCGCCAGTGACATACATCGCTGGTTGTTGATCAATAAATAATGAACATTGCAGTAGAAATCCCTTACTCTTAGTGGGGTTACCGTCCAAACTTCTCAGGGAGAGCCAGACGTGGGTTAACTGTGGGTGCCGGTGGTGGAGAGGTGCCCATACTTGCGTTCGGCTGAGGAGGGGCTGAGTTCGGGAGCGACATCTGCAACCTCTGTAGCGTCCGGACGAGTTCCTCCGCTACCGTAGTTAGATGGGTTAGCTGCTGTTGATGAACGGCAGCTGGTTTGCTTGAGTGGAGATCTCCGTGGACATTTGGACCAGAGCTGCTGGATCGCGAAGTGGCGAAGTCTTCTGTAATGAAGCACCCTGAGAGTGAGGATCCATTTGCAGCTTTATTACAATCTTGGTCGTACAAACAGGGTCAATCGCCAGCAAACACAACAGCAGGGATAAGGCTAATCGTAATCCAGGTACAGGCATGAGGTCAGGGCAGGCAGCAAGAATCAAAAAGGGAAAAACAGTCCAGAGTAATACCACGAAATGACAGACACGGGAAAACGCTCAGAAATGATCACCAGGGAAACAAGACTTCGCAAGGAGAGAAAGGGAGAGAGAGCCTAAATAGTCTATTAATGGGAGACAGGTGCAACGGTGATTGGAACCAGGTATGTGGGAGTTGTAGTCCAGGGCTTAATATTCAGGAGAGGGTTCCCTCTGGTGGTGAGCAGGAGGAACCGCGGGAGTCTCGTTTGTTACACAGAGAGCCTGTTGTCCGGCCCTCTGGCAGTCTCTATGGGGGTGCCACAGGGTTCAATTCTTGGGCCGACTCTCTTCTCTGTATACATCAATGATGTCACTCTTGCTGATGGTGAGTCTCTGATCCACCTCTACGCAGACGACACCATTCTGTATACTTCTGGCCCTTCTTTGGACACAGTGTTAACTACCCTCCAGACCAGCTCTACCCAACAAATTGGATGCAGTCTACGACAGTGCCATCCGTTTTGTCACCAAAGCCCCATATACTACCCACCACTGCGACCTGTACACTCGTTGACTGGCCCTCGCTTCACACTCGTCGCCAAACCCACTGGCTCCACGTCATCTATAAGTCTTTGCTAGGTAAAACCCGCCTTATCTCAGCTCGCTGGTCACCATAGCAGCACCCACCCGTAGCACACGCTCCAGCAGGTATATTTCACTGGTCACCCCCAAAGCAAACTCCTCCTTAGACAGCCTTTCCGTCCAGTTCTCTTCTGCCAATGACTGGAATGAACTGCAAAAATCACTGAAGCTTGAGACTCATTTCTCTCTCACTAGCTTTAAGCACCAGCTGTCAGAGCAGCTCACAGATCACTGCACCTGTACATAGTCCATCTGTAAATAGCCCATCCAACTACCTCATCCCCATACTGTTATTTATTGGATGTATTTTGCTCCTTTGCACCCCAGTATCTCTACTGCACACTCATCTTCTGCACATCTATCACTCCAGTGTTTAATTGCTATATTGTAATTATTTTGCCACTATTGCCTATTTATTGCCTTACTTCCCTTTATCCTACCTCATTTGCACACACTGTATATAGACTTTTTCTATTGTATTATTGACTGTATATTTGTTTATTCCATGTGTAACTCTGTGTTGTTGTTTGTGTCGCACTGCTTTGCTTTATCTTGTCCAGGTCGCAGTTGTAAATGAGAACTTGTTCTCAACTAGCCTACCTGGTTAAATGAAACAAATGTGAAAAATAATTCACCTCTATAAATACCAGATTATCGCTACTGAAGAGCCTATTTGAACTGTTTGTTAAGGAAGATATATTCTGAGCACTTGAATCAAAGGACAAGTTCACGCATTAAGCACATTATCCATATCAAGTCCCAAATGACAAGTTACAATAAATATTGGTTTGTCAAAGCGCTGTGAGCAGGGTTCGAACCTCCTGCGCTGGGAGACCCCATTGGATTTCGAGTCCAATGCCTTAACCACTCGGCCATCACAGCTTCCTGCCATAGTCCACACAAAGACTGAAACCTGTTCCTTTTACTCTCTGTTCAGGACGCCCTAGACGACCAGTCCTCAAAGCCTTTAACCGTACCCTTATCCTACTCCTCCTCTGTTCCTCTGGTGATATAGAGGTTAATCCAGGGCCTGCAGTGCCTAGTTCCACTCCTATTCTCCAGGCGCTCTCATTTGTTGACTTCTGCAACCGTAAAAGCCTTAGTTTCATGCTTGTTAACATTAGAAGCCTCCTCCCTAAGTTTGTTTTATTCACTGCTTTAGCACACTCTGCCAACCCGGATGTTCTAGCCGTGTCTAAATCCTGGCTTAGGAAGACCACCAAAAACCCTGAAATCTCCATCCCTAACTACAACATTTTCAGACAAGATAGAACGTCCAAAGGGGGCGGTGTTGCAATCTACTGCAGAGATAGCCTGCAGAGTTCTGTTTTACTATCCAGGTCTGTTCCCAAACAATTTTAACTTTTACTTTTACTCTACGGCTGGCCATGCTTTCCACCTGGCTACCCCTACCCCAGTCAACAGCCCTGCACCCCCCTCAGCAACTCGCCCAAGCCTCCCCCATTTCTCCTTCTCCCAAATCCAGTTAGCTGATGTTCTGAAAGAGCTGCAAAATCTGGACCCAGACAAATCAGCCGGGCTAGACAATCTGGACCCTTTCTTTCTAAAATGATCTGCCGAAATTGTTTTGCAACCCCTATTACTAGCCTGTTCAACCTTTCTTTCGTGGTCGTCTGGGATTCCCAAAGACTGGAAAGCAGCTACAGTCATCCCCCTCTTCAAAGGGAGACACTCTTGACCCAAACTGCTCGAGACCTATATCTATCCTGCCCTGCCTTTCTAAGGTCTTTGAAAGCCAAGTTAACAAACAGATTACCGACCATTTCGAATCCCACCGTATCTTCTCCGCTTATGCAATCTGGTTTCAGAGCTGGTAATGGGTGCACCTCAGTAACGCTCAAGGTATCATAACCGCCATCGATAAAAACATTACTGTGCAGCCGTATTCATTGATCTGGCCAAGGCTTTTGACTCTGTCAATAACCACATCCTTATCGGCAGACTCGACAGCCATGGTTTCTCAAATGATTGCCTCGCCTGGTTCACCAACCACTTCTCCAATAGAGTTAAGTGTGTCAAATCAGAGAGCCTGTTGTCCGGCCCTCTGGCAGTCTCTATGGGGGTGCCACAGGGTTCAATTCTTGGGCCGACTCTCTTCTCTGTATACATCAATGATGTCACTCTTGCTGATGGTGAGTCTCTGATCCACCTCTACGCAGACGACACCATTCTGTATACTTCTGGCCCTTCTTTGGACACAGTGTTAACTACCCTCCAGACCAGCTCTACCCAACAAATTGGATGCAGTCTCACGACAGTGCCATCCGCTTTGTCACCAAAGCCCCATATACTACCCACCACTGCGACCTGTACACTCTCGTTGACTGGCCCTCGCTTCACACTCGCCGCCAAACCCACTGGCTCCACGTCATCTATAAGTCTTTGCTAGGTAAAACCCCGCCTTATCTCAGCTCGCTGGTCACCATAGCAGCACCCACCCGTAGCACACACGCTCCAGCAGGTATATTTCACTGGTCACCCCCAAAGCAAACTCCTCCTTAGACAGCCTTTCCGTCCAGTTCTCTTCTGCCAATGACTGGAATGAACTGCAAAAATCACTGAAGCTTGAGACTCATTTCTCTCTCACTAGCTTTAAGCACCAGCTGTCAGAGCAGCTCACAGATCACTGCACCTGTACATAGTCCATCTGTAAATAGCCCATCCAACTACCTCATCCCCATACTGTTATTTATTGGATGTATTTTGCTCCTTTGCACCCCAGTATCTCTACTCGCACACTCATCTTCTGCACATCTATCACTCCAGTGTTTAATTGCTATATTGTAATTATTTTGCCACTATTGCCTATTTATTGCCTTACTTCCTTATCCTACCTCATTTGCACACACTGTATATAGACTTTTCTATTGTATTATTGACTGTATATTTGTTTATTCCATGTGTAACTCTGTGTTGTTGTTTGTGTCGCACTGCTTTGCTTTATCTTGTCCAGGTCGCAGTTGTAAATGAGAACTTGTTCTCAACTAGCCTACCTGGTTAAATGAAACAAATGTGAAAAATAATTCACCTCTATAAATACCAGATTATCGCTACTGAAGAGCCTATTTGAACTGTTTGTTAAGGAAGATATATTCTGAGCACTTGAATCAAAGGACAAGTTCACGCATTAAGCACATTATCCATATCAAGTCCCAAATGACAAGTTACAATAAATATTGGTTTGTCAAAGCGCTGTGAGCAGGGTTCGAACCTCAAGGCTGGGAGACCCCATTGGATTTCGAGTCCAATGCCTTAACCACTCGGCCATCACAGCTTCCTGCAAAAGTGCACACAAAGACTGAAACCTGTTCCTTTTACTCTCTGTTCAGGACGCCCTAGACGACCAGTCCTCAAAGCCTTTAACCGCACTTTATCCTACTCCTCCTCTGTTCCTCTGGTGATATAGAGGTTAATCCAGGGCCTGCAGTGCCTAGTTCCACTCCTATTCTCCAGGCGCTCTCATTTGTTGACTTCTGCAACCGTAAAAGCCTTAGTTTCATGCTTGTTAACATTAGAAGCCTCCTCCCTAAGTTTGTTTTATTCACTGCTTTAGCACACTCTGCCAACCCGGATGTTCTAGCCGTGTCTAAATCCTGGCTTAGGAAGACCACCAAAACCCTGAAATCTCCATCCCTAACTACAACATTTTCAGACAAGATAGAACGTCCAAAGGGGGCGGTGTTGCAATCTACTGCAGAGATAGCCTGCAGAGTTCTGTTTTACTATCCAGGTCTGTTCCCAAACAATTTTAACTTTTACTTTTACTCTACGGCTGGCCATGCTTTCCACCTGGCTACCCCTACCCCAGTCAACAGCCCTGCACCCCCCTCAGCAACTCGCCCAAGCCTCCCCCATTTCTCCTTCTCCCAAATCCAGTTAGCTGATGTTCTGAAAGAGCTGCAAAATCTGGACCCAGACAAATCAGCCGGGCTAGACAATCTGGACCCTTTCTTTCTAAAATGATCTGCCGAAATTGTTTTGCAACCCCTATTACTAGCCTGTTCAACCTTTCTTTCGTGTCGCCTGGGATTCCCAAAGACTGGAAAGCAGCTACAGTCATCCCCCTCTTCAAAGGGGGAGACACTCTTGACCCAAACTGCTCGAGACCTATATCTATCCTGCCCTGCCTTTCTAAGGTCTTTGAAAGCCAAGTTAACAAACAGATTACCGACCATTTCGAATCCCACCGTATCTTCTCCGCTTATGCAATCTGGTTTCAGAGCTGGTAATGGGTGCACCTCAGTAACGCTCAAGGTATCATAACCGCCATCGATAAAAACATTACTGTGCAGCCGTATTCATTGATCTGGCCAAGGCTTTTGACTCTGTCAATAACCACATCCTTATCGGCAGACTCGACAGCCATGGTTTCTCAAATGATTGCCTCGCCTGGTTCACCAACCACTTCTCCAATAGAGTTAAGTGTGTCAAATCAGAGAGCCTGTTGTCCGGCCCTCTGGCAGTCTCTATGGGGGTGCCACAGGGTTCAATTCTTGGGCCGACTCTCTTCTCTGTATACATCAATGATGTCACTCTTGCTGATGGTGAGTCTCTGATCCACCTCTACGCAGACGACACCATTCTGTATACTTCTGGCCCTTCTTTGGACACAGTGTTAACTACCCTCCAGACCAGCTCTACCCAACAAATTGGATGCAGTCTACGACAGTGCCATCCGCTTTGTCACCAAAGCCCCATATACTACCCACCACTGCGACCTGTACACTCGTTGACTGGCCCTCGCTTCACACTCGCCGCCAAACCCACTGGCTCCACGTCATCTATAAGTCTTTGCTAGGTAAAACCCCGCCTTATCTCAGCTCGCTGGTCACCATAGCAGCACCCACCCGTAGCACACGCTCCAGCAGGTATATTTCACTGGTCACCCCCAAAGCAAACTCCTCCTTAGACAGCCTTTCCGTCCAGTTCTCTTCTGCCAATGACTGGAATGAACTGCAAAAATCACTGAAGCTTGAGACTCATTTCTCTCTCACTAGCTTTAAGCACCAGCTGTCAGAGCAGCTCACAGATCACTGCACCTGTACATAGTCCATCTGTAAATAGCCCATCCAACTACCTCATCCCCATACTGTTATTTATTGGATGTATTTTGCTCCTTTGCACCCCAGTATCTCTACTCGCACACTCATCTTCTGCACATCTATCACTCCAGTGTTTAATTGCTATATTGTAATTATTTTGCCACTATTGCCTATTTATTGCCTTACTTCCCTTATCCTACCTCATTTGCACACACTGTATATAGACTTTTCTATTGTATTATTGACTGTATATTTGTTTATTCCATGTGTAACTCTGTGTTGTTGTTTGTGTCGCACTGCTTTGCTTTATCTTGTCCAGGTCGCAGTTGTAAATGAGAACTTGTTCTCAACTAGCCTACCTGGTTAAATGAAACAAATGTGAAAAATAATTCACCTCTATAAATACCAGATTATCGCTACTGAAGAGCCTATTTGAACTGTTTGTTAAGGAAGATATATTCTGAGCACTTGAATCAAAGGACAAGTTCACGCATTAAGCACATTATCCATATCAAGTCCCAAATGACAAATTACAATAAATATTGGTTTGTCAAAGCGCTGTGAGCAGGGTTCGAACCTGCGCTGGGAGACCCCATTGGATTTCGAGTCCAATGCCTTAACCACTCGGCCATCACAGCTTCCTGCCATAGTCCACACAAAGACTGAAACCTGTTCCTTTTACTCTCTGTTCAGGACGCCCTAGACGACCAGTCCTCAAAGCCTTTAACCGCACCCTTATCCTACTCCTCCTCTGTTCCTCTGGTGATATAGAGGTTAATCCAGGAGCCTGCAGTGCCTAGTTCCACTCCTATTCTCCAGGCGCTCTCATTTGTTGACTTCTGCAACCGTAAAGCCTTAGTTTCATGCTTGTTAACATTAGAAGCCTCCTCCCTAAGTTTGTTTTATTCACTGCTTTAGCACACTCTGCCAACCCGGATGTTCTAGCCGTGTCTAAATCCTGGCTTAGGAAGACCACCAAAAACCCTGAAATCTCCATCCCTAACTACAACATTTTCAGACAAGATAGAACGTCCAAAGGGGCGGTGTTGCAATCTACTGCAGAGATAGCCTGCAGAGTTCTGTTTTACTATCCAGGTCTGTTCCCAAACAATTTTAACTTTTACTTTTACTCTACGGCTGGCCATGCTTTCCACCTGGCTACCCCTACCCCAGTCAACAGCCCTGCACCCCCCTCAGCAACTCGCCCAAGCCTCCCCATTTCTCCTTCTCCCAAATCCAGTTAGCTGATGTTCTGAAAGAGCTGCAAAATCTGGACCCAGACAAATCAGCCGGGCTAGACAATCTGGACCCTTTCTTTCTAAAATGATCTGCCGAAATTGTTTTGCAACCCCTATTACTAGCCTGTTCAACCTTTCTTTCGTGTCGTCTGGGATTCCCAAAGACTGGAAAGCAGCTACAGTCATCCCCCTCTTCAAAGGGGAGACACTCTTGACCCAAACTGCTCGAGACCTATATCTATCCTGCCCTGCCTTTCTAAGGTCTTTGAAAGCCAAGTTAACAAACAGATTACCGACCATTTCGAATCCCACCGTATCTTCTCCGCTATGCAATCTGGTTTCAGAGCTGGTAATGGGTGCACCTCAGTAACGCTCAAGGTATCATAACCGCCATCGATAAAAAACATTACTGTGCAGCCGTATTCATTGATCTGGCCAAGGCTTTTGACTCTGTCAATAACCACATCCTTATCGGCAGACTCGACAGCCATGGTTTCTCAAATGATTGCCTCGCCTGGTTCACCAACCACTTCTCCAATAGAGTTAAGTGTGTCAAATCAGAGAGCCTGTTGTCCGGCCCTCTGGCAGTCTCTATGGGGGTGCCACAGGGTTCAATTCTTGGGCCGACTCTCTTCTCTGTATACATCAATGATGTCACTCTTGCTGATGGTGAGTCTCTGATCCACCTCACGCAGACGACACCATTCTGTATACTTCTGGCCCTTCTTTGGACACAGTGTTAACTACCCTCCAGACCAGCTCTACCCAACAAATTGGATGCAGTCTACGACAGTGCCATCCGTTTTGTCACCAAAGCCCCATATACTACCCACCACTGCGACCTGTACACTCTCGTTGACTGGCCCTCGCTTCACACTCGTCGCCAAACCCACTGGCTCCACGTCATCTATAAGTCTTTGCTAGGTAAAACCCCGCCTTATCTCAGCTCGCTGGTCACCATAGCAGCACCCACCCGTAGCACACGCTCCAGCAGGTATATTTCACTGGTCACCCCCAAAGCAAACTCCTCCTTAGACAGCCTTTCCGTCCAGTTCTCTTCTGCCAATGACTGGAATGAACTGCAAAAATCACTGAAGCTTGAGACTCATTTCTCTCTCACTAGCTTTAAGCACCAGCTGTCAGAGCAGCTCACAGATCACTGCACCTGTACATAGTCCATCTGTAAATAGCCCATCCAACTACCTCATCCCCATACTGTTATTTATTGGATGTATTTTGCTCCTTTGCACCCCAGTATCTCTACTCGCACACTCATCTTCTGCACATCTATCACTCCAGTGTTTAATTGCTATATTGTAATTATTTTGCCACTATTGCCTATTTATTGCCTTACTTCCCTTATCCTACCTCATTTGCACACACTGTATATAGACTTTTCTATTGTATTATTGACTGTATATTTGTTTATTCCATGTGTAACTCTGTGTTGTTGTTTGTGTCGCACTGCTTTGCTTTATCTTGTCCAGGTCGCAGTTGTAAATGAGAACTTGTTCTCAACTAGCCTACCTGGTTAAATGAAACAAATGTGAAAAATAATTCACCTCTATAAATACCAGATTATCGCTACTGAAGAGCCTATTTGAACTGTTTGTTAAGGAAGATATATTCTGAGCACTTGAATCAAAGGACAAGTTCACGCATTAAGCACATTATCCATATCAAGTCCCAAATGACAAGTTACAATAAATATTGGTTTGTCAAAGCGCTGTGAGCAGGGTTCGAACCTGCGCGGGGAGACCCCATTGGATTTCGAGTCCAATGCCTTAACCACTCGGCCATCACAGCTTCCTGCAAAAGTGCACACAAAGACTGAAACCTGTTCCTTTTACTCTCTGTTCAGGACGTCCTAGACGACCAGTCCTCAAAGCCTTTAACCGTACCCTTATCCTACTCCTCCTCTGTTCCTCTGGTGATATAGAGGTTAATCCAGGGCCTGCAGTGCCTAGTTCCACTCCTATTCTCCAGGCGCTCTCATTTGTTGACTTCTGCAACCGTAAAAGCCTTAGTTTCATGCTTGTTAACATTAGAAGCCTCCTCCCTAAGTTTGTTTTATTCACTGCTTTAGCACACTCTGCCAACCCGGATGTTCTAGCCGTGTCTAAATCCTGGCTTAGGAAGACCACCAAAAACCCTGAAATCTCCATCCCTAACTACAACATTTTCAGACAAGATAGAACGTCCAAAGGGGGCGGTGTTGCAATCTACTGCAGAGATAGCCTGCAGAGTTCTGTTTTACTATCCAGGTCTGTTCCCAAACAATTTTAACTTTTACTTTTACTCTACGGCTGGCCATGCTTTCCACCTGGCTACCCCTACCCCAGTCAACAGCCCTGCACCCCCCTCAGCAACTCGCCCAAGCCTCCCCCATTTCTCCTTCTCCCAAATCCAGTTAGCTGATGTTCTGAAAGAGCTGCAAAATCTGGACCCAGACAAATCAGCCGGGCTAGACAATCTGGACCCTTTCTTTCTAAAATGATCTGCCGAAATTGTTTTGCAACCCCTATTACTAGCCTGTTCAACCTTTCTTTCGTGGTCGTCTGGGATTCCCAAAGACTGGAAAGCAGCTACAGTCATCCCCCTCTTCAAAGGGGGAGACACTCTTGACCCAAACTGCTCGAGACCTATATCTATCCTGCCCTGCCTTTCTAAGGTCTTTGAAAGCCAAGTTAACAAACAGATTACCGACCATTTCGAATCCCACCGTATCTTCTCCGCTATGCAATCTGGTTTCAGAGCTGGTAATGGGTGCACCTCAGTAACGCTCAAGGTATCATAACCGCCATCGATAAAAACATTACTGTGCAGCCGTATTCATTGATCTGGCCAAGGCTTTTGACTCTGTCAATAACCACATCCTTATCGGCAGACTCGACAGCCATGGTTTCTCAAATGATTGCCTCGCCTGGTTCACCAACCACTTCTCCAATAGAGTTAAGTGTGTCAAATCAGAGAGCCTGTTGTCCGGCCCTCTGGCAGTCTCTATGGGGTGCCACAGGGTTCAATTCTTGGGCCGACTCTCTTCTCTGTATACATCAATGATGTCACTCTTGCTGATGGTGAGTCTCTGATCCACCTCTACGCAGACGACACCATTCTGTATACTTCTGGCCCTTCTTTGGACACAGTGTTAACTACCCTCCAGACCAGCTCTACCCAACAAATTGGATGCAGTCTACGACAGTGCCATCCGTTTTGTCACCAAAGCCCCATATACTACCCACCACTGCGACCTGTACACTCTCGTTGACTGGCCCTCGCTTCACACTCGCCGCCAAACCCACTGGCTCCACGTCATCTATAAGTCTTTGCTAGGTAAAACCCCGCCTTATCTCAGCTCGCTGGTCACCATAGCAGCACCCACCCGTAGCACACGCTCCAGCAGGTATATTTCACTGGTCACCCCCAAAGCAAACTCCTCCTTAGACAGCCTTTCCGTCCAGTTCTCTTCTGCCAATGACTGGAATGAACTGCAAAAATCACTGAAGCTTGAGACTCATTTCTCTCTCACTAGCTTTAAGCACCAGCTGTCAGAGCAGCTCACAGATCACTGCACCTGTACATAGTCCATCTGTAAATAGCCCATCCAACTACCTCATCCCCATACTGTTATTTATTGGATGTATTTTGCTCCTTTGCACCCCAGTATCTCTACTCGCACACTCATCTTCTGCACATCTATCACTCCAGTGTTTAATTGCTATATTGTAATTATTTTGCCACTATTGCCTATTTATTGCCTTACTTCCTTATCCTACCTCATTTGCACACACTGTATATAGACTTTTTCTATTGTATTATTGACTGTATATTTGTTTATTCCATGTGTAACTCTGTGTTGTTGTTTGTGTCGCACTGCTTTGCTTTTATCTTGTCCAGGTCGCAGTTGTAAATGAGAACTTGTTCTCAACTAGCCTACCTGGTTAAATGAAACAAATGTGAAAAATAATTCACCTCTATAAATACCAGATTATCGCTACTGAAGAGCCTATTTGAACTGTTTGTTAAGGAAGATATATTCTGAGCACTTGAATCAAAGGACAAGTTCACGCATTAAGCACATTATCCATATCAAGTCCCAAATGACAAATTACAATAAATATTGGTTTGTCAAAGCGCTGTGAGCAGGGTTCGAACCTGCGCGGGGAGACCCCATTGGATTTCGAGTCCAATGCCTTAACCACTCGGCCATCACAGCTTCCTGCCATAGTCCACACAAAGACTGAAACCTGTTCCTTTTACTCTCTGTTCAGGGCGTCCTAGACGACCAGTCCTCAAAGCCTTTAACCGTACCCTTATCCTACTCCTCCTCTGTTCCTCTGGTGATATAGAGGTTAATCCAGGGCCTGCAGTGCCTAGTTCCACTCCTATTCTCCAGGCGCTCTCATTTGTTGACTTCTGCAACCGTAAAAGCCTTAGTTTCATGCTTGTTAACATTAGAAGCCTCCTCCCTAAGTTTGTTTTATTCACTGCTTTAGCACACTCTGCCAACCCGGATGTTCTAGCCGTGTCTAAATCCTGGCTTAGGAAGACCACCAAAAACCCTGAAATCTCCATCCCTAACTACAACATTTTCAGACAAGATAGAACGTCCAAAGGGGCGGTGTTGCAATCTACTGCAGAGATAGCCTGCAGAGTTCTGTTTTACTATCCAGGTCTGTTCCCAAACAATTTTAACTTTTACTTTTACTCTATGGCTGGCCATGCTTTCCACCTGGCTACCCCTACCCCAGTCAACAGCCCTGCACCCCCTCAGCAACTCGCCCAAGCCTCCCCATTTCTCCTTCTCCCAAATCCAGTTAGCTGATGTTCTGAAAGAGCTGCAAAATCTGGACCCAGACAAATCAGCCGGGCTAGACAATCTGGACCCTTTCTTTCTAAAATGATCTGCCGAAATTGTTTTGCAACCCCTATTACTAGCCTGTTCAACCTTTCTTTCGTGTCGCCTGGGATTCCCAAAGACTGGAAAGCAGCTACAGTCATCCCCCTCTTCAAAGGGGAGACACTCTTGACCCAAACTGCTCGAGACCTATATCTATCCTGCCCTGCCTTTCTAAGGTCTTTGAAAGCCAAGTTAACAAACAGATTACCGACCATTTCGAATCCCACCGTATCTTCTCCGCTATGCAATCTGGTTTCAGAGCTGGTAATGGGTGCACCTCAGTAACGCTCAAGGTATCATAACCGCCATCGATAAAAAACATTACTGTGCAGCCGTATTCATTGATCTGGCCAAGGCTTTTGACTCTGTCAATAACCACATCCTTATCGGCAGACTCGACAGCCATGGTTTCTCAAATGATTGCCTCGCCTGGTTCACCAACCACTTCTCCAATAGAGTTAAGTGTGTCAAATCAGAGAGCCTGTTGTCCGGCCCTCTGGCAGTCTCTATGGGGGTGCCACAGGGTTCAATTCTTGGGCCGACTCTCTTCTCTGTATACATCAATGATGTCACTCTTGCTGATGGTGAGTCTCTGATCCACCTCTACGCAGACGACACCATTCTGTATACTTCTGGCCCTTCTTTGGACACAGTGTTAACTACCCTCCAGACCAGCTCTACCCAACAAATTGGATGCAGTCTACGACAGTGCCATCCGCTTTTGTCACCAAAGCCCCATATACTACCCACCACTGCGACCTGTACACTCGCTGACTGGCCCTCGCTTCACACTCGTCGCCAAACCCACTGGCTCCACGTCATCTATAAGTCTTTGCTAGGTAAAACCCCGCCTTATCTCAGCTCGCTGGTCACCATAGCAGCACCCACCCGTAGCACACGCTCCAGCAGGTATATTTCACTGGTCACCCCCAAAGCAAACTCCTCCTTAGACAGCCTTTCCGTCCAGTTCTCTTCTGCCAATGACTGGAATGAACTGCAAAAATCACTGAAGCTTGAGACTCATTTCTCTCTCACTAGCTTTAAGCACCAGCTGTCAGAGCAGCTCACAGATCACTGCACCTGTACATAGTCCATCTGTAAATAGCCCATCCAACTACCTCATCCCCATACTGTTATTTATTGGATGTATTTTGCTCCTTTGCACCCCAGTATCTCTACTCGCACACTCATCTTCTGCACATCTATCACTCCAGTGTTTAATTGCTATATTGTAATTATTTTGCCACTATTGCCTATTTATTGCCTTACTTCCCTTTATCCTACCTCATTTGCACACACTGTATATAGACTTTTCTATTGTATTATTGACTGTATATTTGTTTATTCCATGTGTAACTCTGTGTTGTTGTTTGTGTCGCACTGCTTTGCTTTATCTTGTCCAGGTCGCAGTTGTAAATGAGAACTTGTTCTCAACTAGCCTACCTGGTTAAATGAAACAAATGTGAAAAATAATTCACCTCTATAAATACCAGATTATCGCTACTGAAGAGCCTATTTGAACTGTTTGTTAAGGAAGATATATTCTGAGCACTTGAATCAAAGGACAAGTTCACGCATTAAGCACATTATCCATATCAAGTCCCAAATGACAAGTTACAATAAATATTGGTTTGTCAAAGCGCTGTGAGCAGGGTTCGAACCTGCGCGGGGGAGACCCCATTGGATTTCGAGTCCAATGCCTTAACCACTCGGCCATCACAGCTTCCTGCCATAGTCCACACAAAGACTGAAACCTGTTCCTTTTACTCTCTGTTCAGGACGTCCTAGACGACCAGTCCTCAAAGCCTTTAACCGTACCCTTATCCTACTCCTCCTCTGTTCCTCTGGTGATATAGAGGTTAATCCAGGGCCTGCAGTGCCTAGTTCCACTCCTATTCTCCAGGCGCTCTCATTTGTTGACTTCTGCAACCGTAAAAGCCTTAGTTTCATGCTTGTTAACATTAGAAGCCTCCTCCCTAAGTTTGTTTTATTCACTGCTTTAGCACACTCTGCCAACCCGGATGTTCTAGCTGTGTCTAAATCCTGGCTTAGGAAGACCACCAAAACCCTGAAATCTCCATCCCTAACTACAACATTTTCAGACAAGATAGAACGTCCCAAAGGGGGCGGTGTTGCAATCTACTGCAGAGATAGCCTGCAGAGTTCTGTTTTACTATCCAGGTCTGTTCCCAAACAATTTTAACTTTTACTTTTACTCTATGGCTGGCCATGCTTTCCACCTGGCTACCCCTACCCCAGTCAACAGCCCTGCACCCCCCTCAGCAACTCGCCCAAGCCTCCCCCATTTCTCCTTCTCCCAAATCCAGTTAGCTGATGTTCTGAAAGAGCTGCAAAATCTGGACCCAGACAAATCAGCCGGGCTAGACAATCTGGACCCTTTCTTTCTAAAATGATCTGCCGAAATTGTTTTGCAACCCCTATTACTAGCCTGTTCAACCTTTCTTTCGTGGTCGCCTGGGATTCCCAAAGACTGAAAGCAGCTACAGTCATCCCCCTCTTCAAAGGGGAGACACTCTTGACCCAAACTGCTCGAGACCTATATCTATCCTGCCCTGCCTTTCTAAGGTCTTTGAAAGCCAAGTTAACAAACAGATTACCGACCATTTCGAATCCCACCGTATCTTCTCCGCTATGCAATCTGGTTTCAGAGCTGGTAATGGGTGCACCTCAGTAACGCTCAAGGTATCATAACCGCCATCGATAAAAAACATTACTGTGCAGCCGTATTCATTGATCTGGCCAAGGCTTTTGACTCTGTCAATAACCACATCCTTATCGGCAGACTCGACAGCCATGGTTTCTCAAATGATTGCCTCGCCTGGTTCACCAACCACTTCTCCAATAGAGTTAAGTGTGTCAAATCAGAGAGCCTGTTGTCCGGCCCTCTGGCAGTCTCTATGGGGTGCCACAGGGTTCAATTCTTGGGCCGACTCTCTTCTCTGTATACATCAATGATGTCACTCTTGCTGATGGTGAGTCTCTGATCCACCTCTACGCAGACGACACCATTCTGTATACTTCTGGCCCTTCTTTGGACACAGTGTTAACTACCCTCCAGACCAGCTCTACCCAACAAATTGGATGCAGTCTACGACAGTGCCATCCGTTTTGTCACCAAAGCCCCATATACTACCCACCACTGCGACCTGTACACTCTCGTTGACTGGCCCTCGCTTCACACTCGTCGCCAAACCCACTGGCTCCACGTCATCTATAAGTCTTTGCTAGGTAAAACCCCGCCTTATCTCAGCTCGCTGGTCACCATAGCAGCACCCACCCGTAGCACACGCTCCAGCAGGTATATTTCACTGGTCACCCCCAAAGCAAACTCCTCCTTAGACAGCCTTTCCGTCCAGTTCTCTTCTGCCAATGACTGGAATGAACTGCAAAAATCACTGAAGCTTGAGACTCATTTCTCTCTCACTAGCTTTAAGCACCAGCTGTCAGAGCAGCTCACAGATCACTGCACCTGTACATAGTCCATCTGTAAATAGCCCATCCAACTACCTCATCCCCATACTGTTATTTATTGGATGTATTTTGCTCCTTTGCACCCCAGTATCTCTACTCGCACACTCATCTTCTGCACATCTATCACTCCAGTGTTTAATTGCTATATTGTAATTATTTTGCCACTATTGCCTATTTATTGCCTTACTTCCCTTATCCTACCTCATTTGCACACACTGTATATAGACTTTTTCTATTGTATTATTGACTGTATATTTGTTTATTCCATGTGTAACTCTGTGTTGTTGTTTGTGTCGCACTGCTTTGCTTTATCTTGTCCAGGTCGCAGTTGTAAATGAGAACTTGTTCTCAACTAGCCTACCTGGTTAAATTAAACAAATGTGAAAAATAATTCACCTCTATAAATACCAGATTATCTCTACTGAAGAGCCTATTTGAACTGTTTGTTAAGGAAGATATATTCTGAGCACTTGAATCAAAGGACAAGTTCACGCATTAAGCACATTATCCATATCAAGTCCCAAATGACAAGTTACAATAAATATTGGTTTGTCAAAGCGCTGTGAGCAGGGTTCGAACCTGCGCGGGGAGACCCCATTGGATTTCGAGTCCAATGCCTTAACCACTCGGCCATCACAGCTTCCTGCCATAGTCCACACAAAGACTGAAACCTGTTCCTTTTACTCTCTGTTCAGGACGTCCTAGACGACCAGTCCTCAAAGCCTTTAACCGTACCCTTATCCTACTCCTCCTCTGTTCCTCTGGTGATATAGAGGTTAATCCAGGGCCTGCAGTGCCTAGTTCCACTCCTATTCTCCAGGCGCTCTCATTTGTTGACTTCTGCAACCGTAAAAGCCTTAGTTTCATGCTTGTTAACATTAGAAGCCTCCTCCCTAAGTTTGTTTTATTCACTGCTTTAGCACACTCTGCCAACCCGGATGTTCTAGCCGTGTCTAAATCCTGGCTTAGGAAGACCACCAAAAACCCTGAAATCTCCATCCTTAACTACAACATTTTCAGACAAGATAGAACGTCCAAAGGGTGCGGTGTTGCAATCTACTGCAGAGATAGCCTGCAGAGTTCTGTTTTACTATCCAGGTCTGTTCCCAAACAATTTTAACTTTTACTTTTACTCTATGTCTGGCCATGCTTTCAACCTGGCTACCCATACCCCAGTCATCAGCCCTGCACCCCCTCAGCAACTCGCCCAAGCCTCCCCATTTCTCCTTCTCCCAAATCCAGTTAGCTGATGTTCTGAAAGAGCTGCAAAATCTGGACCCAGACAAATCAGCCGGGCTAGACAATCTGGACCCTTTCTTTCTAAAATGATCTGCCGAAATTGTTTTGCAACCCCTATTACTAGCCTGTTCAACCTTTCTTTCGTGTCGTCTGGGATTCCCAAAGACTGGAAAGCAGCTACAGTCATCCCCTCTTCAAAGGGGGAGACACTCTTGACCCAGACTGCTCGAGACCTATATCTATCCTGCCCTGCCTTTCTAAGGTCTTTGAAAGCCAAGTTAACAAACAGATTACCGACCATTTCAATCCCACCGCATCTTCTCCGCTATGCAATCTGGTTTCAGAGCTGGTAATGGGTGCACCTCAGTAACGCTCAAGGTATCATAACCGCCATCGATAAAAAACATTACTGTGCAGCCGTATTCATTGATCTGGCCAAGGCTTTTGACTCTGTCAATAACCACATCCTTATCGGCAGACTCGACAGCCATGGTTTCTCAAATGATTGCCTCGCCTGGTTCACCAACCACTTCTCCAATAGAGTTAAGCGTGTCAAATCAGAGAGCCTGTTGTCCGGCCCTCTGGCAGTCTCTATGGGGTGCCACAGGGTTCAATTCTTGGGCCGACTCTCTTCTCTGTATACATCAATGATGTCACTCTTGCTGATGGTGAGTCTCTGATCCACCTCTACGCAGAGCGACACCATTCTGTATACTTCTGGCCCTTCTTTGGACACAGTGTTAACTACCCTCCAGACCAGCTCTACCAAACAAATTGGATGCAGTCTACGACAGTGCCATCCGCTTTGTCACCAAAGCCCCATATACTACCCACCACTGCGACCTGTACACTCTCGTTGACTGGCCCTCGCTTCACACTCGCCGCCAAACCCACTGGCTCCACGTCATCTATAAGTCTTTGCTAGGTAAAACCCCGCCTTATCTCAGCTCGCTGGTCACCATAGCAGCACCCACCCGTAGCACACGCTCCAGCAGGTATATTTCACTGGTCACCCCCAAAGCAAACTCCTCCTTAGACAGCCTTTCCGTCCAGTTCTCTTCTGCCAATGACTGGAATGAACTGCAAAAATCACTGAAGCTTGAGACTCATTTCTCTCTCACTAGCTTTAAGCACCAGCTGTCAGAGCAGCTCACAGATCACTGCACCTGTACATAGTCCATCTGTAAATAGCCCATCCAACTACCTCATCCCCATACTGTTATTTATTGGATGTATTTTGCTCCTTTGCACCCCAGTATCTCTACTCGCACACTCATCTTCTGCACATCTATCACTCCAGTGTTTAATTGCTAGATTGTAATTATTTTGCCACTATTGCCTATTTATTGCCTTACTTCCCTTATCCTACCTCATTTGCACACACTGTATATAGACTTTTTCTATTGTATTATTGACTGTATATTTGTTTATTCCATGTGTAACTCTGTGTTGTTGTTTGTGTCGCACTGCTTTGCTTTATCTTGTCCAGGTCGCAGTTGTAAATGAGAACTTGTTCTCAACTAGTGTGTAACTCTGTGTTGTCCATGTGTAACTCTGTGTTGTTGTTTGTGTCGCACTGCTTTGCTTTATCTTGTCCAGGTCGCAGTTGTAAATGAGAACTTGTTCTCAACTAGCCTACCTGGTTAAATGAAACAAATGTGAAAAATAATTCACCTCTATAAATACCAGATTATCGCTACTGAAGAGCCTATTTGAACTGTTTGTTAAGGAAGATATATTCTGAGCACTTGAATCAAAGGACAAGTTCACGCATTAAGCACATTATCCATATCAAGTCCCAAATGACAAGTTACAATAAATATTGTTTTGTCAAAGCGCTGTGAGAAGGGTTCGAACCTGCGCGGCGAGACCCCATTGGATTTCGAGTCCAATGCCTTAACCACTCAGCCATCACAGCTTCCTGCCATAATCCACACAAAGACTGAAACCTGTTCCTTTTACTCTCTGTTCAGGACGTCCTAGACGACCAGTCCTCAAAGCCTTTAACCGTACCCTTATCCTACTCCTCCTCTGTTCCTCTGGTGATATAGAGGTTAATCCAGGGCCTGCAGTGCCTAGTTCCACTCCTATTCTCCAGGCGCTCTCATTTGTTGACTTCTGCAACCGTAAAAGCCTTAGTTTCATGCTTGTTAACATTAGAAGCCTCCTCCCTAAGTTTGTTTTATTCACTGCTTTAGCACACTCTGCCAACCCGGATGTTCTAGCCGTGTCTAAATCCTGGCTTAGGAAGACCACCAAAAACCCTGAAATCTCCATCCCTAACTACAACATACTGTTATTTATTGGATGTATTTTGCTCCTTTGCACCCCAGTATCTCTACTCGCACACTCATCTTCTGCACATCTATCACTCCAGTGTTTAATTGCTATATTGTAATTATTTTGCCACTATTGCCTATTTATTGCCTTACTTCCCTGATCCTACCTCATTTGCACACACTGTATATAGACTTTTTCTATTGTATTATTGACTGTATGTTTGTTTATTCCATGTGTAACTCTGTGTAGTTGTTTGTGTCGCACTGCTTTGCTTTATCTTGTCCAGGTCGCAGTTGTAAATGAGAACTTGTTCTCAACTAGCCTACCTGGTTAAATGAAAAAAAAATGAAAAATAATGCCTTAACCACTCAGGCCATCACAGCTTCCTGCCATAGTCCACACAAAGACAAAGGTATCCAAATTCAAAAGCCTAATTGAAATATTTTTCAAGCAAACTAAAATAAGCAATATTCTGGGCACTTCAAACGTTGGACGAGCCCATAAAGTAAGGACAATTTCAATTCAGAGGAGAAAGATACAATTTTTTAAAGGTCTATTTTATCATCGCGCTGTAAGCAGCATTGAAAACTGTACAGAGAGACCACATTGGATGTTAATTACAATGCTTAAACCTGTTGACCATAGCAGCTGTAGGAATCTAAGGAAAGTGATAAGGAGAAAGCACAAGTGGGCTATACGCTTCAAGCAAGGTTAGGACATGGGTGTGGAGACCCCAGTGAAATTCAGGTCCAAAGTCTAAAGAACCTGGCCATTGCAGCTGTTGGAAGGCAAGTAAAGTGATTGGGATTTGGAAACAGACATCATTGGTGCATAATGGTAAGCTTGATGGCACGACATATTACTGTGCCAAGACACCTCGGTCCTTTCCAAAGCTGCGAAGGTTGCAAGTTTAATGTTCAAGTCAAAAAACAATGTGCAGAGAAAGTACAAGTGTATGTTTGTTTATTCCATGTGTAACTCTGTGTTGTTGTTTGTGTCGCACTGCTTTGCTTTATCTTGTCCAGGTCGCAGTTGTAAATGAGAACTTGTTCTCAACTAGCTTACCTGGATAAATGAAAAAAATGTGAAAAATAATTCAACTCTATAAATACCAGATTATCGCTACTGAAGAGCCTGTTTGATCTGTTTGTTAAGGAAGATATATTCTGAGCACTTGAATCAAAGGACAAGTTCACACATTATCCATATCAAGTCCCAAATTACATTGTACAGAGAGACCACAGGTAAGGGAAGACCCCCATGAAGTGGACAAAAATGAATGGCAACATATTGCCATTGGAACAAACATACACACAATGGAAAAGAGTGCCCAAATGTACGGCAGTTCAATCATTTCTTATGGCAAACGGCATATGGCAAATGCCAAATGTAATAACTCAAAAATGGAAACCATAGGTGGCGAGCGCGTTCCAACGGGGCAAATCATATTGCATATGTACATGAAGAGAAGACCCAAGGGTCAAATTTGGACATTTCAAAAAAAAATATCAAAATACCTACGCCCCTTAAAAACGTGCTTTCTGGGCCGTTTTACGCGATTCTAACGATATTTTTGATAATAACACGTATATAAGATGTGTATAAACATACCCTTGTCTAATTTTATTAATATAGTTTTATTAATTTTTATTAAAAAAATTGTCCATAAGGCCTATGTTTTGTCCATTTGCAATATGTTACCATAGGAAGTCAAAAGTCAATGTCCATTTGCAATATGTTTTGTCCATTTGCAATATGTTAACATAGGAAGTCAAAAGTCATGATGTTATGTCCATTTACATATATCGTCATAGGAAGTCGGCTTCCGAACCCAAAAGTCAGTGAGCAATGTCCAAATGGCATTTAAACTGACAAAATGATATATATCACTATGTTAAGCCCTCAATC
The DNA here is from genome assembly GCA_030435695.1 of Brachymystax lenok tsinlingensis. NCBI lineage: Eukaryota > Metazoa > Chordata > Actinopteri > Salmoniformes > Salmonidae > Brachymystax > Brachymystax lenok. The sequence goes on along the minus strand of CM059801.1, from coordinate 35,810,620 downwards.
ATCCTATAGGGTCTATTTTTTGAAAAACGTCCAAAATGACCAGGGGTGCCTACACTGGGATGGCCACAGGTGGAGGTGCTCCCTAACCAGCCAGGGATACCTTGCACTCTCCTAAAGACATTAATATTTAAAATATGCTCATGGTTACCCGTTTCAATTACCAGGTACACGGTTGTCAATTTGCAATGTCTTACAATGGGCATTTACCCTCACAAATTTGATAGGCTCCGAAATACTGCAGAAATGCCAAATTGACTGGCCCATTGAACTCGGGATGGCCGGGAAGTGATCATGGTTCCTCTCCATCACTCGTTGGTGTTGATTTCAACATGTCAAATTCGTGACGTTAAAAGCCCATTGAAACATATTGCAAATGCCCATTGAAACATATTGCAAATGTACAGTGAAACATATTGCAAATGTACAGTACATTTGCAATATGTTTCAATGGGCTGTTAACATCACGAATATGACAAGCTCTAAAATACTGTAGAAATGCCCAATTGACTGCCCGTTGATCTCAGGATGGCCAGGATTGATAGTGGTACCTCTCCATCGCTGATTGGTGTTGATTTCAGCGTGTCATATTCGTGATGTTAAAAGCCCATTGAAACATATTGCAAATGCCCATTGAAACATATTGCAAATGTACAGTGAAACATATTGCAAATGTACAGTACATTTGCAACATGTTTCAATGGGCTGTTAACATCACGAATATGACAAGCTCTAAAATACTGTAGAAATGCCCAATTGACTGCCCGTTGATCTCAGGATGGCCAGGATTGATAGTGGTACCTCTCCATCGCTGATTGGTGTTGATTTCAGCGTGTCATATTCGTGATGTTAAAAGCCCATTGAAGCATATTGCAAATGTACAGTACATTTTCAATATGTTTCAATGGGCTTTTAATATCACGAATATGACAAGCTCTAAAATACAGTAGAAATGCCCAATTGACGGCCCGTTGGTCTCAGGATGGCCAGGATTGATAGTGGTGAGTAAGCACTATCCTCCATTCCTTTGAATGGCCGTGCAACTGGTGTTTTTTTCCCCCCGGGTTACCAGGTCCATATTTTCAAAAGGGTTTTAAATGACTTTAGGGGGCTGCTCCTGGTCCAGGATCTTTATGGGAGTATCCCACTATGGCTCTAAGTCAGTGGGAGAAGACCCTGCTCATTTATGGAGTTCTTTCAATTTTAAAAAAGTTGAAAGGCTGAGTGAATCATCTCCTGAGATGATGTTAATGCCACCTTCCCTGAAAGCTTATTTTGTCAAAAATGCATTTAGGGGAGTGCAGTGCCTCCAGGATCTTTATGGGAGTATCCCACTATGGCCCTAAGTCAGTGGGAGAAGCCCCTGCTCATTTATGGAGGTTTTCAAAAAATGTTCAAAAAAAAGACAGAGTCCACACACTCTTCCATTGCTTTGTACAGTACATTTGCAATATGTTTCACTGTACATTTGCAATATGTTTCAATGGGCTTTTAACATCACGAATATGACAAGCTCTAAAATACTTCAGGAATGCCCAATTGACTGCCCGTTGATCTCAGGATGGCCAGGATTGATAGTGGTACCTCTCCATCGCTGATTGGTGTTGATTTCAGTGTGTCATTTTCGTGATGTTAAAAGCCCATTGAAACATATTGCAAATGTACAGTGAAACATATTGCAAATGTACAGTACATTTGCAATATGTTTCAATGGGCTGTTAACATCACGAATATGACAAGCTCTAAAATCCTGCAGGAATGGCCAATTGACTGCCCGTTGATCTCTGGATGGCCAGGATTGATAGTGGTACCTCTCCATCACTCGTTGGTGTTGATTTCAGCATGTCATATTCGTGATGTTAAAAGCCCATTGAAACATATTGCAAATGTACAGTGAAACATATTGCAAATGTACTGTACATTTGCAATATGTTTCAATGGGCTGTTAACATCACGAATTTGACAAGCTCTAAAATACTGCAGAAATGCCCAAAATGACTGGCCCGTTGAACTCGGGATGGCCGGGCTTGACGGTTTTAACTTATTGCAAATGGACAAAAGTCTGCCATATTGTCACTATAATGAAAACGTAAAACACCTAGTTACGTTCTAGTTGTGGGTCCAGTTCCGACGTTATGTGTCGGCCTATCTGAGGCGACCCCAAATCCCGAGTTTCGGTTTGATAGGTCATTCGGAGCCCGAGCAGCGACCTTAATTGGTGCTGAAAATCCACGTTTTCCGGGCGTTGCTATGGGGTCCTTGAATGAGCTATCGGAGAGAAACGTTAGGGCCCGTCTCTATGGGCCAAGGCGGTTATAATGCACCTAACCTTGTGTCTCTGGGACTTTTAGAAATTTTGTCATTTTCGTGATGTAAAAATGAATTGAAAATATTGCAAATATACAAGGCTGTTTCTCGGCCTGAGAACCTTCTAGAGCCCCATAACTCACCGTGCACTATCGACATAAGCTCTAGAAAAGGGTTCTAAAGTTTCAGAGCTCTAGGTCTGACGGTTCTTTAATAGTTTGAATGAAAGTAACTATTGCAGGCAGTGTTTGTCTGTAAGCCCCACACTATGTCACTCCCCATGGACTGTGTGCATGTGTGAGTTTTTCAAGGGATTCTGATGGGAGAAATGACTGATTTACAGTTCATTGGGGTTGCCTAATCACACATGTGAAGTTTTGGAAAGATGTGACCTTTTTACCCCTTCGAAACAGACACTGTGACCCCAATTTAAGGCACTTCCGGTTGTCACAGGAAGCTGTAGGTAGACACATATCCTCATTGGGGTAGGCTTTAACAGAATCCTGAGTTTTAAGTCTGTAAGTTAAGAACTGACTGATTTACACTGGTTTGAAACAGCAGGTTGGGTACTGTAAAACACCTTTAGGGTGAATTTAACCACTTCCGGTTGCTCCAGGAAGCTTAGAATCAACACAGGTAGACCTCATAGTGGCCTGATGGATTGCCATCGAAGACAGGTTCATAAGACATTCATAACCCACATAGGCACCAGGTTGAATTTAGGCGAGCAGGCAATGTATTCCTATGGGGAGAGATGTCATAGCAAACGGTTGATGTAAATACCCTGTTTTCACTGTTAAGGGTTAATGCCACAGGGCCACGGTTAGGCTTGCTCAGATCGGGAGGTCCTAAGGAACGTTCCAGAAGTCGAATCGTGCTTCTAACCCAAACGGTTCTGCCGCTGTCACCCAAAAGCAGCTGAAATTTAGGGCCAGGCTTCATTTTGGGCCTACTTTTTGGCACGGTTGCTGCGGTCAGACCGAGTGAGCTACGGTCAAGCGGGGCGTCTCATTGAACTCGGCAAGGCCTAGAGACTATGGTGATGTCATTGCAGGCTCTGTGTGTCTTTAAGCCTCACACTGTGTCACTCCATCCCATATCTGTGTTTGTGTGTGTCTGTGAGGGTTTTCTTGTAAATCTGATGGGAGAAATGACTCATTTACAGTTCATGAGGGTTGCCTAATCACACATATGAAGTTTTGTAAAGATGTGACCTTTTTAACCCTACGAAACAGACCCTATGACCCCATTTTAAAGGTTGGCACAGGAAGCTGTAAGTGAACACATATCCTCATTGGGGAATGCTTTATTAGAATCCTGAGTTTTAAGTCTTTAGGTTAAGAACTGACTGATTTACACAGGGTTGAAAGTCTGTTTTTCACAAACTGCAGGTTGGGTATATCAAAACACCTTTAGGGTGAATTGAACCACTTCCGGTTGCTCCAGGAAGCTTAGAATCAACACAGGTAGACCTCATAGTGGCCTGATGGATTGCTATCGAAGACAGGTTCATATGGCATTCATAACCCACATAGGCACCAGGTTGAATTTAGGCGAGCAGGCAATGTATTCCTATGGGGAGAGATGTCATAGCAAACTGTTAGATGAAAATACCCTGTTTTTACTGTTAAAGGTTAATGCCACACAGTCACGGTTAGGCTTGCTCAGATCGGGAGGACCTTAGGAACATTCCTGAAGTTGAATTGTGCTTCTAACCCAAACGGGTCTGCCGCTGTCACCCACCCAGCTCACCGTGCACGATCGACTAAAGGTCTAGAATGGGTTTCTAAAGTTTCAGAGCTCTAGGTCTGACGGTTCTTTAATAGTTCGAACAAAAGTAACTATTGCAGGCAGTGTCTGTCTGTAAGCCCCTCACTGTGTCATTCCCCATTGACCTGTGCGTGTGTGTGATTTCAGAAAATCACAGAAAATCACAGAAATCACGTAGAGCTCCGAAACCCACTTTAATGGACTCGTCTGAACACGCAGCAACTGGATCCATAACTTTTTTTGGGGAAAAAAATATTTTTCTCAACATTACGAATTGGACATTTGACAATTAATCGAAAATTAAAACAGATAAATGTCTGGTTCTTTTTTTTTCCTTACACCGTAGGTTCATGTACTTTGACGTAAAGCTGTCAAATTAGTGCTCTATTTCCATTTTTCACCATTAATCCCAGAAAATGGGCCTTATCTCAAAAACCGTGAGTCCCTGACGCCATCCTGTTTCGGGGCCAACTGCCCATTTGGCCAAACCCATGCCCACCAAGTTTCGTCTTCAAAGTCTTTTCGGTTTAGGAGAAAAAGCCAGGTCAATTAGGTGTATGTTTTGTACATTTGCAATAAGAAGTCATTCGCCATCTGGTGGGATTAACATGAAGGGCGGAAAAATGACAAAAATGAATTTATTTTATTAAACGGACATCGAAAGTCAGAGAAAGTTCGTTTGATGACTTCCTGGAAGATTTGGCCCTAGGGCACGGCCCGACGGCGTCGGCTTATTTTAGAAACAATTTCGGACGTCTAGTAAAAGGGAGCATACATTTGCAATATGCAGTTTCTCATCAAACATACGGCAAATGCCATCCACGTCCCTTATGTAGGTAAAGCCCCACCTTATCTCAGCTCACTGGTCACCATAGCAGCACCCACCCGTAGCACACGCTCCAGCAGGTATATTTCAATTGTCACCCCCAAAGCCAACTCCTCCTTAGAACACCTTTCCTTCCAGTTCTCTTCTGCCAAGGACTGGAATGAACTGCAAAAATCACTGAAGCTTGAGACTCATATCTCTCTCACTAGCTTTAAGCACCAGCTGTCAGAGCAGCTCACAGATCACTGCACCTGTACATAGTCCATCTGTAAATAGCCCATCCAACTACCTCATCCCCATACTGTTATTTATTTGATGTATTTTGCTCCTTTGCACCCCAGTATCTCTACTCGCACACTCTTCTTCTGCACATCTATCACTCCAGTGTTTAATTGCTATATTGTAATTATTTCGCCACTATTGCCTATTTATTGCCTTACTTCCCTTATCCTACCTCATTTGCACACAATGTATATAGACTTTTTCTATTGTATTATTGACTGTATGTTTGTTTATTCCATGTGTAACTCTGTGTTGTTGTTTGTGTCGCACTGCTTTGCTTTATCTTGTCCAGGTCGCAGTTGTAAATGAGAACTTGTTCTCAACTAGCCTACCTGGTTAAATAAAGGTGAAGAAATATATATATATATAAAAATTTACCTCTATAATGACCAGATCATCGCTACTAAAGAGCCTATCTGAACAGTTCGTCAAGTAAGATAAATTCTGAGTACTTGAATCAAAGGACAAATTCACATATTAAGCACATTATCCATATCAAGGATATGTTAAATGTAGAGACTGGTTTGTCCCAGCGCAGCGAGCAGGGTTCGAACCTACGCCGGGGAGACCCCATTGGATTTCAAGTCCAACGCCTTAACCACTCGGCCATCACAGCTTGCTCTGTTATTTCCCAGTCCTTAACCAGTCGGCTATCTCATTGTGTCCATTTCACTAAATGTATGCACTTCAACCGATCGCTGCCCACACCTGCCCGCCCGCCCGCCCAGCATCACTACTCTGGACGGTTCTGACTTAGAATATGTAGACATCTACAAATACCTAGGTGTCTGGTTAGACTGTAAACTCTCCTTCCAGACTCACATTAAGCATCTCCAATCCAAAATTAAATCTGTAATCGGCTTCCTATTTCGCAACAAAGCATCCTTCACTCATGCTGCCAAACATACTCTCTCGTACAACTGACTATCCTACCGATCCTTGACTTTGGCGATGTCATTTACAAAATAGCCTCCAACACTCTACTCTGCAATTGGATGCGGTCTATCACAGTGCCATCCGTTTTGTCACCAAATCCCCAAATACTACCCACCACTGCGACCTGTATGCTCTCGCTGGCTGGCCCTCGCTTCATATTCGCCGCCAAACCCACTGGCTCCCGGTCATCAAATTGTCTTCGCCCCAGTTCTCCGCCTTATCTCAGCTCACTGGTCACCATAGCAGCACCCACCTGTAGCACACGCTCCAGCAGGTATATTTCACTGGTCACCCCCAAAGCCAATTCTTCCTTCGGCCGCCTTTCCTTCCAATTCTCTGCTGCCAATGACTGGAACGAACTGCAAAAATCACTGAAGCTGGAGACTCATATCTCCATCACTAGCTTTAAGCACCAGCTGTCAGAGCAGCTCACAGATCACTGCACCTGTGCATAGCCCATCTGTAAATAGCCCATCCAACTACCTCATCCCCATACTGTTATTTATTTGATTTATTTTGCTCCTTTGCACCCCAGTATCTCTACTCGCACACTCATCTTCTGCACATCTATCACTCCAGTGTTTAATTGCTATATTGTAATTATTTCGCCACTATGGCCTATTTAGTGCCTTACCTCCCTTATCCTACCTCATTTGCAGACAATGTATATAGACTTTTTCTATTGTATTATTGACTGTATGTTTGTTTATTCCATGTGTAACTCTGTGTTGTTGTTTGTGTCGCACTGCTTTGCTTTATCTTGGCCAGGTCGCAGTTGTAAATGAGAACTTGTTCTCAACTAGCCTACCTGGTTAAATAAAGGTGAAGAAATATATATATATAAAAAAATTCACCTCTATAATGACCAGATCATCGCTACTAAAGAGCCTATCTGAACAGTTCGTCAAGTAAGATAAATTCTGAGTACTTGAATCAAAGGACAAATTCACATATTAAGCACATTATCCATATCAAGGATATGTTAAATGTAGAGACTGGTTTGTCCCAGCGCTGCGAGCAGGGTTCGAACCTACGCGGGGAGACCCCATTGGATTTCAAGTCCAACGCCTTAACCACTCGGCCATCGCAGCTTGCTCTGTTAACTCCCAGTCCTTAACCAGTCGGCTATCTCATTGTGTCCATTTCACTAAATGTATGCACTTCAACCGATCGCTGCCCACACCTGCCCGCCCGCCCGCCCAGCATCACTACTCTGGACGGTTCTGACTTAGAATATGTAGACATCTACAAATACCTAGGTGTCTGGTTAGACTGTAAACTCTCCTTCCAGACTCACATTAAGCATCTCCAATCCAAAATTAAATCTGGAATCGGCTTCCTATTTCGCAACAAAGCATCCTTCACGCATGCTGCCAAACATACTCTCGTACAACTGACTATCCTACCGATCCTTGACTTTGGCGATGTCATTTACAAAATAGCCTCCAACACTCTACTCTGCAATTGGATGTGGTCTATCACAGTGCCATCCGTTTTGTCACCAAATCCCCAAATACTACCCACCACTGCGACCTGTATGCTCTCGTTGGCTGGCCCTCGCTTCATATTCGTCGCCAAACCCACTGGCTCCCGGTCATCAAATTGTCTTCGCCCAGTTCTCCGCCTTATCTCAGCTCACTGGTCACCATAGCAGCACCCACCTGTAGCACACGCTCCAGCAGGTATATTTCACTGGTCACCCCCAAAGCCAATTCTTCCTTCGGCCGCCTTTCCTTCCAGTTCTCTGCTGCCAATGACTGGAACGAACTGCAAAATCACTGAAGCTGAGACTCATATCTCCATCACTAGCTTTAAGCACCAGCTGTCAGAGCAGCTCACAGATCACTGCACCTGTGCATAGCCCATCTGTAAATAGCCCATCAAACTACCTCATCCCCATACTGTTATTTATTTGATTTATTTTGCTCCTTTGCACCCCAGTATCTCTACTCGCACACTCATCTTCTGCACATCTATCACTCCAGTGTTTAATTGCTATATTGTAATTATTTCGCCACTATGGCCTATTTAGTGCCTTACCTCCCTTATCCTACCTCATTTGCAGACAATGTATATAGACTTTTTCTATTGTATTATTGACTGTATGTTTGTTTATTCCATGTGTAACTCTGTGTTGTTGTTTGTGTCGCACTGCTTTGCTTTATCTTGGCCAGGTCGCAGTTGTAAATGAGAACTTGTTCTCAACTAGCCTACCTGGTTAAATAAAGGTGAAGAAATATATATATATATAAAAATTCACCTCTATAATGACCAGATCATCGCTACTAAAGAGCCTATCTGAACAGTTCGTCAAGTAAGATAAATTCTGAGTACTTGAATCAAAGGACAAATTCACATATTAAGCACATTATCCATATCAAGGATATGTTAAATGTAGAGACTGGTTTGTCCCAGCGCTGCGAGCAGGGTTCGAACCTACGCGGGGATACCCCATTGGATTTCAAGTCCAACGCCTTAACCACTCGGCCATCGCAGCTTGCTCTGTTATTTCCCAGTCCTTAACCAGTCGGCTATCTCATTGTGTCCATTTCACTAAATGTATGCACTTCAACCGATCGCTGCCCACACCTGCCCGCCCGCCCGCCCAGCATCACTACTCTGGACGGTTCTGACTTAGAATATGTGGACATCTACAAATACCTAGGTGTCTGGTTAGACTGTAAACTCTCCTTCCAGACTCACATTAAGCATCTCCAATCCAAAATTAAATCTGGAATCGGCTTCCTATTTCGCAACAAAGCATCCTTCACGCATGCTGCCAAACATACTCGCACAACTGACTATCCTACCGATCCTTGACTTTGGCGATGTCATTTACAAAATAGCCTCCAACACTCTACTCTGCAATTGGATGTGGTCTATCACAGTGCCATCCGCTTTGTCACCAAATCCCCAAATACTACCCACCACTGCGACCTGTATGCTCGTTGGCTGGCCCTCGCTTCATATTCGCCGCCAAACCCACTGGCTCCCGGTCATCAAATTGTCTTCGCTCCAGTTCTCCGCCTTATCTCAGCTCACTGGTCACCATAGCAGCACCCACCTGTAGCACACGCTCCAGCAGGTATATTTCACTGGTCACCCCCAAAGCCAATTCTTCCTTCGGCCGCCTTTCATTCCAGTTCTCTGCTGCCAATGACTGGAACAAACTGCAAAATCACTGAAGCTGAGACTCATATCTCCATCACTAGCTTTAAGCACCAGCTGTCAGAGCAGCTCACAGATCACTGCACCTGTGCATAGCCCATCTGTAAATAGCCCATCAAACTACCTCATCCCCATACTGTTATTTATTTGATTTATTTTGCTCCTTTGCACCCCAGTATCTCTACTCGCAAACTCATCTTCTGCACATCTATCACTCCAGTGTTTAATTGCTATATTGTAATTATTTCGCCACTATGGCCTATTTAGTGCCTTACCTCCCTTATCCTACCTCATTTGCAGACAATGTATATAGACTTTTTCTATTGTATTATTGACTGTATGTTTGTTTATTCCATGTGCAACTCTGTGTTGTTGTTTGTGTCGCACTGCTTTGCTTTATCTTGGCCAGGTCGCAGTTGTAAATGAGAACTTGTTCTCAACTAGCCTACCTGGTTAAATAAAGGTGAAGAAATATATATATATATAAAAATTCACCTCTATAATGACCAGATCATCGCTACTAAAGAGCCTATCTGAACAGTTCGTCAAGTAAGATAAATTCTGAGTACTTGAATCAAAGGACAAATTCACATATTAAGCACATTATCCATATCAAGGATATGTTAAATGTAGAGACTGGTTTGTCCCAGCGCTAGCAGGGTTCGAACCTACGCGGGGAGACCCCATTGGATTTCAAGTCCAACGCCTTAACCACTCGGCCATCGCAGCTTGCTCTGTTATTTCCCAGTCCTTAACCAGTCGGCTATCTCATTGTGTCCATTTCACTAAATGTATGCACTTCAACCGATCGCTGCCCACACCTGCCCGCCCGCCCGCCCAGCATCACTACTCTGGACGGTTCTGACTTAGAATATGTGGACATCTACAAATACCTAGGTGTCTGGTTAGACTGTAAACTCTCCTTCCAGACTCACATTAAGCATCTCCAATCCAAAATTAAATCTGGAATCGGCTTCCTATTTCGCAACAAAGCATCCTTCACTCATGCTGCCAAACATACTCTCGTACAACTGACTATCCTACCGATCCTTGACTTTGGCGATGTCATTTACAAAATAGCCTCCAACACTCTACTCAGCAATTGGATGTGGTCTATCACAGTGCCATCCGTTTTGTCACCAAATCCCCAAATACTACCCACCACTGCGACCTGTATGCTCTCGCTGGCTGGCCCTCGCTTCATATTCGCCGCCAAACCCACTGGCTCCCGGTCATCAAATTGTCTTCGCCCAGTTCTCCGCCTTATCTCAGCTCACTGGTCACCATAGCAGCACCCACCTGTAGCACACGCTCCAGCAGGTATATTTCACTGGTCACCCCCAAAGCCAATTCTTCCTTCGGCCGCCTTTCCTTCCAGTTCTCTGCTGCCAATGACTGGAACGAACTGCAAAATCACTGAAGCTGGAGACTCATATCTCCATCACTAGCTTTAAGCACCAGCTGTCAGAGCAGCTCACAGATCACTGCACCTGTGCATAGCCCATCTGTAAATAGCCCATCCAACTACCTCATCCCCATACTGTTATTTATTTGATTTATTTTGCTCCTTTGCACCCCAGTATCTCTACTCGCACACTCATCTTCTGCACATCTATCACTCCAGTGTTTAATTGCTATATTGTAATTATTTCGCCACTATGGCCTATTTAGTGCCTTACCTCCCTTATCCTACCTCATTTGCAGACAATGTATATAGACTTTTTCTATTGTATTATTGACTGTATGTTTGTTTATTCCATGTGTAACTCTGTGTTGTTGTTTGTGTCGCACTGCTTTGCTTTATCTTGGCCAGGTCGCAGTTGTAAATGAGAACTTGTTCTCAACTAGCCTACCTGGTTAAATAAAGGTGAAGAAATATATATATATATAAAAATTCACCTCTATAATGACCAGATCATCGCTACTAAAGAGCCTATCTGAACAGTTCGTCAAGTAAGATAAATTCTGAGTACTTGAATCAAAGGACAAATTCACATATTAAGCACATTATCCATATCAAGGATATGTTAAATGTAGAGACTGGTTTGTCCCAGCGCTGCGAGCAGGGTTCGAACCTACGCGGGGAGACCCCATTGGATTTCAAGTCCAACGCCTTAACCACTCGGCCATCGCAGCTTGCTCTGTTATTTCCCAGTCCTTAACCAGTCGGCTATCTCATTGTGTCCATTTCACTAAATGTATGCTCTTCAACCGATCGCTGCCCACACCTGCCCGCCCGCCCAGCATCACTACTCTGGACGGTTCTGACTTAGAATATGTGGACATCTACAAATACCTAGGTGTCTGGTTAGACTGTAAACTCTCCTTCCAGACTCACATTAAGCATCTCCAATCCAAAATTAAATCTGGAATCGGCTTCCTATTTCGCAACAAAGCATCCTTCACTCATGCTGCCAAACATACTCTCGTACAACTGACTATCCTACCGATCCTTGACTTTGGCGATGTCATTTACAAAATAGCCTCCAACACTCTACTCAGCAATTGGATGCGGTCTATCACAGTGCCATCCGTTTTGTCACCAAATCCCCAAATACTACCCACCACTGCGACCTGTATGCTCTCGTTGGCTGGCCCTCGCTTCATATTCGTCGCCAAACCCACTGGCTCCCGGTCATCAAATTGTCTTTGCTCCAGTTCTCCGCCTTATCTCAGCTCACTGGTCACCATAGCAGCACCCACCTGTAGCACACGCTCCAGCAGGTATATTTCACTGGTCACCCCCAAAGCCAATTCTTCCTTCGGCCGCCTTTCCTTCCAGTTCTCTGCTGCCAATGACTGGAACGAACTGCAAAAATCACTGAAGCTGGAGACTCATATCTCCCTCACTAGCTTTAAGCACCAGCTGTCAGAGCAGCTCACAGATCACTGCACCTGTGCATAGCCCATCTGTAAATAGCCCATCCAACTACCTCATCCCCATACTGTTATTTATTTGATTTATTTTGCTCCTTTGCACCCCAGTATCTCTACTCGCACACTCATCTTCTGCACATCTATCACTCCAGTGTTTAATTGCTATATTGTAATTATTTCGCCACTATGGCCTATTTAGTGCCTTACCTCCCTTATCCTACCTCATTTGCAGACAATGTATATAGACTTTTTCTATTGTATTATTGACTGTATGTTTGTTTATTCCATGTGTAACTCTGTGTTGTTGTTTGTGTCGCACTGCTTTGCTTTATCTTGGCCAGGTCGCAGTTGTAAATGAGAACTTGTTCTCAACTAGCCTACCTGGTTAAATAAAGGTGAAGAAATATATATATATATATAAAAATTCACCTCTATAATGACCAGATCATCGCTACTAAAGAGCCTATCTGAACAGTTCGTCAAGTAAGATAAATTCTGAGTACTTGAATCAAAGGACAAATTCACATATTAAGCACATTATCCATATCAAGGATATGTTAAATGTAGAGACTGGTTTGTCCCAGCGCTGCGGCGAGCAGGGTTCGAACCTATGCGGGGAAGACCCCATTGGATCTCAAGTCCAACGCCTTAACCACTCGGCCATCGCAGCTTGCTCTGTTATTTCCCAGTCCTTAACCAGTCGGCTATCTCATTGTGTCCATTTCACTAAATGTATGCACTTCAACCGATCGCTGCCCACACCTGCCCGCCCGCCCGCCCAGCATCACTACTCTGGACGGTTCTGACTTAGAATATGTGGACATCTACAAATACCTAGGTGTCTGGTTAGACTGTAAACTCTCCTTCCAGACTCACATTAAGCATCTCCAATCCAAAATTAAATCTGGAATCGGCTTCCTATTTCGCAACAAAGCATCCTTCACTCATACTGCCAAACATACTCGCACAACTGACTATCCTACCGATCCTTGACTTTGGCGATGTCATTTACAAAATACCCTCCAACACTCTACTCAGCAATTGGATGCGGTCTATCACAGTGCCATCCGTTTTGTCACCAAATCCCCAAATACTACCCACCACTGCGACCTGTATGCTCTCGTTGGCTGGCCCTCGCTTCATATTCGTCGCCAAACCCACTGGCTCCCGGTCATCAAATTGTCTTCGCTCCAGTTCTCCGCCTTATCTCAGCTCACTGGTCACCATAGCAGCACCCACCTGTAGCACACGCTCCAGCAGGTATATTTCACTGGTCACCCCCAAAGCCAATTCTTCCTTCGGCCGCCTTTCCTTCCAGTTCTCTGCTGCCAATGACTGGAACGAACTGCAAAAATCACTGAAGCTGGAGACTCATATCTCCCTCACTAGCTTTAAGCACCAGCTGTCAGAGCAGCTCACAGATCACTGCACCTGTGCATAGCCCATCTGTAAATAGCCCATCCAACTACCTCATCCCCATACTGTTATTTATTTGATTTATTTTGCTCCTTTGCACCCCAGTATCTCTACTCGCACACTCATCTTCTGCACATCTATCACTCCAGTGTTTAATTGCTATATTGTAATTATTTCGCCACTATGGCCTATTTAGTGCCTTACCTCCCTTATCCTACCTCATTTGCAGACAATGTATATAGACTTTTTCTATTGTATTATTGACTGTATGTTTGTTTATTCCATGTGTAACTCTGTGTTGTTGTTTGTGTCGCACTGCTTTGCTTTATCTTGGCCAGGTCGCAGTTGTAAATGAGAACTTGTTCTCAACTAGCCTACCTGGTTAAATAAAGGTGAAGAAATATATATATATATAAAAATTCACCTCTATAATGACCAGATCATCGCTACTAAAGAGCCTATCTGAACAGTTCGTCAAGTAAGATAAATTCTGAGTACTTGAATCAAAGGACAAATTCACATATTAAGCACATTATCCATATCAAGGATATGTTAAATGTAGAGACTGGTTTGTCCCAGCGCTGCGAGCAGGGTTCAAACCTACGCGGGAAGACCCCATTGGATCTCAAGTCCAACGCCTTAACCACTCGGCCATCGCAGCTTGCGCTGTTATTTCCCAGTCCTTAACCAGTCGGCTATCTCATTGTGTCCATTTCACTAAATGTATGCACTTCAACCGATCGCTGCCCACACCTGCCCGCCCGCCCGCCCAGCATCACTACTCTGGACGGTTCTGACTTAGAATATGTGGACATCTACAAATACCTAGGTGTCTGGTTAGACTGTAAACTCTCCTTCCAGACTCACATTAAGCATCTCCAATCCAAAATTAAATCTGGAATCGGCTTCCATTTCGCAACAAAGCATCCTTCACTCATGCTGCCAAACATACTCTCGTACAACTGACTATCCTACCGATCCTTGACTTTGGCGATGTCATTTACAAAATAGCCTCCAACACTCTACTCAGCAATTGGATGCGGTCTATCACAGTGCCATCCGTTTTGTCACCAAATCCCCAAATACTACCCACCACTGCGACCTGTATGCTCTCGTTGGCTGGCCCTCGCTTCATATTCGTCGCCAAACCCACTGGCTCCCGGTCATCAAATTGTCTTTGCTCCAGTTCTCTGCCTTATCTCAGCTCACTGGTCACCATAGCAGCACCCACCCGTAGCACACGCTCCAGCAGGTATATTTCACTGGTCACCCCAAAGCCAATTCTTCCTTCGGCCGCCTTTCCTTCCAGTTCTCTGCTGCCAATGACTGGAACGAACTGCAAAAATCACTGAAGCTGGAGACTCATATCTCCATCACTAGCTTTAAGCACCAGCTGTCAGAGCAGCTCACAGATCACTGCACCTGTGCATAGCCCATCTGTAAATAGCCCATCCAACTACCTCATCCACATACTGTTATTTATTTGATTTATTTTGCTCCTTTGCACCCCAGTATCTCTACTCGCACACTCATCTTCTGCACATCTATCACTCCAGTGTTTAATTGCTATATTGTAATTATTTCGCCACTATGTCCTATTTATTGCCTTACCTCCCTTATTCTACCTCATTTGCACACAATATATATAGACTTTTTCTATTGTATTATTGACTGTATGTTTGTTTATTCCATGTGTAACTCTGTGTTGTTGTTTGTGTCGCACTGCTTTGCTTTATCTTGGCCAGGTCGCAGTTGTAAATGAGAACTTGTTCTCAACTAGCCTACCTGGTTAAATAAAGGTGAAGAAATATATATATATATAAAAATTCACCTCTATAATGACCAGATCATCGCTACTAAAGAGCCTATCTGAACAGTTCGTCAAGTAAGATAAATTCTGAGTACTTGAATCAAAGGACAAATTCACATATTAAGCACATTATCCATATCAAGGACATGTTAAATGTAGAGACTGGTTTGTCCCAGCGCTGAGAGCAGGGTTCGAACCTACGCGGGGAGACCCCATTGGATTTCAAGTCCAACGCCTTAACCACTCGGCCATCGCAGCTTGCTCTGTTAACTCACAGTCCTTAACCAGTCGGCTATCTCATTGTGTCCATTTCACTAAATGTATGCACTTCAACCGATCGCTGCCCACACCTGCCCGCCTCGCCCAGCATCACTACTCTGGACGGTTCTGACTTAGAATATGTGGACATCTACAAATACCTAGGTGTCTGGTTAGACTGTAAACTCTCCTTCCAGACTCACATTAAGCATCTCCAATCCAAAATTAAATCTGGAATCGGCTTCCTATTTCGCAACAAAGCATCCTTCACTCATGCTGCCAAACATACTCTCGTACAACTGACTATCCTACCGATCCTTGACTTTGGCGATGTCATTTACAAAATAGCCTCCAACACTCTACTCAGCAATTGGATGCGGTCTATCACAGTGCCATCCGTTTTGTCACCAAATCCCCAAATACTACCCACCACTGCGACCTGTATGCTCTCGTTGGCTGGCCCTCGCTTCATATTCGTCGCCAAACCCACTGGCTCCCGGTCATCAAATTGTCTTCGCTCCAGTTCTCCGCCTTATCTCAGCTCACTGGTCACCATAGCAGCACCCACCTGTAGCACACGCTCCAGCAGGTATATTTCACTGGTCACCCCCAAAGCCAATTCTTCCTTCGGCCGCCTTTCCTTCCAGTTCTCTGCTGCCAATGACTGGAACGAACTGCAAAAATCACTGAAGCTGGAGACTCATATCTCCATCACTAGCTTTAAGCACCAGCTGTCAGAGCAGCTCACAGATCACTGCACCTGTGCATAGCCCATCTGTAAATAGCCCATCCAACTACCTCATCCCCATACTGTTATTTATTTGATTTATTTTGCTCCTTTGCACCCCAGTATCTCTACTCGCACACTCATCTTCTGCACATCTATCACTCCAGTGTTTAATTGCTATATTGTAATTATTTCGCCACTATGGCCTATTTAGTGCCTTACCTCCCTTATCCTACCTCATTTGCAGACAATGTATATAGACTTTTTCTATTGTATTATTGACTGTATGTTTGTTTATTCCATGTGTAACTCTGTGTTGTTGTTTGTGTCGCACTGCTTTGCTTTATCTTGGCCAGGTCGCAGTTGTAAATGAGAACTTGTTCTCAACTAGCCTACCTGGTTAAATAAAGGTGAAGAAATATATATATATATAAAAATTCACCTCTATAATGACCAGATCATCGCTACTAAAGAGCCTATCTGAACAGTTCGTCAAGTAAGATAAATTCTGAGTACTTGAATCAAAGGACAAATTCACATATTAAGCACATTATCCATATCAAGGATATGTTAAATGTAGAGACTGGTTTGTCCCAGCGCTGCGAGCAGGGTTCGAACCTACGCGGGGAGACCCCATTGGATCTCAAGTCCAACGCCTTAACCACTCGGCCATCGCAGCTTGCTCTATTAACTCCCAGTCCTTAACCAGTCGGCTATCTCATTGTGTCCATTTCACTAAATGTATGCACTTCAACCGATCGCTGCCCACACCTGCCCGCCCGCCCGCCCAGCATCACTACTCTGGACGGTTCTGACTTAGAATATGTGGACATCTACAAATACCTAGGTGTCTGGTTAGACTGTAAACTCTCCTTCCAGACTCACATTAAGCATCTCCAATCCAAAATTAAATCTGGAATCGGCTTCCTATTTCGCAACAAAGCATCCTTCACTCATGCTGCCAAACATACTCTCGTACAACTGACTATCCTACCGATCCTTGACTTTGGCGATGTCATTTACAAAATAGCCTCCAACACTCTACTCAGCAATTGGATGCGGTCTATCACAGTGCCATCCGCTTTGTCACCAAATCCCCAAATACTACCCACCACTGCGACCTGTATGCTCTCGCTGGCTGGCCCTCGCTTCATATTCGCCGCCAAACCCACTGGCTCCCGGTCATCAAATTGTCTTCGCCCAGTTCTCCGCCTTATCTCAGCTCACTGGTCACCATAGCAGCACCCACCTGTAGCACACGCTCCAGCAGGTATATTTCACTGGTCACCCCCAAAGCCAATTCTTCCTTCGCCGCCTTTCCTTCCAGTTCTCTGCTGCCAATGACTGGAACGAACTGCAAAAATCACTGAAGCTGGAGACTCATATCTCCCTCACTAGCTTTAAGCACCAGCTGTCAGAGCAGCTCACAGATCACTGCACCTGTGCATAGCCCATCTGTAAATAGCCCATCCAACTACCTCATCCCCATACTGTTATTTATTTGATTTATTTTGCTCCTTTGCACCCCAGTATCTCTACTGCACACTCATCTTCTGCACATCTATCACTCCAGTGTTTAATTGCTATATTGTAATTATTTCGCCACTATGTCCTATTTATTGCCTTACCTCCTTATTCTACCTCATTTGCACACAATATATATAGACTTTTTCTATTGTATTATTGACTGTATGTTTGTTTATTCCATGTGTAACTCTGTGTTGTTGTTTGTGTCGCACTGCTTTGCTTTATCTTGGCCAGGTCGCAGTTGTAAATGAGAACTTGTTCTCAACTAGCCTACCTGGTTAAATAAAGGTGAAGAAATATATATATATAAAAAAATTCACCTCTATAATGACCAGATCATCGCTACTAAAGAGCCTATCTGAACAGTTCGTCAAGTAAGATAAATTCTGAGTACTTGAATCAAAGCACAAATTCACATATTATCCATATCAAGGATATGTTAAATGTAGAGACAGGTTTGTCCCAGCGCTGCGAGCAGGGTTCGAACATACGCGGGGAGACCCCATTGGATTTCAAGTCCAACGCCTTAACCACTCGGCCATCGCAGCTTGCTCTGTTATTTCCCAGTCCTTAACCAGTCGGCTATCTCATTGTGTCCATTTCACTAAATGTATGCACTTCAACAGATCGCTGCCCACACCTGCCCGCCCGCCCGCCCAGCATCACTACTCTGGACGGTTCTGACTTAGAATATGTGGACATCTACAAATACCTAGGTGTCTGGTTAGACTGTAAACTCTCCTTCCAGACTCACATTAAGCATCTCCAATCCAAAATTAAATCTGGAATCGGCTTCCTATTTCGCAACAAAGCATCCTTCACTCATGCTGCCAAACATACTGCGACAACTGACTATCCTACCGATCCTTGACTTTGGCGATGTCATTTACAAAATAGCCTCCAACACTCTACTCAGCAATTGGATGCGGTCTATCACAGTGCCATCCGCTTTGTCACCAAATCCCCAAATACTACCCACCACTGCGACCTGTATGCTCTCGTTGGCTGGCCCTCGCTTCATATTCGTCGCCAAACCCACTGGCTCCCGGTCTTCAAATTGTCTTTGCTCCAGTTCTCCGCCTTATCTCAGCTCACTGGTCACCATAGCAGCACCCACCCGTAGCACACGCTCCAGCAGGTATATTTCACTGGTCACCCCCAAAGCCAATTCCTCATTCGGCCGCCTTTCCTTCCAGTTCTCTGCTGCCAATGACTGGAACGAACTGCAAAAATCACTGAAGCTGGAGACTCATATCTCCCTCACTAGCTTTAAGCACCAGCTGTCAGAGCAGCTCACAGATCACTGCACCTGTGCATAGCCCATCTGTAAATAGCCCATCCAACTACCTCATCCCCATACTGTTATTTATTTGATTTATTTTGCTCCTTTGCACCCCAGTATCTCTACTCGCACACTCATCTTCTGCACATCTATCACTCCAGTGTTTAATTGCTATATTGTAATTATTTCGCCACTATGGCCTATTTATTGCCTTACCTCCCTTATTCTACCTCATTTGCACACAATGTATATAGACTTTTTCTATTGTATTATTGACTGTATGTTTGTTTATTCCATGTGTAACTCTGTGTTGTTGTTTGTGTCGCACTGCTTTGCTTTATCTTGGCCAGGTCGCAGTTGTAAATGGGAACTTGTTCTCAACTAGCCTACCTGGTTAAATAAAGGTGAAGAAATATATATAAAAAAAATCACCTCTATAATGACCAGATCATCGCTACTAAAGAGCCTATCTGAACAGTTTGTCAAGTAAGATAAATTCTGAGTACTTGAATCAAAGGACAAATTCACATGTTAAGTACATTATCCATATCAAGGATATGTTAAATGTAGAGACTGGTTTGTCCCAGCGCTGCGAGCAGGGTTCGAACCTACGCAGAGAGACCCCATTGGATTTCAAGTCCAAAGCCTTAACCACTCAGCCATTGCAGCTTGCTCTGTTAATTCCCAGTCCTTAACCAGTCGGCTATCTCATTGTGTCCATTTCACTAAATGTATGCCTTTCAACCGATCGCTGCCCACACCTGCCCGCCCGCCCGCACAGCATCACTACTCTGGACGGTTCTGACTTAGAATATGTGGACATCTACAAATACCTAGGTGTCTGGTTAGACTGTAAACTCTCCTTCCAGACTCATTAAGCATCTCCAATCCAAAATTAAATCTGGAATCGGCTTCCTATTTCGCAACAAAGCATCCTTCACTCATGCTGCCAAACATACTCTCGTACAACTGACTATCCTACCGATCCTTGACTTTGGCGATGTCATTTACAAAATAGCCTCCAACACTCTACTCAGCAATTGGATGCGGTCTATCACAGTGCCATCCGTTTTGTCACCAAATCCCCAAATACTACCCACCACTGCGACCTGTATGCTCTCGTTGGCTGGCCCTCGCTTCATATTCGTCGCCAAACCCACTGGCTCCCGGTCTTCAAATTGTCTTTGCTCCAGTTCTCCGCCTTATCTCAGCTCACTGGTCACCATAGCAGCACCCACCCGTAGCACACGCTCCAGCAGGTATATTTCACTGGTCACCCCCAAAGCCAATTCTTCCTTCGGCCGCCTTTCCTTCCAGTTCTCTGCTGCCAATGACTGGAATGAACTGCAAAAATCACTGAAGCTGGAGACTCATATCTCCATCACTAGCTTTAAGCACCAGCTGTCAGAGCAGCTCACAGATCACTGCACCTGTACATAGTCCATCTGTAAATAGCCCATCCAACTACCTCATCCCCATACTGTTATTTATTTGATTTATTTTGCTCCTTTGCACCCCAGTATCTCTACTCGCACACTCATCTTCTGCACATCTATCACTCCAGTGTTTAATTGCTATATTGTAATTATTTCGCCACTATGTCCTATTTATTGCCTTACCTCCCTTATTCTACCTCATTTGCACACAATATATATAGACTTTTTCTATTGTATTATTGACTGTATGTTTGTTTATTCCATGTGTAACTCTGTGTTGTTGTTTGTGTCGCACTGCTTTGCTTTATCTTGGCCAGGTCGCAGTTGTAAATGAGAACTTGTTCTCAACTAGCCTACCTGGTTAAATAAAGGTGAAGAAATATATATATATAAAAAAATTCACCTCTATAATGACCAGATCATCGCTACTAAAGAGCCTATCTGAACAGTTCGTCAAGTAAGATAAATTCTGAGTACTTGAATCAAAGGACAAGTTGACACATTATCCATATCAAGGATATGTTAAATGTAGAGACTGGTTTGTCCCAGCGCTGCGAGCAGGGTTCGAACCTACGCGGGGAGACCCCATTGGATTTCAAGTCCAACGCCTTAACCACTCGGCCATCGCAGCTTGCTCTGTTAACTCCCAGTCCTTAACCAGTCGGCTATCTCATTGTGTCCATTTCACTAAATGTATGCACTTCAACCGATCGCTGCCCACACCTGCCCGCCCGCCCGCCCAGCATCACTACTCTGGACGGTTCTGACTTAGAATATGTGGACATCTACAAATACCTAGGTGTCTGGTTAGACTGTAAACTCTCCTTCCAGACTCACATTAAGCATCTCCAATCCAAAATTAAATCTGGAATCGGCTTCCTATTTCGCAACAAAGCATCCTTCACTCATGCTGCCAAACAAACTCTCGTACAACTGACTATCCTACCGATCCTTGACTTTGGCGATGTCATTTACAAAATAGCCTCCAACACTCTACTCAGCAATTGGATGCGGTCTATCACAGTGCCATCTGTTTTGTCATCAAATCCCCAAATACTACCCACCACTGCGACCTGTATGCTCTCGTTGGCTGGCCCTCGCTTCATATTCGTCACCAAACCCACTGGCTCCCGGTCATCAAATTGTCTTTGCTCCATTTCTCCGCCTTATCTCAGCTCACTGGTCACCATAGCAGCACCCACCCGTAGCACACGCTCCAGCAGGTATATTTCACTGGTCACCCCCAAAGCCAATTCTTCCTTCGGCCGCCTTTCCTTCCAGTTCTCTGCTGCCAATGACTGGAACGAACTGCAAAAATCACTGAAGCTGGAGACTCATATCTCCCTCACTAGCTTTAAGCACCAGCTGTCAGAGCAGCTCACAGATCACTTCACCTGTGTATAGCCTATCTGTAAATAGCCCATCCAACTACCTCATCCCCATACTGTTATTTATTTGATTTATTTTGCTCCTTTGCACCCCAGTATCTCTACTCGCACACTCATCTTCTGCACATCTATCACTCCAGTGTTTAATTGCTATATTGTAATTATTTCGCCACTATGGCCTATTTATTGCCTTACCTCCCTTATCCTACCTCATTTGCACACAATGTATATAGACTTTTTCTATTGTATTATTGACTGTATGTTTGTTTATTCCATGTGTAACTCGCTGCTTTGCTTTATCTTGGCCAGGTCGCAGTTGTAAATGAGAACTTGTTCTCAACTAGCCTACCTGGTTAAATAAAGGTGAAGAAATATATATATAAAAAAATTCTCCTCTATAAAGACCCGATTATCGCTACTGAAGAGCCTATTTGAACAGTTCGTCAAGTAAGATACATTCTGAGCACTTGAATCAAAGGACAAGTACACGCATTAAGCACATCAAGTCACCAAGGATATGTTAAACAAAGAGACTGGTTTGTCCCAGCGCTGCAAGGAGGGTTCGAACGTACGCGGGAAGACCCCATTGTCCAACACCTTAACCACTCGGCCATCGCAGCTTGCTCTGTTAAACAAGTAAACTTTTAGTACAATAGCTACGTGTGAGTGTGTGCGTGTGCATGTGTGTGTGTGTGTGTTTACTGCAGTTTAGTGCAGATGTATTGGATGAGCTGTTTAATCTCACTCAATCCTACAGAGTTCTCCTGTCCCCTGAGGGCCTCCGTGTAGCTGCGCTGGTCCTGCTGTTGGGCCCTGTGGAGGGGGGGCAGGTCTGGGCCGGGGGGCTGCCTCTCTGGTCTGGTAGAGTTGGTGGTCTGGTGTGGGGTAGTAAGCTGGGCCCTGTCCAGTCTGGCTGCGCCAATGGAGGTGGTGATGCTCTGGTGGTAGGTGGGGCCTGGGGGTGCGCTGGGTCTGGTGTGGCTTTGAGGGGGCCTGGGGCTCCTTGCTGGTGCGGTGGTCTGGTAAGGGTCTCTAGGTGGTCCCCTTTCCAGTGCGGAGTGAGTCCTTTAGAGTCGTTCTCTCTCTCTTTGTCTCTCTCTCTCTCTTTGTTTCACTATGTCTCTTTCTCTCTCTCTCTCTCTCTCTCTCTCTCTCTCTCTCTCTCTCTCTCTCTCTCTCTCTCTCTCCCGCTGTGTTTTCTCATTCCCCACTCACCTTGTCCCTTGCTCTATTTCTCTCTCATTACTGCCTCTTCTTCTCTCGTCCCTCTTTATTTTACTTTCCGTCTCTTCCCCTCCTCTCACTTTCTAGGGCTTTCCCTTTTCATGTCCTTATTCTCTCCAGATCACATGGTTTATTTGACTGAGCTGTCTTTGATTCTCACTGTTAGCCAGAGAGTGGGGAAGCCCTAGAAAGAGTGAGAAGGGGAAGCCCTAGAAAGAGAGAGGAGGGGAAGAGATGAGTAGCCAGTGAACCACACAGAGATCAGGTGGAGACAATGAGTAGCAAGACAACCACACAGAGATTGCATGGACACAATGAGTAGCCAGAAAACCACACAGAGATTGCATGGACACAATGAGTAGCCAGAAAACCACACAGAGATTGCATGGACACAATGAGTAGCCAGAAAACCACACAGAGATTGCATGGACACAATGTGTAGCCAGAGAAGGTACAATTCAAGAAGTTGACACCAGTGTATTGTAGAAATGCAGACTTATGTCAATAAACTCACTGAATGTGAATTAGCACTGCTAACACAGTGTAGTGGTTTTCTGTTTGTTCAAATACGTGGTCTGAATATATGTGGGAATATGTATTAGATGTTCGCTCCGGGTGCATGTCAAGATAGGAGAGACTCTGGGCGTCTGTGAGCTCATAAGTTATTTATACGCCACTTCATATCTTGCTGGGAGCTCACCTATCACACTGCATTAGTGTGTTTGGATGTCTCTGCCCATCAAATTCCCCCTGGCTCGGGTTCAAATTCAAATGAGCTCCCTTCACAAGGCAAAATACTTGTAGTACATAGCATAGCTACAACCATGAAGGCTTACACAGAGTGCTGTTGCACTACATTGACTTGGGGGAGTGATTCTCCTGTCTTATCCGGTGTCCTGTGTGAATTTAAATATGCTCGCTCTAATTCTCTCTCTCTTCTCTCGGAGGACCTGAGTCCTAGGACCATGCCTCAGGACTACCTGGCCTGATGACTCCTTGCTGTCCCCAGTCCACCTGGTCGTGGTGCTGTTCTAGTTTCAACTGTTCTGCCTGCGGCTATAGAACCCTGACCTGTTCACCGGACGTGCTACCGTGTCCCGGGCCTGCTGTTCTCAACTCTCTCTCTCTACCGCACCTGCTGTCTCCAACTCTGAATGATCGGCTATGAAAAGCCAACTGACATTTACTCCTGAGGTGCTGACCTGTTGCACCCTCTACAACCACTGTGATTATTATTATTTGACCCTGCTGGTCATCTGTGAACGTTTGAACATCTTGGCCATGTACTGTTATAATCTCTACCCGTCACAGCCAGAAGAGGACTGGCCACCCCTCAGAGCCTGGTTCCTCTCTAGGTTTCTTCCTAGGTTCCTCTCTTTTTGTTGTTTCGTCCACCAAGCAAGGAGTTTTTGTACATAGGTCAATGAGAGTGTGTCGAATTTGGTCAGCTACAAAACAAAATGTATATCTCATTTTCTACGTGAGGTTTATTTGATCTAATGGAAGTTTCGTAATGCTTAAGTTGTTACGAGTCTACTGCTATACTGGCTCCTGAGTGGCGCAGTGGTCTAAGGCACTGCAGTCCCATAGGGTGGTGCAGAATTGGACCAGCGTTGTTAGGGTTTGGCCAGGGTAGGCCATTATTGTAAATTGAACTGACTTGACTAGTTAAATAAAATAATATCAAAAATAAGTATGATATGTGACATCCTGGCAACACTTTATATGGGCGTTGTCTCAAGATGGCTATACATATTCATGGCATGAGGCATCTCTCTCCATTGAATACTGCCGGTTGACGTCAACAACCCACAAGAATATCAAAAAAAAATATGACAATAATAATATGTATCCACCAATCCAAAGAAAGGAGTTAGACAGCCCGCCGTGCTGCTTTGTGGACAACAACTTTTATTATTAAAGTCAAAAGTCAGTCACCATTATTAGTCAGTTATACAACCAATTGCCTTCAACCAAAATGTGTCTTCCGCATTTAACCCAACCCCTCTGAATCAGAGAGGTGCGGGGGGCTGCCTTAATCGACATCCACGGCGCCCGGGGAACAGTGGGTTAACTGCCTTGTTCAGGGGCAGAACGTGTTGTGCACTGGAGTCCACAAGCGATAGGAAAAGGTGAGAGGAGGGGAGTGCATAGATGCAATAAGTAATTATACAACGATCAAATGGATCATGCTGTTCGTATGTATCTTGTCAGTACATCCATAATTTTTCATGTAGTGATGTCACCTTTCTGGAGATCTCCCGGCGCCGACAGAGATGGCAGCCTCGCTTCACGTTCTCAGGAAGCTATGCAGTATTTTGTTTTTTTATGTATTACAGTTTTTCTCAATTGTTTACACACAAATACTGGTACTTGAGACACAATGACCACAACATGTAACTCATGCACAACCCCCCTGAACCAATTCTGCTAAACTACAAGCACAATTCCTGCTTTACACTCAAATTGCAGTTCTAAAACACACTTTTTTCAAAACACTACACACAATTCTTTGCATTTGGCACAATTTTCATGCAGAAAATCTCTTGTTTTCACAATGAACACACTGCCATTCAAATATGCACACTGACTCATCACATGGGCAAACACCCGTCACACAGTTTTACAATTAGCAATCAGAGCTTTAGCATAAAAGGGCAACAGGTGAGCTCTTGGAGCAATGGATGCCAACATTGGAAACAGAGGCAGAGCCTCTGGAGTGAGAGTAAGAGGAGTAGGACGGGGAGGACAAGGACGAGGACGAGGAAGGCCAAGGACCGTAATCTCTGATGAGATCCGAGCCACTTTGGTTGATCATGTGGTCAACCATGGTCTAACAATGAGGGAGGCTGGGCAAAGAGTACAGCCAAATTTGAGCAGGTACACTGTATACTGGCTCCTGAAAGTCCTTTCGAAAGTCCATCATCCGGACTTTCCGAAATGAGAATAGGTAAGAAATCTACTCTCACTAGAAAATTGCAGTACTGCATATCAATACAGTACTCAATGAGTACAGTAGTACAGTATTGCCTGTGGACTGTTCTGTAGGACTGTAAAAATAAAGTATGTTTCAAGTATTTGGGAAATGTATTCCTACTTTGTATTTACAGTATTTTACTATTTGTTTGGCAGAACTGAAAGATTACCAACACAAGGTGGTCGGGAACGTGTTCTGTCTCCTGAACAGGAAACTGAAATCATGAACATGGTCCTAGAAAATAACGCCATAACATTACGGCAAATACAAAGAAAAATAATAGAAAACAATGAGATATTTCAAAATATTGATAGGGTAAGCTTATCAACACTGTACCGTGTCTTGCAGAAATAATCTCAGGATGAAGCAGGTCTACAAGGTGCCATTTGAACGCAATTCAGAAAGAGTCAAAGAATTGCGATATAACTATGTGCAAGTGAGTCCTATACAAACCCACAATTGATGCATACTCTCAACAATGTATAAATTATACATATTTCAGTATTGTAATCATAATGATTGTGCTTCACAATAGTGACCACTCCATGTCTATTTCTGATATTGTCATGTGTGTTTCAGAGAGTCCTTGAGCTAGAGGTGGCTGCAGTGGAGCACCAGTTCATCTTTCATTGATGAGGTTGGATTCAACCTCACAAAAAGACGAAAGAGGGGAAGGAATATCATCGGCCAGCGTGCCATTGTTCAAGTCCCTGGCCAGCGCGAGGGAACATCACAATGTGTGCAGCGATTACCCACCACGGCGTCATCCATCACCATGCTACCATCCACAAACGCTTCCAAGCTATGGAAGACGATGTGGAGATATAGCAGCTGATGCTTTTCATGGCTGGAATCGCCATGCTAGGCGATATTTCCCCCGCTGCTTGTCCAGGGAAAACATTGCTTGTGATGTGGATGAGGTGCTGTGGCCAGACCACAACAGAAGAGAGGATGCAGCATAGTTTTTTTTTTTTTTACTGTAACTGTATACATTAAATTCTTCTGTTTTGTATGTAGAGCACTGTATGTGCATCTTTGTGTTGGTTGGGAATGGGATGTACACTGTGTACATTGTTTTTGTGGGGAAAATAAAATATATTTGTTACCGTGTATTTGTGTGTTCTGAGTATAAAAACAATATTCTCAAATATTTTACAACACACTTATGTATGTACTGTCTGTAGTAATGGCAACACTGAACCAAAAAAAGGCCTAAGTCATTATGATGAATGGAGAAGAAGTGTTTTCCATTCATCATAGTGTTTTACATTGAGCACATCAGTGTTCAACTGGTTCTTATAAATGTCTATTCATATGATGGTTTGTGTGTGTCATTTGAAAACAAAATACCATTTTGATAAGAAATAACATTGTTTTGAATGTAAAGTTTCATTTTGCTGGAGAATTGAGGGGTTTTGCCCATTGTGTGTGTGTTTTTTGATTTGTGTGTAGAGTTCTGAGAATATGAGGCATGCTTTCAGAAAATGTGTGCAAACAATCGAGAAAAACTGTATTTCTGACATTGTTACCCCGGGAAATCTTAAGTTTTATTACATACAGCTGTGAGGAATTATTGGATATAAGAGCAACGTCAACTTACCAACATTACGACCAGGAATACGACTTTCCCGAAGCGGATCCTCTGTTTGGTCCACCAACTAGGACAGTAGACTGGATCCCAGCTGGCGACCCAAAACAACGGCGGTGCAGGAGAAGGGGTGGACGGGGCGGTGTTCTAGTCAGGCTCCGTAGACGGGCACATCGCGCACCGCTCCCGAGTATACTACTTGCTAATGTCCAGTCTCTGGACAACAAGGTAGACGAAATCCGAGCAAGGATTGCCTTCCAGAGAGACATCAGCGACTGCAACGTTCTTTGCTTCACGGAAACATGGCTCACTCAGGACACGTTATCAGAGTCGGTACAGCCACATGGTTTCTTCACGCATCGCGCCAACGGAAACAAACATCTATCTGGTAAGAAGACGGGTGGGGGTGTGTGTCTTATGATTAACGAGTCGTGGTGTGATCATAACAACATACAGGAACTCAAGTCCTTTTGTTCACCTGACCTAGAATTCCTTACGATCAAAGGCCAGACACATTATCTTCCAAGAGAATTCTCTTCGATTATAATCACAGCCGTGTATATCCCCCCCACAAGCAGACACCTCGACGGCCCTGAAAGAACTTCATTGGACTCTATGTAAACTGGAAACAACATATCCTGAGGCTGCATTTATTGTGGCTGGGGATTTTAACAAGGCTAATCTGTAAACAAGGCTCCCTAAATTTTATCAGAATGGCCTTGTATGCGTTATTCCGCAACGCATACAAGGCCATTCTCCGCCCTCCTTTCGGCAAGTCTGACCATGACTCCATTTTGTTGCTCCCAGCCTACAGACAGAAACTAAAACAGGAAACGCCCATACTCAGGTCTCTTCAATGCTGGTCCGACCAATCTGATTCTACGCTTCAAGATTGCTTCGAGCACGTGGACTGGGATATGTTCCGGATAGCATCAGACAACAACATTGATGTATACGCTGATTCGGGGAGCGAGTTTATTAGCAAGTGCATCGGTGATGTTGTACCCATAGCAACTATTAAATCCTTCCCCAACCAGAAATCGTGGATTGATGGCAGCATTCGCACAAAACTGAAAGCACGAACCACTGCTTTTAACCAGGGTAAGGCGACTGGAAACATGACTGAATACAAACAGTGTAGCTATTCCCTCCGCAAGGCAATCAAACAAGATAAGCGTCAGTATAGAGACAAAGTAGAGTCACAATTCAACGGCTCAGACACGAGAGGAATGTGGCAGGGTCTACAGTCAATCACAGACTACAAAAAGAAAACCAGCCCCGTCGCGGACCACGATGTCCTGCTCCCAGACAAACTAAACAACTTCTTTGCTCGCTTTGAGGACAATACAGTGCCACCGACACGGCCCGCTACCAAAACCTGTGGGCTCACCTTCACCGCAGCCAACGTGAGTAAAACATTTAAGAGTGTTAACCCTCGCAAGGCTGCCGGCCCAGATGGCATCCCTGGTCGTGTCCTCAGAGCATGTACAGACCAGCTGGCTGGTGTGATTACGGACATATTTAATCAATCCTTATCCCAGTCTGCTGTTCCCCGTAGCACTCACTTCCGTCATCATGAAGTGCTTTGAGAGACTAGTCAAGGATCATATCACCTCCATTCTACCAGACACCCTAGACCCACTCCAATTTGCTTACCGTCCCAATAGGTCCACAGACGACGCAATCGCAATCACACTGCACATTGCTCTAACCCATCTGGACAAGAGGAATATCTATGTAAGAATGCTGTTCATTGACTACAGCTCAGCATTTAACACCATAATACCCTCCAAACTCGTCATTAAGCTCGAGACCCTAGGTCTCAGCCCAGCCCTGTGCAACTGCGTCCAGGACTTCCTGACGGGCCGGCCCCAGGTGGTGAGGGTAGGAAACAACATCTCCACCCAGCTGATCCTCAACACTGGGGCCGCACAAGGGTGCGTTCTCAGCCCTCTCCTGTACTCCTGTTCACCCATGACTGCGTGGCCAAGCACGCCTCCAACTCAATCATCAAGTTTGCTGACGACACTACAGTGGTAGGCTTGATTACCAACAACGACGAGACGGCCTACAGAGAAGAGGTGAGGGCTCTCTGAGTTTGGTGTCAGAAAAATAACCTCTCACTCAACGTCAACAAAACGAAGGAGATGATCGTGGACTTCAGGAAACAGCAGAGGGAGCACCCCCCTATCCAGGTCGACGGGACAGTAGTGGAGAAGGTGGAAAGTTTTAAATTCCCCGGCGTACACATCACGGAAAAACTGAAATGGTACACCCACACAGACAGCGCAACCTCAGTAGGCTGAAGAAATTCGGCTTGTCACCAAAAACAGTCACAAACTTCTACAGATGCACAATCGAGAGCATCCTGTCGTGCTGTATCACCGCCTGGTACGGCAACTGCTCTGCCCACAACCGTAAGGCTCTCCAGAGGGTAGTGAGGACTGCACAACGCATCACCGGGGGTAAACTACCTGCCCTCCAGGACACATACACCACCTGATGTCACAGGAAGGCCAAAAAGATCATCAAGGACAACAACCACCCGAGCCACTGCCTGTTCACCCCGCTATCATCCAGAAGGTGAGGTCAGGACAGGTGCATCAAAGCTGGCACTGAAAAACAGCTTCTATCTCAAGGCCATCAGACTGTCAAACAGCCATCACTAACATTGATTGGCTGCTGCCAACATACTGACTTAAATCTCTAGCCACTTTAAATAATTGAAAATTGGATGTAACAAATGTATCACTAGCCACTTTAAACAATTTTTTATATAAAGTTTACATATCCGACATTACTCATATCAAATGTATACACTGTACTCTATACCATCTACTGAATCTTGCCTATGCCGTTCGGCCATCGACTCAAATCTCTAGACACTTTAAGAATTAAACAGTGGATGTAATAAATGTATCACTAGCCACTTTAAACGATGCCATTTATATAATGTTTACATATCCTACATTACTCATCTCATATGTATATACTGTACTCTATACCATCTACTGCATCTTGCCTATGCCGGTCAGCCATCGCTCATCCATATATTTATATGTACATACTCATATTCATTCCTTTACACTTGTGTGTATAAGGTAGTTGTTGTGAAATTGTTAGATTACTTGTTAGATATTACTGCATGGTCGGAACTAGAAGCATAAGGATTTCGCTACACTCGCATTAACATCTGCTAACCATGTTCATGTGACAAATAAAATTAAATTTTATTTGATCTGCTCACTATTACCTTTAAAGCATTAAAGCTATTTTAGCTGTAGCTGTGTATGTAGTTGCAAAAATATTGACGTCATACTGACACTGATACATCAATATAAACATCGTCCACAATAACAGGTCATTTAATGGTACTTTATAGTCTTTTAATTCAAACAATTTGCTCACATGGTAAATTTAGACATTTGCGTTATTATGTGTTATTGAAACCAGTTACTATGAATTTGTAAACCTTTTAATAAATAATTCCTGTTGTGTAACTGAACTTACCATGAATTATAGCTCTTCTGACAACTCTCTCAGAATGACCTTACATTGGGAGTAAAAGCTCTATTCCTGGCTGTCGCAGCGTTTGCGTCCCAAATAGCTCCTTATTCCCTATGCAGTGCACTACTTTTGACCAGAGCTCATAGGGCACTGGTCAAAAGTCATCCACTACATAGGGAATAGGCTGCTATTTGGTACGCACCCAACATATTGATGAAGAGAGAGCCTGAGCAACGGTCACTTTAAGGTGACAGCCGGTTGATAAAATATATGCTTGTCCAAAGATGGATGTGACGCATTGCTATTTGCCTTGGCACAAATGGGTCATGCAGCTACTGTAGGTCACTCGCACACAGCTAAGATCACCTACAGGGGCCACCATTCTACTCACTGTTAGACCACAAGGCCTTTAATATCACTCAAAGCACAGACCACGGTGTTACAGACTAGATCGCCAGATGCCTTACGGGTCCGTGACTGTCTTAGTATTCAGGGTGTTTTATGAAACGTAATTGTATTACTTGGGTCCGGTCTCTTCAAAAAGTAATTAAATTAGCTATGCGTCCCTCTGAGAGAAATAGAACATGGTACTTTATCCATTATTCATAAAACGTCCTAGAAGCTCATTAGGTAAAAAGGACACGAAAACAATGGCTGTCGGTAGAAAACAATGGTTGTGTCCCCAACGGCATCCTATTCACTATATATTGCACTATTTTCTTTAACTGAGCCATATGGATTCCATACGGGAGGGACTTGTACGAGAAAAAAAAAGTATGAAAATCTATGAACTCTACCATTAGTCGCTCTGGATAAGAGCAGCTGCCAAATGACTAAAATGTTAAAATGTAAACTCTGGTCAAAAGTAGTGCACTTTGTAGGAAATTGGGAGTCACAGACATTGTTTCACCAGAGTAAAATATTGTGAGTGTGAGGTTCACATTGAGTTAATCATGCTTATATGTTGAGTTTCTACATGCTACATTGTCTCAATATCTGTAAAGCTTGAAAAAGACTTGCGTTGTACCGTTTCTTTTTTGTGTTGGAAGTTGCCAGGCTTGGTATGATTACGTCATGTTGCTGAGTCTACCTTTAATTAACAACGCATTTATGACATTAGAAGCATTACTCTTACTATAAATGTGGTATTGGTTTTGAGAATATGTAACAATAATAGGCACAATACATTTCTACTAACTTTAAACTGATACCAACAGTAGAATACATTTACTGTATACGGTGTGTACAGAGACATACCATAATGGCTATACCCTGCAAATCACACAGGCACATTTACTGGCTGTACCCTGCAAATCACACAGGCACATTTACTGGCTGTACCCTGCAAATCACACAGGCACCTTTGCCATCAATATCAGTTTGACAACATTTTGGCAAAGCAACACTGTGAAGTCAAAAGTGGTCCATTTATCAGTTCTGCTTTCCTATCATTATGAATCACTTGTGAGGGTAAATTACAAGTTGAACATATATAGTATATTTGTATAGTATATGTATATTTGTATAGTATAGTATATGAATCCCAGAAGGGGATTCAGTTTTAGCCATAATGAACAAGTATATTTGTTATCTTGTACCTTTTTGTGATGGTTCATTGTTTAGTGCTCTCCGTCTGAGGTATAGTGTACAAATGTGTCGTATAATAATAATATACTTATGGTAAAAACAAATCTAAATGTTAAGAAATAGCATTTGGGATCTACACACAGAGAAGGACTAACTTTCAGAAACAAAGTCCTGCTTACACAGACTTCCTACGAATAGTCAAACCCGGTTGACGCTGGGCAAATTTGAACACCACTCTATGAGACTTGAAATCACAGCCGGTTGTGATACAGCCTGGCTTTGAACCAGGGTGTCTGTACCTCTAGCACTGAGATGCAATGCCTTTGACCACTGCGCCACTCATGAGCCCAAACACGTAAGTAATGTACAACAAGCTCCAGCTCCAGGTTATTAAAATAAAGCCTCTGATAGAAATGTGGCATAGCTCTTTACTTGAAATATTTACCTTTTCTACAAAATAAATTATATACAAAGAATATACTTCCTATAGACACTGGCTGTAGGATAGCCCTAATAAGGAACAGGCAGTGTCAACAAAAGCATTTGATAAGCAGATCTTAGTAGAAATACACTCCTAGAAACATAATCTGCAGGTCTGCTCCAAAACCTATTACACAATAGAGATTGTCTTGATAAAATGATTTTTTGGTTCTGATAGTGTTCACTCAGACACTAAGGGATATTCAGTGGAAAGCAGCACTGTATTGTTATGGTACAATGCCAACGAGCAGAAGCTAAAAGGCTCTTTGGGCTTATCGGGCTGGCTTCGGCCTGGGACATGCTACTATTTCATTTAGAGCTAATGGCTTAGCCAAAGTTAGCCCTTTCTGAATGGGAAGTAAGGAATGCCAGTCCAAAAGAAGGCAGGAGGGAGGCTACAGTATCTGTTCAATCTCTCCTTTCATCAGGAATCGATTACCCGCTCTAATAAAATTAATTATCTCCAGACTTGAGTGTAATAACTGACATGATGACTGTCGCCTGAAATTGTGATTACATTTCGTTGCAGGACAAAGAGACATCATGTTGGAGAAAGTACTGTAATGGAATGAAATGGAAAGAAAAATACATTTCTAAGAAAGGTGACAAATTCCGCCCAACACTTCAATATGAAATAGGGCCTTCAAGTGACTGCCACTCAACTTGATTAAGACCCATATAGAGTAATGTAAATGAAGCAATGCCCCCATAATGAAGATTCCATTGCTAAATGTTTTTCCCTGCCCTGTCTTTATACCCAACTAGTTTTAATAATACATAATTAAAACTTGGTTACCTGCACACAGATTAAGCCTAGAGCTTTGGGCCAGTAACCAAAAGGTTACTGGTTTGAATCCTGGAGCTGAACAGTTGAAAAATCTGTTGCTGTGCCCTTGAGCAAGGCGCTTAACCCCAATTGCTCAAGTGGCGCTGGATATTGGTGACCTCCCTCCCTCTCAGGCGGAGTTGGGTTATGCAAGAAACACATTTCCATTACACTCTTGTACAAGTTTGTAACAGGATCAATATAAGCACCCCCTAAATTATTAGTATTGGACTAAACAGCTATTTCAATTGAGATTCACCATTGAAATAACGTTTTAGTACAGGACTAGGCTTTATCTGTGTCTCTGAAACAGGCCCTAATAGATTTAACAGACTTATTTGATACAGCTGCATTATGTCTACCATAGATAGCTACCTGGTCCTATGTATTTGACTACTTAGATGGCCTCCATGTTGGTTCCATAAAGAGAGTTGTCCCCTGCCTGTTTCTCGCCCATGCATCACTCATACACAATGCCCCGAGTTACTGCCCATAACGGTGAGTGAATTATACATATAATCACATCTCCCATTCCACCTCATTAGCTTCCTCACCTAACCCCCTGATTCACTGGCTGGAGAGTACTAATTCAAAACCATGAGTCGCCGTGTTCAGGCGGATGTCCTGTCAGGGTGCAAGTTTAACCGCGGGAAAAATGGTTGCGGACATCAGCTCCGAGACCTGTTAATTAGATTTATCACTGCAGAAGCCTAGGAGCCTTGCCACAAAATGAAATTAATGTGTTGTGGGGGACTCAGGGGTGGAAATAGAATATGTCTCCTTCGATTTGCGAAACAATTCTTGCTGAACCTGAAATATGTAGGCTGCCCCATGGTTTGAATAAATAATTGACGGTGTGGAAAGTACGTCGGCTGAGTAGCAAGGGTTTCCAATTGTTTCTCAGTGGATATTTGTAATACTGACAAGTATTCCCAAGAGCATACTCCTTTGTTTCTGTCACTGTAGGCCTATACACTATGTAAAAAGCCAAGTTATACAGTATCTTTGTTTACCTTCCAAACAACCTACAGAATGCCAGCCTAAACCAGTGGTTTCCAAACTATGGGACGCGGCCCCAAGTGGGGACGCCTGATATGAAAATTGGAGAATTTCCAAAATCCCAAAGAAAGAAAAAAAATATATATACAAATATTACACTATCGTCTTTGCATCTCAAAACCATTGTAAAAATATAAATTAAAATGATTCAAACATAAAAAAATGAAACCACACACTATTGCAGAGACCATTTTTTTACCAGAGCTTTATGGTCCCTGGTCAAAAGTAGTGCACTACATAACTAGTGCCTAACATACAAGATGAGAGCCTGCAAGTAGGTGTCTTGTACAAGGGACTCTCGAGATTTAGTTATTTTGGTGTGTTTAAACTGAAGAGGTCTCTCTCACACAAGTTGTCGCTTTGATGTTGAGGACCCTCTTTAGCATTCCAACAGTGAGGGCACATCACACAACAATATCATGCATTGTAATTTAGGGTTATCATTGTGTTGCTATGTCTGAACAATTCTACTTTCTGTTTGGGCTGGCACACTGCTTTTAAGGCAGATAAGAAAGTCATTGAAAACTAGGAAAGTACATTTCCTGAAGAAAATATGGTGTGCTTGCTAGCTTGTTTTAAAGTATTTATGGTTTGCAAAATAAATGATAGTTGTGGTAGTGAATGCAGTAGTAATGGTACTGGTTATAGTTGAAATAGTAGGTAGATGTAGATGGAAAGATTGATTGATTGGTTGATTGATTGGATATGATAAGATAGGATAGCCTGAACATGTGAAAGTTGGATTGGTATTTCAAGATTGAATGGTTGAAGAGTTACTGTTGGTGGGTTATTTTATGCAAATGTATGCAATACATAGTTATAGTTGATACATGTTTTTAAGAATTTGAAGTTGGGTTTGCCTGAACATGTGAACGTTTGTTGGTGAGTTATTTTATGCTAATGTATGCAAATGTATATAGTTATAGTGGATAAAAATGTTTTTAAGAATTTGAAGTTAGGATTGCTTGAACATTTGAAAGTTGGTTTGGTGTCTCTAGCTTGAACGGTTCAAGAATTTATGTACTATTTTATGCAAATGTATGCAAATGTACAGTACCAGTCAAAAGTTTAAACACACCAAAATGTACTCCCACTAAGCGCAAACCAGATGGGATGGCGTATCGCAGCAGAATGCTGTGGTAGCCATGCTGATTAAGTGTGCCCTGAATTCTAAATAAATCACAGACAGTGTCACCAGAAAAGCACCCCCACACCATCACACCTCCTCCTCCAATGCTTCACGGTGGGAACCATTCATGCGGAGATCATTCATTCACCTACTCTGCGTCTCACAAAGACATGGCGGTTGGAACCAAAAATCTCACATTTGGACTCAGACCAAAGGACAGATTTCCACTGGTCTAATGTCCATTGCTCATGTTCCTTGGCCCAAGCAAGTCCCTTCTTCTTATTGGTGTCCTTTAGTAGTGGTTTCTTTGCAGCAATTCGACCATGAAGGCCTGATTCACGCAGTCTCCTTTCAACAGTTGATGTTGAGATGTGTCTGTTACTTTATTTGGGCTGCAATCTGATCTGCTAGAGCTGCCCCGGTCAACTGTAAGTGCTGTTATTGTGAAGTGGAAACATCTAGGAGCAACAACAGCTCAGCCGTGAAGTGGTAGGCCAGACAAGCTCACAGAACGGGACTGCCGAGTGCTGAAGTGTGTAGCCCGTAAAAAGTCCTCACTTGTAACACTCACTACCGAGTACCAAACTGCCTCTGGAAGCAACGTCAGCACAATAACTGTCTGTCCAGATCTTCATGAAATGGGTTTTCATGGCCGAGCACAAGCCTAAGAAATAATCCTGTTTTTAGCTCGCCATATGATATTCTGTTTGTTGGCCAACTAGCCACCTTGCCATTGGCATAAAGAGTGAATAGATTAATCAGATGTGTGTGGCAATAGCTGTCAACTATATAGCTAGTTAACGTTAGCTAAATCAACCGGTCAGTCCAGTGCAGCATCCCATTCCATTGCTCTCTTTCATTCTTTGTGTGTGTGTTTAAATGTCATTCTGTTTTTATGACAAGGCCTATAAGTACATCTGTCATACAGTCAGTGTATAATCTCAGTAAGCTTTTTGTGCCATATACTAAAAATCAAATTTTGTCTGTGCCTCTTTTTATTTACAGCTTGTAGCCACACAACTGAGGGGGAGGAGCCAAGAAAATAAAACACCCTTCAAAGTGGAAAGGAGAGCTTCAGAAGAGAAGGAGGATGGAATGTAAATCTGGTTTTGTCTAGAAGGGACACAGCTTTTGTCAAAAACTGCTTTTCGTAGCAGGTTAGGAGAATTAAGTTAAGAGGAGTAGGTTAAAGTTAGGAAAAGGGTTCGGATTAGCAAAAATTCAACAACGATGTCAATTTAATTCAATGGTGAAATGTGTACTAGTAACATGATTGATAGCGAAATGTTGGTTAATATTGTTTGACTTTTGGAACACTTACCTGTTCATTCTGAAAAATGTCAGTCAATTGGAGTTGTAACTGTGGATGTATTTCAAGGCCTACCTTCAAATTCAGTGCCTCTTTGCTTGACATCATGGGAAAATCAAAAGAAATCAGCCAAGACCTCAGAAAAAAATTGTAGACCTCCACACGTCTGGTTCATCCTTGGGAGCAATTTCCAAACACCTGAAAGTTCAACGTTCATCTGTACAAACAATAGTACGCAAGTATAAACACCATGGAACCACGCAGCCGTCATACCGCTCAGGAAGGAGATGTGTTCTATCTCCTAGAGATGATCGTACTTTGGTGCGAAAAGTGCAAATCAATCCCAGAAACAACAGCAAAGGACCTGGTGAAGATGCTGGAGGAAACAGGTACAAAAGTATCTATATCCACAGTAAAAATGAGTCCTATATCGACATAACCTAAAAAGCGGCTCAGCAAGGAAGACGCCACTGCTCCAAAACCGCCTTAAAAAAGCCAGACTACGGTTTGCAACTGCACATGGGGACAAAGATCGTACTTTTTGGAGAAATGTCCTTTGGTCTGATGGAACAAAAATAGAACTGTTTGGCCATAATGAATATTGTTATGTTTGGAAGAAAAATGGGGAAGGCTTGTAAACCGAAGAACACCATCCCAACCGTGAAGCCCTGGGGTGGCAGCATCATGTTGTGGGGGTGCTTTGCTGCAGGAGGGACTGGTGCACTTCACAAAATAGATGGCATCATGAGGAAGGAAGATTATGTGGACATATTGAAGCAACATCTCAAGAAATCAGTCAGGAAGTTAAAGCTTGGTCGCAAATGGGTCTTCCAAATGTACAATGACCCCAAGCATACTTCCAAATGGCTTAAGGACAACAAAGTAAAGTTATTGGAGTGGCCATCACAAAGCCATGACCTCAATCCCATAGAAAATTTGTGGGCAGAACTGAAAAAGCATGTGCGAGCAAGGAGGTCTACAAACCAGACTCAGTTACACCAGCTCTGTCAGGAGGAATTGGGCCAAAACTTACCCAACTTATTGTGGGAAGCTTGTGGAAGGCTACCCAAAACGTTTGACCCAAGTTAAACAATTTAAAGACAATGCTACCAAATACTAATTGAATGTATGTAAACTTCTGACCCACTGGGAATGTGATGAAAGAAATAAAAGTTGAAAAAAAAGAATTCTCTCTACTATTATTCTGACATTTCACATTCTTAAAAAAAAGTGATGATCCTAACTGACGTAAAACAGGGAATTCTTTACTAGGATTAAATGTCAGGAATTGTGAAAAACTGAGTTTAAATGTATTTGGCTAAGGTGTATGTAAACTTCCGACTTCAATTGTATATATAACGATGGTTGTTGATGTGTATGGATGAATTTCAGATACATTTTTGTACATTTGAATGTTGTAGTAATTGGACCTTGGTCTATAGCGTTTGAGCGAGCGAAAACATTATTTTAAGATAGAGAGCCCTGATCCCAATGACTCGATTGCCCCCTGAACGGAGAGAAAGAAAACTGGCACATTTTTGGCTAATCACAAGGCTCATTTGAATTTCCTCATGCTTCGGGAAAATTATACGCAACAAAAGAGTGGTCAAGTTAAGATCCGACATCTGCACCGTCAAACTTAAATGCATTAAAATGCATTCATGCCAAGTCAATAGCCATTTCCGCACCTAAATTATATCTCCACAGCAGAAGACAGCGGCTCAACTTCAGGGTGAATGGGTTTGATGGATGAGTGTGTTTGTTTGTGCTCTCCAAAGGCCCTCCTTTGTCTGACACGGAATAACTGTGTTCAGGTTGACCTACTTAATATGTCCAATAAAACTGTATTATTAGTATTATCACAAGCACCGCTATCATCCTTGTAAACCATGTGACGCAGGCCCTATGGTCATCATTGACACGCTCCCCACAGAGTGATGAAGTGCCCACCAAACAAAAAACTCACAATGACCCAGTTACCAATTAATGACCCACTTACCAATTGAAGACCCAGTTAACAATTGTTGCTCCGACTGATTTTAAAAGTGAAGCTACGTGAAGCTAATTTGGGGATTGCTGCACTTTGAGTTGAACACGTGCATAGGAATAGTTTATTATCTCTGTCTTTACTACACAGATTTTCTCCTGTGGATGAGGTCAATTTACTACACAAATACTCTTCCAATATTTTTCAGCATTACTACCACGCTACGTAGTTTTACCTACTACTACTACTATCACTAGTATTATCACACAACTAGCACAGCAATACTGCCCTACCAAGCAAAAAAGGCAGTAACTCCTCATTTGGTAGAAAATGAGTTAATGTCATTCTTGCTACATGAAATACATGCTCAAGCATGTGGACAAGTATCCTGCCTCTATAGTATTGTGTTTTGGAGAAATGTGGGTCATGTTAGCAGTAACTGCATAAAGTTACTGTGAAACTAAGGTAAATAAAAGCAATTTTTCTCAGTTCCATGCTATGAGCATTTACTGTCTTTTTGCTTGCTAGGGCAGAAAGGTAATCCCACAATACCAGTTCAACCACTATTTCAGTATTTTCTTTAATGAATACAAGCATTACATGTTTCAACAAGAGTTGCGACAGAGGTTGGAGTGGAATAATTGTGAATGTCTGTCTCCAGCAAGTTTTTGAGTGCACAGTGGGGACTATGGCTTCTAATGATTTCATTTCACACCCTGCCCATCATACAGGCTATCATATTGCAGAAATAATTGCTTAGGTTCCTGTGAAGACTAAGACATGATTTTCCTTTGCCTCTTATCATCAGTGAAACATTAAAAACATCCATCATAAAACTGTGCAAAACTGTATCCCTAGCACTTAGATTTTTTATTTTATTTTAAGCTGCTTACCTTGTACTTTGCACATGCATAGTGTGAGTTCAGTACATTCTCCAGTTAGGGGAGGCTGAGCTTAAGTAAAGAAATACTGTACCTCTGATACGTTAGCCATAATTATTAAATTACAGTTAGGATTATGGCATTTAATACAACAGGAACTGGGGATATTTTGGTTATGACAATGACAATGACAAAAC
Organism: Brachymystax lenok tsinlingensis; assembly: GCA_030435695.1. Classification (NCBI taxonomy): domain Eukaryota; kingdom Metazoa; phylum Chordata; class Actinopteri; order Salmoniformes; family Salmonidae; genus Brachymystax; species Brachymystax lenok. Next base: position 35,769,862 of record CM059801.1, on the reverse strand, counting down.
ACCATAAACCATTAGACTGATGATTCATAATACATAAAAATGTCAACAAAATAATAATTCACACAGAACAAAATGTATTTAGTCTTGTAATAGTATTGTTATAATATAGCTGTAATAGAATTTACTGCTCAAATTGAACATGCTCCAGAGTCCAATGGCAGCGAGCTTTACACCACTCCAGCCGACGCTTGTCCTGACATTGCTTCCAGAGGCAGTTTGGAACTCGGTAGTGAGTGTTACAGACAATTTTTATGCTCTACGCGCTTCAGCACTCTGCGGTCCCATTCTGTGAGCTTGTGTTGCCTACCACTTCACAGCTGAGGCGTTGTTGCTCCAATATATTTCCACTTCACAATAACAGGACTTACAGTTGACCGGGGCAGCTCTAGCAGGGCAGAAATTGAATTGAATTGCTGGAAAGGTGACATCCTATGACGGTACCATGTTGAAAGTCACTGAGCTCTTCAGTAAGCCATTCTACTGCCAATGTTTGTCGATGGAGATTGCATGGCTGTGTGCTTAATTTTATACACCTGTCAGCAACCTGTCAGTGTGGCTGAAATAGCCAAATCCACAAATTTGAAGGGGTATCCACATACTTTTGTATATATAGTGTAGTTTAAATATTTGAAGAAGGACTATTTTGTCATAGCACTGTGAGCAGGATTCGAACCTGTGCGGGGAGACCCCATTGGACTTCAAGTCCAACGCCTAAAAATCTCAGATATCACAAGTAAAGTGAACGCGATTTGAACACAGGCATCATTGGTGCTAGATGGCACCACTTGTTGAGCGTATTGTCCAAAATCACCTCAGTCCTATCCAAAGTTGGGAAGTTGGCCAGTTTAAACTTCACCCCTTACTAAGATGTATTTGTGGCAAATTTGCTGCAAACTAAATAGTGTGCCACAAAATGTCACCAGAAGTTTGCATACGTTTGCCACTAGTGGTAAAACTTTGGTAAACCTTTGGCTACAAGAATATGTATTGCCACTAGTGGCAAACAGTTTACCAGAAGCAGTTTATGGTGAACACATGAGTTTCAAGACCAGTAACCGTTGATGACCAATCAATGGGATTAGAAACATATTTTGGAAAATGGAAACCAAGCTATCTACAGTTGTCCAGTGAGTGTCTAACTTATTATTTAAACTTCCTAATAAACTTTAACATTTTATTAGCTAAATGATGCCAAGTTAGAAATGTCATATTTTATGGGATAGAATGAAACACATTTTGTTGATACCAGTTCCATTCTGTCAGCGCCACTGACTGACTGGCTAGCTCTTAGCAAACTAATGTTAGCTATCGTATTTTTGCACAATTCATGTGATAGGTGGCTAGTTAACTAATGATTTGCCTAAACATTTATAATTTTAGGTGAATATGTTACTGTCGTTTAATACCTATATGCATGTCAATATGCTAGTGTCACGGTTCAGTAGCATGTTGGCTAGCACAAGAGCTAAGGTTGCTAGCTTGCAACAATATAAGTTGATTTGACATCAGAGCAAAACCTACCCTACCTGTGGTGTTGGAAAAGGCTGTATTGGGAGGAGGATGCATCGACACCCTGGAAATATGTTTGTGGTGTTCTCACTCATAACACTGAGTGATTAAATGTCTTGCCTAGTTAAACAAAGGTTAAATAAAAAATAAATACATGTAATATATGAGTGTAGAGTCTTCAAGATTGATAAGGTAAGTTAATGCATGTCTTTTTCTCATAAATGTAGCCCATACAATTCATTATTATTAGATATTTCATTGCTTTGAACTAGTAGCTAGCTCATCTTCATCATGTGATGCTCCTTCTCTCTTTTCTAGCAGAAATATGTGTGCAACAGAAAGGTCAAGGCTTCTTGCATGCATGGCTTTTGAGATGTAAGTTATACAACAACAAAAACAGTTGGGGGGTTGTTTGGTTGACCCAATTGCTGGGTTGCAGGCATTCGGTCAATAGTTGGGTTGTTTTCTGTAAATACAGCAAGGTTGGGTTGTTGGTGCTGGGTTATTATTAAGTTTGGGCTATTTGACCCAGCCAGTAGTTTATAAAGTCTCCCCACCAGCGCATGAAGTCCACCAGAATACTTGCAAGTATTCTAGTTCTAGTGTGACTTGAGTGAATTTTTTTATATAATGTTTACATATCCGACATTACTCATATCAAATGTATACACTGTACTCTATACCATCTACTGAATCATGCCTATGCCGTTCGGCCATCGACTCAAATCTCTAGCCACTTCAATAATTAAAAAGTGGATGTAATAAATGTTTTACTAGCCACTTTAAATGATGCCATTTATATAATATTTACATATCCTACATTACTCATCTCATATGTATATACTGTACCATCGCTCATCCATATATTTATATGTACATACTCGTATTCATTCCTTTACACTTGTGTGTATAAGGTAGTTGTTGTGAAATTGTTAGATTACTTGTTAGCTACTACTGCATGGTCGGAACAAGAAGCACAAGCATTTCGCTACACTCGCATTAACATCTGCTAACCATGTGTATGTGACAAATAAAATGTAATTTGATTTGACGTCACTCGCCATGGAAGTTGAAGAAGGCGTCCTCTGAGAAACGGGGGTCTCCATGGAGATGTTGAGCCCGGAACTGACACAGATCAGAAACAGCTTTGCCTCCCTGGATCCAGAGGTTCCGGCGCCTTCGTCCTCGGTTCTGTCTCCATTTCCGGTGGCTTCTACCTCGGGTTCAAATCCTCTGAGCTCCCAGCCTCACCAGACTGTGAGGCTGCTTGAGAGACCAGCCAATTCAACATCACCAGCTGTCATCATAGGCAGCTCTATGGTGAGAAACATCTTGGTCCCCAAGGCAAAAACCCTGTGCTACCCAGGAGCACGAGTACAGGACATAACAAGGCTGCTTCCGACTGTTCTACCACAGATGCCGGGAGCTGACACTGTTGTAGTCCATGTGGGGTGAAACGACATCAGGAGGGCTAGCTCGGAACATTTTAAAATTGATTTTAAATAGCTGATTTTATCATTAAAAGACTCCAAAAAACAGCCAATAATTTCAGGTCCAGTACCATTGTTGGGTTGCGGGATTCAGCAGACAGCTGGCATTACACATCTGGCTAAAAGACTACTGTAGCTCTTTTGGAATCACTTTTATTGATAACTTTGACAACTTCTGGAAAGATACTCTACAGAAATGACGGAGTCCATCCAAATCATCTTGGCTCCTGGAATCTATCCACGCATTTCAATGCTGCGTTGAAACATTGACCGGTAAATGACCCAAGACCAGCTCAGTTAATCCCTATCATTGTGACAATGAGTTGTCATAATGCTGCATCAAATGTACATGATCTTAGTGGCATTGGCAAACACAATGTAAGTCATTTAATTTATGTAATCCTAATTGCACCGAATACATCTGTTTATCCTACAGCTATTGTAAGCAGTAATCATGAGCCTATGAACCAGAGTTACACTATTAGCACTGAGGCTGTGTGCAATAGTAGGAAGACCACTTTATGCAGCTCACCCTGCAGCTCCAATGTAAATAACGAGTAAGTCTACCTCTAAGCTTCCCAGTAAATTTGAAAACAAACATCATTGGTGCAAAATTGTAAACTTGATGGCACAAGAAGCGACTTGTACTTTCTCTGCACATTGTTTTTTGACTTGAACATTTACCTTGCAACCTTCACAGCTTTGGATAGGACCGATATGATCAATACGTAGGCACAATAAGATCAATATGTCGTGCCATCAAGTTTACAATTTTGCACCAATGATTTCTGTTTCCAAATCTCAATCACTTTTTTGCATTCCAACAGCTGCAATGGCTGAGTTCTTTAGACGTTGGACCTGAATTTCAATGGGGTCTCCCCATCCATGTTCTAACCTCACTTGAAGCGTATAGCCCATTTGTGGTTTCTTCTCATCACTTTCTTTAGGTTACTACAGCTACGGTGGCCAAGTGGTTTAAGCAATGGAATCGAAATCCAATGTGGTCTCGCCGTGCAATTTTTAACGCAGCTTACAGTGCAATGATAAAATAGACCTTTAAAAATGTGATCTTTCTCCTCTGAATTGAAATTGTCCTTACTTTATGGACTAGTCCAATGATTTGAAGTGCTCCGAAAATAGTTTAATTTAGTTTGCTTGACAACTATTTCAATTAGGCTATTGAATTTGGATACTTTTGTCTTTGTATAAATTGACTTGCAATGGGTGAGTGGTGAAGGTGTTGGACTTGAAATCTCATGGGGGTCTACCTGCATGGGTTTGAACCCTGTTCCCAGTGCTTACACAAACCATTCTTTATTTGTGACCTGTCATTGGTGAATTGATTTGGATTATGTGTTTAATGCTCAGAATATATCTTCCTTGACATACAGTTCAAATAGGCTCTTCAGTCGAGACACTCGATTCTTTGAAGTAGTAAAATGGACAAAATTAGATAGCCGACTGGTTAAGGCCTTGTAGTTAACTCATCAAGCTGCGGTGGCTGAGTGTTTATGGCATTGGACTCTAAATCCAATGGGGTTTTTCTGCGCAGCTTCCAACCCTGCTTGCAGCTCTTTCACAAACCTGTCTTTATTTTTAACATATCCTTGATGACTTGATATGGATAATGTCCTTAATGCATGGACTTGTCCAGTGATTCAAGTGCTCAGAATATATCTTCCTTGACAAACAGTTCAAATTTCCAAGATTGCGTAGCAGTCAGACGTGTGTTTGTCTTGTCCCATGTTAATTAGTCTGTAAATAGTTTGTTTTTCATTTTTTTCGTATATATTTTAATCTCACTTTCCATCTACGAACTAAACATACTTTCCTGCAACCCGCCTCACCCAATGTGGTACGGATCTGCTATTTTATTATACCCTATAACTGGAGCCTCCATCAGAAGCTAGCCAGCGAACTAGCTACTAGCTACTAGTCATTGTTTGCCACTGCTAGCGGTCTTCACCATAAGCTCGGACACTAGCCAGCTTTAGCTCAGACAATTACCTGCCATTCTGCCATTCAACCCAGTGCATATCGGACTGCTTTTCTCCACCACATCACCGGATTCCTGCCGCAAGCTCTGGACCATTACACCGGATCATCGCAACTAGCTAGCTGCAACCGAGTGGCTACCGTTGGCTAACGCCTCTGTCCCGAAGCAAGCACCAGTTAGCCTATAGTATCCCAGCTAATTCTTGGGCTACAAAATGTATTTTGCCAATTGGCCTGGACCCTTTATTGTCGACACGGAGCCACGCCGGTCCATCACGACTGGTCTGCTGACGTAATCGTCCGATGTGGTTTCAACAGGCTTTTCTGTTGCGATGTCGCCGAAGACCCATCTGCTACCCCCGGCCCACTAGCTTTCTGACCGCCGTGTCTCCCACTCGCCTAGCGTAGTAGTGACTACTGAACGGCCCCCTTACTCATCTATTGCTGCTCATTGGACCCTATAATCACTCAGCTACACAGCTGATGCCTGCTGGTCTGTTCATTAACACTGTACCTAATTTTGTTTATCTTTCGGCCCCAGCTTCAAACTCAGGTCCTGTGTGTACCTAACTGACCCTCTCTACCCAATCATCGCCATTTACCCGTTGTTGTCTTAGCTCTCCCGACCAACACCCGTGATTGCTTTATGTCAATATGAATTGTCTACTGCTGTTTCAGTTAGTTATTATTGTTTTATTTCACCCAGTCCCGCTCAACATGCCTTAGATAGCTCTTTTGTCCCACCCTCTTTTGTCCCACCCAACCTCACCTGGCATAACTGGTGCCTCCAGAGACACATCCTCTCTCATCGTCACTCAATGCCTAGGTTTACCTCCACTGTACTCACATCATACCATACCCTTGTCTGTACATCTACGATAATTGAGAATTTCAATAAGCATTTTTCTACCTAGCTAAAACTACCCCAACCAACAGCTCTGCACAGTCCGCAGCAACCTGCCCAAGCCCCCCCTCCGCTTCTCCTTCACCCAAATCCAGATAGCTGATGTTCTGAATGAGCTGCAAAATCTGGACCACTACAAATCAGCTGGGCTAGACAATCTGGACCTTCTCTTTCTAAAATTATCCACTGCAATTGTTGCAACCCCTATTACTAGCCTGTTCAAACTCTCTTTCGTATCGTCTGAGATACCTAAAGATTAGAAAGCTGCCGCGGTCATCCCCCTCTTCAAAGGGGGAGACACTCTAGACCCAAACTTTTACAGACCTATATCCATCCTGCCCTGCCTTTCAAAATTCTTCAAAAGCCAAGTCAACAAACAGATCACCGACCATTTCGAATCCCACCGTACATTCTCAGCTATGCAATCTGGTTTCTGAGCTGGTCATGGGTGCACCTCAGCCACGCTCAAGGTCCTAAACGATATCATAACCGCCATCGACAAAAGACAGCCGTCTTCATCAACCTGGCCAAGGCTTTCGACTCTGTCAATCACCGCATTCTTATGGGCAGACTCAATAGCCTTGGTTTCTCAAATGACTGCCTTGCCTGGTTCACCAACTACTTCTCAGATAGAATTCAGTGTGTCAAATTGGAGGGCCTGTTGTCTGGACCTCTGGCAGTCTCTATGGTGGTGCCACAGGGTTAAAATCTCGGGCCGACTCTTTTCTCTGTATATATCAATGATGTCGCTCTTGCTGCTGGTGATTCTCTGATTCTCACATTCCGAGGGCCCTCACCTCCTACCTGTAGGTTGTCTCGTTGTTGTTGGTAATCAAGCCTACAACTGAAATGTCGTCTGCAAACTTAATGATTGAGTTGGAAGTCTGCTTGGCCACGCAGTCATGGGTGAACAGGGAGTACAGGAGAGGGCTGAGAACGCACCCCTGTGGGGCCCCAGTGTTGAGGATCAGCTGGGTGGAGATGTTGTTTCCTACCCTCACCACCTGGGGGTGGCCCGTCAGAAAGTCCAGGACAAAGTTGCACAGGGCTGTGTCGAGACCCAGGGTCTCGAGCTTAATGATGAGTTTGGAGGGTACTATGGTGTTAAATGCTGAGCTGTACTCGATGAACAGCATTCTTACATAGGTATTCCTCTTGTCCAGATGGGTTAGGGCAGTGTGCAGTGTGATTGCGATTAGGCTGCCTGTGGACCTATTGGGGCGGTAAGCAAATTGGAGTGGGTCTAGGGTGTCAGGTAGGGTGGAGATGATATGATCCTTGACTAGTCTCTCAAAGCACTTCATGATGACGGAAGTGAGTGCTACGGGGCGATAGTCGTTTATCTCAGTTACCTTAGCTTTCTTGGGAACAGGAACAATGGTGGCCCTCTTGAAGCATGTGGGAACAGCAGACTGGGATAGGGATTGATTGAATATGTCCGTAAACACACCAGCCAGCTGCTCTGCGCATGCTCTGAGGACGTGGCCGGGGATGCCGTCTGGGCCGGCAGCCTTGCGAGGGTTAACACGTTTAAATGTTTTACTCACGTTGGCTGCGGTGAATGAGACTGCAGGTTTTGGTAGCGGGCCGTGTCAGTGGCACTGTATTGTCCTCAAAGTGAGCAAAGAAGTTGTTGAGTTTGTCTGGGAGCGACGGGGCTGGTTTTCTTTTTGTAGTCCGTGATTGACTGTAGACACTGCCACATACGTCTCGTGTCTGAGCCATTGAATTGGGACTACTTTGTCTCTATACTGACGCTTAGCTTGTTTGATTGCCTTGCGGAGGGAATAGCTACACTGTTTGTATTCGGTCATGTTTCCGGTCGCCTTGCCGTGATTAAAAGCAGTGGTTCGCGCTTTCAGTTTTGCGTCAATCCAAGGTTTTTGGTTGGGGAAGGATTTAATAGTCACCTTGGGTACCACATCACCGATGCACTTGATAATAAACTCGCTCACCGAGTATACATCAATGTTATTGTCCGATGCTATCTGGAACATATCCCAGTCCACGTGATCGAAGCAATCTTGAAGCGTGGAATCAGATTGGTCAGACCAGCGATGAACAGACCTGAGTGCGGGAATTTCCTGTTTTAGATTCTGTCTATAGGCTGGGAGTCGTGGTCAGATTTGCCGAAAGGAGGGAGAGGGAGGGCTTTGTATGCGTTGCGGAAATTAGACTAGCAATGATCCAGGGTTTTGCCAGCCTGGGTCGCGCATTCGATATCCTGATAAAATTTAGGGAGCCTTGTTTTCAGATTAGCCTTGTTAAAATCCCCAGCTACAATAAATGCAGCCTCAGCATTTGTGGTTTCCAAATTTCATAGAGTTCAATGAAGTTCTTTCAGGGCCGTCGAGGTGTCTGCTTGTGGGGGGATATACACGGCTGTGATTATAATCGAAGAGAATTCTCTTGGAAGATAATGTGTCCGGCCTTTGATCGTAAGGAATTCTAGGTCAGGTGAACAAAAGGACTGTATGTTGTTATGATCCACCACGACTCGTTAATCATAAGGCATACACCCCCGCCCTACTTCTTACCAGAGAGATGTTTGTTTCTGTTGGCGCGATGCGTGAAGAAACCGGGTGGCTGTACCGACTCCGATAGCGTATCCTGAGTGAGCCATGTTTCCGTGAAACAAATAACGTTACAATCTCTGATGTCTCTCTGGAAGGCAACCCTTGCTCGAATTTCGTCTACCTTGTTGTCAAGAGACTGGACATTGGCGAGTAGTATACTCGGGAGCGGGGAGCGATGTGCCCGTCTACAGACACTGACCAGAATACCGCTCCGTCTGCCCCATCTGCGCCGCCGTTGTTTTGGGTTGCTTACTGGGATCCGATCCACTGTCCTGGGTGATGGTCCAAACAAAGGATCCGCTTTGGGAAAGTCATATTCCTGGACATAATGTTGGTAAGTTGACGTTGCTCTAATATCCAATAGTTTCTCCTGGCTGTAATACTTATTTTCCACCATAATTTGCAAATAAATTCATAAAAAATCCTACAATGTGATTTTCTGGATTTTTTTTCCTCATTTTGTCTGTCATAGTTGAAGTGTACCTATGATGAAAATTACAGGCCTCTCTCATCTTTTTAAGTGAGAGAACTTGCACAATTGGTGGCTGACTAAATACTTTTTTGCCCCACTGTAGTTGGATGGGCTATTTACAGATAGGCTATGTACAGGTGCAGTGATCTGTGAGCTGCTCTTACAGCTGGTGCTTAAAGCTAGTGAGGGAGATATGAGTCTCCAGCTTCAGTGATTTTTGCAGTTCGTTCCAGTCATTGGCAGCAGAGAACTGGAAGGAAAAGCGGCCGAAGGAGGAATTGGCTTTGGGGGTGACCAGTGAAATATACCTGCTGGAGCGTGTGCTACGGGTGGGTGCTGCTATGGTGACCAGTGAGCCGAGATAAGGTGGAGAACTGGAGCAAAGATAATTTGATGACCCCGAGCCAGTGGGTTTGGTGACGAATATGAAGCGAGGGCCAGCCAACGAGAGCATACAGGTCGCAGTGGTGGGTAGTATTTGGGGATTTGGTGACAAAACGGATGGCACTGTGATAGACCGCATCCAATTGCTGAGTAGAGTGTTGGAGGCTATTTTGTAAATGACATCGCCAAAGTCAAGGATCGGTAGGATAGTCAGTTGTACGAGAGTATGTTTGGCAGCATGAGTGAAGGATGCTTTGTTGCGAAATAGGAAGCCGATTCTAGATTTAATTTTGGATTGGAGATGCTTAATGTGAGTCTGGAAGGAGAGTTTACAGTCTAACCAGACACCTAGGTATTTGTAGATGTCCACATATTCTAAGTCAGAACCGTCCAGAGTAGTGATGCTGGGCGGGCGGGCAGGTGTGGGCAGCGATCGGTTGAAGAGCATACATTTAGTGAAAGGGACACAATGAGATAGCCGACTGGTTAAGGACTGGGAGTTAACAGAGCAAGCTGCGATGGCCAAGTGGTTAAGGCGTTGGACTTGAAATCCAATGGGGTCTCCCCGCGTGTAGGTTTGAACCCTGCTCGCAGCCCTGTGACAAATCAGTCTCTACATTTAACATATCCTTAATGTGTGAACTTGTCCTTTGATTCAAGTGCTCAGAATTTATCTTACTTGACGAACAGTTCAAATAGGCTCTTCAGTAGCGATAATCTGGTCTTCATAGAGGTGAATTTTTTTATATATATATATTTCTTCACCTTTATTTAACCAGGTAGGCTTGTTGAGAACAAGTTCTCATTTACAACTGCGACCTGGCCAAGATAAAGCAAAGCAGTGCGACACAAACAACAACACAGAGTTACACATGGAATAAACAAACATACTGGCAATAATACAATAGAAAAAGTCTATATACATTGTGTGCAAATGAGGTAGGATAAGGGAGGTAAGGCAATAAATAGGCCATAGTGGCAAAATAATTACAATATAGCAATTAAACACTGGAGTGATAGATGTGCAGAAGATGAGTGTGCGAGTAGAGATATTGGGGTGCAAAGGAGCAAAATAAATCAAATAAATAACAGTATGGGGATGAGGTAGTTGGATGGGCTATTTACAGATGGGCTATGTACAGGTGCAGTGATCTGTGAGCTGCTCTGACAGCTGGTGCTTAAAGCTAGTGAGGGAGATATGAGTCTCCAGCTTCAGTGATTTTTGCAGTTCGTTCCAGTCATTGGCAGCAGAGAACTGGATGGAAAAGCGGTCAAGGAGGAATTGGCTTTGGGGGTGACCAGTGAAATATACCTGCTGGAGCGTGTGCTACAGGTGGGTGCTGCTATGGTGACCAGTGAGCTGAGATAAGGCGGAGAACTGGAGCAAAGACAATTTGATGACTGGGAGCCAGTTGGTTTGGTGACGAATATGAAGCGAGGGCCAGCCAACGAGCATACAGGTCGTAGTGGTGGGTAGTATTTGGGGATTTGGTGACAAAGCGGATGTCACTGTGATAGACCGCATCCAATTGCTGTGTAGAGTGTTGGAGGCTATTTTGTAAATGACATCGCCAAAGTCAAGGATCGGTAGGATAGTCAGTTGTACGAGTATGTTTGGCAGCATGAGTGAAGGATGCTTTGTTGCGAAATAGGAAGCCGATTCTAGATTTAATTTTGGATTGGAGATGCTTAATGTGAGTCTGGAAGGAGAGTTTACAGTCTAACCAGACACCTAGGTATTTGTAGATGTCCACATATTCTAAGTCAGAACCGTCCAGAGTAGTGATGCTGGGCGGGCGGGCAGGTGTGGGCAGCGATCGGTTGAAGAGCATACATTTAGTGAAAGGGACACAATGAGATAGCCGACTGGTTAAGGACTGGGAGTTAACAGAGCAAGCTGCGATGGCCAAGGGGTTAAGGCGTTGGACTTGAAATCTAATGGGGTCTCCCCGCGTAGGTTTGAACCCTGCTCGCAGCGCTGTGACAAACCAGTCTCTACATTTAACATATCCTTGATATGGATAACTTGTCCTTTGATTCAAGTGCTCAGAATTTATCTTACTTGACGAACAGTTCAAATAGGCTCTTCAGTAGTGATAATCTGGTCTTCATAGAGGTGAATTTTTTATATATATATATATTTCTTCACCTTTATTTAACCAGGTAGGCTTGTTGAGAACAAGTTCTCATTTACAACTGCGACCTGGCCAAGATAAAGCAAAGCAGTGCGACACAAAAAACAACAACACAGAATTACACATGGAATAAACAAACATACAGTCAATAATACAATAGAAAAAGTCTATATACATTGTGTGCAAATGAGGTAGGATAAGGGAGGTAAGGCAATAAATAGGCTATAGTGGCAAAATAATTACAATATAGCAATTAAACACTGGAGTGATAGATGTGCAGAAGATGAGTGTGCGAGTAGAGATATTGGGGTGCAAAGGAGCAAAATAAATCAAATAAATAACAGTATGGGGATGAGGTAGTTGGATGGGCTATTTACAGATGGGCTATGTACAGGTGCAGTGATCTGTGAGCTGCTCTGACAGCTGGTGCTTAAAGCTAGTGAGGGAGATATGAGTCTCCAGCTTCAGTGATTTTTGCAGTTCGTTCCAGTCATTGGCAGCAGAGAACTGGAAGGAAAAGCGGCCGAAGGAGGAATTGGCTTTGGGGGTGACCAGTGAAATATACCTGCTGGAGCGTGTGCTACAGGTGGGTGCTGCTATGGTGACCAGTGAGCTGAGATAAGGCGGAGAACTGGAGCAAAGACAATTTGATGACCGGGAGCCAGTGGGTTTGGTGACGAATATGAAGCGAGGGCCAGCCAACGATAGCATACAGGTCGCAGTGGTGGGTAGTATTTGGGGATTTGGTGACAAAACAGATGGCACTGTGATAGACCGCATCCAATTGCTGAGTAGAGTGTTGGAGGCTATTTTGTAAATGACATCGCCAAAGTCAAGGATCGATAGGATAGTCAGTTGTACGAGAGTATGTTTGGCAGCATGAGTGAAGGATGCTTTGTTGCAAAATAGGAAGCCGATTCTAGATTTAATTTTGGATTGGAGATGCTTAATGTGAGTCTGGAAGGAGAGTTTACAGTCTAACCAGACACCTAGGTATTTGCAGATGTCCACATATTCTAAGTCAGAACCGTCCAGAGTAGTGATGCTGGGCGGGCGGGCAGGTGTGGGCAGCGATCGGTTGAAGAGCATACATTTAGTGAAAGGGACACAATGAGATAGCCGACTGGTTAAGGACTGGGAGTTAACAGAGCAAGCTGCGATGGCCGAGTGGTTAAGGCGTTGGACTTGAAATCCAATGGGGTATCCCACAGAGGTTCGAACCCTGCTCGCAGCGCTGTGACAAACCAGTCTCTACATTTAACATATCCTTGATATGGATAATGTGTGAACTTGTCCTTTGATTCAAGTGCTCAGAATTTATCTTACTTGACGAACAGTTCAAATAGGCTCTTCAGTAGTGATAATCTTGGTCTTTATAGAGGTGAATTTTTTATATATATATATATTTCTTCGCCTTTATTTAACCAGGTAGGCTAGTTGAGAACAAGTTCTCATTTACAACTGCGACCTGGCCAAGATAAAGCAAAGCAGGGCGACACAAACAACAACACAGAGTTACACATGGAATAAACAAACATACAGTCAATAATACAATAGAAAAAGTCTATATACATTGTGTGCAAATGAGGTAGGATAAGGGAGGTAAGGCAATAAATAGGCTATAGTGGCGAAATAATTACAATATAGCAATTAAACACTGGAGTGATAGATGTGCAGAAGATGAGTGTGCGAGTAGAGATATTGGGGTGCAAAGGAGCAAAATAAATCAAATAAATAACAGTATGGGGATGAGGTAGTTGGATGGGCTATTTACAGATGGGCTATATACAGGTGCAGTGATCTGTGAGCTGCTCTGACAGCTGGTGCTTAAAGCTAGTGAGGGAGATATGAGTCTCCAGCTTCAGTGATTTTTGCAGTTCGTTCCAGTCATTGGCAGCAGAGAACTGGAAGGAAAAGCGGCCGAAGGAGGAATTGGCTTTGGGGGTGACCAGTGAAATATACCTGCTGGAGCGTGTGCTACAGGTGGGTGCTGCTATGGTGACCAGTGAGCTGAGATAAGGCGGAGAACTGGAGCAAAGACAATTTGATGACTGGGAGCCAGTTGGTTTGGCGACGAATATGAAGCGAGGGCCAGCCAACGAGAGCATACAGGTCGCAGTGGTGGGTAGTATTTGGGGATTTGGTGACAAAACGGATGTCACTGTGATAGACCGCATCCAATTGCTGTGTAAAGAGTGTTGGAGGCTATTTTGTAAATGACATCGCCAAAGTCAAGGATCGGTAGGATAGTCAGTTGTACGAGAGTATGTTTGGCAGCATGAGTGAAGGATGCTTTGTTGCGAAATATGAAGCCGATTCTAGATTTAATTTTGGATTGGAGATGCTTAATGTGAGTCTGGAAGGAGAGTTTACAGTCTAACCAGACACCTAGGTATTTGCAGATGTCCACATATTCTAAGTCAGAACCGTCCAGAGTAGTGATGCTGGGCGGGCGGGCAGGTGTGGGCAGCGATCGGTTGAAGAGCATACATTTAGTGAAATGGACACAATGAGATAGCCGACTGGTTAAGGACTGGGAGTTAACAGAGCAAGCTGCGATGGCCGAGTGGTTAAGGCGTTGGACTTGAAATCCAATGGGGTATCCCCGCGTAGGTTCGAACCCTGCTCGCAGCGCTGTGACAAACCAGTCTCTACATTTAACATATCCTTGATATGGATAATGTGTGAACTTGTCCTTTGATTCAAGTGCTCAGAATTTATCTTACTTGACGAACAGTTCAAATAGGCTCTTCAGTAGCGATAATCTGGTCTTTATAGAGGTGAATTTTTTTATATATATATATATTTCTTCACCTTTATTTAACCAGGTAGGCTAGTTGAGAACAAGTTCTCATTTACAACTGCGACCTGGCCAAGATAAAGCAAAGCAGGGCGACACAAACAACAACACAGAGTTACACATGGAATAAACAAACATACAGTCAATAATACAATAGAAAAAGTCTATATACATTGTGTGCAAATGAGGTAGGATAAGGGAGGTAAGGCAATAAATAGGCTATAGTGGAAATAATTACAATATAGCAATTAAACACTGGAGTGATAGATGTGCAGAAGATGAGTGTGCGAGTAGAGATACTGGGGTGCAAAGGAGCAAAATAAATCAAATAAATAACAGTATGGGGATGAGGTAGTTGGATGGGCTATTTACAGATGGGCTATTTACAGGTGCAGTGATCTGTGAGCTGCTCTGATAGCTGGTGCTTAAAGCTAGTGAGGGAGATATGAGTCTCCAGCTTCAGTGATTTTTGCAGTTCGTTCCAGTCATTGGCAGCAGAGAACTGGATGGAAAGGCGGCCGAAGGAGGAATTGGCTTTGGGGGTGACCAGTGAAATATACCTGCTGGAGCGTGTGCTACAGGTGGGTGCTGCTATGGTGACCAGTGAGCTGAGATAAGGCGGAGAACTGGAGCAAAGACAATTTGATGACCGGGAGCCAGTGGGTTTGGTGACGAATATGAAGCGAGGGCCAGCCAACGAGAGCATACAGGTCGCAGTGGTGGGTAGTATTTGGGGATTTGGTGACAAAACGGATGTCACTGTGATAGACCGCATCCAATTGCTGTGTAGAGTGTTGGAGGCTATTTTGTAAATGACATCGCCAAAGTCAAGGATCGGTAGGATAGTCAGTTGTACGAGAGTATGTTTGGCAGCATGAGTGAAGGATGCTTTGTTGCGAAATAGGAAGCCGATTCTAGATTTAATTTTGGATTGGAGATGCTTAATGTGAGTCTGGAAGGAGAGTTTACAGTCTAACCAGACACCTAGGTATTTGCAGATGTCCACATATTCTAAGTCAGAACCGTCCAGAGTAGTGATGCTGGGCGGGCGGGCAGGTGTGGGCAGCGATCGGTTGAAGAGCATACATTTAGTGAAAGGGACACAATGAGATAGCCGACTGGTTAAGGACTGGGAGTTAACAGAGCAAGCTGCGATGGCCGAGTGGTTAAGGCGTTGGACTTGAAATCCAATGGGGTATCCCCGCGTAGGTTCGAACCCTGCTCGCAGCGCTGTGACAAACCAGTCTCTACATTTAACATATCCTTGATATGGATAATGTGTGAACTTGTCCTTTGATTCAAGTGCTCAGAATTTATCTTACTTGACGAACAGTTCAAATAGGCTCTTCAGTAGTGATAATCTGGTCTTTATAGAGGTGAATTTTTTTATATATATATATTTCTTCACCTTTATTTAACCAGGTAGGCTAGTTGAGAACAAGTTCTCATTTACAACTGCGACCTGGCCAAGATAAAGCAAAGCAGTGCGACACAAACAACAACACAGAGTTACACATGGAATAAACAAACATACAGTCAATAATACAATAGAAAAAGTCTATATACATTGTGTGCAAATGAGGTAGGATAAGGGAGGTAAGGCAATAAATAGGCTATAGTGGCGAAATAATTACAATATAGCAATTAAACACTGGAGTGATAGATGTGCAGAAGATGAGTGTGCAGTAGAGATACTGGGGTGCAAAGGAGCAAAATAAATCAAATAAATAACAGTATGGGGATGAGGTAGTTGGATGGGCTATTTACAGATGGGCTATTTACAGGTGCAGTGATCTGTGAGCTGCTCTGACAGCTGGTGCTTAAAGCTAGTGAGGGAGATATGAGTCTCCAGCTTCAGTGATTTTTGCAGTTCGTTCCAGTCATTGGCAGCAGAGAACTGGATGGAAAGGCGGCCGAAGGAGGAATTGGCTTTGGGGGTGACCAGTGAAATATACCTGCTGGAGCGTGTGCTACAGGTGGGTGCTGCTATGGTGACCAGTGAGCTGAGATAAGGCGGAGAACTGGAGCAAAGACAATTTGATGACTGGGAGCCAGTTGGTTTGGCGACGAATATGAAGCGAGGGCCAGCCAACGAGAGCATACAGGTCGTAGTGGTGGGTAGTATTTGGGGATTTGGTGACAAAACGGATGTCACTGTGATAGACCGCATCCAATTGCTGTGTAGAGTGTTGGAGGCTATTTTGTAAATGACATCGCCAAAGTCAAGGATCGGTAGGATAGTCAGTTGTACGAGAGTATGTTTGGCAGCATGAGTGAAGGATGCTTTGTTGCGAAATAGGAAGCCGATTCTAGATTTAATTTTGGATTGGAGATGCTTAATGTGAGTCTGGAAGGAGAGTTTACAGTCTAACCAGACACCTAGGTATTTGCAGATGTCCACATATTCTAAGTCAGAACCGTCCAGAGTAGTGATGCTGGGCGGGCGGGCAGGTGTGGGCAGCGATCGGTTGAAGAGCATACATTTAGTGAAAGGGACACAATGAGATAGCCGACTGGTTAAGGACTGGGAGTTAACAGAGCAAGCTGCGATGGCCGAGTGGTTAAGGCGTTGGACTTGAAATCCAATGGGGTATCCCCGCGTAGGTTCGAACCCTGCTCGCAGCGCTGTGACAAACCAGTCTCTACATTGAACATATCCTTGATATGGATAACTTGTCCTTTGATTCAAGTGCTCAGAATTTATCTTACTTGACGAACAGTTCAAATAGGCTCTTCAGTAGTGATAATCTGGACTTTATAGAGGTGAATTATTTTATATATATATATTTCTTCACCTTTATTTAACCAGGTAGGCTAGTTGAGAACAAGTTCTCATTTACAACTGCGACCTGGCCAAGATAAAGCAAAGCAGTGCGACACAAACAACAACACAGAGTTACACATGGAATAAACAAACATACAGTCAATAATACAATAGAAAAAGTCTATATACATTGTGTGCAAATGAGGTAGGATAAGGGAGGTAAGGCAATAAATAGGCTATAGTGGCGAAATAATTACAATATAGCAATTAAACACTGGAGTGATAGATGTGCAGAAGATGAGTGTGCAGTAGAGATACTGGGGTGCAAAGGAGCAAAATAAATCAAATAAATAACAGTATGGGGATGAGGTAGTTGGATGGGCTATTTACAGATGGGCTATATACAGGTGCAGTGATCTGTGAGCTGCTCTGACAGCTGGTGCTTAAAGCTAGTGAGGGAGATATGAGTCTCCAGCTTCAGTGATTTTTGCAGTTCGTTCCAGTCATTGGCAGCAGAGAACTGGATGGAAAGGCGGCCGAATGAGGAATTGGCTTTGGGGGTGACCAGTGAAATATACCTGTTGGATCGTGTGCTACAGGTGGGTGCTGCTATGGTGACCAGTGAGCTGAGATAAGGCGGAGAACTGGAGCAAAGACAATTTGATGACTGGGAGCCAGTTGGTTTGGCGACGAATATGAAGCGAGGGCCAGCCAACGAGAGCATACAGGTCGTAGTGGTGGGTAGTATTTGGGGATTTGGTGACAAAACGGATGTCACTGTGATAGACCGCATCCAATTGCTGTGTAAAGTGTTGGAGGCTATTTTGTAAATGACATCGCCAAAGTCAAGGATCGGTAGGATAGTCAGTTGTACGAGAGTATGTTTGGCAGCATGAGTGAAGGATGCTTAGTTGCGAAATAGGAAGCCGATTCTAGATTTAATTTTGGATTGGAGATGCTTAATGTGAGTCTGGAAGGAGAGTTTACAGTCTAACCAGACACCTAGGTATTTGCAGATGTCCACATATTCTAAGTCAGAACCGTCCAGAGTAGTGATGCTGGGCGGGCGGGCAGGTGTGGGCAGCGATCGGTTGAAGAGCATACATTTAGTGAAAGGGACACAATGAGATAGCCGACTGGTTAAGGACTGGGAGTTAACAGAGCAAGCTGCGATGGCCGAGTGGTTAAGGCGTTGGACTTGAAATCCAATGGGGTATCCCGCGAGGTTCGAACCCTGCTCGCAGCGCTGTGACAAACCAGTCTCTACATTTAACATATCCTTGATATGGATAATGTGTCAACTTGTCCTTTGATTCAAGTGCTCAGAATTTATCTTACTTGACGAACAGTTCAAATAGGCTCTTCAGTAGTGATAATCTGGTCTTTATAGAGGTGAATTTTTTTATATATATATATTTCTTCACCTTTATTTAACCAGGTAGGCTAGTTGAGAACAAGTTCTCATTTACAACTGCGACCTGGCCAAGATAAAGCAAAGCAGTGCGACACAAACAACAACACAGAGTTACACATGGAATAAACAAACATACAGTCAATAATACAATAGAAAAAGTCTATATACATTGTGTGCAAATGAGGTAGGATAAGGGAGGTAAGGCAATAAATAGGCTATAGTGGCGAAATAATTACAATATAGCAATTAAACACTGGAGTGATAGATGTGCAGAAGATGAGTGTGCGAGTAGAGATATTGGGGTGCAAAGGAGCAAAATAAATCAAATAAATAACAGTATGGGGATGAGGTAGTTGGATGGGCTATTTACAGATGGGCTATTTACAGGTGCAGTGATCTGTGAGCTGCTCTGATAGCTGGTGCTTAAAGCTAGTGAGGGAGATATGAGTCTCCAGCTTCAGTGATTTTTGCAGTTCGTTCCAGTCATTGGCAGCAGAGAACTGGATGGAAAGGCGGCCGAATGAGGAATTGGCTTTGGGGGTGACCAGTGAAATATACCTGTTGGATCGTGTGCTACAGGTGGGTGCTGCTATGGTGACCAGTGAGCTGAGATAAGGCGGAGAACTGGAGCAAAGACAATTTGATGACTGGGAGCCAGTTGGTTTGGCGACGAATATGAAGCGAGGGCCAGCCAACGAGAGCATACAGGTCGTAGTGGTGGGTAGTATTTGGGGATTTGGTGACAAAACGGATGTCACTGTGATAGACCGCATCCAATTGCTGTGTAAAGTGTTGGAGGCTATTTTGTAAATGACATCGCCAAAGTCAAGGATCGGTAGGATAGTCAGTTGTACGAGAGTATGTTTGGCAGCATGAGTGAAGGATGCTTAGTTGCGAAATAGGAAGCCGATTCTAGATTTAATTTTGGATTGGAGATGCTTAATGTGAGTCTGGAAGGAGAGTTTACAGTCTAACCAGACACCTAGGTATTTGCAGATGTCCACATATTCTAAGTCAGAACCGTCCAGAGTAGTGATGCTGGGCGGGCGGGCAGGTGTGGGCAGCGATCGGTTGAAGAGCATACATTTAGTGAAAGGGACACTATGAGATAGCCGACTGGTTAAGGACTGGGAGTTAACAGAGCAAGCTGCGATGGCCGAGTGGTTAAGGCGTTGGACTTGAAATCCAATGGGGTATCCCGCGTTAGGTTCGAACCCTGCTCGCAGCGCTGTGACAAACCAGTCTCTACATTTAACATATCCTTGATATGGATAATGTGTCAACTTGTCCTTTGATTCAAGTGCTCAGAATTTATCTTACTTGACGAACAGTTCAAATAGGCTCTTCAGTAGTGATAATCTGGTCTTTATAGAGGTGAATTTTTTATATATATATATATTTCTTCACCTTTATTTAACCAGGTAGGCTAGTTGAGAACAAGTTCTCATTTACAACTGCGACCTGGCCAAGATAAAGCAAAGCAGTGCGACACAAACAACAACACAGAGTTACACATGGAATAAACAAACATACAGTCAATAATACAATAGAAAAAGTCTATATACATTGTGTGCAAATGAGGTAGGATAAGGGAGGTAAGGCAATAAATAGGCTATAGTGGCGAAATAATTACAATATAGCAATTAAACACTGGAGTGATAGATGTGCAGAAGATGAGTGTGCGAGTAGAGATACTGGGGTGCAAAGGAGCAAAATAAATCAAATAAATAACAGTATGGGGATGAGGTAGTTGGATGGGCTATTTACAGATGGGCTATGTACAGGTGCAGTGATCTGTGAGCTGCTCTGACAGCTGGTGCTTAAAGCTAGTGAGGGAGATATGAGTCTCCAGCTTCAGTGATTTTGCAGTTCGTTCCAGTCATTGGCAGCAGAGAACTGGATGGAAAGGCGGCCGAATGAGGAATTGGCTTTGGGGGTGACCAGTGAAATATACCTGTTGGATCGTGTGCTACAGGTGGGTGCTGCTATGGTGACCAGTGAGCTGAGATAAGGCGGAGAACTGGAGCAAAGACAATTTGATGACTGGGAGCCAGTTGGTTTGGCGACGAATATGAAGCGAGGGCCAGCCAACGAGCATACAGGTCGCAGTGGTGGGTAGTATTTGGGGATTTGGTGACAAAACGGATGTCACTGTGATAGACCGCATCCAATTGCTGTGTAAAGTGTTGGAGGCTATTTTGTAAATGACATCGCCAAAGTCAAGGATCGGTAGGATAGTCAGTTGTACGAGTATGTTTGGCAGCATGAGTGAAGGATGCTTTGTTGCGAAATAGGAAGCCGATTCTAGATTTAATTTTGGATTGGAGATGCTTAATGTGAGTCTGGAAGGAGAGTTTACAGTCTAACCAGACACCTAGGTATTTGCAGATGTCCACATATTCTAAGTCAGAACCGTCCAGAGTAGTGATGCTGGGCGGGCGGGCAGGTGTGGGCAGCGATCGGTTGAAGAGCATACATTTAGTGAAAGGGACACAATGAGATAGCCGACTGGTTAAGGACTGGGAGTTAACAGAGCAAGCTGCGATGGCCGAGTGGTTAAGGCGTTGGACTTGAAATCCAATGGGGTATCCCCCGCGTAGGTTCGAACCCTGCTCGCAGCGCTGTGACAAACCAGTCTCTACATTGAACATGTCCTTGATATGGATAACTTGTCCTTTGATTCAAGTGCTCAGAATTTATCTTACTTGACGAACAGTTCAAATAGGCTCTTCAGTAGTGATAATCTGGACTTTATAGAGGTGAATTTTTTTATATATATATATATTTCTTCACCTTTATTTAACCAGGTAGGCTAGTTGAGAACAAGTTCTCATTTACAACTGCGACCTGGCCAAGATAAAGCAAAGCAGTGCGACACAAACAACAACACAGAGTTACACATGGAATAAACAAACATACAGTCAATAATACAATAGAAAAAGTCTATATACATTGTGTGCAAATGAGGTAGGATAAGGGAGGTAAGGCAATAAATAGGCTATAGTGGCGAAATAATTACAATATAGCAATTAAACACTGGAGTGATAGATGTGCAGAAGATGAGTGTGCGAGTAGAGATATTGGGGTGCAAAGGAGCAAAATAAATCAAATAAATAACAGTATGGGGATGAGGTAGTTGGATGGGCTATTTACAGATGGGCTATATACAGGTGCAGTGATCTGTGAGCTGCTCTGACAGCTGGTGCTTAAAGCTAGTGAGGGAGATATGAGTCTCCAGCTTCAGTGATTTTGCAGTTCGTTCCAGTCATTGGCAGCAGAGAACTGGATGGAAAGGCGGCCGAAGGAGGAATTGGCTTTGGGGGTGACCAGTGAAATATACCTGCTGGAGCGTGTGCTACAGGTGGGTGCTGCTATGGTGACCAGTGAGCTGAGATAAGGCGGAGAACTGGAGCAAAGACAATTTGATGACTGGGAGCCAGTTGGTTTGGCGGCGAATATGAAGCGAGGGCCAGCCAGCGAGAGCATACAGGTCGCAGTGGTGGGTAGTATTTGGGGATTTGGTGACAAAACGGATGTCACTGTGATAGACCGCATCCAATTGCTGTGTAGAGTGTTGGAGGCTATTTTGTAAATGACATCGCCAAAGTCAAGGATCGGTAGGATAGTCAGTTGTGAGAGTATGTTTGGCAGCATGAGTGAAGGATGCTTTGTTGCGAAATAGGAAGCCGATTCTAGATTTAATTTTGGATTGGAGATGCTTAATGTGAGTCTGGAAGGAGAGTTTACAGTCTAACCAGACACCTAGGTATTTGTAGATGTCCACATATTCTAAGTCAGAACCGTCCAGAGTAGTGATGCTGGGCGGGCGGGCAGGTGTGGGCAGCGATCGGTTGAAGAGCATACATTTAGTGAAAGGGACACAATGAGATAGCCGACTGGTTAAGGACTGGGAGTTAACAGAGCAAGCTGCGATGGCCGAGTGGTTAAGGCGTTGGACTTGAAATCCAATGGGGTATCCCCGCGTAGGTTCGAACCCTGCTCGCAGCGCTGTGACAAACCAGTCTCTACATTTAACATATCCTTGATATGGATAATGTGTCAACTTGTCCTTTGATTCAAGTGCTCAGAATTTATCTTACTTGACGAACAGTTCAAATAGGCTCTTCAGTAGCGATAATCTGGTCTTTATAGAGGTGAATTTTTTTATATATATATATATTTCTTCACCTTTATTTAACCAGGTAGGCTAGTTGAGAACAAGTTCTCATTTACAACTGCGACCTGGCCAAGATAAAGCAAAGCAGTGCGACACAAACAACAACACAGAGTTACACATGGAATAAACAAACATACAGTCAATAATACAATAGAAAAAGTCTATATACATTGTGTGCAAATGAGGTAGGATAAGGGAGGTAAGGCAATAAATAGGCTATAGTGGCGAAATAATTACAATATAGCAATTAAACACTGGAGTGATAGATGTGCAGAAGATGAGTGTGCGAGTAGAGATACTGGGGTGCAAAGGAACAAAATAAATCAAATAAATAACAGTATGGGGATGAGGTAGTTGGATGGGCTATTTACAGATGGGCTATTTACAGGTGCAGTGATCTGTGAGCTGCTCTGATAGCTGGTGCTTAAAGCTAGTGAGGGAGATATGAGTCTCCAGCTTCAGTGATTTTTGCAGTTCGTTCCAGTCATTGGCAGCAGAGAACTGGATGGAAAGGCGGCCGAAGGAGGAATTGGCTTTGGGGGTGACCAGTGAAATATACCTGCTGGATCGTGTGCTACAGGTGGGTGCTGCTATGGTGACCAGTGAGCTGAGATAAGGCGGAGAACTGGAGCAAAGACAATTTGATGACTGGGAGCCAGTTGGTTTGGCGACGAATATGAAGCGAGGGCCAGCCAACGAGAGCATACAGGTCGCAGTGGTGGGTAGTATTTGGGGATTTGGTGACAAAGCGGATGTCACTGTGATAGACCGCATCCAATTGCTGTGTAAAGTGTTGGAGGCTATTTTGTAAATGACATCGCCAAAGTCAAGGATCGGTAGGATAGTCAGTTGTACGAGAGTATGTTTGGCAGCATGAGTGAAGGATGCTTTGTTGCGAAATAGGAAGCCGATTCTAGATTTAATTTTGGATTGGAGATGCTTAATGTGAGTCTGGAAGGAGAGTTTACAGTCTAACCAGACACCTAGGTATTTGCAGATGTCCACATATTCTAAGTCAGAACCGTCCAGAGTAGTGATGCTGGGCGGGCGGGCAGGTGTGGGCAGCGATCGGTTGAAGAGCATACATTTAGTGAAAGGGACACAATGAGATAGCCGACTGGTTAAGGACTGGGAGTTAACAGAGCAAGCTGCGATGGCCGAGTGGTTAAGGCGTTGGACTTGAAATCCAATGGGGTATCCCCGCGTAGGTTCGAACCCTGCTCGCAGCGCTGTGACAAACCAGTCTCTACATTTAACATATCCTTGATATGGATAATGTGTGAACTTGTCCTTTGATTCAAGTGCTCAGAATTTATCTTACTTGACGAACAGTTCAAATAGGCTCTTCAGTAGTGATAATCTGGTCTTTATAGAGGTGAATTTTTTTATATATATATATATTTCTTCACCTTTATTTAACCAGGTAGGCTAGTTGAGAACAAGTTCTCATTTACAACTGCGACCTGGCCAAGATAAAGCAAAGCAGTGCGACACAAACAACAACACAGAGTTACACATGGAATAAACAAACATACAGTCAATAATACAATAGAAAAAGTCTATATACATTGTGTGCAAATGAGGTAGGATAAGGGAGGTAAGGCAATAAATAGGCTATAGTGGCGAAATAATTACAATATAGCAATTAAACACTGGAGTGATAGATGTGCAGAAGATGAGTGTGCAGTAGAGATACTGGGGTGCAAAGGAGCAAAATAAATCAAATAAATAACAGTATGGGGATGAGGTAGTTGGATGGGCTATTTACAGATGGGCTATGTACAGGTGCAGTGATCTGTGAGCTGCTCTGACAGCTGGTGCTTAAAGCTAGTGAGGGAGATATGAGTCTCCAGCTTCAGTGATTTTTGCAGTTCGTTCCAGTCATTGGCAGCAGAGAACTGGATGGAAAGGCGGCCGAAGGAGGAATTGGCTTTGGGGGTGACCAGTGAAATATACCTGCTGGAGCGTGTGCTACAGGTGGGTGCTGCTATGGTGACCAGTGAGCTGAGATAAGGCGGAGAACTGGAGCAAAGACAATTTGATGACTGGGAGCCAGTTGGTTTGGCGGCGAATATGAAGCGAGGGCCAGCCAGCGAGAGCATACAGGTCGCAGTGGTGGGTAGTATTTGGGGATTTGGTGACAAAGCGGATGTCACTGTGATAGACCGCATCCAATTGCTGTGTAGAGTGTTGGAGGCTATTTTGTAAATGACATCGCCAAAGTCAAGGATCGGTAGGATAGTCAGTTGTACGAGAGTATGTTTGGCAGCATGAGTGAAGGATGCTTTGTTGCGAAATAGGAAGCCGATTCTAGATTTAATTTTGGATTGGAGATGCTTAATGTGAGTCTGGAAGGAGAGTTTACAGTCTAACCAGACACCTAGGTATTTGTAGATGTCCACATATTCTAAGTCAGAACCGTCCAGAGTAGTGATGCTGGGCGGGCGGGCAGGTGTGGGCAGCGATCGGTTGAAGAGCATACATTTAGTGAAAGGGACACAATGAGATAGCCGACTGGTTAAGGACTGGGAGTTAACAGAGCAAGCTGCGATGGCCGAGTGGTTAAGGCGTTGGACTTGAAATCCAATGGGGTATCCCCGCGTAGGTTCGAACCCTGCTCGCAGCGCTGTGACAAACCAGTCTCTACATTTAACATATCCTTGATATGGATAATGTGTGAACTTGTCCTTTGATTCATGTGCTCAGAATTTATCTTACTTGACGAACAGTTCAAATAGGCTCTTCAGTAGTGATAATCTGGACTTTATAGAGGTGAATTTTTTTATATATATATATATTTCTTCACCTTTATTTTACCAGGTAGGCTAGTTGAGAACAAGTTCTCATTTACAACTGCGACCTGGCCAAGATGAAGCAAAGCAGGGCGACACAAACAACAACACAGAGTTACACATGGAATAAACAAACATACAGTCAATAATACAATAGAAAAAGTCTATATACATTGTGTGCAAATGAGGTAGGATAAGGGAGGTAAGGCAATAAATAGGCTATAGTGGCGAAATAATTACAATATAGCAATTAAACACTGGAGTGATAGATGTGCAGAAGATGAGTGTGCGAGTAGAGATACTGGGGTGCAAAGGAGCAAAATAAATCAAATAAATAACAGTATGGGGATGAGGTAGTTGGATGGGCTATTTACAGATGGGCTATGTACAGGTGCAGTGATCTGTGAGCTGCTCTGACAGCTGGTGCTTAAAGCTAGTGAGGGAGATATGAGTCTCCAGCTTCAGTGATTTTTGCAGTTCGTTCCAGTCATTGGCAGCAGAGAACTGGATGGAAAGGCGGCCGAAGGAGGAATTGGCTTTGGGGGTGACCAGTGAAATATACCTGCTGGAGCGTGTGCTACAGGTGGGTGCTGCTATGGTGACCAGTGAGCTGAGATAAGGCGGAGAACTGGAGCAAAGATAATTTGATGACTGGGAGCCAGTGGGTTTGGCGGCGAATATGAAGCGAGGGCCAGCCAACGAGAGCATACAGGTCGTAGTGGTGGGTAGTATTTGGGGATTTGGTGACAAAACGGATGTCACTGTGATAGACCGCATCCAATTGCTGTGTAGAGTGTTGGAGGCTATTTTGTAAATGACATCGCCAAAGTCAAGGATCGGTAGGATAGTCAGTTGTACGAGAGTATGTTTGGCAGCATGAGTGAAGGATGCTTTGTTGCGAAATAGGAAGCCGATTCTAGATTTAATTTTGGATTGGAGATGCTTAATGTGAGTCTGGAAGGAGAGTTTACAGTCTAACCAGACACCTAGGTATTTGTAGATGTCCACATATTCTAAGTCAGAACCGTCCAGAGTAGTGATGCTGGGCGGGCGGGCAGGTGTGGGCAGCGATCGGTTGAAGAGCATACATTTAGTGAAAGGGACACAATGAGATAGCCGACTGGTTAAGGACTGTGAGTTAACAGAGCAAGCTGCGATGGCCGAGTGGTTAAGGCGTTGGACTTGAAATCCAATGGGGTATCCCGCAGTGAGGTTCGAACCCTGCTCGCAGCGCTGTGACAAACCAGTCTCTACATTTAACATATCCTTGATATGGATAATGTGTCAACTTGTCCTTTGATTCAAGTGCTCAGAATTTATCTTACTTGACGAACAGTTCAAATAGGCTCTTCAGTAGTGATAATCTGGTCTTTATAGAGGTGAATTTTTTATATATATATATTTCTTCACCTTTATTTAACCAGGTAGGCTAGTTGAGAACAAGTTCTCATTTACAACTGCGACCTGGCCAAGATAAAGCAAAGCAGTGCGACACAAACAACAACACAGAGTTACACATGGAATAAACAAACATACAGTCAATAATACAATAGAAAAAGTCTATATACATTGTGTGCAAATGAGGTAGGATAAGGGAGGTAAGGCAATAAATAGGCTATAGTGGCGAAATAATTACAATATAGCAATTAAACACTGGAGTGATAGATGTGCAGAAGATGAGTGTGCGAGTAGAGATACTGGGGTGCAAAGGAGCAAAATAAATCAAATAAATAACAGTATGGGGATGAGGTAGTTGGATGGGCTATTTACAGATGGGCTATGTACAGGTGCAGTGATCTGTGAGCTGCTCTGACAGCTGGTGCTTAAAGCTAGTGAGGGAGATATGAGTCTCCAGCTTCAGTGATTTTTGCAGTTCGTTCCAGTCATTGGCAGCAGAGAACTGGAAGGAAAGGCGGCCGAAGGAGGAATTGGCTTTGGGGGTGACCAGTGAAATATACCTGCTGGAGCGTGTGCTACGGGTGGGTGCTGCTATGGTAACCAGTGAGCTGAGATAAGGCGGAGAACTGGAGCAAAGATAATTTGATGACTGGTAGCCTGTGGGTTTGGCGACGAATATGAAGCGAGGGCCAGCCAACGAGAGCATACAGGTCGCAGTGGTGGGTAGTATTTGGGGATTTGGTGACAAAGCGGATGTCACTGTGATAGACCGCATCCAATTGCTGTGTAGAGTGTTGGAGGCTATTTTGTAAATGACATCGCCAAAGTCAAGGATCGGTAGGATAGTCAGTTGTACGAGAGTATGTTTGGCAGCATGAGTGAAGGATGCTTTGTTGCGAAATAGGAAGCCGATTCTAGATTTAATTTTGGATTGGAGATGCTTAATGTGAGTCTGGAAGGAGAGTTTACAGTCTAACCAGACACCTAGGTATTTGTAGATGTCCACATATTCTAAGTCAGAACCGTCCAGAGTAGTGATGCTGGGCGGGCGGGCAGGTGTGGGCAGCGATCGGTTGAAGAGCATAACTTTAGTGAAAGGGACACAATGAGATAGCCGACTGGTTAAGGACTGTGAGTTAACAGAGCAAGCTGCGATGGCCGAGTGGTTAAGGCGTTGGACTTGAAATCCAATGGGGTATCCCCGCGTAGGTTCGAACCCTGCTCGCAGCGCTGTGACAAACCAGTCTCTACATTTAACATATCCTTGATATGGATAATGTGTCAACTTGTCCTTTGATTCAAGTGCTCAGAATTTATCTTACTTGACGAACAGTTCAAATAGGCTCTTCAGTAGCGATAATCTGGTCTTTATAGAGGTGAATTTTTTTAGATATATATATATATTTCTTCACCTTTATTTAACCAGGTAGGCTAGTTGAGAACAAGTTCTCATTTACAACTGCGACCTGGCCAAGATAAAGCAAAGCAGTGCGACACAAACAACAACACAGAGTTACACATGGAATAAACAAACATACAGTCAATAATACAATAGAAAAAGTCTATATACATTGTGTGCAAATGAGGTAGGATAAGGGAGGTAAGGCAATAAATAGGCTATAGTGGCGAAATAATTACAATATAGCAATTAAACACTGGAGTGATAGATGTGCAGAAGATGAGTGTGCGAGTAGAGATACTGGGGTGCAAAGGAGCAAAATAAATCAAATAAATAACAGTATGGGGATGAGGTAGTTGGATGGGCTATTTACAGATGGGCTATGTACAGGTGCAGTGATCTGTGAGCTGCTCTGACAGCTGGTGCTTAAAGCTAGTGAGGGAGATATGAGTCTCCAGCTTCAGTGATTTTTGCAGTTCGTTCCAGTCATTGGCAGCAGAGAACTGGAAGGAAAGGCGGCCGAAGGAGGAATTGGCTTTGGGGGTGACCAGTGAAATATACCTGCTGGAGCGTGTGCTACGGGTGGGTGCTGCTATGGTAACCAGTGAGCTGAGATAAGGCGGAGAACTGGAGCAAAGATAATTTGATGACTGGTAGCCTGTGGGTTTGGCGACGAATATGAAGCGAGGGCCAGCCAGCGAGAGCATACAGGTCGCAGTGGTGGGTAGTTTTTGGGGATTTGGTGACAAAACGGATGTCACTGTGATAGACCGCATCCAATTGCTGTGTAAAGTGTTGGAGGCTATTTTGTAAATGACATCGCCAAAGTCAAGGATCGGTAGGATAGTCAGTTGTACGAGTATGTTTGGCAGCATGAGTGAAGGATGCTTTGTTGCGAAATAGGAAGCCGATTCTAGATTTAATTTTGGATTGGAGATGCTTAATGTGAGTCTGGAAGGAGAGTTTACAGTCTAACCAGACACCTAGGTATTTGTAGATGTCCACATATTCTAAGTCAGAACCGTCCAGAGTAGTGATGCTGGGCGGGCGGGCAGGCAGGTGTGGGCAGCGATCGGTTGAAGAGCATAACTTTAGTGAAAGGGACACAATGAGATAGCCGACTGGTTAAGGACTGTGAGTTAACAGAGCAAGCTGTGATGGCCGAGTGGTTAAGGCGTTGGACTTGAAATCCAATGGGGTATCCGCGTGAGGTTCGAACCCTGCTCGCAGCGCTGTGACAAACCAGTCTCTACATTTAACATATCCTTGATATGGATAATGTGTCAACTTGTCCTTTGATTCAAGTGCTCAGAATTTATCTTACTTGACGAACAGTTCAAATAGGCTCTTCAGTAGCGATAATCTGGTCTTTATAGAGGTGAATTTTTTTATATATATATATATATATTTCTTCACCTTTATTTAACCAGGTAGGCTAGTTGAGAACAAGTTCTCATTTACAACTGCGACCTGGCCAAGATAAAGCAAAGCAGTGCGACACAAACAACAACACAGAGT
Organism: Brachymystax lenok tsinlingensis; assembly: GCA_030435695.1. Lineage (NCBI taxonomy): Eukaryota > Metazoa > Chordata > Actinopteri > Salmoniformes > Salmonidae > Brachymystax > Brachymystax lenok. Next base: position 35,740,135 of record CM059801.1, on the reverse strand, counting down.
TACACATGGAATAAACAAACATACAGTCAATAATACAATAGAAAAAGTCTATATACATTGTGTGCAAATGAGGTAGGATAAGGGAGGTAAGGCAATAAATAGGCTATAGTGGCGAAATAATTACAATATAGCAATTAAACACTGGAGTGATAGATGTGCAGAAGATGAGTGTGCGAGTAGAGATACTGGGGTGCAAAGGAGCAAAATAAATCAAATGAATAACAGTATGGGGATGAGGTAGTTGGATGGGCTATTTACAGATGGGCTATGTACAGGTGCAGTGATCTGTGAGCTGCTCTGACAGCTGGTGCTTAAAGCTAGTGAGGGAGATATGAGTCTCCAGCTTCAGTGATTTTTGCAGTTCGTTCCAGTCATTGGCAGCAGAGAACTGGAAGGAAAGGCGGCCGAAGGAGGAATTGGCTTTGGGGGTGACCAGTGAAATATACCTGCTGGAGCGTGTGCTACGGTGGGTGCTGCTATGGTAACCAGTGAGCTGAGATAAGGCGGAGAACTGGAGCAAAGATAATTTGATGACCGGTAGCCAGTGGGTTTGGCGACGAATATGAAGCGAGGGCCAGCCAACGAGAGCATACAGGTCGCAGTGGTGGGTAGTATTTGGGGATTTGGTGACAAAACGGATGTCACTGTGATAGACCGCATCCAATTGCTGTGTAGAGTGTTGGAGGCTATTTTGTAAATGACATCGCCAAAGTCAAGGATCGGTAGGATAGTCAGTTGTACGAGAGTATGTTTGGCAGCATGAGTGAAGGATGCTTTGTTGCGAAATAGGAAGCCGATTCTAGATTTAATTTTGGATTGGAGATGCTTAATGTGAGTCTGGAAGGAGAGTTTACAGTCTAACCAGACACCTAGGTATTTGTAGATGTCCACATATTCTAAGTCAGAACCGTCCAGAGTAGTGATGCTGGGCGGGCGGGCAGGTGTGGGCAGCGATCGGTTGAAGAGCATAACTTTAGTGAAAGGGACACAATGAGATAGCCGACTGGTTAAGGACTGTGAGTTAACAGAGCAAGCTGTGATGGCCGAGTGGTTAAGGCGTTGGACTTGAAATCCAATGGGGTATCCCAGCGTGAGGTTCGAACCCTGCTCGCAGCGCTGTGACAAAACCAGTCTCTACATTTAACATATCCTTGATATGGATAATGTGTCAACTTGTCCTTTGATTCAAGTGCTCAGAATTTATCTTACTTGACGAACAGTTCAAATAGGCTCTTCAGTAGCGATAATCTGGTCTTTATAGAGGTGAATTTTTTATATATATATATTTCTTCACCTTTATTTAACCAGGTAGGCTAGTTGAGAACAAGTTCTCATTTACAACTGCGACCTGGCCAAGATAAAGCAAAGCAGTGCGACACAAACAACAACACAGAGTTACACATGGAATAAACAAACATACAGTCAATAATACAATAGAAAAAGTCTATATACATTGTGTGCAAATGAGGTAGGATAAGGGAGGTAAGGCAATAAATAGGCTATAGTGGCGAAATAATTACAATATAGCAATTAAACACTGGAGTGATAGATGTGCAGAAGATGAGTGTGCGAGTAGAGATACTGGGGTGCAAAGGAGCAAAATAAATCAAATAAATAACAGTATGGGGATGAGGTAGTTGGATGGGCTATTTACAGATGGGCTATGTACAGGTGCAGTGATCTGTGAGCTGCTCTGACAGCTGGTGCTTAAAGCTAGTGAGGGAGATATGAGTCTCCAGCTTCAGTGATTTTTGCAGTTCGTTCCAGTCATTGGCAGCAGAGAACTGGAAGGAAAGGCGGCCGAAGGAGGAATTGGCTTTGGGGGTGACCAGTGAAATATACCTGCTGGAGCGTGTGCTACAGGTGGGTGCTGCTATGGTAACCAGTGAGCTGAGATAAGGCGGAGAACTGGAGCAAAGATAATTTGATGACCGGTAGCCAGTGGGTTTGGCGGCGAATATGAAGCGAGGGCCAGCCAACGAGAGCATACAGGTCGCAGTGGTGGGTAGTATTTGGGGATTTGGTGACAAAACGGATGTCACTGTGATAGACCGCATCCAATTGCTGTGTAGAGTGTTGGAGGCTATTTTGTAAATGACATCGCCAAAGTCAAGGATCGGTAGGATAGTCAGTTGTACGAGTATGTTTGGCAGCATGAGTGAAGGATGCTTTGTTGCGAAATAGGAAGCCGATTCTAGATTTAATTTTGGATTGGAGATGCTTAATGTGAGTCTGGAAGGAGAGTTTACAGTCTAACCAGACACCTAGGTATTTGTAGATGTCCACATATTCTAAGTCAGAACCGTCCAGAGTAGTGATGCTGGGCGGGCGGGCAGGTGTGGGCAGCGATCGGTTGAAGAGCATACATTTAGTGAAAGGGACACAATGAGATAGCCGACTGGTTAAGGACTGTGAGTTAACAGAGCAAGCTGTGATGGCCGAGTGGTTAAGGCGTTGGACTTGAAATCCAATGGGGTATCCCGCGAGGTTCGAACCCTGCTCGCAGCGCTGTGACAAAACAGTCTCTACATTTAACATATCCTTGATATGGATAATGTGTCAACTTGTCCTTTGATTCAAGTGCTCAGAATTTATCTTACTTGACGAACAGTTCAAATAGGCTCTTCAGTAGCGATAATCTGGTCTTTATAGAGGTGAATTTTTTTATATATATATATTTCTTCACCTTTATTTAACCAGGTAGGCTAGTTGAGAACAAGTTCTCATTTACAACTGCGACCTGGCCAAGATAAAGCAAAGCAGTGCGACACAAACAACAACACAGAGTTACACATGGAATAAACAAACATACAGTCAATAATACAATAGAAAAAGTCTATATACATTGTGTGCAAATGAGGTAGGATAAGGGAGGTAAGGCAATAAATAGGCTATAGTGGCGAAATAATTACAATATAGCAATTAAACACTGGAGTGATAGATGTGCAGAAGATGAGTGTGCGAGTAGAGATACTGGGGTGCAAAGGAGCAAAATAAATCAAATGAAATAACAGTATGGGGATGAGGTAGTTGGATGGGCTATTTACAGATGGGCTATGTACAGGTGCAGTGATCTGTGAGCTGCTCTGACAGCTGGTGCTTAAAGCTAGTGAGGGAGATATGAGTCTCCAGCTTCAGTGATTTTTGCAGTTCGTTCCAGTCATTGGCAGCAGAGAACTGGAAGGAAAGGCGGCCGAAGGAGGAATTGGCTTTGGGGGTGACCAGTGAAATATACCTGCTGGAGCGTGTGCTACGGGTGGGTGCTGCTATGGTAACCAGTGAGCTGAGATAAGGCGGAGAACTGGAGCAAAGATAATTTGATGACCGGTAGCCAGTGGGTTTGGCGACGAATATGAAGCGAGGGCCAGCCAACGAGAGCATACAGGTCGCAGTGGTGGGTAGTATTTGGGGATTTGGTGACAAAACGGATGTCACTGTGATAGACCGCATCCAATTGCTGTGTAGAGTGTTGGAGGCTATTTTGTAAATGACATCGCCAAAGTCAAGGATCGGTAGGATAGTCAGTTGTACGAGAGTATGTTTGGCAGCATGAGTGAAGGATGCTTTGTTGCGAAATAGGAAGCCGATTCTAGATTTAATTTTGGATTGGAGATGCTTAATGTGAGTCTGGAAGGAGAGTTTACAGTCTAACCAGACACCTAGGTATTTGTAGATGTCCACATATTCTAAGTCAGAACCGTCCAGAGTAGTGATGCTGGGCGGGCAGGCAGGTGTGGGCAGCGATCGGTTGAAGAGCATAACTTTAGTGAAAGGGACACAATGAGATAGCCGACTGGTTAAGGACTGTGAGTTAACAGAGCAAGCTGTGATGGCCGAGTGGTTAAGGCGTTGGACTTGAAATCCAATGGGGTATCCCCGCGTAGTTTCGAACCCTGCTCGCAGCGCTGTGACAAAACAGTCTCTACATTTAACATATCCTTGATATGGATAATGTGTCAACTTGTCCTTTGATTCAAGTGCTCAGAATTTATCTTACTTGACGAACAGTTCAAATAGGCTCTTCAGTAGCGATAATCTGGTCTTTATAGAGGTGAATTTTTTATATATATATATATATTTCTTCACCTTTATTTAACCAGGTAGGCTAGTTGAGAACAAGTTCTCATTTACAACTGCGACCTGGCCAAGATAAAGCAAAGCAGTGCGACACAAACAACAACACAGAGTTACACATGGAATAAACAAACATACAGTCAATAATACAATAGAAAAAGTCTATATACATTGTGTGCAAATGAGGTAGGATAAGGGAGGTAAGGCAATAAATAGGCTATAGTGGCGAAATAATTACAATATAGCAATTAAACACTGGAGTGATAGATGTGCAGAAGATGAGTGTGCGAGTAGAGATACTGGGGTGCAAAGGAGCAAAATAAATCAAATGAATAACAGTATGGGGATGAGGTAGTTGGATGGGCTATTTACAGATGGGCTATGTACAGGTGCAGTGATCTGTGAGCTGCTCTGACAGCTGGTGCTTAAAGCTAGTGAGGGAGATATGAGTCTCCAGCTTCAGTGATTTTTGCAGTTCGTTCCAGTCATTGGCAGCAGAGAACTGGAAGTAAAGGCGGCTGAAGGAGGAATTGGCTTTGGGGGTGACCAGTGAAATATACCTGCTGGAGCGTGTGCTACGGGTGGGTGCTGCTATGGTAACCAGTGAGCTGAGATAAGGCGGAGAACTGGAGCAAAGATAATTTGATGACCGGTAGCCAGTGGGTTTGGCGACGAATATGAAGCGAGGGCCAGCCAACGAGAGCATACAGGTCGCAGTGGTGGGTAGTATTTGGGGATTTGGTGACAAAACGGATGTCACTGTGATAGACCGCATCCAATTGCTGTGTAGAGTGTTGGAGGCTATTTTGTAAATGACATCGCCAAAGTCAAGGATCGGTAGGATAGTCAGTTGTACGAAGAGTATGTTTGGCAGCATGAGTGAAGGATGCTTTGTTGCGAAATAGGAAGCCGATTCTAGATTTAATTTTGGATTGGAGATGCTTAATGTGAGTCTGGAAGGAGAGTTTACAGTCTAACCAGACACCTAGGTATTTGTAGATGTCCACATATTCTAAGTCAGAACCGTCCAGAGTAGTGATGCTGGGCGGGCAGGCAGGTGTGGGCAGCGATCGGTTGAAGAGCATAACTTTAGTGAAAGGGACACAATGAGATAGCCGACTGGTTAAGGACTGTGAGTTAACAGAGCAAGCTGTGATGGCCGAGTGGTTAAGGCGTTGGACTTGAAATCCAATGGGGTATCCCCCGCGTAGGTTCGAACCCTCCTCCCAGCGCTGTGACAAAACAGTCTCTACATTTAACATATCCTTGATATGGATAATGTGTCAACTTGTCCTTTGATTCAAGTGCTCAGAATTTATCTTACTTGACGAACAGTTCAAATAGGCTCTTCAGTAGCGATAATCTGGTCTTTATAGAGGTGAATTTTTTTATATATATTTTTTTTTTCACCTTTATTTAACCAGGTAGGCTAGTTGAGAACAAGTTCTCATTTACAACTGCGACCTGGCCAAGATAAAGCAAAGCAGTGCGACACAAACAACAACACAGAGTTACACATGGAATAAACAAACATACAGTCAATAATACAATAGAAAAAGTCTATATACATTGTGTGCAAATGACGTAGGATAAGGGAGGTAAGGCAATAAATAGGCTATAGTGGCGAAATAATTACAATATAGCAATTAAACACTGGAGTGATAGATGTGCAGAAGATGAGTGTGCGAGTAGAGATACTGGGGTGCAAAGGAGCAAAATAAATCAAATAAATAACAGTATGGGGATGAGGTAGTTGGATGGGCTATTTACAGATGGGCTATGTACAGGTGCAGTGATCTGTGAGCTGCTCTGACAGCTGGTGCTTAAAGCTAGTGAGGGAGATATGAGTCTCCAGCTTCAGTGATTTTTGCAGTTCGTTCCAGTCATTGGCAGCAGAGAACTGGAAGGAAAGGCGGCCGAAGGAGGAATTGGCTTTGGGGGTGACCAGTGAAATATACCTGCTGGAGCGTGTGCTACGGGTGGGTGCTGCTATGGTAACCAGTGAGCTGAGATAAGGCGGAGAACTGGAGCAAAGATAATTTGATGACCGGTAGCCAGTGGGTTTGGCGACGAATATGAAGCGAGGGCCAGCCAACGAGCATACAGGTCGCAGTGGTGGGTAGTATTTGGGGATTTGGTGACAAAACGGATGTCACTGTGATAGACCGCATCCAATTGCTGTGTAGAGTGTTGGAGGCTATTTTGTAAATGACATCGCCAAAGTCAAGGATCGGTAGGATAGTCAGTTGTACGAGAGTATGTTTGGCAGCATGAGTGAAGGATGCTTTGTTGCGAAATAGGAAGCCGATTCTAGATTTAATTTTGGATTGGAGATGCTTAATGTGAGTCTGGAAGGAGAGTTTACAGTCTAACCAGACACCTAGGTATTTGTAGATGTCCACATATTCTAAGTCAGAACCGTCCAGAGTAGTGATGCTGGGCGGGCGGGCAGGTGTGGGCAGCGATCGGTTGAAGAGCATAACTTTAGTGAAAGGGACACAATGAGATAGCCGACTGGTTAAGGACTGTGAGTTAACAGAGCAAGCTGTGATGGCCGAGTGGTTAAGGCGTTGGACTTGAAATCCAATGGGGTATCCCCACAGAGTTTCGAACCCTGCTGCGCTGTGACAAACCAGTCTCTACATTTAACATATCCTTGATATGGATAATGTGTCAACTTGTCCTTTGATTCAAGTGCTCAGAATTTATCTTACTTGACGAACAGTTCAAATAGGCTCTTCAGTAGCGATAATCTGGTCTTTATAGAGGTGAATTTTTTATATATATATATTTCTTCACCTTTATTTAACCAGGTAGGCTAGTTGAGAACAAGTTCTCATTTACAACTGCGACCTGGCCAAGATAAAGCAAAGCAGTGCGACACAAACAACAACACAGAGTTACACATGGAATAAACAAACATACAGTCAATAATACAATAGAAAAAGTCTATATACATTGTGTGCAAATGACGGTAGGATAAGGGAGGTAAGGCAATAAATAGGCTATAGTGGCGAAATAATTACAATATAGCAATTAAACACTGGAGTGATAGATGTGCAGAAGATGAGTGTGCGAGTAGAGATACTGGGGTGCAAAGGAGCAAAATAAATCAAATGAATAACAGTATGGGGATGAGGTAGTTGGATGGGCTATTTACAGATGGGCTATGTACAGGTGCAGTGATCTGTGAGCTGCTCTGACAGCTGGTGCTTAAAGCTAGTGAGGGAGATATGAGTCTCCAGCTTCAGTGATTTTTGCAGTTCGTTCCAGTCATTGGCAGCAGAGAACTGGAAGGAAAGGCGGCCGAAGGAGGAATTGGCTTTGGGGGTGACCAGTGAAATATACCTGCTGGAGCGTGTGCTACGGGTGGGTGCTGCTATGGTAACCAGTGAGCTGAGATAAGGCGGAGAACTGGAGCAAAGATAATTTGATGACCGGTAGCCAGTGGGTTTGGCGGCGAATATGAAGCGAGGGCCAGCCAACGAGCATACAGGTCGCAGTGGTGGGTAGTATTTGGGGATTTGGTGACAAAACGGATGTCACTGTGATAGACCGCATCCAATTGCTGTGTAGAGTGTTGGAGGCTATTTTGTAAATGACATCGCCAAAGTCAAGGATCGGTAGGATAGTCAGTTGTACGAGAGTATGTTAGGCAGCATGAGTGAAGGATGCTTTGTTGCGAAATAGGAAGCCGATTCTAGATTTAATTTTGGATTGGAGATGCTTAATGTGAGTCTGGAAGGAGAGTTTACAGTCTAACCAGACACCTAGGTATTTGTAGATGTCCACATATTCTAAGTCAGAACCGTCCAGAGTAGTGATGCTGGGCGGGCAGGCAGGTGTGGGCAGCGATCGGTTGAAGAGCATAACTTTAGTGAAAGGGACACAATGAGATAGCCGACTGGTTAAGGACTGTGAGTTAACAGAGCAAGCTGTGATGGCCGAGTGGTTAAGGCGTTGGACTTGAAATCCAATGGGGTATCCCCGCGTAGTTTCGAACCCTGCTCGCAGCGCTGTGACAAAACAGTCTCTACATTTAACATATCCTTGATATGGATAATGTGTCAACTTGTCCTTTGATTCAAGTGCTCAGAATTTATCTTACTTGACGAACAGTTCAAATAGGCTCTTCAGTAGCGATAATCTGGTCTTTATAGAGGTGAATTTTTTTATATATATATTTCTTCACCTTTATTTAACCAGGTAGGCTAGTTGAGAACAAGTTCTCATTTACAACTGCGACCTGGCCAAGATAAAGCAAAGCAGTGCGACACAAACAACAACACAGAGTTACACATGGAATAAACAAACATACAGTCAATAATACAATAGAAAAAGTCTATATACATTGTGTGCAAATGACGTAGGATAAGGGAGGTAAGGCAATAAATAGGCTATAGTGGCGAAATAATTACAATATAGCAATTAAACACTGGAGTGATAGATGTGCAGAAGATGAGTGTGCGAGTAGAGATACTGGGGTGCAAAGGAGCAAAATAAATCAAATGAATAACAGTATGGGGATGAGGTAGTTGGATGGGCTATTTACAGATGGGCTATGTACAGGTGCAGTGATCTGTGAGCTGCTCTGACAGCTGGTGCTTAAAGCTAGTGAGGGAGATATGAGTCTCCAGCTTCACTGATTTTTGCAGTTCGTTCCAGTCATTGGCAGCAGAGAACTGGAAGGAAAGGCGGCCGAAGGAGGAATTGGCTTTGGGGGTGACCAGTGAAATATACCTGCTGGAGCGTGTGCTACGGGTGGGTGCTGCTATGGTAACCAGTGAGCTGAGATAAGGCGGAGAACTGGAGCAAAGATAATTTGATGACCGGTAGCCAGTGGGTTTGGCGACGAATATGAAGCGAGGGCCAGCCAACGAGAGCATACAGGTCGCAGTGGTGGGTAGTATTTGGGGATTTGGTGACAAAACGGATGTCACTGTGATAGACCGCATCCAATTGCTGTGTAGAGTGTTGGAGGCTATTTTGTAAATGACATCGCCAAAGTCAAGGATCGGTAGGATAGTCAGTTGTACGAGTATGTTTGGCAGCATGAGTGAAGGATGCTTTGTTGAAATAGGAAGCCGATTCTAGATTTAATTTTGGATTGGAGATGCTTAATGTGAGTCTGGAAGGAGAGTTTACAGTCTAACCAGACACCTAGGTATTTGTAGATGTCCACATATTCTAAGTCAGAACCGTCCAGAGTAGTGATGCTGGGCGGGCGGGCAGGTGTGGGCAGCGATCGGTTGAAGAGCATAACTTTAGTGAAAGGGACACAATGAGATAGCCGACTGGTTAAGGACTGTGAGTTAACAGAGCAAGCTGTGATGGCCGAGTGGTTAAGGCGTTGGACTTGAAATCCAATGGGGTATCCCCGCGTAGGTTTGAACCCTGCTCGCAGCGCTGTGACAAAACAGTCTCTACATTTAACATATCCTTGATATGGATAATGTGTCAACTTGTCCTTTGATTCAAGTGCTCAGAATTTATCTTACTTGACGAACAGTTCAAATAGGCTCTTCAGTAGCGATAATCTGGTCTTTATAGAGGTGAATTTTTTTATATATATATATATTTCTTCACCTTTATTTAACCAGGTAGGCTAGTTGAGAACAAGTTCTCATTTACAACTGCGACCTGGCCAAGATAAAGCAAAGCAGTGCGACACAAACAACAACACAGAGTTACACATGGAATAAACAAACATACAGTCAATAATACAATAGAAAAAGTCTATATACATTGTGTGCAAATGAGGTAGGATAAGGGAGGTAAGGCAATAAATAGGCTATAGTGGCGAAATAATTACAATATAGCAATTAAACACTGGAGTGATAGATGTGCAGAAGATGAGTGTGCGAGTAGAGATACTGGGGTGCAAAGGAGCAAAATAAATCAAATGAATAACAGTATGGGGATGAGGTAGTTGGATGGGCTATTTACAGATGGGCTATGTACAGGTGCAGTGATCTGTGAGCTGCTCTGACAGCTGGTGCTTAAAGCTAGTGAGGGAGATATGAGTCTCCAGCTTCACTGATTTTTGCAGTTCGTTCCAGTCATTGGCAGCAGAGAACTGGAAGGAAAGGCGGCCGAAGGAGGAATTGGCTTTGGGGGTGACCAGTGAAATATACCTGCTGGAGCGTGTGCTACGGGTGGGTGCTGCTATGGTAACCAGTGAGCTGAGATAAGGCGGAGAACTGGAGCAAAGATAATTTGATGACCGGTAGCCAGTGGGTTTGGCGACGAATATGAAGCGAGGGCCAGCCAACGAGAGCATACAGGTCGCAGTGGTGGGTAGTATTTGGGGATTTGGTGACAAAACGGATGTCACTGTGATAGACCGCATCCAATTGCTGTGTAGAGTGTTGGAGGCTATTTTGTAAATGACATCGCCAAAGTCAAGGATCGGTAGGATAGTCAGTTGTACGAGTATGTTTGGCAGCATGAGTGAAGGATGCTTTGTTGCGAAATAGGAAGCCGATTCTAGATTTAATTTTGGATTGGAGATGCTTAATGTGAGTCTGGAAGGAGAGTTTACAGTCTAACCAGACACCTAGGTATTTGTAGATGTCCACATATTCTAAGTCAGAACCGTCCAGAGTAGTGATGCTGGGCGGCGGGCAGGTGTGGGCAGCGATCGGTTGAAGAGCATACATTTAGTGAAAGGGACACAATGAGATAGCCGACTGGTTAAGGACTGTGAGTTAACAGAGCAAGCTGCGATGGCCGAGTGGTTAAGGCGTTGGACTTGAAATCCAATGGGGTATCCCCGCGCAGGTTTGAACCCTGCTCGCAGCGCTGTGACAAACCAGTCTCTACATTTAACATATCATTGATATGGATAATGTGTCAACTGGTCCTTTGATTCAAGTGCTCAGAATTTATCTTACTTGACGAACAGTTCAAATAGGCTCTTCAGTAGCGATAATCTGGTCTTTATAGAGGTGAATTTTTTTATATATATTTTTTCACCTTTATTTAACCAGGTAGGCTAGTTGAGAACAAGTTCTCATTTACAACTGCGACCTGGCCAAGATAAAGCAAAGCAGTGCGACACAAACAACAACACAGAGTTACACATGGAATAAACAAACATACAGTCAATAATACAATAGAAAAAGTCTATATACATTGTGTGCAAATGACGTAGGATAAGGGAGGTAAGGCAATAAATAGGCTATAGTGGCGAAATAATTACAATATAGCAATTAAACACTGGAGTGATAGATGTGCAGAAGATGAGTGTGCAGTAGAGATACTGGGGTGCAAAGGAGCAAAATAAATCAAATGAATAACAGTATGGGGATGAGGTAGTTGGATGGGCTATTTACAGATGGGCTATGTACAGGTGCAGTGATCTGTGAGCTGCTCTGACAGCTGGTGCTTAAAGCTAGTGAGGGAGATATGAGTCTCCAGCTTCACTGATTTTTGCAGTTCGTTCCAGTCATTGGCAGCAGAGAACTGGAAGGAAAGGCGGCCGAAGGAGGAATTGGCTTTGGGGGTGACCAGTGAAATATACCTGCTGGAGCGTGTGCTACGGGTGGGTGCTGCTATGGTAACCAGTGAGCTGAGATAAGGCGGAGAACTGGAGCAAAGATAATTTGATGACCGGTAGCCAGTGGGTTTGGCGGCGAATATGAAGCGAGGGCCAGCCAACGAGAGCATACAGGTCGCAGTGGTGGGTAGTATTTGGGGATTTGGTGACAAAACGGATGTCACTGTGATAGACCGCATCCAATTGCTGTGTAGAGTGTTGGAGGCTATTTTGTAAATGACATCGCCAAAGTCAAGGATCGGTAGGATAGTCAGTTGTACGAGTATGTTTTGGCAGCATGAGTGAAGGATGCTTTGTTGCGAAATAGGAAGCCGATTCTAGATTTAATTTTGGATTGGAGATGCTTAATGTGAGTCTGGAAGGAGAGTTTACAGTCTAACCAGACACCTAGGTATTTGTAGATGTCCACATATTCTAAGTCAGAACCGTCCAGAGTAGTGATGCTGGGCGGGCAGGCAGGTGTGGGCAGCGATCGGTTGAAGAGCATAACTTTAGTGAAAGGGACACAATGAGATAGCCGACTGGTTAAGGACTGTGAGTTAACAGAGCAAGCTGTGATGGCCGAGTGGTTAAGGCGTTGGACTTGAAATCCAATGGGGTATCCCCGCGTAGTTTCGAACCCTGCTCGCAGCGCTGTGACAAAACAGTCTCTACATTTAACATATCCTTGATATGGATAATGTGTCAACTTGTCCTTTGATTCAAGTGCTCAGAATTTATCTTACTTGACGAACAGTTCAAATAGGCTCTTCAGTAGCGATAATCTGGTCTTTATAGAGGTGAATTTTTATATATATATATATATTTCTTCACCTTTATTTAACCAGGTAGGCTAGTTGAGAACAAGTTCTCATTTACAACTGCGACCTGGCCAAGATAAAGCAAAGCAGTGCGACACAAACAACAACACAGAGTTACACATGGAATAAACAAACATACAGTCAATAATACAATAGAAAAAGTCTATATACATTGTGTGCAAATGACGTAGGATAAGGGAGGTAAGGCAATAAATAGGCTATAGTGGCGAAATAATTACAATATAGCAATTAAACACTGGAGTGATAGATGTGCAGAAGATGAGTGTGCGAGTAGAGATACTGGGGTGCAAAGGAGCAAAATAAATCAAATGAATAACAGTATGGGGATGAGGTAGTTGGATGGGCTATTTACAGATGGGCTATGTACAGGTGCAGTGATCTGTGAGCTGCTCTGACAGCTGGTGCTTAAAGCTAGTGAGGGAGATATGAGTCTCCAGCTTCACTGATTTTTGCAGTTCGTTCCAGTCATTGGCAGCAGAGAACTGGAAGGAAAGGCGGCCGAAGGAGGAATTGGCTTTGGGGGTGACCAGTGAAATATACCTGCTGGAGCGTGTGCTACGGGTGGGTGCTGCTATGGTAACCAGTGAGCTGAGATAAGGCGGAGAACTGGAGCAAAGATAATTTGATGACCGGTAGCCAGTGGGTTTGGCGGCGAATATGAAGCGAGGGCCAGCCAACGAGCATACAGGTCGCAGTGGTGGGTAGTATTTGGGGATTTGGTGACAAAGCGGATGTCACTGTGATAGACCGCATCCAATTGCTGTGTAGAGTGTTGGAGGCTATTTTGTAAATGACATCGCCAAAGTCAAGGATCGGTAGGATAGTCAGTTGTACGAGAGTATGTTTGGCAGCATGAGTGAAGGATGCTTTGTTGCGAAATAGGAAGCCGATTCTAGATTTAATTTTGGATTGGAGATGCTTAATGTGAGTCTGGAAGGAGAGTTTACAGTCTAACCAGACACCTAGGTATTTGTAGATGTCCACATATTCTAAGTCAGAACCGTCCAGAGTAGTGATGCTGGGCGGGCGGGCAGGTGTGGGCAGCGATCGGTTGAAGAGCATAACTTTAGTGAAAGGGACACAATGAGATAGCCGACTGGTTAAGGACTGTGAGTTAACAGAGCAAGCTGTGATGGCCGAGTGGTTAAGGCGTTGGACTTGAAATCCAATGGGGTATCCGCGTAGTTTGAACCCTGCTGCGCAGCGCTGTGACAAACCAGTCTCTACATTTAACATATCCTTGATATGGATAATGTGTCAACTTGTCCTTTGATTCAAGTGCTCAGAATTTATCTTACTTGACGAACAGTTCAAATAGGCTCTTCAGTAGCGATAATCTGGTCTTTATAGAGGTGAATTTTTTCATATATATATATATATATTTCTTCACCTTTATTTAACCAGGTAGGCTAGTTGAGAACAAGTTCTCATTTACAACTGCGACCTGGCCAAGATAAAGCAAAGCAGTGCGACACAAACAACAACACAGAGTTACACATGGAATAAACAAACATACAGTCAATAATACAATAGAAAAAGTCTATATACATTGTGTGCAAATGAGGTAGGATAAGGGAGGTAAGGCAATAAATAGGCTATAGTGGCGAAATAATTACAATATAGCAATTAAACACTGGAGTGATAGATGTGCAGAAGATGAGTGTGCGAGTAGAGATACTGGGGTGCAAAGGAGCAAAATAAATCAAATAAATAACAGTATGGGGATGAGGTAGTTGGATGGGCTATTTACAGATGGGCTATGTACAGGTGCAGTGATCTGTGAGCTGCTCTGACAGCTGGTGCTTAAAGCTAGTGAGGGAGATATGAGTCTCCAGCTTCAGTGATTTTTGCAGTTCGTTCCAGTCATTGGCAGCAGAGAACTGGAAGGAAAGGCGGCCGAAGGAGGAATTGGCTTTGGGGGTGACCAGTGAAATATACCTGCTGGAGCGTGTGCTACAGGTGGGTGCTGCTATGGTAACCAGTGAGCTGAGATAAGGCGGAGAACTGGAGCAAAGATAATTTGATGACTGGGAGCCAGTGGGTTTGGCGGCGAATATGAAGCGAGGGCCAGCCAACGAGAGCATACAGGTCGCAGTGGTGGGTAGTATTTGGGGATTTGGTGACAAAACGGATGTCACTGTGATAGACCGCATCCAATTGCTGTGTAGAGTGTTGGAGGCTATTTTGTAAATGACATCGCCAAAGTCAAGGATCGGTAGGATAGTCAGTTGTACGAGAGTATGTTTGGCAGCATGAGTGAAGGATGCTTTGTTGCGAAATAGGAAGCCGATTCTAGATTTAATTTTGGATTGGAGATGCTTAATGTGAGTCTGGAAGGAGAGTTTACAGTCTAACCAGACACCTAGGTATTTGTAGATGTCCACATATTCTAAGTCAGAACCGTCCAGAGTAGTGATGCTGGGCGGGCGGGCAGGTGTGGGCAGCGATCGGTTGAAGAGCATAACTTTAGTGAAAGGGACACAATGAGATAGCCGACTGGTTAAGGACTGTGAGTTAACAGAGCAAGCTGCGATGGCCGAGTGGTTAAGGCGTTGGACTTGAAATCCAATGGGGTATCCCGCGAGGTTTGAACCCTGCTGCCAGCGCTGTGACAAACCAGTCTCTACATTTAACATATCCTTGATATGGATAATGTGTCAACTTGTCCTTTGATTCAAGTGCTCAGAATTTATCTTACTTGACGAACAGTTCAAATAGGCTCTTCAGTAGCGATAATCTGGTCTTTATAGAGGTGAATTTTTTATATATATATATATATTTCTTCACCTTTATTTAACCAGGTAGGCTAGTTGAGAACAAGTTCTCATTTACAACTGCGACCTGGCCAAGATAAAGCAAAGCAGTGCGACACAAACAACAACACAGAGTTACACATGGAATAAACAAACATACAGTCAATAATACAATAGAAAAAGTCTATATACATTGTGTGCAAATGAGGTAGGATAAGGGAGGTAAGGCAATAAATAGGCTATAGTGGCGAAATAATTACAATATAGCAATTAAACACTGGAGTGATAGATGTGCAGAAGATGAGTGTGCGAGTAGAGATACTGGGGTGCAAAGGAGCAAAATAAATCAAATAAATAACAGTATGGGGATGAGGTAGTTGGATGGGCTATTTACAGATGGGCTATGTACAGGTGCAGTGATCTGTGAGCTGCTCTGACAGCTGGTGCTTAAAGCTAGTGAGGGAGATATGAGTCTCCAGCTTCAGTGATTTTTGCAGTTCGTTCCAGTCATTGGCAGCAGAGAACTGGAAGGAAAGGCGGCCGAAGGAGGAATTGGCTTTGGGGGTGACCAGTGAAATATACCTGCTGGAGCGTGTGCTACGGTGGGTGCTGCTATGGTAACCAGTGAGCTGAGATAAGGCGGAGAACTGGAGCAAAGATAATTTGATGACCGGTAGCCAGTGGGTTTGGCGACGAATATGAAGCGAGGGCCAGCCAACGAGAGCATACAGGTCGCAGTGGTGGGTAGTATTTGGGGATTTGGTGACAAAACGGATGTCACTGTGATAGACCGCATCCAATTGCTGTGTAGAGTGTTGGAGGCTATTTTGTAAATGACATCGCCAAAGTCAAGGATCGGTAGGATAGTCAGTTGTACGAGAGTATGTTTGGCAGCATGAGTGAAGGATGCTTTGTTGCGAAATAGGAAGCCGATTCTAGATTTAATTTTGGATTGGAGATGCTTAATGTGAGTCTGGAAGGAGAGTTTACAGTCTAACCAGACACCTAGGTATTTGTAGATGTCCACATATTCTAAGTCAGAACCGTCCAGAGTAGTGATGCTGGGCGGGCGGGCAGGTGTGGGCAGCGATCGGTTGAAGAGCATAACTTTAGTGAAAGGGACACAATGAGATAGCCGACTGGTTAAGGACTGTGAGTTAACAGAGCAAGCTGTGATGGCCGAGTGGTTAAGGCGTTGGACTTGAAATCCAATGGGGTATCCCCGCGTAGGTTCGAACCCTGCTCGCAGCGCTGTGACAAAACAGTCTCTACATTTAACATATCCTTGATATGGATAATGTGTCAACTTGTCCTTTGATTCAAGTGCTCAGAATTTATCTTACTTGACGAACAGTTCAAATAGGCTCTTCAGTAGCGATAATCTGGTCTTTATAGAGGTGAATTTTTTATATATATATATATATTTCTTCACCTTTATTTAACCAGGTAGGCTAGTTGAGAACAAGTTCTCATTTACAACTGCGACCTGGCCAAGATAAAGCAAAGCAGTGCGACACAAACAACAACACAGAGTTACACATGGAATAAACAAACATACAGTCAATAATACAATAGAAAAAGTCTATATACATTGTGTGCAAATGAGGTAGGATAAGGGAGGTAAGGCAATAAATAGGCTATAGTGGCGAAATAATTACAATATAGCAATTAAACACTGGAGTGATAGATGTGCAGAAGATGAGTGTGCGAGTAGAGATACTGGGGTGCAAAGGAGCAAAATAAATCAAATGAATAACAGTATGGGGATGAGGTAGTTGGATGGGCTATTTACAGATGGGCTATGTACAGGTGCAGTGATCTGTGAGCTGCTCTGACAGCTGGTGCTTAAAGCTAGTGAGGGAGATATGAGTCTCCAGCTTCAGTGATTTTTGCAGTTCGTTCCAGTCATTGGCAGCAGAGAACTGGAAGGAAAGGCGGCCGAAGGAGGAATTGGCTTTGGGGGTGACCAGTGAAATATACCTGCTGGAGCGTGTGCTACGGGTGGGTGCTGCTATGGTAACCAGTGAGCTGAGATAAGGCGGAGAACTGGAGCAAAGATAATTTGATGACCGGTAGCCAGTGGGTTTGGCGGCGAATATGAAGCGAGGGCCAGCCAACGAGCATACAGGTCGCAGTGGTGGGTAGTATTTGGGGATTTGGTGACAAAACGGATGTCACTGTGATAGACCGCATCCAATTGCTGTGTAGAGTGTTGGAGGCTATTTTGTAAATGACATCGCCAAAGTCAAGGATCGGTAGGATAGTCAGTTGTACGAGTATGTTTGGCAGCATGAGTGAAGGATGCTTTGTTGCGAAATAGGAAGCCGATTCTAGATTTAATTTTGGATTGGAGATGCTTAATGTGAGTCTGGAAGGAGAGTTTACAGTCTAACCAGACACCTAGGTATTTGTAGATGTCCACATATTCTAAGTCAGAACCGTCCAGAGTAGTGATGCTGGGCGGGCGGGCAGGTGTGGGCAGCGATCGGTTGAAGAGCATAACTTTAGTGAAAGGGACACAATGAGATAGCCGACTGGTTAAGGACTGTGAGTTAACAGAGCAAGCTGTGATGGCCGAGTGGTTAAGGCGTTGGACTTGAAATCCAATGGGGTATCCCCGCGTAGGTTCGAACCCTGCTCGCAGCGCTGTGACAAAACAGTCTCTACATTTAACATATCCTTGATATGGATAATGTGTCAACTTGTCCTTTGATTCAAGTGCTCAGAATTTATCTTACTTGACGAACAGTTCAAATAGGCTCTTCAGTAGCGATAATCTGGTCTTTATAGAGGTGAATTTTTTTATATATATATATATATTTCTTCACCTTTATTTAACCAGGTAGGCTAGTTGAGAACAAGTTCTCATTTACAACTGCGACCTGGCCAAGATAAAGCAAAGCAGTGCGACACAAACAACAACACAGAGTTACACATGGAATAAACAAACATACAGTCAATAATACAATAGAAAAAGTCTATATACATTGTGTGCAAATGAGGTAGGATAAGGGAGGTAAGGCAATAAATAGGCTATAGTGGCGAAATAATTACAATATAGCAATTAAACACTGGAGTGATAGATGTGCAGAAGATGAGTGTGAGTAGAGATACTGGGGTGCAAAGGAGCAAAATAAATCAAATAAATAACAGTATGGGGATGAGGTAGTTGGATGGGCTATTTACAGATGGGCTATGTACAGGTGCAGTGATCTGTGAGCTGCTCTGACAGCTGGTGCTTAAAGCTAGTGAGGGAGATATGAGTCTCCAGCTTCAGTGATTTTTGCAGTTCGTTCCAGTCATTGGCAGCAGAGAACTGGAAGGAAAGGCGGCCGAAGGAGGAATTGGCTTTGGGGGTGACCAGTGAAATATACCTGCTGGAGCGTGTGCTACGGGTGGGTGCTGCTATGGTAACCAGTGAGCTGAGATAAGGCGGAGAACTGGAGCAAAGATAATTTGATGACCGGTAGCCAGTGGGTTTGGCGGCGAATATGAAGCGAGGGCCAGCCAACGAGCATACAGGTCGCAGTGGTGGGTAGTATTTGGGGATTTGGTGACAAAACGGATGTCACTGTGATAGACCGCATCCAATTGCTGTGTAGAGTGTTGGAGGCTATTTTGTAAATGACATCGCCAAAGGTCAAGGATCGGTAGGATAGTCAGTTGTACGAGAGTATGTTTGGCAGCATGAGTGAAGGATGCTTTGTTGCGAAATAGGAAGCCGATTCTAGATTTAATTTTGGATTGGAGATGCTTAATGTGAGTCTGGAAGGAGAGTTTACAGTCTAACCAGACACCTAGGTATTTGTAGATGTCCACATATTCTAAGTCAGAACCGTCCAGAGTAGTGATGCTGGGCGGGCGGGCAGGTGTGGGCAGCGATCGGTTGAAGAGCATAACATTTAGTGAAAGGGACACAATGAGATAGCCGACTGGTTAAGGACTGTGAGTTAACAGAGCAAGCTGTGATGGCCGAGTGGTTAAGGCGTTGGACTTGAAATCCAATGGGGTATCCGCGTGAGTTCGAACCCTGCTGCGCAGCGCTGTGACAAACCAGTCTCTACATTTAACATATCCTTGATATGGATAATGTGTCAACTTGTCCTTTGATTCAAGTGCTCAGAATTTATCTTACTTGACGAACAGTTCAAATAGGCTCTTCAGTAGCGATAATCTGGTCTTTATAGAGGTGAATTTTTTATATATATATATATTTCTTCACCTTTATTTAACCAGGTAGGCTAGTTGAGAACAAGTTCTCATTTACAACTGCGACCTGGCCAAGATAAAGCAAAGCAGTGCGACACAAACAACAACACAGAGTTACACATGGAATAAACAAACATACAGTCAATAATACAATAGAAAAAGTCTATATACATTGTGTGCAAATGAGGTAGGATAAGGGAGGTAAGGCAATAAATAGGCTATAGTGGCGAAATAATTACAATATAGCAATTAAACACTGGAGTGATAGATGTGCAGAAGATGAGTGTGCGAGTAGAGATACTGGGGTGCAAAGGAGCAAAATAAATCAAATGAATAACAGTATGGGGATGAGGTAGTTGGATGGGCTATTTACAGATGGGCTATGTACAGGTGCAGTGATCTGTGAGCTGCTCTGACAGCTGGTGCTTAAAGCTAGTGAGGGAGATATGAGTCTCCAGCTTCAGTGATTTTTGCAGTTCGTTCCAGTCATTGGCAGCAGAGAACTGGAAGGAAAGGCGGCCGAAGGAGGAATTGGCTTTGGGGG
This sequence comes from Brachymystax lenok tsinlingensis, assembly GCA_030435695.1. Lineage (NCBI taxonomy): Eukaryota > Metazoa > Chordata > Actinopteri > Salmoniformes > Salmonidae > Brachymystax > Brachymystax lenok. The sequence goes on along the minus strand of CM059801.1, from coordinate 35,720,176 downwards.
TGACCAGTGAAATATACCTGCTGGAGCGTGTGCTACAGGTGGGTGCTGCTATGGTAACCAGTGAGCTGAGATAAGGCGGAGAACTGGAGCAAAGATAATTTGATGACCGGTAGCCAGTGGGTTTGGCGGCGAATATGAAGCGAGGGCCAGCCAACGAGAGCATACAGGTCGCAGTGGTGGGTAGTATTTGGGGATTTGGTGACAAAACGGATGTCACTGTGATAGACCGCATCCAATTGCTGTGTAGAGTGTTGGAGGCTATTTTGTAAATGACATCGCCAAAGTCAAGGATCGGTAGGATAGTCAGTTGTACGAGAGTATGTTTGGCAGCATGAGTGAAGGATGCTTTGTTGCGAAATAGGAAGCCGATTCTAGATTTAATTTTGGATTGGAGATGCTTAATGTGAGTCTGGAAGGAGAGTTTACAGTCTAACCAGACACCTAGGTATTTGTAGATGTCCACATATTCTAAGTCAGAACCGTCCAGAGTAGTGATGCTGGGCGGGCGGGCAGGTGTGGGCAGCGATCGGTTGAAGAGCATAACTTTAGTGAAAGGGACACAATGAGATAGCCGACTGGTTAAGGACTGTGAGTTAACAGAGCAAGCTGTGATGGCCGAGTGGTTAAGGCGTTGGACTTGAAATCCAATGGGGTATCCCGCGTGAGTTCGAACCCTGCTAGCGCTGTGACAAACCAGTCTCTACATTTAACATATCCTTGATATGGATAATGTGTCAACTTGTCCTTTGATTCAAGTGCTCAGAATTTATCTTACTTGACGAACAGTTCAAATAGGCTCTTCAGTAGCGATAATCTGGTCTTTATAGAGGTGAATTTTTTATATATATATATATTTCTTCACCTTTATTTAACCAGGTAGGCTAGTTGAGAACAAGTTCTCATTTACAACTGCGACCTGGCCAAGATAAAGCAAAGCAGTGCGACACAAACAACAACACAGAGTTACACATGGAATAAACAAACATACAGTCAATAATACAATAGAAAAAGTCTATATACATTGTGTGCAAATGAGGTAGGATAAGGGAGGTAAGGCAATAAATAGGCTATAGTGGCGAAATAATTACAATATAGCAATTAAACACTGGAGTGATAGATGTGCAGAAGATGAGTGTGCGAGTAGAGATACTGGGGTGCAAAGGAGCAAAATAAATCAAATGAATAACAGTATGGGGATGAGGTAGTTGGATGGGCTATTTACAGATGGGCTATGTACAGGTGCAGTGATCTGTGAGCTGCTCTGACAGCTGGTGCTTAAAGCTAGTGAGGGAGATATGAGTCTCCAGCTTCAGTGATTTTTGCAGTTCGTTCCAGTCATTGGCAGCAGAGAACTGGAAGGAAAGGCGGCCGAAGGAGGAATTGGCTTTGGGGGTGACCAGTGAAATATACCTGCTGGAGCGTGTGCTACGGTGGGTGCTGCTATGGTAACCAGTGAGCTGAGATAAGGCGGAGAACTGGAGCAAAGATAATTTGATGACCGGTAGCCAGTGGGTTTGGCGGCGAATATGAAGCGAGGGCCAGCCAACGAGAGCATACAGGTCGCAGTGGTGGGTAGTATTTGGGGATTTGGTGACAAAACGGATGTCACTGTGATAGACCGCATCCAATTGCTGTGTAGAGTGTTGGAGGCTATTTTGTAAATGACATCGCCAAAGTCAAGGATCGGTAGGATAGTCAGTTGTACGAGAGTATGTTTGGCAGCATGAGTGAAGGATGCTTTGTTGCGAAATAGGAAGCCGATTCTAGATTTAATTTTGGATTGGAGATGCTTAATGTGAGTCTGGAAGGAGAGTTTACAGTCTAACCAGACACCTAGGTATTTGTAGATGTCCACATATTCTAAGTCAGAACCGTCCAGAGTAGTGATGCTGGGCGGGCGGGCAGGTGTGGGCAGCGATCGGTTGAAGAGCATACATTTAGTGAAAGGGACACAATGAGATAGCCGACTGGTTAAGGACTGTGAGTTAACAGAGCAAGCTGTGATGGCCGAGTGGTTAAGGCGTTGGACTTGAAATCCAATGGGGTATCCCCGCGTAGTTTCGAACCCTGCTCGCAGCGCTGTGACAAAACAGTCTCTACATTTAACATATCCTTGATATGGATAATGTGTCAACTTGTCCTTTGATTCAAGTGCTCAGAATTTATCTTACTTGACGAACAGTTCAAATAGGCTCTTCAGTAGCGATAATCTGGTCTTTATAGAGGTGAATTTTTTTATATATATATATATTTCTTCACCTTTATTTAACCAGGTAGGCTAGTTGAGAACAAGTTCTCATTTACAACTGCGACCTGGCCAAGATAAAGCAAAGCAGTGCGACACAAACAACAACACAGAGTTACACATGGAATAAACAAACATACAGTCAATAATACAATAGAAAAAGTCTATATACATTGTGTGCAAATGAGGTAGGATAAGGGAGGTAAGGCAATAAATAGGCTATAGTGGCGAAATAATTACAATATAGCAATTAAACACTGGAGTGATAGATGTGCAGAAGATGAGTGCGCAGTAGAGATACTGGGGTGCAAAGGAGCAAAATAAATCAAATGAATAACAGTATGGGGATGAGGTAGTTGGATGGGCTATTTACAGATGGGCTATGTACAGGTGCAGTGATCTGTGAGCTGCTCTGACAGCTGGTGCTTAAAGCTAGTGAGGGAGATATGAGTCTCCAGCTTCAGTGATTTTTGCAGTTCGTTCCAGTCATTGGCAGCAGAGAACTGGAAGGAAAGGCGGTCAAGGAGGAATTGGCTTTGGGGGTGACCAGTGAAATATACCTGCTGGAGCGTGTGCTACGGTGGGTGCTGCTATGGTAACCAGTGAGCTGAGATAAGGCGGAGAACTGGAGCAAAGATAATTTGATGACCGGTAGCCAGTGGGTTTGGCGACGAATATGAAGCGAGGGCCAGCCAACGAGAGCATACAGGTCGCAGTGGTGGGTAGTATTTGGGGATTTGGTGACAAAACGGATGTCACTGTGATAGACCGCATCCAATTGCTGTGTAGAGTGTTGGAGGCTATTTTGTAAATGACATCGCCAAAGTCAAGGATCGGTAGGATAGTCAGTTGTACGAGAGTATGTTTGGCAGCATGAGTGAAGGATGCTTTGTTGCGAAATAGGAAGCCGATTCTAGATTTAATTTTGGATTGGAGATGCTTAATGTGAGTCTGGAAGGAGAGTTTACAGTCTAACCAGACACCTAGGTATTTGTAGATGTCCACATATTCTAAGTCAGAACCGTCCAGAGTAGTGATGCTGGGCGGGCGGGCAGGTGTGGGCAGCGATCGGTTGAAGAGCATACATTTAGTGAAAGGGACACAATGAGATAGCCGACTGGTTAAGGACTGTGAGTTAACAGAGCAAGCTGTGATGGCCGAGTGGTTAAGGCGTTGGACTTGAAATCCAATGGGGTATCCCCGCGCAGGTTTGAACCCTGCTCGCAGCGCTGTGACAAACCAGTCTCTACATTTAACATATCCTTGATATGGATAATGTGTCAACTGGTCCTTTGATTCAAGTGCTCAGAATTTATCTTACTTGACGAACAGTTCAAATAGGCTCTTCAGTAGCGATAATCTGGTCTTTATAGAGGTGAATTTTTTTATATATATATATATTTCTTCACCTTTATTTAACCAGGTAGGCTAGTTGAGAACAAGTTCTCATTTACAACTGCGACCTGGCCAAGATAAAGCAAAGCAGTGCGACACAAACAACAACACAGAGTTACACATGGAATAAACAAACATACAGTCAATAATACAATAGAAAAAGTCTATATACATTGTGTGCAAATGAGGTAGGATAAGGGAGGTAAGGCAATAAATAGGCTATAGTGGCGAAATAATTACAATATAGCAATTAAACACTGGAGTGATAGATGTGCAGAAGATGAGTGTGCGAGTAGAGATACTGGGGTGCAAAGGAGCAAAATAAATCAAATGAATAACAGTATGGGGATGAGGTAGTTGGATGGGCTATTTACAGATGGGCTATGTACAGGTGCAGTGATCTGTGAGCTGCTCTGACAGCTGGTGCTTAAAGCTAGTGAGGGAGATATGAGTCTCCAGCTTCACTGATTTTTGCAGTTCGTTCCAGTCATTGGCAGCAGAGAACTGGAAGGAAAGGCGGTCGAAGGAGGAATTGGCTTTGGGGGTGACCAGTGAAATATACCTGCTGGAGCGTGTGCTACGGGTGGGTGCTGCTATGGTAACCAGTGAGCTGAGATAAGGCGGAGAACTGGAGCAAAGATAATTTGATGACCGGTAGCCAGTGGGTTTGGCGATTTAATATGAAGCGAGGGCCAGCCAACGAGAGCATACAGGTCGCAGTGGTGGGTAGTATTTGGGGATTTGGTGACAAAACGGATGTCACTGTGATAGACCGCATCCAATTGCTGTGTAGAGTGTTGGAGGCTATTTTGTAAATGACATCGCCAAAGTCAAGGATCGGTAGGATAGTCAGTTGTACGAGAGTATGTTTGGCAGCATGAGTGAAGGATGCTTTGTTGCGAAATAGGAAGCCGATTCTAGATTTAATTTTGGATTGGAGATGCTTAATGTGAGTCTGGAAGGAGAGTTTACAGTCTAACCAGACACCTAGGTATTTGTAGATGTCCACATATTCTAAGTCAGAACCGTCCAGAGTAGTGATGCTGGGCGGGCGGGCAGGTGTGGGCAGCGATCGGTTGAAGAGCATACATTTAGTGAAAGGGCACACATGAGATAGCCGACTGGTTAAGGACTGTGAGTTAACAGAGCAAGCTGCGATGGCCGAGTGGTTAAGGCGTTGGACTTGAAATCCAATGGGGTATCCCACAGAGGTTTGAACCCTGCTCGCAGCGCTGTGACAAACCAGTCTCTACATTTAACATATCCTTGATATGGATAATGTGTCAACTTGTCCTTTGATTCAAGTGCTCAGAATTTATCTTACTTGACGAACAGTTCAAATAGGCTCTTCAGTAGCGATAATCTGGTCTTTATAGAGGTGAATTTTTTTATATATATATTTCTTCACCTTTATTTAACCAGGTAGGCTAGTTGAGAACAAGTTCTCATTTACAACTGCGACCTGGCCAAGATAAAGCAAAGCAGTGCGACACAAACAACAACACAGAGTTACACATGGAATAAACAAACATACAGTCAATAATACAATAGAAAAAGTCTATATACATTGTGTGCAAATGACGTAGGATAAGGGAGGTAAGGCAATAAATAGGCTATAGTGGCGAAATAATTACAATATAGCAATTAAACACTGGAGTGATAGATGTGCAGAAGATGAGTGTGCAGTAGAGATACTGGGGTGCAAAGGAGCAAAATAAATCAAATAAATAACAGTATGGGGATGAGGTAGTTGGATGGGCTATTTACAGATGGGCTATGTACAGGTGCAGTGATCTGTGAGCTGCTCTGACAGCTGGTGCTTAAAGCTAGTGAGGGAGATATGAGTCTCCAGCTTCAGTGATTTTTGCAGTTCGTTCCAGTCATTGGCAGCAGAGAACTGGATGGAAAGGCGTCAAGGAGGAATTGGCTTTGGGGGTGACCAGTGAAATATACCTGCTGGAGCGTGTGCTACAGGTGGGTGCTGCTATGGTGACCAGTGAGCTGAGATAAGGCAGAGAACTGGAGCAAAGATAATTTGATGACTGGGAGCCAGTTGGTTTGGCGACGAATATGAAGCGAGGGCCAGCCAACGAGAGCATACAGGTCGAGTGGTGGGTAGTATTTGGGGATTTGGTGACAAAGCGGATGTCACTGTGATAGACCGCATCCAATTGCTGTGTAGAGTGTTGGAGGCTATTTTGTAAATGACATCGCCAAAGTCAAGGATCGGTAGGATAGTCAGTTGTACGAGAGTATGTTTGGCAGCATGAGTGAAGGATGCTTTGTTGCGAAATAGGAAGCCGATTCTAGATTTAATTTTGGATTGGAGATGCTTAATGTGAGTCTGGAAGGAGAGTTTACAGTCTAACCAGACACCTAGGTATTTGCAGATGTCCACATATTCTAAGTCAGAACCGTCCAGAGTAGTGATGCTGGGCGGGCGGGCAGGTGTGGGCAGCGATCGGTTGAAGAGCATACATTTAGTGAAAGGGACACAATGAGATAGCCGACTGGTTAAGGACTGGGAGTTAACAGAGCAAGCTGCGATGGCCGAGTGGTTAAGGCGTTGGACTTGAAATCCAATGGGGTATCCCCGCCAGAGGTTCGAACTCCTGCTCGCAGCTGTGACAAACCAGTCTCTACATTTAACATATCCTTGATATGGATAATGTGTCCACTTGTCCTTTGATTCAAGTGCTCAGAATTTATCTTACTTGACGAACAGTTCAAATAGGCTCTTCAGTAGCGATAATCTGGTCTTTATAGAGGTGAATTTTTTTATATATATATATATATTTCTTCACCTTTATTTAACCAGGTAGGCTAGTTGAGAACAAGTTCTCATTTACAACTGCGACCTGGCCAAGATAAAGCAAAGCAGTGCGACACAAACAACAACACAGAGTTACACATGGAATAAACAAACATACAGTCAATAATACAATAGAAAAGTCTATATACATTGTGTGCAAATGAGGTAGGATAAGGGAGGTAAGGCAATAAATAGGCTATAGTGGCGAAATAATTACAATATAGCAATTAAACACTGGAGTGATAGATGTGCAGAAGATGAGTGTGCGAGTAGAGATACTGGGGTGCAAAGGAGCAAAATAAATCAAATGAATAACAGTATGGGGATGAGGTAGTTGGATGGGCTATTTACAGATGGGCTATGTACAGGTGCAGTGATCTGTGAGCTGCTCTGACAGCTGGTGCTTAAAGCTAGTGAGGGAGATATGAGTCTCCAGCTTCAGTGATTTTTGCAGTTCGTTCCAGTCATTGGCAGCAGAGAACTGGAAGGAAAGGCGGCCGAAGGAGGAATTGGCTTTGGGGGTGACCAGTGAAATATACCTGCTGGAGCGTGTGCTACGGTGGGTGCTGCTATGGTAACCAGTGAGCTGAGATAAGGCGGAGAACTGGAGCAAAGATAATTTGATGACCGGTAGCCAGTGGGTTTGGCGACGAATATGAAGCGAGGGCCAGCCAACGAGAGCATACAGGTCGCAGTGGTGGGTAGTATTTGGGGATTTGGTGACAAAACGGATGTCACTGTGATAGACCGCATCCAATTGCTGTGTAGAGTGTTGGAGGCTATTTTGTAAATGACATCGCCAAGGTCAAGGATCGGTAGGATAGTCAGTTGTACGAGAGTATGTTTGGCAGCATGAGTGAAGGATGCTTTGTTGCGAAATAGGAAGCCGATTCTAGATTTAATTTTGGATTGGAGATGCTTAATGTGAGTCTGGAAGGAGAGTTTACAGTCTAACCAGACACCTAGGTATTTGTAGATGTCCACATATTCTAAGTCAGAACCGTCCAGAGTAGTGATGCTGGGCGGGCGGGCAGGTGTGGGCAGCGATCGGTTGAAGAGCATAACTTTAGTGAAAGGGACACAATGAGATAGCCGACTGGTTAAGGACTGTGAGTTAACAGAGCAAGCTGCGATGGCCGAGTGGTTAAGGCGTTGGACTTGAAATCCAATGGGGTATCCCCGCGTAGGTTCGAACCCTGCTCGCAGCGCTGTGACAAACCAGTCTCTACATTTAACATATCCTTGATATGGATAATGTGTCAACTTGTCCTTTGATTCAAGTGCTCAGAATTTATCTTACTTGACGAACAGTTCAAATAGGCTCTTCAGTAGCGATAATCTGGTCTTTATAGAGGTGAATTTTTATATATATATATATATATATATTTCTTCACCTTTATTTAACCAGGTAGGCTAGTTGAGAACAAGTTCTCATTTACAACTGCGACCTGGCCAAGATAAAGCAAAGCAGTGCGACACAAACAACAACACAGAGTTACACATGGAATAAACAAACATACAGTCAATAATACAATAGAAAAAGTCTATATACATTGTGTGCAAATGAGGTAGGATAAGGGAGGTAAGGCAATAAATAGGCTATAGTGGCGAAATAATTACAATATAGCAATTAAACACTGGAGTGATAGATGTGCAGAAGATGAGTGTGCGAGTAGAGATACTGGGGTGCAAAGGAGCAAAATAAATCAAATGAATAACAGTATGGGGATGAGGTAGTTGGATGGGCTATTTACAGATGGGCTATGTACAGGTGCAGTGATCTGTGAGCTGCTCTGACAGCTGGTGCTTAAAGCTAGTGAGGGAGATATGAGTCTCCAGCTTCAGTGATTTTTGCAGTTCGTTCCAGTCATTGGCAGCAGAGAACTGGAAGGAAAGGCGGCCAAAGGAGGAATTGGCTTTGGGGGTGACCAGTGAAATATACCTGCTGGAGCGTGTGCTACGGGTGGGTGCTGCTATGGTAACCAGTGAGCTGAGATAAGGCGGAGAACTGGAGCAAAGACAATTTGATGACCGGTAGCCAGTGGGTTTGGCGACGAATATGAAGCGAGGGCCAGCCAACGAGAGCATACAGGTCGCAGTGGTGGGTAGTATTTGGGGATTTGGTGACAAAACGGATGTCACTGTGATAGACCGCATTAAATTGCTGTGTAGAGTGTTGGAGGCTATTTTGTAAATGACATCGCCAAAGTCAAGGATCGGTAGGATAGTCAGTTGTACGAGAGTATGTTTGGCAGCATGAGTGAAGGATGCTTTGTTGCGAAATAGGAAGCCGATTCTAGATTTAATTTTGGATTGGAGATGCTTAATGTGAGTCTGGAAGGAGAGTTTACAGTCTAACCAGACACCTAGGTATTTGTAGATGTCCACATATTCTAAGTCAGAACCGTCCAGAGTAGTGATGCTGGGCGGCGGGCAGGTGTGGGCAGCGATCGGTTGAAGAGCATACATTTAGTGAAAGGGACACAATGAGATAGCCGACTGGTTAAGGACTGGGAGTTAACAGAGCAAGCTGCGATGGCCGAGTGGTTAAGGCGTTGGACTTGAAATCCAATGGGGTATCCCCGCGTAGGTTCGAACCCTGCTCGCAGCGCTGTGACAAACCAGTCTCTACATTTAACATATCCTTGATATGGATAATGTGTGAACTTGTCCTTTGATTCAAGTGCTCAGAATTTATCTTACTTGACGAACAGTTCAAATAGGCTCTTCAGTAGTGATAATCTGGACTTTATAGAGGTGAATTTTTAGATATATATATATATTTCTTCACCTTTATTTAACCAGGTAGGCTAGTTGAGAACAAGTTCTCATTTACAACTGCGACCTGGCCAAGATAAAGCAAAGCAGTGCGACACAAACAACAACACAGAGTTACACATGGAATAAACAAACATACAGTCAATAATACAATAGAAAAAGTCTATATACATTGTGTGCAAATGAGGTAGGATAAGGGAGGTAAGGCAATAAATAGGCTATAGTGGCGAAATAATTACAATATAGCAATTAAACACTGGAGTGATAGATGTGCAGAAGATGAGTGTGCAGTAGAGATACTGGGGTGCAAAGGAGCAAAATAAATCAAATAAATAACAGTATGGGGATGAGGTAGTTGGATGGGCTATTTACAGATGGGCTATTTACAGGTGCAGTGATCTGTGAGCTGCTCTGATAGCTGGTGCTTAAAGCTAGTGAGGGAGATATGAGTCTCCAGCTTCAGTGATTTTTGCAGTTCGTTCCAGTCATTGGCAGCAGAGAACTGGATGGAAAGGCGGCCCGAAGGAGGAATTGGCTTTGGGGGTGACCAGTGAAATATACCTGCTGGAGCGTGTGCTACGGGTGGGTGCTGCTATGGTAACCAGTGAGCTGAGATAAGGCGGAGAACTGGAGCAAAGATAATTTGATGACTGGTAGCCAGTTGGTTTGGCGACGAATATGAAGCGAGGGCCAGCCAACGAGAGCATACAGGTTGTAGTGGTGGGTAGTATTTGGGGATTTGGTGACAAAACGGATGTCACTGTGATAGACCGCATCCAATTGCTGTGTAGAGTGTTGGAGGCTATTTTGTAAATGACATCGCCAAAGTCAAGGATCGGTAGGATAGTCAGTTGTACGAGAGTATGTTTGGCAGCATGAGTGAAGGATGCTTTGTTGCGAAATAGGAAGCCGATTCTAGATTTAATTTTGGATTGGAGATGCTTAATGTGAGTCTGGAAGGAGAGTTTACAGTCTAACCAGACACCTAGGTATTTGTAGATGTCCACATATTCTAAGTCAGAACCGTCCAGAGTAGTGATGCTGGGCGGGCGGGCAGGTGTGGGCAGCGATCGGTTGAAGAGCATAACTTTAGTGAAAGGGACACAATGAGATAGCCGACTGGTTAAGGACTGGGAGTTAACAGAGCAAGCTGCGATGGCCGAGTGGTTAAGGCGTTGGACTTGAAATCCAATGGGGTATCCCCGCCAGAGGTTCGAACTCCTGCTCGCAGCGCTGTGACAAACCAGTCTCTACATTTAACATATCCTTGATATGGATAATGTGTCCACTTGTCCTTTGATTCAAGTGCTCAGAATTTATCTTACTTGACGAACAGTTCAAATAGGCTCTTCAGTAACGATAATCTGGTCTTTATAGAGGTGAATTTTTTCATATATATATATATATTTCTTCACCTTTATTTAACCAGGTAGGCTAGTTGAGAACAAGTTCTCATTTACAACTGCGACCTGGCCAAGATAAAGCAAAGCAGTGCGACACAAACAACAACACAGAGTTACACATGGAATAAACAAACATACAGTCAATAATACAATAGAAAAAGTCTATATACATTGTGTGCAAATGAGGTAGGATAAGGGAGGTAAGGCAATAAATAGGCTATAGTGGCGAAATAATTACAATATAGCAATTAAACACTGGAGTGATAGATGTGCAGAAGATGAGTGTGCGAGTAGAGATACTGGGGTGCAAAGGAGCAAAATAAATCAAATGAATAACAGTATGGGGATGAGGTAGTTGGATGGGCTATTTACAGATGGGCTATGTACAGGTGCAGTGATCTGTGAGCTGCTCTGACAGCTGGTGCTTAAAGCTAGTGAGGGAGATATGAGTCTCCAGCTTCAGTGATTTTTGCAGTTCGTTCCAGTCATTGGCAGCAGAGAACTGGAAGGTAAGGCGTTCGAAGGAGGAATTGGCTTTGGGGGTGACCAGTGAAATATACCTGCTGGAGCGTGTGCTACGGGTGGGTGCTGCTATGGTAACCAGTGAGCTGAGATAAGGCGGAGAACTGGAGCAAAGATAATTTGATGACCGGTAGCCAGTGGGTTTGGCGACGAATATGAAGCGAGGGCCAGCCAACGAGAGCATACAGGTCGCAGTGGTGGGTAGTATTTGGGGATTTGGTGACAAAACGGATGTCACTGTGATAGACCGCATCCAATTGCTGTGTAGAGTGTTGGAGGCTATTTTGTAAATGACATCGCCAAGGTCAAGGATCGGTAGGATAGTCAGTTGTACGAGAGTATGTTTGGCAGCATGAGTGAAGGATGCTTTGTTGCGAAATAGGAAGCCGATTCTAGATTTAATTTTGGATTGGAGATGCTTAATGTGAGTCTGGAAGGAGAGTTTACAGTCTAACCAGACACCTAGGTATTTGTAGATGTCCACATATTCTAAGTCAGAACCGTCCCAGAGTAGTGATGCTGGGCGGGCGGGCAGGTGTGGGCAGCGATCGGTTGAAGAGCATAACTTTAGTGAAAGGGACACAATGAGATAGCCGGCTGGTTAAGGACTGGGAGTTAATAGAGCAAGCTGCGATGGCCGAGTGGTTAAGGCGTTGGACTTGAAATCCAATGGGGTATCCCGCCAGAGGTTCGAACCCTGCTCGCAGCGCTGTGACAAACCAGTCTCTACATTTAACATATCCTTGATATGGATAATGTGTCAACTTGTCCTTTGATTCAAGTGCTCAGAATTTATCTTACTTGACGAACAGTTCAAATAGGCTCTTCAGTAGCGATAATCTGGTCTTTATAGAGGTGAATTTTTTTATATATATATATATATATATTTCTTCACCTTTATTTAACCAGGTAGGCTAGTTGAGAACAAGTTCTCATTTACAACTGCGACCTGGCCAAGATAAAGCAAAGCAGTGCGACACAAACAACAACACAGAGTTACACATGGAATAAACAAACATACAGTCAATAATACAATAGAAAAAGTCTATATACATTGTGTGCAAATGAGGTAGGATAAGGGAGGTAAGGCAATAAATAGGCTATAGTGGCGAAATAATTACAATATAGCAATTAAACACTGGAGTGATAGATGTGCAGAAGATGAGTGTGCGAGTAGAGATACTGGGGTGCAAAGGAGCAAAATAAATCAAATAAATAACAGTATGGGGATGAGGTAGTTGGATGGGCTATTTACAGATGGGCTATGTACAGGTGCAGTGATCTGTGAGCTGCTCTGACAGCTGGTGCTTAAAGCTAGTGAGGGAGATATGAGTCTCCAGCTTCAGTGATTTTTGCAGTTCGTCCAGTCATTGGCAGCAGAGAACTGGAAGGAAAGGCGGTCAAGGAGGAATTGGCTTTGGGGGTGACCAGTGAAATATACCTGCTGGAGCGTGTGCTACGGGTGGGTGCTGCTATGGTAACCAGTGAGCTGAGATAAGGCGGAGAACTGGAGCAAAGATAATTTGATGACCGGTAGCCAGTGGGTTTGGCGACAAATATGAAGCGAGGGCCAGCCAACGAGAGCATACAGGTCGCAGTGGTGGGTAGTTTTTGGGGATTTGGTGACAAACGGATGTCACTGTGATAGACCGCATCCAATTGCTGTGTAGAGTGTTGGAGGCTATTTTGTAAATGACATCGCCAAAGTCAAGGATCGGTAGGATAGTCAGTTGTACGAGTATGTTTGGCAGCATGAGTGAAGGATGCTTTGTTGCGAAATAGGAAGCCGATTCTAGATTTAATTTTGGATTGGAGATGCTTAATGTGAGTCTGGAAGGAGAGTTTACAGTCTAACCAGACACCTAGGTATTTGTAGATGTCCACATATTCTAAGTCAGAACCGTCCAGAGTAGTGATGCTGGGCGGGCGGGCAGGTGTGGGCAGCGATCGGTTGAAGAGCATACATTTAGTGAAAGGGCACAATGAGATAGCCGACTGGTTAAGGACTGGGAGTTAACAGAGCAAGCTGCGATGGCCGAGTGGTTAAGGCGTTGGACTTGAAATCCAATGGGGTATCCCCGCGTAGGTTCGAACCCTGCTCGCAGCGCTGTGACAAACCAGTCTCTACATTTAACATATCCTTGATATGGATAATGTGTGAACTTGTCCTTTGATTCAAGTGCTCAGAATTTATCTTACTTGACGAACAGTTCAAATAGGCTCTTCAGTAGTGATAATCTGGACTTTATAGAGGTGAATTTTTTATATATATATATTTCTTCACCTTTATTTAACCAGGTAGGCTAGTTGAGAACAAGTTCTCATTTACAACTGCGACCTGGCCAAGATAAAGCAAAGCAGTGCGACACAAACAACAACACAGAGTTACACATGGAATAAACAAACATACAGTCAATAATACAATAGAAAAAGTCTATATACATTGTGTGCAAATGAGGTAGGATAAGGGAGGTAAGGCAATAAATAGGCTATAGTGGCGAAATAATTACAATATAGCAATTAAACACTGGAGTGATAGATGTGCAGAAGATGAGTGTGCGAGTAGAGATACTGGGGTGCAAAGGAGCAAAATAAATCAAATAAATAACAGTATGGGGATGAGGTAGTTGGATGGGCTATTTACAGATGGGCTATTTACAGGTGCAGTGATCTGTGAGCTGCTCTGACAGCTGGTGCTTAAAGCTAGTGAGGGAGATATGAGTCTCCAGCTTCAGTGATTTTTGCAGTTCGTTCCAGTCATTGGCAGCAGAGAACTGGAAGGAAAGGCGTCAAGGAGGAATTGGCTTTGGGGGTGACCAGTGAAATATACCTGCTGGAGCGTGTGCTACAGGTGGGTGCTGCTATGGTGACCAGTGAGCTGAGATAAGGCGGAGAACTGGAGCAAAGATAATTTGATGACTGTAGCCAGTTGGGTTTGGCGACGAATATGAAGCGAGGGCCAGCCAACGAGAGCATACAGGTCGCAGTGGTGGGTAGTATTTGGGGATTTGGTGACAAAACGGATGTCACTGTGATAGACCGCATTAAATTGCTGTGTAGAGTGTTGGAGGCTATTTTGTAAATGACATCGCCAAAGTCAAGGATCGGTAGGATAGTCAGTTGTACGAGAGTATGTTTGGCAGCATGAGTGAAGGATGCTTTGTTGCGAAATAGGAAGCCGATTCTAGATTTAATTTTGGATTGGAGATGCTTAATGTGAGTCTGGAAGGAGAGTTTACAGTCTAACCAGACACCTAGGTATTTGTAGATGTCCACATATTCTAAGTCAGAACCGTCCAGAGTAGTGATGCTGGGCGGGCGGGCAGGTGTGGGCAGCGATCGGTTGAAGAGCATACATTTAGTGAAAGGGCACAATGAGATAGCCGACTGGTTAAGGACTGGGAGTTAACAGAGCAAGCTGCGATGGCCGAGTGGTTAAGGCGTTGGACTTGAAATCCAATGGGGTATCCCCGCGTAGGTTCGAACCCTGCTCGCAGCGCTGTGACAAACCAGTCTCTACATTTAACATATCCTTGATATGGATAATGTGTGAACTTGTCCTTTGATTCAAGTGCTCAGAATTTATCTTACTTGACGAACAGTTCAAATAGGCTCTTCAGTAGTGATAATCTGGACTTTATAGAGGTGAATGTTTTTATATATATATATTTCTTCACCTTTATTTAACCAGGTAGGCTAGTTGAGAACAAGTTCTCATTTACAACTGCGACCTGGCCAAGATAAAGCAAAGCAGTGCGACACAAACAACAACACAGAGTTACACATGGAATAAACAAACATACAGTCAATAATACAATAGAAAAAGTCTATATACATTTTGTGCAAATGAGGTAGGATAAGGGAGGTAAGGCAATAAATAGGCTATAGTGGCGAAATAATTACAATATAGCAATTAAACACTGGAGTGATAGATGTGCAGAAGATGAGTGTGCGAGTAGAGATACTGGGGTGCAAAGGAGCAAAATAAATCAAATAAATAACAGTATGGGGATGAGGTAGTTGGATGGGCTATTTACAGATGGGCTATGTACAGGTGCAGTGATCTGTGAGCTGCTCTGACAGCTGGTGCTTAAAGCTAGTGAGGGAGATATGAGTCTCCAGCTTCAGTGATTTTTGCAGTTCGTTCCAGTCATTGGCAGCAGAGAACTGGAAGGAAAGGCGGTCAAGGAGGAATTGGCTTTGGGGGTGACCAGTGAAATATACCTGCTGGAGCGTGTGCTACGGGTGGGTGCTGCTATGGTAACCAGTGAGCTGAGATAAGGCGGAGAACTGGAGCAAAGATAATTTGATGACCGGTAGCCAGTGGGTTTGGCGACAAATATGAAGCGAGGGCCAGCCAACGAGAGCATACAGGTCGTAGTGGTGGGTAGTTTTTGGGGATTTGGTGACAAAACGGATGTCACTGTGATAGACCGCATCCAATTGCTGTGTAGAGTGTTGGAGGCTATTTTGTAAATGACATCGCCACGTCAAGGATCGGTAGGATAGTCAGTTGTACGAGAGTATGTTTGGCAGCATGAGTGAAGGATGCTTTGTTGCAAATAGGAAGCCGATTCTAGATTTAATTTTGGATTGGAGATGCTTAATGTGAGTCTGGAAGGAGAGTTTACAGTCTAACCAGACACCTAGGTATTTGTAGATGTCCACATATTCTAAGTCAGAACCGTCCAGAGTAGTGATGCTGGGCGGGCGGGCAGGTGTGGGCAGCGATCGGTTGAAGAGCATATATTTAGTGAAAGGGACACAATGAGATAGCCGACTGGTTAAGGACTGGGAGTTAACAGAGCAAGCTGCGATGGCCGAGTGGTTAAGGCGTTGGACTTGAAATCCAATGGGGTATCCCACAGAGGTTCGAACCCTGCTCGCAGCGCTGTGACAAACCAGTCTCTACATTTAACATATCCTTGATATGGATAATATGTGTGAACTTGTCCTTTGATTCAAGTGCTCAGAATTTATCTTACTTGACGAACAGTTCAAATAGGCTCTTCAGTAGTGATAATCTGGACTTTATAGAGGTGAATTTTTTTATATATATATATTTCTTCACCTTTATTTAACCAGGTAGGCTAGTTGAGAACAAGTTCTCATTTACAACTGCGACCTGGCCAAGATAAAGCAAAGCAGTGCGACACAAACAACAACACAGAGTTACACATGGAATAAACAAACATACAGTCAATAATACAATAGAAAAAGTCTATATACATTGTGTGCAAATGAGGTAGGATAAGGGAGGTAAGGCAATAAATAGGCTATAGTGGCGAAATAATTACAATATAGCAATTAAACACTGGAGTGATAGATGTGCAGAAGATGAGTGTGCAGTAGAGATACTGGGGTGCAAAGGAGCAAAATAAATCAAATGAATAACAGTATGGGGATGAGGTAGTTGGATGGGCTATTTACAGATGGGCTATGTACAGGTGCAGTGATCTGTGAGCTGCTCTGACAGCTGGTGCTTAAAGCTAGTGAGGGAGATATGAGTCTCCAGCTTCAGTGATTTTTGCAGTTCGTTCCAGTCATTGGCAGCAGAGAACTGGAAGGAAAGGCGGCCGAAGGAGGAATTGGCTTTGGGGGTGACCAGTGAAATATACCTGCTGGAGCGTGTGCTACGGGTGGGTGCTGCTATGGTAACCAGTGAGCTGAGATAAGGCGGAGAACTGGAGCAAAGATAATTTGATGACCGGTAGCCAGTGGGTTTGGCGACAAATATGAAGCGAGGGCCAGCCAACGAGAGCATACAGGTCGTAGTGGTGGGTAGTTTTTGGGGATTTGGTGACAAAACGGATGTCACTGTGATAGACCGCATCCAATTGCTGTGTAGAGTGTTGGAGGCTATTTTGTAAATGACATCGCCACGGTCAAGGATCGGTAGGATAGTCAGTTGTACGAGAGTATGTTTGGCAGCATGAGTGAAGGATGCTTTGTTGCGAAATAGGAAGCCGATTCTAGATTTAATTTTGGATTGGAGATGCTTAATGTGAGTCTGGAAGGAGAGTTTACAGTCTAACCAGACACCTAGGTATTTGCAGATGTCCACATATTCTAAGTCAGAACCGTCCAGAGTAGTGATGCTGGGCGGGCGGGCAGGTGTGGGCAGCGATCGGTTGAAGAGCATACATTTAGTGAAAGGGACACAATGAGATAGCCGGCTGGTTAAGGACTGGGAGTTAACAGAGCAAGCTGCGATGGCCGAGTGGTTAAGGCGTTGGACTTGAAATCCAATGGGGTATCCCCGCGTAGTTTCGAACCCTGCTCGCAGCGCTGTGACAAACCAGTCTCTACATTTAACATATCCTTGATATGGATAATATGTGAACTTGTCCTTTGATTCAAGTGCTCAGAATTTATCTTACTTGACGAACAGTTCAAATAGGCTCTTCAGTAGCGATAATCTGGTCTTTATAGAGGTGAATTTTTTTATATATATATATATATTTCTTCACCTTTATTTAACCAGGTAGGCTAGTTGAGAACAAGTTCTCATTTACAACTGCGACCTGGCCAAGATAAAGCAAAGCAGTGCGACACAAACAACAACACAGAGTTACACATGGAATAAACAAACATACAGTCAATAATACAATAGAAAAAGTCTATATACATTGTGTGCAAATGAGGTAGGATAAGGGAGGTAAGGCAATAAATAGGCTATAGTGGCGAAATAATTACAATATAGCAATTAAACACTGGAGTGATAGATGTGCAGAAGATGAGTGTGCGAGTAGAGATACTGGGGTGCAAAGGAGCAAAATAAATCAAATGAATAACAGTATGGGGATGAGGTAGTTGGATGGGCTATTTACAGATGGGCTATGTACAGGTGCAGTGATCTGTGAGCTGCTCTGACAGCTGGTGCTTAAAGCTAGTGAGGGAGATATGAGTCTCCAGCTTCAGTGATTTTTGCAGTTCGTTCCAGTCATTGGCAGCAGAGAACTGGATGGAAAGGCGTCAAGGAGGAATTGGCTTTGGGGGTGACCAGTGAAATATACCTGCTGGAGCGTGTGCTACAGGTGGGTGCTGCTATGGTGACCAGTGAGCTGGAGATAAGGCGGAGAACTGGAGCAAAGATAATTTGATGACTGGGAGCCAGTTGGTTTGGCGACGAATATGAAGCGAGGGCCAGCCAACGAGAGCATACAGGTCGTAGTGGTGGGTAGTATTTGGGGATTTGGTGACAAAACGGATGTCACTGTGATAGACCGCATCCAATTGCTGTGTAGAGTGTTGGAGGCTATTTTGTAAATGACATCGCCAAAGTCAAGGATCGGTAGGATAGTCAGTTGTACGAGAGTATGTTTGGCAGCATGAGTGAAGGATGCTTTGTTGCGAAATAGGAAGCCGATTCTAGATTTAATTTTGGATTGGAGATGCTTAATGTGAGTCTGGAAGGAGAGTTTACAGTCTAACCAGACACCTAGGTATTTGTAGATGTCCACATATTCTAAGTCAGAACCGTCCAGAGTAGTGATGCTGGGCGGGCGGGCAGGTGTGGGCAGCGATCGGTTGAAGAGCATACATTTAGTGAAAGGGCACAATGAGATAGCCGACTGGTTAAGGACTGGGAGTTAACAGAGCAAGCTGCGATGGCCGAGTGGTTAAGGCGTTGGACTTGAAATCCAATGGGGTATCCCACAGAGGTTCGAACCCTGCTCGCAGCGCTGTGACAAACCAGTCTCTACATTTAACATATCCTTGATATGGATAATGTGTGAACTTGTCCTTTGATTCAAGTGCTCAGAATTTATCTTACTTGACGAACAGTTCAAATAGGCTCTTCAGTAGTGATAATCTGGACTTTATAGAGGTGAATTTTTTATATATATATATTTCTTCACCTTTATTTAACCAGGTAGGCTAGTTGAGAACAAGTTCTCATTTACAACTGCGACCTGGCCAAGATAAAGCAAAGCAGTGCGACACAAACAACAACACAGAGTTACACATGGAATAAACAAACATACAGTCAATAATACAATAGAAAAAGTCTATATACATTGTGTGCAAATGAGGTAGGATAAGGGAGGTAAGGCAATAAATAGGCTATAGTGGCGAAATAATTACAATATAGCAATTAAACACTGGAGTGATAGATGTGCAGAAGATGAGTGTGCGAGTAGAGATACTGGGGTGCAAAGGAGCAAAATAAATCAAATAAATAACAGTATAGGGATGAGGTAGTTGGATGGGCTATTTACAGATGGGCTATTTACAGGTGCAGTGATCTGTGAGCTGCTCTGACAGCTGGTGCTTAAAGCTAGTGAGGGAGATATGAGTCTCCAGCTTCAGCGATTTTTGCAGTTCGTTCCAGTCATTGGCAGCAGAGAACTGGATGGAAAGGCGGCCGAAGGAGGAATTGGCTTTGGGGGTGACCAGTGAAATATACCTGCTGGAGCGTGTGCTACAGGTGGGTGCTGCTATGGTGACCAGTGAGCTGAGATAAGGCGGAGAACTGGAGCAAAGACAATTTGATGACTGGGAGCCAGTTGGTTTGGCGACGAATATGAAGCGAGGGCCAGCCAACGAGAGCATACAGGTCGTAGTGGTGGGTAGTATTTGGGGATTTGGTGACAAAACGGATGTCACTGTGATAGACCGCATCCAATTGCTGTGTAGAGTGTTGGAGGCTATTTTGTAAATGACATCGCCAAAGTCAAGGATCGGTAGGATAGTCAGTTGTACGAGTATGTTTGGCAGCATGAGTGAAGGATGCTTTGTTGCGAAATAGGAAGCCGATTCTAGATTTAATTTTGGATTGGAGATGCTTAATGTGAGTCTGGAAGGAGAGTTTACAGTCTAACCAGACACCTAGGTATTTGTAGATGTCCACATATTCTAAGTCAGAACCGTCCAGAGTAGTGATGCTGGGCGGGCGGGCAGGTGTGGGCAGCGATCGGTTGAAGAGCATACATTTAGTGAAAGGGCACAATGAGATAGCCGACTGGTTAAGGACTGGGAGTTAACAGAGCAAGCTGCGATGGCAGAGTGGTTAAGGCGTTGGACTTGAAATCCAATGGGGTATCCCCGCGTAGGTTCGAACCCTGCTTGCAGCGCTGTGACAAACCTGTCTCTACATTTAACATATCCTTGATATGGATAATGTGTGAACTTGTCCTTTGATTCAAGTGCTCAGAATTTATCTTACTTGATTTATCTTACTTACTTCAAATAAATAACAGTATGGGGATGAGGTAGTTGGATGGGCTATTTACAGATGGGCTATGTACAGGTGCAGTGATCTGTGAGCTGCTCTGACAGCTGGTGCTTAAAGCTAGTGAGGGAGATATGAGTCTCCAGCTTCAGTGATTTTTGCAGTTCGTTCCAGTCATTGGCAGCAGAGAACTGGATGGAAAGGCGGCCGAAGGAGGAATTGGCTTTGGGGGTGACCAGTGAAATATACCTGCTGGAGCGTGTGCTACAGGTGGGTGCTGCTATGGTGACCAGTGAGCTGAGATAAGGCGGAGAACTGGAGCAAAGACAATTTGATGACTGGGAGCCAGTTGGTTTGGCGACGAATATGAAGCGAGGGCCAGCCAACGAGAGCATACAGGTCGTAGTGGTGGGTAGTATTTGGGGATTTGGTGACAACTTGTCCTTTGATTCAAGTGCTCAGAATTTATCTTACTTGACGAACAGTTCAAATAGGCTCTTCAGTAGCGATAATCTGGTCTTTATAGAGGTGAATTTTTTTATATATATATATATTTCTTCACCTTTATTTAACCAGATAGGCTAGTTGAGAACAAGTTCTCATTTACAACTGCGACCTGGCCAAGATAAAGCAAAGCAGTGCGACACAAACAACAACACAGAGTTACACATGGAATAAACAAACATACAGTCAATAATACAATAGAAAAAGTCTATATACATTGTGTGCAAATGAGGTAGGATAAGGGAGGTAAGGCAATAAATAGGCTATAGTGGCGAAATAATTACAATATAGCAATTAAACACTGGAGTGATAGATGTGCAGAAGATGAGTGTGCGAGTAGAGATACTGGGGTGCAAAGGAGCAAAATAAATCAAATAAATAACAGTATGGGGATGAGGTAGTTGGATGGGCTATTTACAGATGGGCTATGTACAGGTGCAGTGATCTGTGAGCTGCTCTGACAGCTGGTGCTTAAAGCTAGTGAGGGAGATATGAGTCTCCAGCTTCAGTGATTTTTGCAGTTCGTTCCAGTCATTGGCAGCAGAGAACTGGATGGAAAGGCGGCCGAAGGAGGAATTGGCTTTGGGGGTGACCAGTGAAATATACCTGCTGGAGCGTGTGCTACAGGTGGGTGCTGCTATGGTGACCAGTGAGCTGAGATAAGGCGGAGAACTGGAACAAAGACAATTTGATGACTGGGAGCCAGTTGGTTTGGCGACGAATATGAAGCGAGGGCCAGCCAACGAGAGCATACAGGTCGTAGTGGTGGGTAGTATTTGGGGATTTGGTGACAAAACGGATGTCACTGTGATAGACCGCATCCAATTGCTGTGTAGAGTGTTGGAGGCTATTTTGTAAATGACATCGCCAAGGTCAAGGATCGGTAGGATAGTCAGTTGTACGAGAGTATGTTTGGCAGCATGAGTGAAGGATGCTTTGTTGCGAAATAGGAAGCCGATTCTAGATTTAATTTTGGATTGGAGATGCTTAATGTGAGTCTGGAAGGAGAGTTTACAGTCTAACCAGACACCTAGGTATTTGTAGATGTCCACATATTCTAAGTCAGAACTGTCCAGAGTAGTGATGCTGGGCGGGCGGGCAGGTGTGGGCAGCGATCGGTTGAAGAGCATAACTTTAGTGAAAGGGCACAATGAGATAGCCGACTGGTTAAGGACTGGGAGTTAACAGAGCAAGCTGCGATGGCCGAGTGGTTAAGGCGTTGGACTTGAAATCCAATGGGGTATCCCCGTGTAGGTTCGAACCCTGCTTGCAGCGCTGTGACAAACCAGTCTCTACATTTAACATATCCTTGATATGGATAATGTGTCCAACTTGTCCTTTGATTCAAGTGCTCAGAATTTATCTTACTTGACGAACAGTTCAAATAGGCTTTTCAGTAGCGATAATCTGGTCTTTATAGAGGTGAATTTTTTTATATATATATATATTTCTTCACCTTAATTTAACCAGGTAGGCTAGTTGAGAACAAGTTCTCATTTACAACTGCGACCTGGCCAAGATAAAGCAAAGCAGTGCGACACAAACAACAACACAGAGTTACACATGGAATAAACAAACATACAGTCAATAATACAATAGAAAAAGTCTATATACATTGTGTGCAAATGAGGTAGGATAAGGGAGGTAAGGCAATAAATAGGCTATAGTGGCGAAATAATTACAATATAGCAATTAAACACTGGAGTGATAGATGTGCAGAAGATGAGTGTGCGAGTAGAGATACTGGGGTGCAAAGGAGCAAAATAAATCAAATAAATAACAGTATGGGGATGAGGTAGTTGGATGGGCTATTTACAGATGGGCTATGTACAGGTGCAGTGATCTGTGAGCTGCTCTGACAGCTGGTGCTTAAAGCTAGTGAGGGAGATATGAGTCTCCAGCTTCAGTGATTTTTGCAGTTCGTTCCAGTCATTGGCAGCAGAGAACTGGATGGAAAGGCGGTCAAGGAGGAATTGGCTTTGGGGGTGACCAGTGAAATATACCTGCTGGAGCGTGTGCTACAGGTGGGTGCTGCTATGGTGACCAGTGAGCTGAGATAAGGCGGAGAACTGGAACAAAGACAATTTGATGACTGGGAGCCAGTTGGTTTGGCGACGAATATGAAGCGAGGGCCAGCCAACGAGAGCATACAGGTCGTAGTGGTGGGTAGTATTTGGGGATTTGGTGACAAAACGGATGTCAATGTGATAGACCGCATCCAATTGCTGTGTAGAGTGTTGGAGGCTATTTTGTAAATGACATCGCCAAGGTCAAGGATCGGTAGGATAGTCAGTTGTACGAGAGTATGTTTGGCAGCATGAGTGAAGGATGCTTTGTTGCGAAATAGGAAGCCGATTCTAGATTTAATTTTGGATTGGAGATGCTTAATGTGAGTCTGGAAGGAGAGTTTACAGTCTAACCAGACACCTAGGTATTTGTAGATGTCCACATATTCTAAGTCAGAACCGGCCCAGAGTAGTGATGCTGGGCGGGCGGGCAGGTAATGGGCAGCGATCGGTTGAAGAGCATAACTTTAGTGAAAGGGACACAATGAGATAGCCGACTGGTTAAGGACTGTGAGTTAACAGAGCAAGCTGCGATGGCCGAGTGGTTAAGGCGTTGGACTTGAAATCCAATGGGGTATCCCGCGAGGTTCGAACCCTGCTCGCAGCGCTGTGACAAACCAGTCTCTACATTTAACATATCCTTGATATGGATAATGTGTCCACTTGTCCTTTGATTCAAGTGCTCAGAATTTATCTTACTTGACGAACAGTTCAAATAGGCTTTTCAGTAGCGATAATCTGGTCTTTATAGAGGTGAATTTTTTTATATATATATATATTTCTTCACCTTAATTTAACCAGGTAGGCTAGTTGAGAACAAGTTCTCATTTACAACTGCGACCTGGCCAAGATAAAGCAAAGCAGTGCGACACAAAAAACAACACAGAGTTACACATGGAATAAACAAACATACAGTCAATAATACAATAGAAAAAGTCTATATACATTGTGTGCAAATGAGGTAGGATAAGGGAGGTAAGGCAATAAATAGGCTATAGTGGCGAAATAATTACAATATAGCAATTAAACACTGGAGTGATAGATGTGCAGAAGATGAGTGTGCGAGTAGAGATACTGGGGTGCAAAGGAGCAAAATAAATCAAATGAATAACAGTATGGGGATGAGGTAGTTGGATGGGCTATTTACAGATGGGCTATGTACAGGTGCAGTGATCTGTGAGCTGCTCTGACAGCTGGTGCTTAAAGCTAGTGAGGGAGATATGAGTCTCCAGCTTCAGTGATTTTTGCAGTTCGTTCCAGTCATTGGCAGCAGAGAACTGGAAGGAAAGGCGGCGAAGGAGGAATTGGCTTTGGGGGTGACCAGTGAAATATACCTGCTGGAGCGTGTGCTACGGGTGGGTGCTGCTATGGTAACCAGTGAGCTGAGATAAGGCGGAGAACTGGAGCAAAGATAATTTGATGACCGGTAGCCAGTGGGTTTGGCGACGAATATGAAGCGAGGGCCAGCCAACGAGCATACAGGTCGCAGTGGTGGGTAGTATTTGGGGATTTGGTGACAAAACGGATGTCACTGTGATAGACCGCATCCAATTGCTGTGTAGAGTGTTGGAGGCTATTTTGTAAATGACATCGCCAAAGTCAAGGATCGGTAGGATAGTCAGTTGTACGAGTATGTTTGGCAGCATGAGTGAAGGATGCTTTGTTGCGAAATAGGAAGCCGATTCTAGATTTAATTTTGGATTGGAGATGCTTAATGTGAGTCTGGAAGGAGAGTTTACAGTCTAACCAGACACCTAGGTATTTGTAGATGTCCACATATTCTAAGTCAGAACCGTCCAGAGTAGTGATGCTGGGCGGGCGGGCAGGTGTGGGCAGCGATCGGTTGAAGAGCATAACTTTAGTGAAAGGGACACAATGAGATAGCCGACTGGTTAAGGACTGTGAGTTAACAGAGCAAGCTGCGATGGCCGAGTGGTTAAGGCGTTGGACTTGAAATCCAATGGGGTATCCCCGCGCAGGTTTGAACCCTGCTCGCAGCGCTGTGACAAACCAGTCTCTACATTTAACATATCCTTGATATGGATAATGTGTCAACTTGTCCTTTGATTCAAGTGCTCAGAATTTATCTTACTTGACGAACAGTTCAAATAGGCTCTTCAGTAGCGATAATCTGGTCTTTATAGAGGTGAATTTTTAGATATATATATATTTCTTCACCTTTATTTAACCAGGTAGGCTAGTTGGAGAACAAGTTCTCATTTACAACTGCGACCTGGCCAAGATAAAGCAAAGCAGTGCGACACAAACAACAACACAGAGTTACACATGGAATAAACAAACATACAGTCAATAATACAATAGAAAAGTCTATATACATTGTGTGCAAATGAGGTAGGATAAGGGAGGTAAGGCAATAAATAGGCTATAGTGGCGAAATAATTACAATATAGCAATTAAACACTGGAGTGATAGATGTGCAGAAGATGAGTGTGCGAGTAGAGATACTGGGGTGCAAAGGAGCAAAATAAATCAAATGAATAACAGTATGGGGATGAGGTAGTTGGATGGGCTATTTACAGATGGGCTATGTACAGGTGCAGTGATCTGTGAGCTGCTCTGACAGCTGGTGCTTAAAGCTAGTGAGGGAGATATGAGTCTCCAGCTTCACTGATTTTTGCAGTTCGTTCCAGTCATTGGCAGCAGAGAACTGGAAGGAAAGGCGGCGAAGGAGGAATTGGCTTTGGGGGTGACCAGTGAAATATACCTGCTGGAGCGTGTGCTACGGGTGGGTGCTGCTATGGTAACCAGTGAGCTGAGATAAGGCGGAGAACTGGAGCAAAGATAATTTGATGACCGGTAGCCAGTGGGTTTGGCGATGAATATGAAGCGAGGGCCAGCCAACGAGCATACAGGTCGCAGTGGTGGGTAGTATTTGGGGATTTGGTGACAAAACGGATGTCACTGTGATAGACCGCATCCAATTGCTGTGTAGAGTGTTGGAGGCTATTTTGTAAATGACATCGCCAAAGTCAAGGATCGGTAGGATAGTCAGTTGTACGAGAGTATGTTTGGCAGCATGAGTGAAGGATGCTTTGTTGCGAAATAGGAAGCCGATTCTAGATTTAATTTTGGATTGGAGATGCTTAATGTGAGTCTGGAAGGAGAGTTTACAGTCTAACCAGACACCTAGGTATTTGTAGATGTCCACATATTCTAAGTCAGAACCGTCCAGAGTAGTGATGCTGGGCGGGCGGGCAGGTGTGGGCAGCGATCGGTTGAAGAGCATAACTTTAGTGAAAGGGACACAATGAGATAGCCGACTGGTTAAGGACTGTGAGTTAACAGAGCAAGCTGCGATGGCCGAGTGGTTAAGGCGTTGGACTTGAAATCCAATGGGGTATCCCGCCAGAGGTTTGAACCCTGCTCGCAGCGCTGTGACAAACCAGTCTCTACATTTAACATATCCTTGATATGGATAATGTGTCAACTTGTCCTTTGATTCAAGTGCTCAGAATTTATCTTACTTGACGAACAGTTCAAATAGGCTCTTCAGTAGCGATAATCTGGTCTTTATAGAGGTGAATTTTTTTATATATATATATATTTCTTCACCTTTATTTAACCAGGTAGGCTAGTTGAGAACAAGTTCTCATTTACAACTGCGACCTGGCCAAGATAAAGCAAAGCAGTGCGACACAAACAACAACACAGAGTTACACATGGAATAAACAAACATACAGTCAATAATACAATAGAAAAAGTCTATATACATTGTGTGCAAATGAGGTAGGATAAGGGAGGTAAGGCAATAAATAGGCTATAGTGGCGAAATAATTACAATATAGCAATTAAACACTGGAGTGATAGATGTGCAGAAGATGAGTGTGCGAGTAGAGATACTGGGGTGCAAAGGAGCAAAATAAATCAAATGAATAACAGTATGGGGATGAGGTAGTTGGATGGGCTATTTACAGATGGGCTATGTACAGGTGCAGTGATCTGTGAGCTGCTCTGACAGCTGGTGCTTAAAGCTAGTGAGGGAGATATGAGTCTCCAGCTTCACTGATTTTTGCAGTTCGTTCCAGTCATTGGCAGCAGAGAACTGGAAGGAAAGGCGGCCGAGAAGGAGGAATTGGCTTTGGGGGTGACCAGTGAAATATACCTGCTGGAGCGTGTGCTACGGGTGGGTGCTGCTATGGTAACCAGTGAGCTGAGATAAGGCGGAGAACTGGAGCAAAGATAATTTGATGACCGGTAGCCAGTGGGTTTGGCGACGAATATGAAGCGAGGGCCAGCCAACGAGCATACAGGTCGCAGTGGTGGGTAGTATTTGGGGATTTGGTGACAAAACGGATGTCACTGTGATAGACCGCATCCAATTGCTGTGTAGAGTGTTGGAGGCTATTTTGTAAATGACATCGCCAAAGTCAAGGATCGGTAGGATAGTCAGTTGTACGAGAGTATGTTTGGCAGCATGAGCGAAGGATGCTTTGTTGCGAAATAGGAAGCCGATTCTAGATTTAATTTTGGATTGGAGATGCTTAATGTGAGTCTGGAAGGAGAGTTTACAGTCTAACCAGACACCTAGGTATTTGTAGATGTCCACATATTCTAAGTCAGAACCGTCCAGAGTAGTGATGCTGGGCGGGCGGGCAGGTGTGGGCAGCGATCGGTTGAAGAGCATACATTTAGTGAAAGGGACACAATGAGATAGCCGACTGGTTAAGGACTGGGAGTTAACAGAGCAAGCTTCGATGGCCGAGTGGTTAAGGCGTTGGACTTGAAATCCAATGGGGTATCCCCGCGTAGGTTTGAACCCTGCTCGCAGCGCTGTGACAAACCAGTCTCTACATTTAACATATCCTTGATATGGATAATGTGTCAACCGGCAGGTAGCCTAGTGGTTAGAGCGTTGGACTTGTAACCGGAGGGCTGCAAGTTCAAATCCCCGAGCTGACAAGGTAAAAATCTGTCGTTCTGCCCTGAACAAGGCAGTTAACCCACTGTTCCCGGGCGCCAAGACGTGGATGTCGATTAAAAGGCAGCCCCCGCACCTCTCTGATTCAGAGGGGTTGGGTTAAATGCGAAGACACATTTCGTTGAAGGCATTCGGTTGTACAACTGACTAATAATGGTGACTTTTGACTTTGACTTTGACTTTGATTCAGGTACTCAGAATTTATCTTACTTGACGAACAGTTCAAATAGGCTCTTCAGTAGCGATAATCTGGTCTTTATAGAGGTGAATTTTTTTAGATATATATATATTTCTTCACCTTTATTTAACCAGGTAGGCTAGTTGAGAACAAGTTCTCATTTACAACTGCGACCTGGCCAAGATAAAGCAAAGCAGTGCGACACAAACAACAACACAGAGTTACACATGGAATAAACAAACATACAGTCAATAATACAATAGAAAAAGTCTATATACATTGTGTGCAAATGAGGTAGGATAAGGGAGGTAAGGCAATAAATAGGCTATAGTGGTGAAATAATTACAATATAGCAATTAAACACTGGAGTGATAGATGTGCAGAAGATGAGTGTGCAGTAGAGATACTGGGGTGCAAAGGAGAAAAATAAATCAAATAAATGACAGTATGGGGATGAGGTAGTTGGATGGGCTATTTACAGATGGGCTATGTACAGGTGCAGTGATCTGTGAGCTGCTCTGACAGCTGGTGCTTAAAGCTAGTGAGGGAGATATGAGTCTCCAGCTTCACTGATTTTTGCAGTTCGTTCCAGTCATTGGCAGCAGAGCACTGGAAGGAAAGGCGGCTGAAGGAGGAATTGGCTTTGGGGTGACCAGTGAAATATACCTGCTGGAGCGTGTGCTACGGGTGGGTGCTGCTATGGTAACCAGTGAGCTGAGATAAGGCGGAGAACTGGAGCAACGATAATTTGATGACTGGTAGCCTGTGGGTTTGGCGACGAATATGAAGCGAGGGCCAGCCAACGAGAGCATACAGGTCGCAGTGGTGGGTAGTTTTTGGGGATTTGGTGACAAAACGGATGTCACTGTGATAGACCGCATCCAATTGCTGTGTAAAGTGTTGGAGGCTATTTTGTAAATGACATCGCCAAAGTCAAGGATCGGTAGGATAGTCAGTTGTGCGAGTATGTTTGGCAGCATGAGTGAAGGATGCTTTGTTGCGAAATAGGAAACCGATTCTAGATTTAATTTTGGATTGGAGATGCTTAATGTGAGTCTGGAAGGAGAGTTTACAGTCTAACCAGACACCTAGGTATTTGTAGATGTCCACATATTCTAAGTCAGAACCGTCCAGAGTAGTGATGCTGGGCGGGCGGGCAGTGTGGGCAGCGATCGGTTGAAGAGCATAACTTTAGTGAAAGGGACACAATGAGATAGCCGACTGGTTAAGGACTGTGAGTTAACAGAGCAAGCTGCGATGGCCGAGTGGTTAAGGCGTTGGACTTGAAATCCAATGGGGTATCCCCGCGTAGGTTCGAACCCTGCTTGCAGCGCTGTGACAAACCAGTCTCTACATTTAACATATCCTTGATATGGATAACTTGTCCTTTGATTCAAGTGCTCAGAATTTATCTTACTTGACGAACAGTTCAAATAGGCTCTTCAGTAGCGATAATCTGGTCTTTATAGAGGTGAATTTTTATATATATATATATATATATATATTTCTTCACCTTTATTTAACCAGGTAGGCTAGTTGAGAACAAGTTCTCATTTACAACTGCGACCTGGCCAAGATAAAGCAAAGCAGTGCGACACAAACAACAACACAGAGTTACACATGGAATAAACAAACATACAGTCAATAATACAATAGAAAAAGTCTATATACATTGTGTGCAAATGAGGTAGGATAAGGGAGGTAAGGCAATAAATAGGCTATAGTGGCGAAATAATTACAATATAGCAATTAAACACTGGAGTGATAGATGTGCAGAAGATGAGTGTGCGAGTAGAGATACTGGGGTGCAAAGGAGCAAAATAAATCAAATGAATAACAGTATGGGGATGAGGTAGTTGGATGGGCTATTTACAGATGGGCTATGTACAGGTGCAGTGATCTGTGAGCTGCTCTGACAGCTGGTGCTTAAAGCTAGTGAGGGAGATATGAGTCTCCAGCTTCACTGATTTTTGCAGTTCGTTCCAGTCATTGGCAGCAGAGAACTGGAAGGAAAGGCGGCCGAAGGAGGAATTGGCTTTGGGGGTGACCAGTGAAATATACCTGCTGGAGCGTGTGCTACGGGTGGGTGCTGCTATGGTAACCAGTGAGCTGAGATAAGGCGGAGAACTGGAGCAAAGATAATTTGATGACCGGTAGCCAGTGGGTTTGGCGACGAATATGAAGCGAGGGCCAGCCAACGAGAGCATACAGGTCGCAGTGGTGGGTAGTATTTGGGGATTTGGTGACAAAACGGATGTCACTGTGATAGACCGCATCCAATTGCTGTGTAGAGTGTTGGAGGCTATTTTGTAAATGACATCGCCAAGGTCAAGGATCGGTAGGATAGTCAGTTGTACGAGAGTATGTTTGGCAGCATGAGTGAAGGATGCTTTGTTGCGAAATAGGAAGCCGATTCTAGATTTAATTTTGGATTGGAGATGCTTAATGTGAGTCTGGAAGGAGAGTTTACAGTCTAACCAGACACCTAGGTATTTGTAGATGTCCACATATTCTAAGTCAGAACCGTCCCAGAGTAGTGATGCTGGGCGGGCGGGCAGGTGTGGGCAGCGATCGGTTGAAGAGCATACATTTAGTGTAAAGGGACACAATGAGATAGCCGACTGGTTAAGGACTGTGAGTTAACAGAGCAAGCTGCGATGGCCGAGTGGTTAAGGCGTTGGACTTGAAATCCAATGGGGTATCCCCACAGAGGTTCGAACCCTGCTCGCAGCGCTGTGACAAACCAGTCTCTACATTTAACATATCCTTGATATGGATAATGTGTCAACTTGTCCTTTGATTCAAGTGCTCAGAATTTATCTTACTTGACGAACAGTTCAAATAGGCTCTTCAGTAGCGATAATCTGGTCTTTATAGAGGTGAATTTTTTATATATATATATATTTCTTCACCTTTATTTAACCAGGTAGGCTAGTTGAGAACAAGTTCTCATTTACAACTGCGACCTGGCCAAGATAAAGCAAAGCAGTGCGACACAAACAACAACACAGAGTTACACATGGAATAAACAAACATACAGTCAATAATACAATAGAAAAAGTCTATATACATTGTGTGCAAATGAGGTAGGATAAGGAGGTAAGGCAATAAATAGGCTATAGTGGCGAAATAATTACAATATAGCAATTAAACACTGGAGTGATAGATGTGCAGAAGATGAGTGTGCAGTAGAGATACTGGGGTGCAAAGGAGCAAAATAAATCAAATGAATAACAGTATGGGGATGAGGTAGTTGGATGGGCTATTTACAGATGGGCTATGTACAGGTGCAGTGATCTGTGAGCTGCTCTGACAGCTGGTGCTTAAAGCTAGTGAGGGAGATATGAGTCTCCAGCTTCACTGATTTTTGCAGTTCGCTTCCAGTCATTGGCAGCAGAGAACTGGAAGGAAAGGCGTCAAGGAGGAATTGGCTTTGGGGGTGACCAGTGAAATATACCTGCTGGAGCGTGTGCTACGGGTGGGTGCTGCTATGGTAACCAGTGAGCTGAGATAAGGCGGAGAACTGGAGCAAAGATAATTTGATGACCGGTAGCCAGTGGGTTTGGCGATGAATATGAAGCGAGGGCCAGCCAACGAGAGCATACAGGTCGCAGTGGTGGGTAGTATTTGGGGATTTGGTGACAAAACGGATGTCACTGTGATAGACCGCATCCAATTGCTGTGTAGAGTGTTGGAGGCTATTTTGTAAATGACATCGCCAAAGTCAAGGATCGGTAGGATAGTCAGTTGTACGAGAGTATGTTTGGCAGCATGAGTGAAGGATGCTTTGTTGCGAAATAGGAAGCCGATTCTAGATTTATTTTGGATTGGAGATGCTTAATGTGAGTCTGGAAGGAGAGTTTACAGTCTAACCAGACACCTAGGTATTTGTAGATGTCCACATATTCTAAGTCAGAACCGTCCAGAGTAGTGATGCTGGGCGGGCGGGCAGGTGTGGGCAGCGATCGGTTGAAGAGCATAACTTTAGTGAAAGGGACACAATGAGATAGCCGACTGGTTAAGGACTGTGAGTTAACAGAGCAAGCTGCGATGGCCGAGTGGTTAAGGCGTTGGACTTGAAATCCAATGGGGTATCCCCGCGTAGGTTCGAACCCTGCTTGCAGCGCTGTGACAAACCAGTCTCTACATTTAACATATCCTTGATATGGATAATGTGTCAACTGGTCCTTTGATTCAGGTACTCAGAATTTATCTTACTTGACGAACAGTTCAAATAGGCTCTTCAGTGTTGATAATCTGGTCTTTATAGAGGTGAATTTTTTTAGATATATATATATTTCTTCACCTTTATTTAACCAGGTAGGCTAGTTGAGAACAAGTTCTCATTTACAACTGCGACCTGGCCAAGATAAAGCAAAGCAGTGCGACACAAACAACAACACAGAGTTACACATGGAATAAACAAACATACAGTCAATAATACAATAGAAAAAGTCTATATACATTGTGTGCAAATGAGGTAGGATAAGGGAGGTAAGGCAATAAATAGGCTATAGTGGCGAAATAATTACAATATAGCAATTAAACACTGGAGTGATAGATGTGCAGAAGATGAGTGTGCGAGTAGAGATACTGGGGTGCAAAGGAGCAAAATAAATCAAATGAATAACAGTATGGGGATGAGGTAGTTGGATGGGCTATTTACAGATGGGCTATGTACAGGTGCAGTGATCTGTGAGCTGCTCTGACAGCTGGTGCTTAAAGCTAGTGAGGGAGATATGAGTCTCCAGCTTCACTGATTTTTGCAGTTCGTTCCAGTCATTGGCAGCAGAGAACTGGAAGGAAAGGCGGCGAAGGAGGAATTGGCTTTGGGGTGACCAGTGAAATATACCTGCTGGAGCGTGTGCTACGGTGGGTGCTGCTATGGTAACCAGTGAGCTGAGATAAGGCGGAGAACTGGAGCAAAGATAATTTGATGACCGGTAGCCAGTGGGTTTGGCGGCGAATATGATGCGAGGGCCAGCCAACGAGCATACAGGTCGCAGTGGTGGGTAGTATTTGAGGATTTGGTTACAAACGGATGTCACTGTGATAGACCGCATCCAATTGCTGTGTAGAGTGTTGGAGGCTATTTTGTAAATGACATCGCCAAAGTCAAGGATCGGTAGGATAGTCAGTTGTACGAGAGTATGTTTGGCAGCATGAGCGAAGGATGCTTTGTTGCGAAATAGGAAGCCGATTCTAGATTTAATTTTGGATTGGAGATGCTTAATGTGAGTCTGGAAGGAGAGTTTACAGTCTAACCAGACACCTAGGTATTTGTAGATGTCCACGTATTCTAAGTCAGAACCGTCCAGAGTAGTGATGCTGGGCGGGCGGGCAGGTGTGGGCAGCGATCGGTTGAAGAGCATACATTTAGTGAAAGGGACACAATGAGATAGCCGACTGGTTAAGGACTGTGAGTTAACAGAGCAAGCTGCGATGGCCGAGTGGTTAAGGCGTTGGACTTGAAATCCAATGGGGTATCCCACAGAGGTTCGAACTCCTGCTCGCAGCGCTATGACAAACCAGTCTCTACATTTAACATATCCTTGATATGGATAATGTGTCAACTTGTCCTTTGATTCAAGTACTCAGAATTGATCTTACTTGACGAACAGTTCAAATAGGCTCTTCAGTGTTATAATCTGGTCTTTATAGAGGTGAATTTTTATATATATATATATTTCTTCACCTTTATTTAACCAGGTAGGCTAGTTGAGAACAAGTTCTCATTTACAACTGCGACCTGGCCAAGATAAAGCAAAGCAGTGCGACACAAACAACAACACAGAGTTACACATGGAATAAACAAACATACAGTCAATAATACAATAGAAAAAGTCTATATACATTGTGTGCAAATGAGGTAGGATAAGGGAGGTAAGGCAATAAATAGGCTATAGTGGCGAAATAATTACAATATAGCAATTAAACACTGGAGTGATAGATGTGCAGAAGATGAGTGTGCGAGTAGAGATACTGGGGTGCAAAGGAGCAAAATAAATCAAATGAATAACAGTATGGGGATGAGCTGGTGCTTAAAGCTAGTGAGGGAGATATGAGTCTCCAGCTTCACTGATTTTTGCAGTTCGTTCCAGTCATTGGCAGCAGAGAACTGGAAGGAAAGGCGGCCGAAGGAGGAATTGGCTTTGGGGGTGACCAGTGAAATATACCTGCTGGAGCGTGTGCTACGGGTGGGTGCTGCTATGGTAACCAGTGAGCTGAGATAAGGCGGAGAACTGGAGCAAAGATAATTTGATGACCGGTAGCCAGTGGGTTTGGCGATGAATATGAAGCGAGGGCCAGCCAACGAGAGCATACAGGTCGCAGTGGTGGGTAGTATTTGGGGATTTGGTGACAAAACGGATGTCACTGTGATAGACCGCATCCAATTGCTGTGTAGAGTGTTGGAGGCTATTTTGTAAATGACATCGCCAAGGTCAAGGATCGGTAGGATAGTCAGTTGTACGAGAGTATGTTTGGCAGCATGAGTGAAGGATGCTTTGTTGCGAAATAGGAAGCCGATTCTAGATTTATTTTGGATTGGAGATGCTTAATGTGAGTCTGGAAGGAGAGTTTACAGTCTAACCAGACACCTAGGTATTTGTAGATGTCCACATATTCTAAGTCAGAACCGTCCAGAGTAGTGATGCTGGGCGGGCGGGCAGGTGTGGGCAGCGATCGGTTGAAGAGCATAACTTTAGTGAAAGGGACACAATGAGATAGCCGACTGGTTAAGGACTGTGAGTTAACAGAGCAAGCTGCGATGGCCGAGTGGTTAAGTCGTTGGACTTGAAATCCAATGGGGTATCCCCGCGTAGGTTCGAACCCTGCTTGCAGCGCTGTGACAAACCAGTCTCTACATTTAACATATCCTTGATATGGATAATGTGTCAACTTGTCCTTTGATTCAAGTGCTCAGAATTTATCTTACTTGACGAACAGTTCAAATAGGCTCTTCAGTAGCGATAATCTGGTCTTTATAGAGGTGAATTTTTTTATATATATATATATATTTCTTAACCTTTATTTAACCAGGTAGGCTAGTTGAGAACAAGTTCTCATTTACAACTGCGACCTGGCCAAGATAAAGCAAAGCAGTGCGACACAAACAACAACACAGAGTTACACATGGAATAAACAAACATACAGTCAATAATACAATAGAAAAGTCTATATACATTGTGTGCAAATGAGGTAGGATAAGGGAGGTAAGGCAATAAATAGGCTATAGTGGCGAAATAATTACAATATAGCAATTAAACACTGGAGTGATAGATGTGCAGAAGATGAGTGTGCGAGTAGAGATACTGGGGTGCAAAGGAGCAAAATAAATCAAATGAATAACAGTATGGGGATGAGGTAGTTGGATGGGCTATTTACAGATGGGCTATGTACAGGTGCAGTGATCTGTGAGCTGCTCTGACAGCTGGTGCTTAAAGCTAGTGAGGGAGATATGAGTCTCCAGCTTCACTGATTTTTGCAGTTCGTTCCAGTCATTGGCAGCAGAGAACTGGAAGGAAAGGCGGTCAAGGAGGAATTGGCTTTGGGGGTGACCAGTGAAATATACCTGCTGGAGCTTGTGCTACGGGTGGGTGCTGCTATGGTAACCAGTGAGCTGAGATAAGGCGGAGAACTGGAGCAAAGATAATTTGATGACCGGTAGCCAGTGGGTTTGGCGACGAATATGATGCGAGGGCCAGCCAACGAGAGCATACAGGTCGCAGTGGTGGGTAGTATTTGAGGATTTGGTTACAAAACGGATGTCACTGTGATAGACCGCATCCAATTGCTGTGTAGAGTGTTGGAGGCTATTTTGTAAATGACATCGCCAAAGTCAAGGATCGGTAGGATAGTCAGTTGTACGAGAGTATGTTTGGCAGCATGAGCGAAGGATGCTTTGTTGCGAAATAGGAAGCCGATTCTAGATTTAATTTTGGATTGGAGATGCTTAATGTGAGTCTGGAAGGAGAGTTTACAGTCTAACCAGACACCTAGGTATTTGTAGATGTCCACGTATTCTAAGTCAGAACCGTCCAGAGTAGTGATGCTGGGCGGGCGGGCAGGTGTGGGCAGCGATCGGTTGAAGAGCATACATTTAGTGAAAGGACACAATGAGATAGCCGACTGGTTAAGGACTGTGAGTTAACAGAGCAAGCTGCGATGGCCGAGTGGTTAAGGCGTTGGACTTGAAATCCAATGGGGTATCCCCGCGTAGGTTCGAACCCTGCTCGCAGCGCTGTGACAAACCAGTCTCTACATTTAACATATCCTTGATATGGATAATGTGTCAACTTGTCCTTTGATTCAAGTACTCAGAATTGATCTTACTTGACGAACAGTTCAAATAGGCTCTTCAGTGTTGATAATCTGGTCTTTATAGAGGTGAATTTTTATATATATATATATATTTCTTCACCTTTATTTAACCAGGTAGGCTAGTTGAGAACAAGTTCTCATTTACAACTGCGACCTGGCCAAGATAAAGCAAAGCAGTGCGACACAAACAACAACACAGAGTTACACATGGAATAAACAAACATACAGTCAATAATACAATAGAAAAAGTCTATATACATTGTGTGCAAATGAGGTAGGATAAGGGAGGTAAGGCAATAAATAGGCTATAGTGGTGAAATAATTACAATATAGCAATTAAACACTGGAGTGATAGATGTGCAGAAGATGAGTGTGCGAGTAGAGATACTGGGGTGCAAAGGAGCAAAATAAATCAAATAAATAACAGTATGGGGATGAGGTAGTTGGGTGGGCTATTTACAGTGTTGGAGGCTATTTTGTAAATGACATCGCCAAAGTCAAGGATCAGTAGGATAGTCAGTTGTACGAGAGTATGTTTGGCAGCATGAGTGAAGGATGCTTTGTTGCGAAATAGGAAGCCGATTCTAGATTTAACTCTTAAAAACGTAGTAGTTAGTAGTTACTGTATTTTTGACTGTGTTATTCTTTATTTTTTGAACATGAAATCGTTAACAGTTAGCTTGTAGAACATTCAGGGCCTAAACTCTTCAACCTTTGGACTGAAGAGTTTAGCACTGGAGTTCAACAAAGATCTTAAAGATGTTGATGTCATCATTCTGCCGGAGACATGGTGTAAGGCAGACACTGTCACTCACTGTCCCACAGGCTACAGAGAGGTCATCGTGCTGTCACTGTCCCACAGGCTACAGAGAGGTAATCATGCTGTCACTGTCCCACAGGCTACAGAGAGGTAATCGTGCTGTCACTGTCCCACAGGTTACAGAGAGGTAATCGTGCTGTCACTGTCCCACAGGCTACAGAGAGGTAATCATGCTGTCACTGTCCCACAGGCTACAGAGAGGTAATCGTGCTGTCACTGTCCCACAGGCTACAGAGAGGTAATCATGCTGTCACTGTCCCACAGGCTACAGAGAGGTAATCATGCTGTCACTGTCCCACAGGCTACAGAGAGGTAATCATGCTGTCACTGTCCCACAGGCTACAGAGAGGTAACTGTGCTGTCACTGTCCCACAGGCTACAGAGAGGTAATCGTGCTGTCACTGTCCCACAGGCTACAGAGAGGTAATCATGCTGTCACTGTCCCACAGGCTACAGAGAGGTAATCATGCTGTCACTGTCCCACAGGCTACAGAGAGGTAATCATGCTGTCACTGTCCCACAGGCTACAGAGAGGTCATTGTGCTGTCACTGTCCCACAGGCTACAGAGAGGTAACCATGCTGTCTCTGTCCCACAGGCTACAGAGAGGTAATTGTGCTGTCACTGTCCCACAGGCTACAGAGAGGTAATTGTGCTGTCACTGTCCCACAGGCTACAGAGAGGTAATCATGCTGTCACTTTCCCACAGGCTACAGAGAGGTAACTGTGCTGTCACTGTCCCACAGGCTACAGAGAGGTAATCGTGCTGTCACTGTCCCACAGGCTACAGAGAGGTAATCATGCTGTCACTGTCCCACAGGCTACAGAGAGGTAATCATGCTGTCACTGTCCCACAAGCTACAGAGAGGTAATCATGCTGTCACTGTCCCACAGGCTACAGAGAGGTAATCGTGCTGTCACTGTCCCACAGGCTACAGAGAGGTAATTGTGCTGTCACTGTCCCACAGGCTACAGAGAGGTAATCATGCTGTCACTGTCCCACAGGCTACAGAGAGGTAATTGTGCTGTCACTGTCCCACAGGCTACAGAGAGGTAGTTGTGCACTTTATGGCAGGTGTGGGGTCCACTTGCAAAACAAGATTTCACCCAATAGGACAAACAAAGTTCTGTAAGATTCCCCTACATACAGAGGAAAACTACAAACAATGCATAGAGGGGCAGAATTAGGCCTATATCCACTAATAATAAAAACAAAAAAAAGAGCAATTAAGTTTTGTAAACATAAATACAGTGACCCCCTCTCATATCATTACCAAGCCCTGCAATGCCAAGAGCTGAGCAAGAAAAGAGTCCCCTCATCCAGCTGGTCCTGGGGCAGGGTTCACAAACCCGTTCTACTAACACACTGAAGCCTCAGCAACAGAACATTCAATTATTCAGAATAAACCAAATTACAACACAGTCAAACA
Organism: Brachymystax lenok tsinlingensis; assembly: GCA_030435695.1. Classification (NCBI taxonomy): domain Eukaryota; kingdom Metazoa; phylum Chordata; class Actinopteri; order Salmoniformes; family Salmonidae; genus Brachymystax; species Brachymystax lenok. Next base: position 35,681,588 of record CM059801.1, on the reverse strand, counting down.
AAACTATATTACCTATTGGGAAGCACAAGCCCAAGCAAAATGCAGTGCTAGCTGGCCATAAATCGACAGTACACCATGGTAAACTATTTGACCATGGTTACTGATCAAAACCTTAGAAAAACCTTGACAAAGTACAGGCTCAGTGAGCACAGCCTTGCTGGGTAGACATAGGAAAACCTGGCTCACTGTAGAGGAAAGGCTGTGCAAACACTGCACCAAAGTAGAGACAGAGCTGCATTTCCTGACAAGATTTCAAAAATATAAAACAATTAGAGAGTGTAATTTTCCCACGGTTTCAAAGACCTCTCTGATGAGAATAGGCTACCCATCCTGTTGGCGGAGGACGCAGAGAGCTGTGGGTTGGCAGCGCACTACATTTCTGCCTGCAATAAGATGAGGGACAGTGTCTGACAGACCAACCAATGTCCTCTATGCCATTGATATTGTTCAATGTATGGTTATTTTTACCTCTGATTGTTGTTGTTACTGATTGTCCAATTGACAATCTTGATTATTATAATAAGAGAGAGAGCGAGACAGAGAAATAGAGCGAAAGAGAGAGCGAGAGAGGAGAGAGAGAGAGACAGAGAGAGAGAGACAGACAGACAGAGAGAATGAGAGAGAGAAATAGAGCGAAAGAGAGAGCGAGAGAGGAGAGAGAGAGTGAGACAGAGAGAAAGAGTGTGAGAGAGAGAGAAAGAGAGACAGAGACAGACAGAGAGAAGGAGAGAGAGAGACAAAGAGAGAGCGACAGAAAGAGAGAGATACAAAAGAGAGACAGAGAGACAGAAAGAGAGAGACAGGGAGATGGAGAGACAGAAAGAGAGAGAGAGAGGCGGGGGGAGAAGAGTGGAAATAAGTCTGGAGAAGGAGGGAAAGAAGGACGAGAAGAATGAAAGAAAGTGTGAGAAACAGGGGGAGAATGGGATGACGATGGCCACAGGGCCCCCAGCAGAGATCAGTAGCTTTTCATGCTTCATTAGTTTTCAGACCATTGTGAGGAATATTTGTCATACGCTCTCTACTCCTGGTTACTTTACAAGCCACCTGATAAAAATAAGTATCTGACTTCACATGGAACTAATCCTGGTTGATATTCAGTTTGAGAATTTAATAAGTAGGCTTTGATGTTACCAATGGCAACTGTGTGGACCCTCTGGCATTACTGTATAGTTCAGAGATGGAAGGCTTTGACATGGGTCGTAGTCACACAATGACAGGAAGGATATTATGGTTTCTCTAATGAATGGCGTCATTTCTTTAATAAATCCGTGTCACAAAGGGACTGAGCTTTTCTGGTCATTGTGTGTGTGTGTAAAAATGTTCACATGTGAAATGTCAAAAGACAACATTGCCACAAACTGCTACAGAAAGCAATGACCAGGAATCAAAACACAGCTCACGTTTTTAATAATCTAACAAGCCTCTGTTACTGTCTCCCTGGATGTTTAGCAAATTCATTCACCAAATAAAACATCATGACATATAATTTGCTTCTGTCCCCATCGATCTACAGTATATGATGTAGTGGGACATTTTCTAGATGAAGAGACATCCTTTGTTCATAGACACATGTATAAGCAGCAATATAACATTTATAACAGCCGTAACAGTAATTTATAATGTAATCTATTTTCCCTCTGAGTAGGCTACCACTGCAGACTAGAATTGTCATTGTTCTAAGTCGCTCTGGATAAGAGCATTTGCTAAATGACTGAAATGTCAATGTAATGAGCATGTATACCATTTCTAAGCAACACATGTTTAGCAGGGAGCTTATACAACACCTAGCTAGCCCATGAAGATATTTGACACTCTTGGTGTAATATTCCTACGAAAGAGATCATAGGGACTGATGTTCCGTCACGTCTCAGGGACATCTTAGAGACTGATATTCCATCACGTCTCAGGGACATCTTAGAGACTGATATTCCGTCACGTCTCAGGGACATCTTAGAGACTGATATTCCGTCACGTCTCAGGGACATCTTAGAGACTGATATTCCGTCACGTCTCAGGGACATCTTAGAGACTGATATTCCCACATCAGGAATTCAGTGTTGGATAGCTCGAAAATAAGTTGTAATCAAATCTTACTTTTTCTCTACTTTTTTATGTACATTTTATGAAGATGAAGATTCTAAATGTATTCACACAGGGATAGGCAACTTTGGTGCGGTTTGGGGCCAAACATATAGCCCCATTTCCCCCAATGGAGCCTCATAGAGCCCCATAGAGTCCCATTTCCCACCTAGAGTCCCATTTCCCTCATAGAGCCCCATAGAGTCCCATTTTCCCCTATAGAGCCCCATTTCCCCAATAGAGTCCCATTTCCCCCCATAGTGTCCCATTTCCCCCATAGAGTCCCATTTCCCCCAATAGAGCCCCATTGATCTTCATTTTCCCCCATAAACACACATAGAACCCCACTGTCTCTGAGTTCAAGTTCATGTACAGTTGCACCTCTTCCTTTCCCATAGCTGTTCCCATAGTGACGGAAAATAATAAGTGAAAGTACGACAGAAAGAGAGAGAGGGTGAGAAAGAGTAACCAATGTTGCCCACAACATTCCCTCTTCGAGTCGCTCTCACTTTTATTATGTGGGTCTTGTCATTACGTGAGAGTTTCAAGGGGTCAGGGCTGTGGTGATTATGGGGCAAGAGGTAATTCATGTTCTGAGGACCAGATTTGGGTGTTGGGAAAGGATACAGGGAGGGACAGATAACCCCCTTATCCAATGTGAAAGTGGTATAGATGAAATGTACAGACAGAGGCAAGTCACATAGAGGGCAAGTGTCTTCCTAATAACTGTGTTGTGCAGTGTTCTTGAGTAATAGCTGTCAATGTTCTCCGTGATGCCGGTAAAGCAGAGTCAGGCGCAGGACAACGAATATGAGTTTTCAAATGCTTTACTCAATATTTCCAAAATACATGGGGGTAGGAACCAACCACTCGAAAACACAGAACAAAGAAACACAAACAATCACGCGCAAAAGCATGAGGGGAACAGAGGGTTAAATAAGGAACATGTAATTAAGGGATAGAAACCAGGTGTGTATAATGAAGATAAAAAAACATAGAAAATGAAAAGTAGATCGGCGGTAGCTAGAAGACCGGTGACTTCGACCGCCGAAAGCCACCCGAGCAAGGAGAGGGACCAACTTCGGCTGAAGTCGTGACAGTAGCCAGGATAGTTCCATGTGTGGGAACCATTAGATTGAGGTTCCTTTCAATCTCTCTTGTTCAGCAGTGTAGTGTGTTGGGATAGATTGGACTACATTACCCAGGTGACACCACTGTAATTAATTCAGCTCACGTTGAGAATGTTTTTTTATTAAACCTTTATTTAACTAGGCAAGTCAGTTAAGAACAAATTCTTATTTGCAATGACGGCCTAGGAACAGTGGGTTAACTGCCTTGTTCAGGGGTAGAACGACAGCTCGGGGATTCAATCTAGAAACCTTTTGATGGCCCAACTCTCTAACCACTACGCTACCTGCTGCCCCTAAATATGGTAACAGACAGGGCTAGTATCAATCAATCAATCAAATGTATTTATAAAGCCCTTCTTACATCAGCTGATGTCACAAAGTGCTGTACAGAAACCCAGCCTAAAACAATAAATGCAGGTGTAGAAGCACGGCTAGTAGGTCAATGTTACAGGGTGGTAACAGACAGGGCTAGTAGGTCAATGTTTAGGGTGGTAACAGACAGGGCTAGTAGGTCAATGTTACACGGTGGTAGGTCAATGTTACAGGGTGGTAACAGACAGGGCTAGTAAGTCAATGTTACACGGAGGTAGGTCAATGTTACAGGGTGGTAACAGACAGGGCTAGTAGGTCAATGTTACACGGTGGTAGGTCAATGTTAGCGTAGTGGTTAGAGGATGTTACAGGGTGGTAACAGACAGGGCTGGTAAGTCAATGTTACACGGAGGTAGGTCAATGTTACAGGATGGTAACAGACAGGGCTAGTAGGTCAATGTTACAGGGTGGTAACAGACAGGGGTGGTAGGTCAGTGTTACAGGGTGGTAACAGACAGGGGTGGTAGGTCAATGTTACAGGATGGTAACAGACAGGGGTGGTAGGTCAGTGTTACAGGGTGGTAACAGACAGGGGTGGTAGGTCAATGTTACAGGATGGTAACAGACAGGGCTAGTAGGTCAATGTTACACGGTGGTAACAGACAGGGCTAGTAGGTCAATGTTACAGGGTGGTAACATACAGGGGTGGTAGGTCAGTGTTACAGGGTGGTAACAGACAGGGGTGGTAGGTCAATGTTACAGGGTGGTAACAGACAGGGCTAGTAGGTCAATGTTACAGGGGGGTAACAGACAGGGGTGGTAGGTCAATGTTACAGGGTGGTAACAGACAGGGCTAGTAGGTCAATGTTACAGGGGGGTAACAGACAGGGGTGGTAGGTCAGTGTTACAGGGTGGTAACAGACAGGGGTGGTAGGTCAATGTTACAGGGTGGTAACAGACAGGGCTAGTAGGTCAATGTTACAGGGTGGTAACAGACAGGGGTGGTAAGTCAATGTTACAGGGTGGTAACAGACAAGGGTGGTAGGCCAATGTTACAGGGTGGTAACAGACAGGTGTGGTAGGTCAATGTTACAGGGTGGTAACAGACAGGGGTGGTAAGTCAATATTGCAGGGTGGTAGGTCAATGTTACAGGGTGGTAACAGACAGGGCTAGTAGGTCAATGTTACAGGGTGGTAACAGACAGGGGTGGTAGGTCAATGTTACAGGGCTATTAGGTCAATGTTACAGGGTGGTAACAGACAGGGGTGGTAGGTCAATGTTACAGGGTGGTAACAGACAGGGCAATTAGGTCAATGTTACAGGGTGGTAACAGACAGGGCTCGTAGGTCAATGTTACCCGGTGGTAGGTCAATGTTACAGGGAGGTAACAGTTGTATTGCACCATACTCAAGCAAGTGGTGTTCATTTTTTTAAATTAATTATGAAGTATGAAACCAATATGATTCCAGGTCCCAGTATGGCTAAACAGAAATCAGTACCATGGACTACCACATTATATTTAGCTTGCGTTGATTGGACTAAATACACTGCTCAAAAAAATAAAGGGAACACTAAAATAACACATCCTAGATCTGAATGAATGAAATAATCTTATTCAATACTTTTTTCTTTACATAGTTGAATGTGCTGACAACAAAATTACACAAAAATTATCAATGGAAATCAAATGTATCAACCCATGGAGGTCTGGATTTGGAGTCACACTCAAAATTAAAGTGGAAAACCACACTACAGGCTGATCCAACTTTGATGTAATGTCCTTAAAACAAGTCAAAATGAGGCTCAGTAGTGTGTGTGGCCTCCACGTGCCTGTTTGACCTCCCTACAACGCCTGGGCATGCTCCTGATGAGGTGGCGGATGGTCTCCTGAGGGATCTCCTCCCAGACCTGGACTAAAGCATCCGCCAACTCCTGGACAGTCTGTGGTGCAACGTGGCGTTGGTGGATGGAGCGAGACATGATGTCCCAGATGTGCTCAATTGGATTCAGGTCTGGGGAACGGGCGGGCCAGTCCATAGCATCAATGCCTTCCTCTTGCAGGAACTGCTGACACACTCCAGCCACATGAGGTCTAGCATTGTCTTGCATTAGGAGGAACCCAGGGCCAACCGCACCAGCATATGGTCTCACAAGGGGTCTGAGGATCTCATCTCGGTACCTAATGGCAGTCAGGCTACCTCTGGCGAGCACATGGAGGGCTGTGCGGCCCCCCAAAGAAATGCCACCCCACACCATGACTGACCCACCGCCAAACCGGTCATGCTGGAGGATGTTGCAGGCAGCAGAACGTTCTCCACGGTGTCTCCAGACTCTCACGTCTGTCACATGTGCTCAGTGTGAACCTGCTTTCATCTGTGAAGAGCACAGGGCGCCAATGGCGAATTTGCCAATCTTGGTGTTCTCTGGCAAATGCCAAACGTCCTGCACGGTGTTGGGCTGTAAGCACAACCCCCACCTGTGGACGTCGGGCCCTCATACCACCCTCATGGAGTCTGTTTCTGACCGTTTGAGCAGACACATGCACATTTGTGGCCTGCTGGAGGTCATTTTGCAGGGCTCTGGCAGTGCTCCTCCTTGCACAAAGGCAGAGGTAGCGGTCCTGCTGCTGGGTTGTTGCCCTCCTACGGCCTCCTCCACATCTCCTGATGTACTGGCCTGTCTCCTGGTAGCGCCTCCATGCTCTGGACACTACGCTGACAGACACAGCAAACTTTCTTGCCACAGCTCGCATTAATGTGCCATCCTGGATGAGCTGCACTACCTGAGCCACTTGTGTGGGTTGTAGACTCCGCCTCATGCTACCACTAGAGTGAAAGCACCGCCAGCATTCAAAAGTGACCAAAACATCAGCCAGGAAGCATAGGAACTGAGAAGTGGTCTGTGGTCACCACCTGCAGAACCACTCCTTTATTGGGGGTGTCTTGCTAATTGCCTATAATTTACACCTGTTGTCTATTCCATTTGCACAACAGCATGTGAAATTTATTGTCAATCAGTGTTGCTTCCTAAGTGGACAGTTTGATTTCACAGAAGTGTGATTGACTTGGAGTTACATTGTGTTGTTTAAGTGTTCCCTTTTTTTTTTTGAGCAGTGTAGTTTCTGGTATCTTTTAGTTTTCACTGTATTAGACTAAGAATAGATGATTTGGTGATGTTGAAATGCTGAGGTTGAAATGGTGCTGGAATAGTGGAGGCAGCTCCTGTTTTCTTTATGACTTGCGGTAACTCTCTGTGGTTCTAAATCAATAGTTGTTTAGTAGTCCCAAAAATGTCAGAATCATTAACTTGCTTGACCGTGTTGTAGGTAATGTATATGGAAAAGATGACGCCGGAGGGGAGGGCTGCCGTCTTATCGGCTCTTAACCAACTATGCTATTTTGTTTGTTTTTTCGAGTTGTTCGTAACTTGTTTTGTACATAATGTTGCTGCTTCCGTCTCTTACAACCGAAAAGAGATTACTCACCTCAGATTAGACAAAGAGTTTTTCTTCAATGAGTCGGACGGGAGGGATATACTACAGACACCTCTAATATTTTTCCATTAGCATAAATTCATAAACCATCGCGGTTCACACAAAACACATTTCACAGCGAAAACAAATCCCTTACCTTTTGAAGAACTTCTGCTGAGGGCTTCCCAAGTGTCCAACGAAGACATCCAATGGTTCTTTTGTTAGAAAAAGTAATTTATTATATCCATAAATCTCTGTTTGGTTGGCGCATTATGTTCATAAAATACAGCGTCCACTCGCCCATTGAACCGTGAAGAGAACGCGTTCAACCTATACCTATACACTTGTCCAAGAACAATCAAACATCATTGATAATGCATCCTTAGGAACACTTTTATGTATATTTAGTATAACATTTCAACCCGATTATAAACTGGGCGATAGGAAAGGAAAAAACCACAGCGCGCGCGAGCCCGTGAACGCGCCCCTCTTCTGTTTACATCCGATGACCACTTTGAAATTCTTCTTCTATTACCATCCAGAGCAACTAAACATCATCAAACACTGTCTAGAGACTGTTGACATCCAGTGGAAGCAATAGGTACTGCAATCTTACTCCAATATATGGTCATTTTCAATAGGGAGGGGTTCAAAATGAGGCAATGTGTCAAATACACTTTTTCCAGGACAGAAATTCCTCGGGTTTTCGCCTGCTATATCCGTTCAGTTATACTCACAGACAATATTTTAACACTCTTAGAAACTCCAGAGTGTTTCCTATCCAATTATGTGCATATCCTATTTTCTGGGCCTGAGTGGGAGGCATTTTACTTTGGGCACGCCAGACTCTCCAAAACCGTCACCGATCTCCCTAAGAAGTTAAGAACATACAGCTGGCGGGTTATACACTCAATCGGCAGGACAGAACAGCAGCCTCTGGTAAGACATGGGGCAGGGGCCTATGCATATATGTAAACAACAGCTGGTGCACGATATCTAAGGAAGTTTCGAGGTTTTGCTCGCCTGAGGTTGAGTATCTCATGATAAGCTGTAGAGTTTCCATCTGTATTTTTTGTAGCTGTCTACATTTCACCACAGACCGATGCTGGCACTAAAACCGCACTCAATAAGCTGTATACCGCCATAAGCAAACAGGAAAACGCTCATCCAAAGGCAGCGCTCCTAGTGGCCGGGGACTTTAATGCAGGGAAACTTAAATCAGTTTTACCTAATTTCTATCAGCATGTTAAATGTGCAACCAGAGGGAAAATAATTCTAGACCACCTTTATTCCACACACAGAGACGCGTACAAAGCTTTCCCTTGCCCTGTATTTGGAAAATCTGACCATAATTCTATCCTCCTGATTCCTGCTTTCAAGCTAAAATTAAAGCACCAGTGACTAGATCAATAAAAAAGTGGTCAGATGAAGCAGACGCAAAACTACAGGACTGTTTTGCTAGCACAGACTGGAATATGTTCTGGGATTCTTCCGATGGCATTGAGGAGTACACCACATCAGTCACTGGCTTTATCAATAAGTGCATCGAGGACGTCGTCCCCACAGTGACCGTACGTACATACCCCAAGCAGAAGCCATGGATTACAGGCAACATTCACACTGAGCTAAAGGGTAGAGATGCTGCTTTCAAGGAGCGGGACTCTAACCCGGAAGCTTATAAGAGACCCAGCTATGCCCCCCGACGAACCATCAAACAGGACTAAGATCGAATCGTACTACACCGGCTCCGACGCTCATCGGATATGGCACGGCTTGCAAACTATTACAGACTACAAAGGGAAGCACAGCTGAAAGCTACCCAGTGACACGAGCCTACCAGACGAGCTAAATAACTTCTATGCTCGTATCGAGGCAAGTAACACTGAAACATGAATGAAAGCATCAGCTGTTCCCGACGACTGTGTGATCACGCTCTCCCCACGCAATGTGAGTAAGACCTTTACAGGTCAACATTCACAAGGCCGCAGGGCCAGACGGATTACCAGGACGTGTACTCAGAGTATGTGCTGACGCACTGGCAAGTGTCTTCACTGACATTTTTTACCTCTCCCTGTCTGAGTCTGTAATACCAACATGTTTCAAGCAGACCACCATAGTCCCTGTGCCCAAGAACACTAAGGTAACCTGCCTAAATGACTACTGACCCGTAGCACTCACGCCTGTAGCCATAAAATGCTTTGAAAGGCTGGTCATGGCTCACATCAACACTATTATCCCAGAAACCCTAGACCCACTCCAATTTGCATACCGCACCAACAGATCCACACCTGGACAAAATGAACACCTATGTGTGAATGTTATTCATTGACTACAGCTCAGCGTTCAACACCATAATGCCCTCAAAGCTCATCACTAAGCAAAGGATCCTGGGACTAAACACCTCCCTCTGCAACTGGATCCTGGACTTCCTGACGGGCCGCCCCCAAGTGGTAAGGGTAGGTAACAACACATCCTCCACGGTGATCCTAAACACGGGGGCACCTCAGGTGTGCGTGCTCAGTCCCCTCCTGTACTCCCTGTTCACTCATGACTCAGTTTTATGGAATAATAAATTGAATCTATTTCATGTGAATACATTAGAAAATCCAACTGTTCTATTCCAGTCTGAGTCTTACATTGAGATATACAGTGCCTTCGGAAAGTATTCAGACCCCTTTTTAAAAGATTTTACGTTACAGCCTTTTTCTAAAATTGACATAAAAAAAACTAATCTCAACAATCTACACACAATGCCCCATCATGACAAATCGAAAACTGGTTCTTAGAAATGTTTGCTAGTTTATTAAAAATAAGAACCTGAAAAATCACATTTACATAAGATTTCAGACCCTTTACTCAGTACTCTGTTGAAGCACCTTTGGCAGAGATTACAGCATCGAGTCTTCTTGGGCATGTTGCTACAAGCTTGGCACACCTGTATTTGTGGAGTTTCTCCCATCATTCTCTGCAGATCCTATCAAGCTCTGTCAGGTTGGATGGGGAGCGATGCTGCACAGCTATTTTCAGGTTCAAGACCGGGCTGTGAGTGAGCCGCTCAAGGGCATTCAGAGAATTCTCCTGCTTTGTCTTGGCTGTGTGCTTAGGGTCGTTGTCCTGTTGGAAGGTGAACCTTCAGCCCAGTCTGAGGCCCTGAGCAGTCTGGAGTAGGTTTTCATCAAGGCTCTCTGTACTTCGCATCCGTTCCAAGTAGAACCCTTCTGCTTAGTGCTATAGCTTCCAGACTCTGTATAAAGACTGTTAGCATCTAGTGGAAGCCATAGGTACTGCCAGTCTCAGTCCTAGTTAAAACACAAATGAATAGGCAGCCTGGAGAAGAAGGTCAAGTATAAAACAAACTGCAAATCCGGATGGATTTTCCTCGGGTTTTCGCCTGCTATATCAGTTCTGTTATACTCACATACATTATTTTAACACTTTTAGAAACTTCAGAGTGTTTCCTATCCAATAGTACTAATTATGTGCATATCCTATTTTCTAGGCCTGAGTGGCAGGCATTTTACTTTGGGCATGCCAGACTCTCCAAAACCGTCACCTCTACTGCCGCTCCCTAAGAAGTTAACATTTAGAGATAATCAGTTACCAATTAGAGAGAATCAGTTACTATTTCTAGAGAAGTAGTTATCATTTAGAGAGAAGTAGTTGCCATTTAGAGAGAATCAGTTACCATTCCTAGAGAAGTAGTTACCATTTAGAGAGAACAAGTTACCATTTCTATGGAGGTAGTTAACATTTCTAGTAAAGTATTTACCATTTAGAGAGAATCAGTTACCATTTCTAGAGAAGTAGTTATTATTTAGAGAGAATCACTTACCATTTCTAGAGAAGTATTACCATTTAGGGAGAATAAGTTACCATTTCTATAGAGGTAGTTATCATTTCTAGTAAAGTATTTACCATTTAGAGAGAATCAGTTGCCATTTCTAGAGAATCAGTTACCATTTCTAGTGAAGTAGTTACCATTTCTAGAGAATCAGTTACCATTTCAAGTGAAGTACTTACCATTTCTAGAGAAGTAGTTACTTTTTAGAGAGAATCAGTTACCATTTCTAGAGAAGTAGTTATCATTTAGAGAGAATTTGATAACATTTCTAGAGAAGTAGTTACCATTTAGAGAGAATCAGTTACCATTTCTAGAGAAGTAGTTACCATTTAGAGAGAATCAGTTACCATTTCTAGAGAAGTAGTTACCATTTAGGGAGAATATGTTACCATTTCTATAGAGGTAGTTAACATTTCTAGGAAAGTATTTACCATTTAGAGAGAATCAGTTACCATTTCTAGAGAATCAGTTACCATTTCTAGTGAAGTAGTTACCAAGTAGTTACCATTTCTAGAGAAGTAGTTATCATTTAGAGAGAATTTGTTACCATTTCTAGAGAAGTAGTTACCATTTAGAGAGAATCAGTTACCATTTAGAGAGAATCAGTTACCATTTCTAGAGAAGTAGTTACCATTTAGAGAGAATCAGTTACCATTTCTAGAGAAGTAGTTATCATTTAGAGAGAATCAGTTACCATTTCTAGAGAAGTAGTTACCATTTAGAGAGAATCAGTTACCATTTCTAGAGAAGTCGTTATTATTTAGAGAGAATCACTCACCATTTCTAGAGAATCAGTTACCATTTCTAGTGTAGTAGGTACCATTTAGAGAGAATCCGTTACCATTTCTAGAGAAGTAGTTACCATTTAGAGAGAATCAGTTACCATTTCTGGAGAATCACTCACCATTTCTAGAGAATCAGTTACCATTTCTAGTGTAGTAGTTACCATTTAGAGAGAATCCGTTACCATTTCTAGAGAAGTAGTTACCATTTAGAGAGAATCAGTTACCATTTCTAGAGAAGTAGTTATCAATTAGAGAGAATCAGTTACCATTTCTAGAGAAGTTGTTACCATTTAGAGAGAATCAGTTACCATTTCTATAGAGGTAGTTATCATTTCTAGTAAAGTATTTACCATTTAGAGAGAATCAGTTACCATTTCTAGAGAAGTGGTTATCATTTAGAGAGAATCAATTACTATTTGTAGAGAATCGGTTACCATTTCTAGTGAAGTAGTTATCATTTAGAGAGAATCAGTTACCATTTCTAATGAAGTAGTTATAATTTAGAGAAAATCAGTTCACATTTCTAGAGAAGTAGTTACCATTTAGAGAGAATCAGTTACCATTTCTAGAGAAGTAGTTACCATTTCTAGTGAAGTAGTTATCATTTAGAGAGAATCAGTTACCATTTCTAGAGAAGTAGTTATCATTTAGCGAGAATCAGTTACCATTTCTAGATAATTATTTACCAGTTCTAGAGAAGTAGTTAACATTTAAAGAGAATCAGTTACAATTTCTAGAGAAGTAGTTACCATTTAGAGAGAATCAGTCAACATTTCTAGAGAATCAGTTACCATTTCTAGTGAAGTAGTTACCATTTAGAGAGAACCAGTTACAATTTCTAGAGTAGTAGTTATCATTTAGAGAGAATCAGTTACCATTTCTAGAGAAGTAGTTACCATTTAGAGAAAATCAGTTACCATTTCTAGAGAAGTAGTTATCATTTAGAGAGAATCAGTTACCATTTCTAGAGAAGTAGTTACCATTTAGAGAGAATATGTTACCATTTCTAGAGAAGTAGTTATTATTTAGAGAGAATCAGTTACCATTTCTAGAGAATCAGTTACCATTTCTAGTGAAGTAGTTACCATTTAGAGAGAATCGGTTACCATTTCTAGAGAAGTAGTTATTATTAAAAGAGAATCAGTTACCATTTCTAGAGAAGTAGTTATTATTAAAAGAGAATCAGTTACCATTTCTAGAGAAGTAGTTATCAATTACAGAGAATCAGTTACAATTTTTAGAGAAGTAGTTACCATTTAGAGAGAATCAGTTACATTTAGAGAGAAGTAGTTAACATTTAGAGAGAATCAGTTACCTTTTCTAGAGAATTAGTTACCATTTCTAGTGAAGTAGTTACCATTTAGAGAGAATCAGTTACCATTTCTAGAGAAGTAGTTACCATTTAGAGAGAATCAGTTACCATTTCTAGAGAAGTAGTTATTATTTAGAGAGAATCAGTTACCATTTCTGGAGAAGCAGTTATCATTTCTAGTGTAGTAGTTACCATTTAGACAGAATCCGTTACCATTTCTAGAGAAGTAGTTACCATTTAGAGAGAATCAGTTACCATTTCTGGAGAAGCAGTTATCATTTAGAGAGAATCAGTTACCATTTCTAGAGAAGTAGTTATCATTTAGAGAGAATCAATTACAATTTCTAGAGAAGTAGTTACCATTTAGGGAGAATCAGTTAACTACTTCTCTAGAAATTGTAATCGGTTCTCTCTAAATGATAACTACTTCTCAAGAAATGGTAACTGATTCTCTCTAAATGATAACTAATTCTCTTGAAATGGTAACTGATTCTCTCTAAATGATAACTACTTCTCTAGAAATGGTATCATTTAAAGAGAACCGGTTACCATTTCTAAAGAAGTAGTTTTCATTTAGAGAGAATCATTTACCCTTTCTAGAGAAGTAGTTATCATTTAGAGAGAATCAGTTACCATTTCTAGAGAAGTAGTTATCATTTAGAGAGTATCAGTTAACATTTAGAGAGAATCAGTTACCATTTAGAGAGAACCAGTTACCATTTAGAGAGAATCAGTTACTATTTGTAGAGAATCGGTTACCATTTCTAGTGAAGTAGTTATCATTTAGAGAGAATCAGTTACCATTTCTAATGAAGTAGTTATAATTTAGAGAAAATCAGTTCACATTTCTAGAGACGTAGTTACCATTTAGAGAGAATCAGTTACCATTTCTAGAGAAGTAGTTACCATTTCTAGTGAAGTAGTTATCATTTAGAGAGAATCAGTTATCATTTCTAGAGAAGTAGTTATCATTTAGCGAGAATCAGTTACCATTTCTAGATAATTATTTACCAGTTCTAGAGAAGTAGTTAACATTTAAAGAGAATCAGTTATCATTTCTAGAGAAGTAGTTATCATTTAGCGAGAATCAGTTACCATTTCTAGATAATTATTTACCAGTTCTAGAGAAGTAGTTAACATTTAAAGAGAATCAGTTACAATTTCTAGAGAAGTAGTTACCATTTAGAGAGAATCAGTCAACATTTCTAGAGAATCAGTTACCATTTCTAGTGAAGTAGTTACCATTTAGAGAGAACCAGTTACAATTTCTAGAGTAGTAGTTATCATTTAGAGAGAATCAGTTACCATTTCTAGAGAAGTAGTTACCATTTAGAGAGAATCAGTTACCATTTCTAGAGAAGTAGTTATCATTTAGAGAGAATCAGTTACCATTTCTAGAGAAGTAGTTACCATTTAGAGAGAATCTGTTACCATTTCTAGAGAAGTAGTTATTATTTAGAGAGAATCAGTTACCATTTCTAGAGAGTAGTTACCATTTAGAGAGAATCTGTTACCATTTCTAGAGAAGTAGTTATTATTTAGAGAGAATCAGTTACCATTTCTAGAGAATCAGTTACCATTTCTAGTGAAGTAGTTACCATTTAGAGAGAATAGTTACCATTTCTAGAGAAGTAGTTATTATTAAAAGAGAATCAGTTACCATTTCTAGAGAAGTAGTTATTATTAAAGAGAGAAAGAGAATCAGTTACCATTTCTAGAGAAGTAGTTATCAATTACAGAGAATCAGTTACAATTTTTAGAGAAGTAGTTACCATTTAGAGAGAATCAGTTACATTTAGAGAGAAGTAGTTAACATTTAGAGAGAATCAGTTACCTTTTCTAGAGAATTAGTTACCATTTCTAGTGAAGTAGTTACCATTTAGAGAGAATCAGTTACCATTTCTAGAGAAGTAGTTACCATTTAGAGAGAATCAGTTACCATTTCTAGAGAAGTAGTTATTATTTAGAGAGAATCAGTTACCATTTCTGAGAGAAGCAGTTATCATTTCTAGTGTAGTAGTTACCATTTAGAGAGAATCAGTTACCATTTCTAGAGAAGTAGTTACCATTTAGAGAGAATCAGTTACCATTTCTAGTGAAGTAGTTACCATTTAGAGAGAATCAGTTACAATTTCTAGAGTAGTAGTTATCGTTTAGAGAGAATCAGTTACCATTTCTAGAGAAGTAGTTACCATTTAGGGAGAATATGTTACCATTTCTATAGAGGTAGTTAACATTTCTAGGAAAGTATTTACCATTTAGAGAGAATCAGTTACCATTTCTAGAGAATCAGTTACCATTTCTAGTGAAGTAGTTACCAAGTAGTTACCATTTCTAGAGAAGTAGTTATCATTTAGAGAGAATTTGTTACCATTTCTAGAGAAGTAGTTACCATTTAGAGAGAATCAGTTACCATTTAGAGAGAATCAGTTACCATTTCTAGAGAAGTAGTTACCATTTAGAGAGAATCAGTTACCATTTCTAGAGAAGTAGTTATCATTTAGAGAGAATCAGTTACCATTTCTAGAGAAGTAGTTACCATTTAGAGAGAATCAGTTACCATTTCTAGAGAAGTAGTTACCATTTAGAGAGAATCAGTTACCATTTCTAGAGAATCAGTTACCATTTCTAGTGTAGTAGTTACCATTTAGAGAGAATCAGTTAACATTTCTAGAGAAGTAGTTACCATTTAGAGAGAATCAGTTACCATTTCTAGAGAAGTAGTTACCATTTAGAGAGAATCTGTTACCATTTCTAGAGAATCAGTTACCATTTCTAGTGAAGTAGTTACCATTTAGAGAGAATCGGTTACCATTTCTAGAGAAGTAGTTACCATTTAGAGAGAATCAGTTACCATTTCTAGAGAAGTAGTTACCATTTAGAGAGAATATGTTACCATTTCTATAGAGGTAGTTAACATTTCTAGGAAAGTATTTACCATTTAGAGAGAATCAGTTACCATTTCTAGTAGTTATAATTTAGAGAAAATCAGTTACCATTTCTAGAGAAGTAGTTACCATTTAGAGAGAATCAGTTACCATTTCTAGAGAAGTAGTTACCATTTCTAGTGAAGTAGTTATCATTTAGAGAGAATCAGTTACCATTTCTAGAGAAGTAGTTATCATTTAGAGAGAGTTATCATTTGTTTGTTACCATTTCTAGAGAAGTAGTTACCATTTAGAGAGAATCAGTTACCATTTAGAGAGAATCAGTTACCATTTCTAGAGAAGTAGTTACCATTTAGAGAGAATCAGTTACCATTTCTAGAGAAGTAGTTATCATTTAGAGAGAATCAGTTACCATTTCTAGAGAAGTAGTTACCATTTAGAGAGAATCTGTTACCATTTCTAGAGAAGTAGTTATTATTTAGAGAGAATCAGTTACCATTTCTAGAGAATCAGTTACCATTTCTAGTGAAGTAGTTACCATTTAGAGAGAATCAGTTACCATTTCTAGAGAAGTAGTTACCATTTAGAGAGAATCAGTTACCATTTCTAGAGAATTAATTTAGAGAGAATCAGTTACCATTTCTAGAGAAGTAGTTACCATTTAGTTACCATTTCTAGAGAAGTAGTTACCATTTAGAGAGAATCAGTTACCATTTCTAGAGAAGTAGTTACCATTTAGAGAGAATCAGTTACCATTTCTAGAGAGAATCAGTTACCATTTCTAGAGAAGTAGTTACCATTTAGAGAGAATCAGTTACCATTTCTATAGAAGTAGTTACCATTTCTAGAGAAGTAGTTACCATTTAGAGAGAATCAGTTACCATTTCTAGAGAAGTAGTTACCATTTAGAGAATCAGTTACCATTTAGAGAGAATCCGTTACCATTTCTAGAGAAGTAGTTACCATTTAGAGAGAATCAGTTACCATTTCTAGAGAAGTAGTTATCAATTAGAGAGAATCAGTTACCATTTCTAGAGAAGTTGTTACCATTTAGAGAGAATCAGTTACCATTTCTATAGAGGTAGTTATCATTTCTAGTAAAGTATTTACCATTTAGAGAGAATCAGTTACCATTTCTAGAGAAGTGGTTATCATTTAGAGAGAATCAATTACTATTTGTAGAGAATCGGTTACCATTTCTAGTGAAGTAGTTATCATTTAGAGAGAATCAGTTACCATTTCTAGTGAAGTAGTTATAATTTAGAGAAAATCAGTTCACATTTCTAGAGAAGTAGTTACCATTTAGAGAGAATCAGTTACCATTTCTAGAGAAGTAGTTACCATTTCTAGTGAAGTAGTTATCATTTAGCGAGAATCAGTTACCATTTCTAGATAATTATTTACCAGTTTCTAGAGAAGTAGTTATCATTTAGAGAGAATCAGTTACCATTTCTAGAGGTAGTTATCATTTCTAGTAAAGTATTTACCATTTAGAGAGAATCAGTTACCATTTCTAGAGAAGTGGTTATCATTTAGAGAGAATCAATTACTATTTGTAGAGAATCGGTTACCATTTCTAGTGAAGTAGTTACCATTTAGAGAGAATCAGTTAACATTTCTAGAGAATCAGTTACCATTTCTAGTGAAGTAGTTACCATTTAGAGAGAATCAGTTACAATTTCTAGAGAATCAGTTACCATTTCTAGTGAAGTAGTTACCATTTAGAGAGAATCAGTTACCATTTCTAGAGAAGTAGTTACCATTTAGAGAGAATCTGTTACCATTTCTAGAGAAGTAGTTACCATTTAGAGAGAAGTAGTTACCATTTAGAGAGAATCAGTTACCATTTCTAGAGAAGTAGTTACCATTTAGAGAGAATCAGTTACCATTTCTAGAGAAGTAGTTACCATTTAGAGAGAATATGTTACCATTTCTAGAGAGGTAGTTAACATTTCTAGGAAAGTATTTACCATTTAGAGAGAGAATCAGTTACCATTTCTAGAGAGAATCAGTTACCATTTCTAGTGAAGTAGTTACCATTTAGAGAGAATAGTTACCATTTCTAGAGAAGTAGTTATCATTTAGAGAGAATCAGTTACCATTTCTAGAGAAGTAGTTACCATTTAGAGAGAATCAGTTACCATTTAGAGAGAATCAGTTACCATTTCTAGAGAAGTAGTTACCATTTAGAGAGAATCAGTTACCATTTCTAGAGAAGTAGTTATCATTTAGAGAGAATCAGTTACCATTTCTAGAGAAGTAGTTACCATTTAGAGAGAATCAGTTACCATTTCTAGAGAAGTAGTTATTATTTAGAGAGAATCACTCACCATTTCTAGAGAATCAGTTACCATTTCTAGTGTAGTAGTTACCATTTAGAGAGAATCCGTTACCATTTCTAGAGAAGTAGTTACCATTTAGAGAGAATCAGTTACCATTTCTAGAGAAGTAGTTATCAATTAGAGAGAATCAGTTACCATTTCTAAAGTTGTTACCATTTAGAGAGAATCAGTTACCATTTCTATAGAGGTAGTTATCATTTCTAGTAAAGTAGTTTACCATTTAGAGAGAATCAGTTACCATTTCTAGAGAAGTAGTTATCATTTAGAGAGAATCAGTTACTATTTGTAGAGAATCAGTTACCATTTCTAGTGAAGTAGTTACCATTTAGAGAGAATCAGTTACCATTTCTAGAGAAGTAGTTATAATTTAGAGAGAATCAGTTACCATTTCTAGAGAAGTAGTTACCATTTAGAGAGAATCAGTTACCATTTCTAGAGAAGTAGTTACCATTTCTAGTGAAGTAGTTATCATTTAGAGAGAATCAGTTACCATTTCTAGATAATTGAAGAGAAGTAGTTAACCATTTAGAGAGAATCAGTTACAATTTCTAGAGAAGTAGTTACCATTTAGAGAGAATCAGTTAACATTTCTAGAGAATCAGTTACCATTTCTAGTGAAGTAGTTACCATTTAGAGAGAATCAGTTACCATTTCTAGAGAAGTAGTTACCATTTAGAGAGAATCAGTTACCATTTCTAGAGAAGTAGTTACCATTTAGGGAGAATATGTTACCATTTCTATAGAGGTAGTTAACATTTCTAGGAAAGTATTTACCATTTAGAGAGAATCAGTTACCATTTCTAGAGAATCAGTTACCATTTCTAGTGAAGTAGTTACCAAGTAGTTACCATTTCTAGAGAAGTAGTTATCATTTAGAGAGAATTTGTTACCATTTCTAGAGAAGTAGTTACCATTTAGAGAGAATCAGTTACCATTTAGAGAGAATCAGTTACCATTTCTAGAGAAGTAGTTACCATTTAGAGAGAATCAGTTACCATTTCTAGAGAAGTAGTTATCATTTAGAGAGAATCAGTTACCATTTCTAGAGAAGTAGTTACCATTTAGAGAGAATCAGTTACCATTTCTGGAGAATCACTCACCATTTCTAGAGAATCAGTTACCATTTCTAGTGTAGTAGTTACCATTTAGAGAGAATCCGTTACCATTTCTAGAGAATCAGTTACCATTTCTAGTGAAGTAGTTACCATTTAGAGAGAATCAGTTACCATTTCTAGAGAAGTAGTTATCAATTAGAGAGAATCAGTTACCATTTCTAGAGAAGTTGTTACCATTTAGAGAGAATCAGTTACCATTTCTATAGAGGTAGTTATCATTTCTAGTAAAGTATTTACCATTTAGAGAGAATCAGTTACCATTTCTAGAGAAGTGGTTATCATTTAGAGAGAATCAATTACTATTTGTAGAGAATCAGGTTACCATTTCTAGTGAAGTAGTTATCATTTAGAGAGAATCAGTTACCATTTCTAGTGAAGTAGTTATAATTTAGAGAAAATCAGTTCACATTTCTAGAGAAGTAGTTACCATTTAGAGAGAATCAGTTACCATTTCTAGAGAAGTAGTTACCATTTCTAGTGAAGTAGTTATCATTTAGAGAGAATCAGTTACCATTTCTAGATAATAGTTACCATTCTAGAGAAGTAGTTAACATTTAGACAGAATCCGTTACCATTTCTAGAGAAGTAGTTACCATTTAGAGAGAATCAGTTAACATTTCTAGAGAATCAGTTACCATTTCTAGTGAAGTAGTTACCATTTAGAGAGAATCAGTTACAATTTCTAGAGTAGTAGTTATCATTTAGAGAGAATCAGTTACCATTTCTAGAGAAGTAGTTACCATTTAGAGAGAATCTGTTACCATTTCTAGAGAGAATCAGTTACCATTTCTAGTGAAGTAGTTACCATTTAGAGAGAATCAGTTACCATTTCTAGAGAAGTAGTTACCATTTAGAGAGAATCAGTTACCATTTCTAGAGAAGTAGTTACCATTTAGGAGAATATGTTACCATTTCTATAGAGGTAGTTAACATTTCTAGGAAAGTATTTACCATTTAGAGAGAATCAGTTACCATTTCTAGAGAATCAGTTACCATTTCTAGTGAAGTAGTTACCAAGTAGTTACCATTTCTAGAGAAGTAGTTATCATTTAGAGAGAATTTGTTACCATTTCTAGAGAAGTAGTTACCATTTAGAGAGAATCAGTTACCATTTAGAGAGAATCAGTTACCATTTCTAGAGAAGTAGTTACCATTTAGAGAGAATCAGTTACCATTTCTAGAGAAGTAGTTATCATTTAGAGAGAATCAGTTACCATTTCTAGAGAAGTAGTTACCATTTAGAGAGAATCAGTTACCATTTCTGGAGAATCACTCACCATTTCTAGAGAATCAGTTACCATTTCTAGTGTAGTAGTTACCATTTAGAGAGAATCAGTTACCATTTCTAGAGAAGTAGTTACCATTTAGAGAGAATCAGTTACCATTTCTAGAGAAGTAGTTATCAATTAGAGAGAATCAGTTACCATTTCTAGAGAAGTAGTTACCATTTAGAGAGAATCAGTTACCATTTCTATAGAGGTAGTTATCATTTCTAGTAAAGTATTTACCATTTAGAGAGAATCAGTTACCATTTCTAGAGAAGTGGTTATCATTTAGAGAGAATCAATTACTATTTGTAGAGAATGGGTTACCATTTCTAGTGAAGTAGTTATCATTTAGAGAGAATCAGTTACCATTTCTAGTGAAGTAGTTATAATTTAGAGAAAATCAGTTCACATTTCTAGAGAAGTAGTTACCATTTAGAGAGAATCAGTTACCATTTCTAGAGAAGTAGTTACCATTTCTAGTGAAGTAGTTATCATTTAGAGAGAATCAGTTACCATTTCTAGATAATTATTTACCAGTTCTAGAGAAGTAGTTAACATTTAAAGAGAATCAGTTACAATTTCTAGAGAAGTAGTTACCATTTAGAGAGAATCAGTTAACATTTCTAGAGAATCAGTTACCATTTCTAGTGAAGTAGTTACCATTTAGAGAGAATCAGTTACAATTTCTAGAGTAGTAGTTATCATTTAGAGAGAATCAGTTACCATTTCTAGAGAAGTAGTTACCATTTAGAGAGAATCTGTTACCATTTCTAGAGAATCAGTTACCATTTCTAGTGAAGTAGTTACCATTTAGAGAGAATCCGTTACCATTTCTAGAGAAGTAGTTACCATTTAGAGAGAATCAGTTACCATTTCTAGAGAAGTAGTTATCATTTAGAGAGAATCAGTTACCATTTCTAGAGAAGTAGTTATCATTTAGAGAGAATCAGTTACCATTTCTAGAGAAGTAGTTACCATTTAGAGAGAATCAGTTACCATTTCTAGAGAGAAGTAGTTAACATTTAGAGAGAATCAGTTACCAATTTCTAGAGAAGTTAGTTACCATTTCTAGTGAAGTAGTTACCATTTAGAGAGAATCAGTTACCATTTCTAGAGAGTAGTTATATTTAGAGAGAATCAGTTACCATTTCTAGAGAAGTAGTTACCATTTAGAGAGAATCAGTTACCATTTCTAGAGAAGTAGTTACCATTTAGAGAGAATCAGTTACCATTTCTAGAGAATCAGTTACCATTTCTAGAGAAGTAGTTACCATTTTTAGAGAGAATCAGTTACCATTTCTAGAAATCAGTTACCATTTCTAGAGAAGTAGTTACCATTTAGAGAGAATCAGTTACCATTTCTAGAGAAGTAGTTACCATTTAGAGAGAATCAGTTACCATTTCTAGAGAATCAGTTACCATTTCTAGTGAAGTAGTTACCATTTAGAGAGAATCAGTTAACATTTCTAGAGAAGTAGTTATCCATTTAGAGAGAATCAGTTACCATTTCTAGAGAAGTAGTTACCATTTAGAGAGAATCAGTTACCATTTCTAGAGAATCAGTTACCATTTCTAGAGAAGTAGTTACCATTTAGAGAGAATCAGTTACCATTTCTAGAGAAGTAGTTATCATTTAGAGAGAATCAGTTACCATTTCTAGAGAGGTAGTTACCATTTCTAGGAGAAGTAGTTACCATTTAGAGAGAATCAGTTACCATTTCTAGAGAATCAGTTACCATTTCTAGTGAAGTAGTTACCATTTAGAGAGAATCAGTTACCATTTCTAGAGAAGTAGTTATCATTTAGAGAGAATCAGTTACCATTTCTAGAGAAGTAGTTACCATTTCTAGTGAAGTAGTTACCATTTAGAGAGAATCGGTTACCATTTCTAGAGAAGTAGTTACCATTTAGAGAGAATCAGTTACCATTTCTAGAGAAGTAGTTACCATTTCTAGAGAATCAGTTACCATTTCTAGTGAAGTAGTTACCATTTAGAGAGAATCAGTTACCATTTCTAGAGAAGTAGTTACCATTTAGAGAGAATCAGTTACCATTTCTAGAGAAGTAGTTACCATTTAGGGAGAATATGTTACCATTTCTATAGAGGTAGTTAACATTTCTAGGAAAGTATTTACCATTTAGAGAGAATCAGTTACCATTTCTAGAGAATCAGTTACCATTTCTAGTGAAGTAGTTACCAAGTAGTTACCATTTCTAGAGAAGTAGTTATCATTTAGAGAGAATTTGTTACCATTTCTAGAGAAGTAGTTACCATTTAGAGAGAATCAGTTACCATTTAGAGAGAATCAGTTACCATTTCTAGAGAAGTAGTTACCATTTAGAGAGAATCAGTTACCATTTCTAGAGAAGTAGTTATCATTTAGAGAGAATCAGTTACCATTTCTAGAGAAGTAGTTACCATTTAGAGAGAATCAGTTACCATTTCTAGAGAAGTAGTTATTATTTAGAGAGAATCACTCACCATTTCTAGAGAATCAGTTACCATTTCTAGTGTAGTAGTTACCATTTAGAGAGAATCCGTTACCATTTCTAGAGAAGTAGTTACCATTTAGAGAGAATCAGTTACCATTTCTGGAGAAGTAGTTACCATTTAGAGAGAATCTGTTACCATTTCTAGAGAATCAGTTACCATTTCTAGTGAAGTAGTTACCATTTAGAGAGAATCGGTTACCATTTCTAGAGAAGTAGTTACCATTTAGAGAGAATCAGTTACCATTTCTAGAGAAGTAGTTACCATTTAGGGAGAATATGTTACCATTTCTATAGAGGTAGTTAACATTTCTAGGAAAGTATTTACCATTTAGAGAGAATCAGTTACCATTTCTAGAGAATCAGTTACCATTTCTAGTGAAGTAGTTACCAAGTAGTTACCATTTCTAGAGAAGTAGTTATCATTTAGAGAGAATTTGTTACCATTTCTAGAGAAGTAGTTACCATTTAGAGAGAATCAGTTACCATTTAGAGAGAATCAGTTACCATTTCTAGAGAAGTAGTTACCATTTAGAGAGAATCAGTTACCATTTCTAGAGAAGTAGTTATCATTTAGAGAGAATCAGTTACCATTTCTAGAGAAGTAGTTACCATTTAGAGAGAATCAGTTACCATTTCTAGAGAAGTAGTTATTATTTAGAGAGAATCACTCACCATTTCTAGAGAATCAGTTACCATTTCTAGTGTAGTAGTTACCATTTAGAGAGAATCCGTTACCATTTCTAGAGAAGTAGTTACCATTTAGAGAGAATCAGTTACCATTTCTGGAGAATCACTCACAATTTCTAGAGAATCAGTTACCATTTCTAGTGTAGTAGTTACCATTTAGAGAGAATCCGTTACCATTTCTAGAGAAGTAGTTACCATTTAGAGAGAATCAGTTACCATTTCTAGAGAAGTAGTTATCAATTAGAGAGAATCAGTTACCATTTCTAGAGAAGTTGTTACCATTTAGAGAGAATCAGTTACCATTTCTATAGAGGTAGTTATCATTTCTAGTAAAGTATTTACCATTTAGAGAGAATCAGTTACCATTTCTAGAGAAGTGGTTATCATTTAGAGAGAATCAATTACTATTTGTAGAGAATCGGTTACCATTTCTAGTGAAGTAGTTATCATTTAGAGAGAATCAGTTACCATTTCTAGTGAAGTAGTTATAATTTAGAGAAAATCAGTTCACATTTCTAGAGAAGTAGTTACCATTTAGAGAGAATCAGTTACCATTTCTAGAGAAGTAGTTACCATTTCTAGTGAAGTAGTTATCATTTAGCGAGAATCAGTTACCATTTCTAGATAATTATTTACCAGTTCTAGAGAAGTTGTTACCATTTAGAGAGAATCAGTTACCATTTCTATAGAGGTAGTTATCATTTCTAGTAAAGTATTTACCATTTAGAGAGAATCAGTTACCATTTCTAGAGAAGTGGTTATCATTTAGAGAGAATCAATTACTATTTGTAGAGAATCGGTTACCATTTCTAGTGAAGTAGTTACCATTTAGAGAGAATCAGTTAACATTTCTAGAGAATCAGTTACCATTTCTAGTGAAGTAGTTACCATTTAGAGAGAATCAGTTACAATTTCTAGAGTAGTAGTTATCATTTAGAGAGAATCAGTTACCATTTCTAGAGAAGTAGTTACCATTTAGAGAGAATCTGTTACCATTTCTAGAGAATCAGTTACCATTTCTAGTGAAGTAGTTACCATTTAGAGAGAATCGGTTACCATTTCTAGAGAAGTAGTTACCATTTAGAGAGAATCAGTTACCATTTCTAGAGAAGTAGTTACCATTTAGGGAGAATATGTTACCATTTCTATAGAGGTAGTTAACATTTCTAGGAAAGTATTTACCATTTAGAGAGAATCAGTTACCATTTCTAGAGAATCAGTTACCATTTCTAGTGAAGTAGTTACCAAGTAGTTACCATTTCTAGAGAAGTAGTTATCATTTAGAGAGAATTTGTTACCATTTCTAGAGAAGTAGTTACCATTTAGAGAGAATCAGTTACCATTTAGAGAGAATCAGTTACCATTTCTAGAGAAGTAGTTACCATTTAGAGAGAATCAGTTACCATTTCTAGAGAAGTAGTTATCATTTAGAGAGAATCAGTTACCATTTCTAGAGAAGTAGTTACCATTTAGAGAGAATCAGTTACCATTTCTGGAGAATCACTCACCATTTCTAGAGAATCAGTTACCATTTCTAGTGTAGTAGTTACCATTTAGAGAGAATCCGTTACCATTTCTAGAGAAGTAGTTACCATTTAGAGAGAATCAGTTACCATTTCTAGAGAAGTAGTTATCAATTTAGAGAGAATCAGTTACCATTTCTAAAGTTGTTACCATTTAGAGAGAATCAGTTACCATTTCTATAGAGGTAGTTATCATTTCTAGTAAAGTATTTACCATTTAGAGAGAATCAGTTACCATTTCTAGAGAAGTGGTTATCATTTAGAGAGAATCAATTACTATTTGTAGAGAATCAGTTACCATTTCTAGTGAAGTAGTTATCATTTAGAGAGAATCAGTTACCATTTCTAGTGAAGTAGTTATAATTTAGAGAGAATCAGTTACCATTTCTAGAGAAGTAGTTACCATTTAGAGAGAATCAGTTACCATTTCTAGAGAAGTAGTTACCATTTCTAGAGAAGTAGTTATCATTTAGAGAGAATCAGTTACCATTTCTACCATTTCTAGAAGTAATTATCAGTTACCATTTCTAGAGAAGTAGTTAACATTTAGAGAGAATCAGTTACCATTTCTAGAGAAGTAGTTACCATTTAGAGAGAATCAGTTACCATTTCTAGAGAATCAGTTACCATTTCTAGTGAAGTAGTTACCATTTAGAGAGAATCAGTTACCATTTCTAGAGAAGTAGTTATCATTTAGAGAGAATCAGTTACCATTTCTAGAGAAGTAGTTACCATTTAGAGAGAATCAGTTACCATTTCTAGAGGTAGTTAACATTTCTAGAGAAGTAGTTACCATTTAGAGAGAATCAGTTACCATTTCTAGAGAATCAGTTACCATTTCTAGTGAAGTAGTTAAGTAGTTACCATTTCTAGAGAAGTAGTTATCATTTAGAGAGAATTTGTTACCATTTCTAGAGAAGTAGTTACCATTTAGAGAGAATCAGTTACCATTTAGAGAGAATCAGTTACCATTTCTAGAGAAGTAGTTACCATTTAGAGAGAATCAGTTACCATTTCTAGAGAAGTAGTTACCATTTAGAGAGAATCAGTTACCATTTCTAGAGAAGTAGTTACCATTTAGAGAGAATCAGTTACCATTTCTGGAGAATCAGTTACCATTTAGAGAGAATCAGTTACCATTTCTAGTGTAGTAGTTACCATTTAGAGAGAATCAGTTACCATTTCTAGAGAAGTAGTTACCATTTAGAGAGAATCAGTTACCATTTCTAGAGAAGTAGTTATCATTTAGAGAGAATCAGTTACCATTTCTAAAGTAGTTACCATTTAGAGAGAATCAGTTACCATTTCTATAGAGGTAGTTATCATTTCTAGTAAAGTATTTACCATTTAGAGAGAATCAGTTACCATTTCTAGAGAAGTAGTTACCATTTAGAGAGAATCAATTACCATTTGTAGAGAATCAGTTACCATTTCTAGTGAAGTAGTTATCATTTAGAGAGAATCAGTTACCATTTCTAGAGAAGTAGTTATCATTTAGAGAGAATCAGTTACCATTTCTAGAGAAGTAGTTACCATTTAGAGAGAATCAGTTACCATTTCTAGAGAAGTAGTTACCATTTCTAGTGAATCAGTTACCATTTCTAGAGAATCAGTTACCATTTAGAGAATTATTTACCATTTCTAGAGAAGTAGTTAACATTTAGAGAGAATCAGTTACCATTTCTAGAGAAGTAGTTACCATTTAGAGAGAATCAGTTAACATTTCTAGAGAATCAGTTACCATTTCTAGTGAAGTAGTTACCATTTAGAGAGAATCAGTTACCATTTCTAGAGTAGTAGTTATCATTTAGAGAGAATCAGTTACCATTTCTAGAGAAGTAGTTACCATTTAGAGAGAATCTGTTACCATTTCTAGAGAAGTAGTTACCATTTCTAGTGAAGTAGTTACCATTTAGAGAGAATCAGTTACCATTTCTAGAGAAGTAGTTACCATTTAGAGAGAATCAGTTACCATTTCTAGAGAAGTAGTTACCATTTAGGAGAATATGTTACCATTTCTATAGAGGTAGTTAACATTTCTAGGAAAGTATTTACCATTTAGAGAGAATCAGTTACCATTTCTAGAGAATCAGTTACCATTTCTAGTGAAGTAGTTACCAAGTAGTTACCATTTCTAGAGAAGTAGTTATCATTTAGAGAGAATCAGTTACCATTTCTAGAGAAGTAGTTACCATTTAGAGAGAATCAGTTACCATTTAGAGAGAATCAGTTACCATTTCTAGAGAAGTAGTTACCATTTAGAGAGAATCAGTTACCATTTCTAGAGAAGTAGTTATCATTTAGAGAGAATCAGTTACCATTTCTAGAGAAGTAGTTACCATTTAGAGAGAATCAGTTACCATTTCTGGAGAATCACTCACCATTTCTAGAGAATCAGTTACCATTTCTAGTGTAGTAGTTACCATTTAGAGAGAATCTGTTACCATTTCTAGAGAAGTAGTTACCATTTAGAGAGAATCAGTTACCATTTCTAGAGAAGTAGTTATCAATTAGAGAGAATCAGTTACCATTTCTAGAGAAGTTGTTACCATTTAGAGAGAATCAGTTACCATTTCTATAGAGGTAGTTATCATTTCTAGTAAAGTATTTACCATTTAGAGAGAATCAGTTACCATTTCTAGAGAAGTGGTTATCATTTAGAGAGAATCAATTACTATTTGTAGAGAATGGTTACCATTTCTAGTGAAGTAGTTATCATTTAGAGAGAATCAGTTACCATTTCTAGTGAAGTAGTTATAATTTAGAGAAAATCAGTTCACATTTCTAGAGAAGTAGTTACCATTTAGAGAGAATCAGTTACCATTTCTAGAGAAGTAGTTACCATTTAGAGAGAATCAGTTATCATTTAGAGAGAATCAGTTACCATTTCTAGATAATTATTTACCAGTTCTAGAGAAGTAGTTAACATTTAGAGAGAATCAGTTACCATTTCTAGAGAAGTAGTTACCATTTAGAGAGAATCAGTTACCATTTCTAGAGAGAATCAGTTACCATTTCTAGTGAAGTAGTTACCATTTAGAGAGAATCAGTTACCATTTCTAGAGAAGTAGTTACCATTTAGAGAGAATCAGTTACCATTTCTAGAGAATCAGTTACCATTTCTAGAGAAGTAGTTACCATTTAGAGAGAATCAGTTACCATTTCTAGAGAAAGTAGTTACCATTTAGAGAGAATCAGTTACCATTTCTAGAGAAGTAGTTACCATTTCTAGAGAAGTAGTTACCATTTAGAGAGAATCAGTTACCATTTCTAGTGAAGTAGTTACCATTTAGAGAGAATCAGTTACCATTTCTAGAGAAGTAGTTATCATTTAGAGAGAATCAGTTACCATTTCTAGAGAAGTAGTTACCATTTAGGAGAATCAGTTACCATTTCTAGAAAATTTAGAGAGAATCAGTTACCATTTCTAGAGAAGTAGTTACCATTTAGAGAGAATCAGTTACCATTTCTAGAGAATCAGTTACCATTTCTAGTGAAGTAGTTATCATTTAGAGAATCAGTTACCATTTCTAGATAATTATTTACCAGTTCTAGAGAAGTAGTTATCATTTAGAGAGAATCAGTTACCATTTCTAGAGAAGTAGTTACCATTTAGAGAGAATCAGTTAACCATTTAGAGAGATCAGTTACCATTTCTAGAGAAGTAGTTACCATTTAGAGAGAATCAGTTACCATTTCTAGAGAAGTAGTTATCATTTAGAGAGAATCAGTTACCATTTCTAGAGAAGTAGTTACCATTTAGAGAGAATCAGTTACCATTTCTAGAGAATCAGTTAACATTTCTAGAGAAGTAGTTACCATTTAGAGAGAATCAGTTACCATTTCTAGAGAAGTAGTTACCATTTAGAGAGAATCTGTTACCATTTCTAGAGAATCAGTTACCATTTCTAGTGAAGTAGTTACCATTTAGAGAGAATCGGTTACCATTTCTAGAGAAGTAGTTACCATTTAGAGAGAATCAGTTACCATTTCTAGAGAAGTAGTTACCATTTAGGGAGAATATGTTACCATTTCTATAGAGGTAGTTAACATTTCTAGGAAAGTATTTACCATTTAGAGAGAATCAGTTACCATTTCTAGAGAATCAGTTACCATTTCTAGTGAAGTAGTTACCAAGTAGTTACCATTTCTAGAGAAGTAGTTATCATTTAGAGAGAATTTGTTACCATTTCTAGAGAAGTAGTTACCATTTAGAGAGAATCAGTTACCATTTAGAGAGAATCAGTTACCATTTCTAGAGAAGTAGTTACCATTTAGAGAGAATCAGTTACCATTTCTAGAGAAGTAGTTATCATTTAGAGAGAATCAGTTACCATTTCTAGAGAAGTAGTTACCATTTAGAGAGAATCAGTTACCATTTCTAGAGAAGTAGTTATTATTTAGAGAGAATCACTCACCATTTCTAGAGAATCAGTTACCATTTCTAGTGTAGTAGTTACCATTTAGAGAGAATCCGTTACCATTTCTAGAGAAGTAGTTACCATTTAGAGAGAATCAGTTACCATTTCTGGAGAATCACTCACCATTTCTAGAGAATCAGTTACCATTTCTAGTGTAGTAGTTACCATTTAGAGAGAATCCGTTACCATTTCTAGAGAAGTAGTTACCATTTAGAGAGAATCAGTTACCATTTCTAGAGAAGTAGTTATCAATTAGAGAGAATCAGTTACCATTTCTAGAGAAGTTGTTACCATTTAGAGAGAATCAGTTACCATTTCTATAGAGGTAGTTATCATTTCTAGTAAAGTATTTACCATTTAGAGAGAATCAGTTACCATTTCTAGAGAAGTGGTTATCATTTAGAGAGAATCAATTTCTAGTGAAGTAGTTATCATTTAGAGAGAATCGGTTACCATTTCTAGTGAAGTAGTTACCATTTAGAGAGAATCAGTTACCATTTCTAGAGAAGTAGTTACCATTTCTAGTGAAGTAGTTATCATTTAGCGAGAATCAGTTACCATTTCTAGATAATTATTTACCAGTTCTAGAGAAGTAGTTAACATTTAAAGAGAATCAGTTACAATTTCTAGAGAAGTAGTTACCATTTAGAGAGAATCAGTTAACATTTCTAGAGAATCAAGTAGTTACCATTTCTAGAGAATCAGTTACCATTTAGAGAGAATCAGTTACAATTTCTAGAGTAGTAGTTATCATTTAGAGAGAATCAGTTACCATTTCTAGAGAAGTAGTTACCATTTAGAGAGAATCTGTTACCATTTCTAGAGAATCAGTTACCATTTCTAGTGAAGTAGTTACCATTTAGAGAGAATCGGTTACCATTTCTAGAGAAGTAGTTACCATTTAGAGAGAATCAGTTACCATTTCTAGAGAAGTAGTTACCATTTAGGGAGAATATGTTACCATTTCTATAGAGGTAGTTAACATTTCTAGGAAAGTATTTACCATTTAGAGAGAATCAGTTACCATTTCTAGAGAATCAGTTACCATTTCTAGTGAAGTAGTTACCAAGTAGTTACCATTTCTAGAGAAAGTAGTTATCATTTAGAGAGAATTTGTTACCATTTCTAGAGAAGTAGTTACCATTTAGAGAGAATCAGTTACCATTTAGAGAGAATCAGTTACCATTTCTAGAGAAGTAGTTACCATTTAGAGAGAATCAGTTACCATTTCTAGAGAAGTAGTTATCATTTAGAGAGAATCAGTTACCATTTCTAGAGAAGTAGTTACCATTTAGAGAGAATCAGTTACCATTTCTGGAGAATCACTCACCATTTCTAGAGAATCAGTTACCATTTCTAGTGTAGTAGTTACCATTTAGAGAGAATCCGTTACCATTTCTAGAGAAGTAGTTACCATTTAGAGAGAATCAGTTACCATTTCTAGAGAAGTAGTTATCAATTAGAGAGAATCAGTTACCATTTCTAAAGTTGTTACCATTTAGAGAGAATCAGTTACCATTTCTATAGAGGTAGTTATCATTTCTAGTAAAGTATTTACCATTTAGAGAGAATCAGTTACCATTTCTAGAGAAGTGGTTATCATTTAGAGAGAATCAATTACTATTTGTAGAGAATCTGTTACCATTTCTAGTGAAGTAGTTATCATTTAGAGAGAATCAGTTACCATTTCTAGTGAAGTAGTTATAATTTAGAGAAAATCAGTTCACATTTCTAGAGAAGTAGTTACCATTTAGAGAGAATCAGTTACCATTTCTAGAGAAGTAGTTACCATTTCTAGTGAAGTAGTTATCATTTAGCGAGAATCAGTTACCATTTCTAGATAATTATTTACCAGTTCTAGAGAAGTAGTTAACATTTAAAGAGAATCAGTTACAATTTCTAGAGAAGTAGTTACCATTTAGAGAGAATCAGTTAACATTTCTAGAGAATCAGTTACCATTTCTAGTGAAGTAGTTACCATTTAGAGAGAATCAGTTACAATTTCTAGAGTAGTAGTTATCGTTTAGAGAGAATCAGTTACCATTTCTAGAGAAGTAGTTACCATTTAGAGAGAATCTGTTACCATTTCTAGAGAATCAGTTACCATTTCTAGTGAAGTAGTTACCATTTAGAGAGAATCGGTTACCATTTCTAGAGAAGTAGTTACCATTTAGAGAGAATCAGTTACCATTTCTAGAGAAGTAGTTACCATTTAGGGAGAATATGTTACCATTTCTATAGAGGTAGTTAACATTTCTAGGAAAGTATTTACCATTTAGAGAGAATCAGTTACCATTTCTAGAGAATCAGTTACCATTTCTAGTGAAGTAGTTACCAAGTAGTTACCATTTCTAGAGAAGTAGTTATCATTTAGAGAGAATTTGTTACCATTTCTAGAGAAGTAGTTACCATTTAGAGAGAATCAGTTACCATTTAGAGAGAATCAGTTACCATTTCTAGAGAAGTAGTTACCATTTAGAGAGAATCAGTTACCATTTCTAGAGAAGTAGTTATCATTTAGAGAGAATCAGTTACCATTTCTAGAGAAGTAGTTACCATTTAGAGAGAATCAGTTACCATTTCTGGAGAATCACTCACCATTTCTAGAGAATCAGTTACCATTTCTAGTGTAGTAGTTACCATTTAGAGAGAATCCGTTACCATTTCTAGAGAAGTAGTTACCATTTAGAGAGAATCAGTTACCATTTCTAGAGAAGTAGTTATCAATTAGAGAGAATCAGTTACCATTTCTAAAGTTGTTACCATTTAGAGAGAATCAGTTACCATTTCTATAGAGGTAGTTATCATTTCTAGTAAAGTATTTACCATTTAGAGAGAATCAGTTACCATTTCTAGAGAAGTGGTTATCATTTAGAGAGAATCAATTACTATTTGTAGAGAATCGGTTACCATTTCTAGTGAAGTAGTTATCATTTAGAGAGAATCAGTTACCATTTCTAGTGAAGTAGTTATAATTTAGAGAAAATCAGTTCACATTTCTAGAGAAGTAGTTACCATTTAGAGAGAATCAGTTACCATTTCTAGAGAAGTAGTTACCATTTCTAGTGAAGTAGTTATCATTTAGCGAGAATCAGTTACCATTTCTAGATAATTATTTACCAGTTCTAGAGAAGTAGTTAACATTTAAAGAGAATCAGTTACAATTTCTAGAGAAGTAGTTACCATTTAGAGAGAATCAGTTAACATTTCTAGAGAATCAGTTACCATTTCTAGTGAAGTAGTTACCATTTAGAGAGAATCAGTTACAATTTCTAGAGTAGTAGTTATCATTTAGAGAGAATCAGTTACCATTTCTAGAGAAGTAGTTACCATTTAGAGAGAATCTGTTACCATTTCTAGAGAATCAGTTACCATTTCTAGTGAAGTAGTTACCATTTAGAGAGAATCGGTTAACATTTCTAGAGAAGTAGTTATTATTAAAAGAGAATCAGTTACCATTTCTAGAGAAGTAGTTATTATTAAAAGAGAATCAGTTACCATTTCTAGAGAAGTAGTTATCAATTACAGAGAATCAGTTACAATTTTTAGAAAGTAGTTACCATTTAGAGAGAATCAGTTACATTTAGAGAGAAGTAGTTAACATTTAGAGAGAATCAGTTACCTTTTCTAGAGAATTAGTTACCATTTCTAGTGAAGTAGTTACCATTTAGAGAGAATCAGTTACCATTTCTAGAGAAGTAGTTATCATTTAGAGAGAATCAGTTAACATTTCTAGAGAAGTAGTTACCATTTCTAGAGAATCAGTTACCATTTCTAGTGAAGTAGTTACCATTTAGAGAGAATCGGTTACCATTTCTAGAGAAGTAGTTACCATTTAGAGAGAATCAGTTACCATTTCTAGAGAAGTAGTTACCATTTAGGGAGAATATGTTACCATTTCTATAGAGGTAGTTAACATTTCTAGGAAAGTATTTACCATTTAGAGAGAATCAGTTACCATTTCTAGAGAATCAGTTACCATTTCTAGTGAAGTAGTTACCAAGTAGTTACCATTTCTAGAGAAGTAGTTATCATTTAGAGAGAATTTGTTACCATTTCTAGAGAAGCAGTTACCATTTAGAGAGAATCAGTTACCATTTAGAGAGAATCAGTTACCATTTCTAGAGAAGTAGTTACCATTTAGAGAGAATCAGTTACCATTTCTAGAGAAGTAGTTATCATTTAGAGAGAATCAGTTACCATTTCTAGAGAAGTAGTTACCATTTAGAGAGAATCAGTTACCATTTCTAGAGAAGTAGTTATTATTTAGAGAGAATCACTCACCATTTCTAGAGAATCAGTTACCATTTCTAGTGTAGTAGTTACCATTTAGAGAGAATCCGTTACCATTTCTAGAGAAGTAGTTACCATTTAGAGAGAATCAGTTACCATTTCTGGAGAATCACTCACCATTTCTAGAGAATCAGTTACCATTTCTAGTGTAGTAGTTACCCTTTAGAGAGAATCCGTTACCATTTCTAGAGAAGTAGTTACCATTTAGAGAGAATCAGTTACCATTTCTAGAGAAGTAGTTATCAATTAGAGAGAATCAGTTACCATTTCTAGAGAAGTTGTTACCATTTAGAGAGAATCAGTTACCATTTCTATAGAGGTAGTTATCATTTCTAGTAAAGTATTTACCATTTAGAGAGAATCAGTTACCATTTCTAGAGAAGTGGTTATCATTTAGAGAGAATCAATTACTATTTGTAGAGAATCGGTTACCATTTCTAGTGAAGTAGTTATCATTTAGAGAGAATCAGTTACCATTTCTAGTGAAGTAGTTATAATTTAGAGAAAATCAGTTCACATTTCTAGAGAAGTAGTTACCATTTAGAGAGAATCAGTTACCATTTCTAGAGAAGTAGTTACCATTTCTAGTGAAGTAGTTGTCATTTAGCGAGAATCAGTTACCATTTCTAGATAATTATTTACCAGTTCTAGAGAAGTAGTTAACATTTAAAGAGAATCAGTTACAATTTCTAGAGAAGTAGTTACCATTTAGAGAGAATCAGTTAACATTTCTAGAGAATCAGTTACCATTTCTAGTGAAGTAGTTACCATTTAGAGAGAATCAGTTACAATTTCTAGAGTAGTAGTTATCATTTAGAGAGAATCAGTTACCATTTCTAGAGAAGTAGTTACCATTTCTAGAGAATCAGTTACCATTTCTAGTGAAGTAGTTACCATTTAGAGAGAATCAGTTACCATTTCTAGAGAAGTAGTTACCATTTAGGGAGAATATGTTACCATTTCTATAGAGGTAGTTAACATTTCTAGGAAAGTATTTACCATTTAGAGAGAATCAGTTACCATTTCTAGAGAATCAGTTACCATTTCTAGTGAAGTAGTTACCAAGTAGTTACCATTTCTAGAGAAGTAGTTATCATTTAGAGAGAATTTGTTACCATTTCTAGAGAAGTAGTTACCATTTAGAGAGAATCAGTTACCATTTAGAGAGAATCAGTTACCATTTCTAGAGAAGTAGTTACCATTTAGAGAGAATCAGTTACCATTTCTAGAGAAGTAGTTATCATTTAGAGAGAATCAGTTACCATTTCTAGAGAAGTAGTTACCATTTAGAGAGAATCAGTTACCATTTCTGGAGAATCACTCACCATTTCTAGAGAATCAGTTACCATTTCTAGTGTAGTAGTTACCATTTAGAGAGAATCCGTTACCATTTCTAGAGAAGTAGTTACCATTTAGAGAGAATCAGTTACCATTTCTAGAGAAGTAGTTATCAATTAGAGAGAATCAGTTACCATTTCTAAAGTTGTTACCATTTAGAGAGAATCAGTTACCATTTCTATAGAGGTAGTTATCATTTCTAGTAAAGTATTTACCATTTAGAGAGAATCAGTTACCATTTCTAGAGAAGTGGTTATCATTTAGAGAGAATCAATTACTATTTGTAGAG
The DNA here is from genome assembly GCA_030435695.1 of Brachymystax lenok tsinlingensis. Classification (NCBI taxonomy): domain Eukaryota; kingdom Metazoa; phylum Chordata; class Actinopteri; order Salmoniformes; family Salmonidae; genus Brachymystax; species Brachymystax lenok. Next base: position 35,645,996 of record CM059801.1, on the reverse strand, counting down.
AATCGGTTACCATTTCTAGTGAAGTAGTTATCATTTAGAGAGAATCAGTTACCATTTCTAGTGAAGTAGTTATAATTTAGAGAAAATCAGTTCACATTTCTAGAGAAGTAGTTACCATTTAGAGAGAATCAGTTACCATTTCTAGAGAAGTAGTTACCATTTCTAGTGAAGTAGTTATCATTTAGCGAGAATCAGTTACCATTTCTAGATAATTATTTACCAGTTCTAGAGAAGTAGTTAACATTTAAAGAGAATCAGTTACAATTTCTAGAGAAGTAGTTACCATTTAGAGAGAATCAGTTAACATTTCTAGAGAATCAGTTACCATTTCTAGTGAAGTAGTTACCATTTAGAGAGAATCAGTTACAATTTCTAGAGTAGTAGTTATCATTTAGAGAGAATCAGTTACCATTTCTAGAGAAGTAGTTACCATTTAGAGAGAATCTGTTACCATTTCTAGAGAATCAGTTACCATTTCTAGTGAAGTAGTTACCATTTAGAGAGAATCGGTTAACATTTCTAGAGAAGTAGTTATTATTAAAAGAGAATCAGTTACCATTTCTAGAGAAGTAGTTATTATTAAAAGAGAATCAGTTACCATTTCTAGAGAAGTAGTTATCAATTACAGAGAATCAGTTACAATTTTTAGAGAAGTAGTTACCATTTAGAGAGAATCAGTTACATTTAGAGAGAAGTAGTTAACATTTAGAGAGAATCAGTTACCTTTTCTAGAGAATTAGTTACCATTTCTAGTGAAGTAGTTACCATTTAGAGAGAATCAGTTACCATTTCTAGAGAAGTAGTTATCATTTAGAGAGAATCAGTTAACATTTCTAGAGAAGTAGTTACCATTTCTAGAGAATCAGTTACCATTTCTAGTGAAGTAGTTACCATTTAGAGAGAATCGGTTACCATTTCTAGAGAAGTAGTTACCATTTAGAGAGAATCAGTTACCATTTCTAGAGAAGTAGTTACCATTTAGGGAGAATATGTTACCATTTCTATAGAGGTAGTTAACATTTCTAGGAAAGTATTTACCATTTAGAGAGAATCAGTTACCATTTCTAGAGAATCAGTTACCATTTCTAGTGAAGTAGTTACCAAGTAGTTACCATTTCTAGAGAAGTAGTTATCATTTAGAGAGAATTTGTTACCATTTCTAGAGAAGCAGTTACCATTTAGAGAGAATCAGTTACCATTTAGAGAGAATCAGTTACCATTTCTAGAGAAGTAGTTACCATTTAGAGAGAATCAGTTACCATTTCTAGAGAAGTAGTTATCATTTAGAGAGAATCAGTTACCATTTCTAGAGAAGTAGTTACCATTTAGAGAGAATCAGTTACCATTTCTAGAGAAGTAGTTATTATTTAGAGAGAATCACTCACCATTTCTAGAGAATCAGTTACCATTTCTAGTGTAGTAGTTACCATTTAGAGAGAATCCGTTACCATTTCTAGAGAAGTAGTTACCATTTAGAGAGAATCAGTTACCATTTCTGGAGAATCACTCACCATTTCTAGAGAATCAGTTACCATTTCTAGTGTAGTAGTTACCCTTTAGAGAGAATCAGTTACCATTTCTAGAGAAGTAGTTACCATTTAGAGAGAATCAGTTACCATTTCTAGAGAAGTAGTTATCAATTAGAGAGAATCAGTTACCATTTCTAGAGAAGTTGTTACCATTTAGAGAGAATCAGTTACCATTTCTATAGAGGTAGTTATCATTTCTAGTAAAGTATTTACCATTTAGAGAGAATCAGTTACCATTTCTAGAGAAGTGGTTATCATTTAGAGAGAATCAATTACTATTTGTAGAGAATCGGTTACCATTTCTAGTGAAGTAGTTATCATTTAGAGAGAATCAGTTACCATTTCTAGTGAAGTAGTTATAATTTAGAGAAAATCAGTTCACATTTCTAGAGAAGTAGTTACCATTTAGAGAGAATCAGTTACCATTTCTAGAGAAGTAGTTACCATTTCTAGTGAAGTAGTTGTCATTTAGCGAGAATCAGTTACCATTTCTAGATAATTATTTACCAGTTCTAGAGAAGTAGTTAACATTTAAAGAGAATCAGTTACAATTTCTAGAGAAGTAGTTACCATTTAGAGAGAATCAGTTAACATTTCTAGAGAAGTAGTTATCATTTAGAGAGAATCAGTTACCATTTCTAGAGAAGTAGTTACCATTTAGAGAGAATCAGTTACCATTTCTAGAGAAGTAGTTATTATTTAGAGAGAATCACTCACCATTTCTAGAGAATCAGTTACCATTTCTAGTGTAGTAGTTACCATTTAGAGAGAATCCGTTACCATTTCTAGAGAAGTAGTTACCATTTAGAGAGAATCAGTTACCATTTCTGGAGAATCACTCACCATTTCTAGAGAATCAGTTACCATTTCTAGTGTAGTAGTTACCCTTTAGAGAGAATCCGTTACCATTTCTAGAGAAGTAGTTACCATTTAGAGAGAATCAGTTACCATTTCTAGAGAAGTAGTTATCAATTAGAGAGAATCAGTTACCATTTCTAGAGAAGTTGTTACCATTTAGAGAGAATCAGTTACCATTTCTATAGAGGTAGTTATCATTTCTAGTAAAGTATTTACCATTTAGAGAGAATCAGTTACCATTTCTAGAGAAGTGGTTATCATTTAGAGAGAATCAATTACTATTTGTAGAGAATCGGTTACCATTTCTAGTGAAGTAGTTATCATTTAGAGAGAATCAGTTACCATTTCTAGTGAAGTAGTTATAATTTAGAGAAAATCAGTTCACATTTCTAGAGAAGTAGTTACCATTTAGAGAGAATCAGTTACCATTTCTAGAGAAGTAGTTACCATTTCTAGTGAAGTAGTTGTCATTTAGCGAGAATCAGTTACCATTTCTAGATAATTATTTACCAGTTCTAGAGAAGTAGTTAACATTTAAAGAGAATCAGTTACAATTTCTAGAGAAGTAGTTACCATTTAGAGAGAATCAGTTAACATTTCTAGAGAATCAGTTACCATTTCTAGTGAAGTAGTTACCATTTAGAGAGAATCAGTTACAATTTCTAGAGTAGTAGTTATCATTTAGAGAGAATCAGTTACCATTTCTAGAGAAGTAGTTACCATTTAGAGAGAATCTGTTACCATTTCTAGAGAATCAGTTACCATTTCTAGTGAAGTAGTTACCATTTAGAGAGAATCAGTTACCATTTCTAGAGAAGTAGTTACCATTTAGGGAGAATATGTTACCATTTCTATAGAGGTAGTTAACATTTCTAGGAAAGTATTTACCATTTAGAGAGAATCAGTTACCATTTCTAGAGAATCAGTTACCATTTCTAGTGAAGTAGTTACCAAGTAGTTACCATTTCTAGAGAAGTAGTTATCATTTAGAGAGAATTTGTTACCATTTCTAGAGAAGTAGTTACCATTTAGAGAGAATCAGTTACCATTTAGAGAGAATCAGTTACCATTTCTAGAGAAGTAGTTACCATTTAGAGAGAATCAGTTACCATTTCTAGAGAAGTAGTTATCATTTAGAGAGAATCAGTTACCATTTCTAGAGAAGTAGTTACCATTTAGAGAGAATCAGTTACCATTTCTAGAGAAGTAGTTATCATTTAGAGAGAATCAGTTACCATTTCTAGAGAAGTAGTTACCATTTAGAGAGAATCAGTTACCATTTCTAGAGAAGTAGTTATATTTAGAGAGAATCAGTTACCATTTCTAGAGAATCAGTTACCATTTCTAGTGTAGTAGTTACCATTTAGAGAGAATCAGTTACCATTTCTAGAGAAGTAGTTACCATTTAGAGAGAATCAGTTACCATTTCTGGAGAGAATCACTCACCATTTCTAGAGAATCAGTTACCATTTCTAGTGTAGTAGTTACCCTTTAGAGAGAATCAGTTACCATTTCTAGAGAAGTAGTTACCATTTAGAGAGAATCAGTTACCATTTCTAGAGAAGTAGTTATCAATTAGAGAGAATCAGTTACCATTTCTAGAGAAGTTGTTACCATTTAGAGAGAATCAGTTACCATTTCTATAGAGGTAGTTATCATTTCTAGTAAAGTATTTACCATTTAGAGAGAATCAGTTACCATTTCTAGAGAAGTGGTTATCATTTAGAGAGAATCAATTACTATTTGTAGAGAATCGGTTACCATTTCTAGTGAAGTAGTTATCATTTAGAGAGAATCAGTTACCATTTCTAGTGAAGTAGTTATAATTTAGAGAAAATCAGTTCACATTTCTAGAGAAGTAGTTACCATTTAGAGAGAATCAGTTACCATTTCTAGTGAAGTAGTTACCAAGTAGTTACCATTTCTAGAGAAGTAGTTATCATTTAGAGAGAATTTGTTACCATTTCTAGAGAAGTAGTTACCATTTAGAGAGAATCAGTTACCATTTAGAGAGAATCAGTTACCATTTCTAGAGAAGTAGTTACCATTTAGAGAGAATCAGTTACCATTTCTAGAGAAGTAGTTATCATTTAGAGAGAATCAGTTACCATTTCTAGAGAAGTAGTTACCATTTAGAGAGAATCAGTTACCATTTCTGGAGAATCACTCACCATTTCTAGAGAATCAGTTACCATTTCTAGTGTAGTAGTTACCATTTAGAGAGAATCCGTTACCATTTCTAGAGAAGTAGTTACCATTTAGAGAGAATCAGTTACCATTTCTAGAGAAGTAGTTATCAATTAGAGAGAATCAGTTAACATTTCTAAAGTTGTTACCATTTAGAGAGAATCAGTTACCATTTCTATAGAGGTAGTTATCATTTCTAGTAAAGTATTTACCATTTAGAGAGAATCAGTTACCATTTCTAGAGAAGTGGTTATCATTTAGAGAGAATCAATTACTATTTGTAGAGAATCGGTTACCATTTCTAGTGAAGTAGTTATCATTTAGAGAGAATCAGTTACCATTTCTAGTGAAGTAGTTATAATTTAGAGAAAATCAGTTCACATTTCTAGAGAAGTAGTTACCATTTAGAGAGAATCAGTTACCATTTCTAGAGAAGTAGTTACCATTTCTAGTGAAGTAGTTATCATTTAGCGAGAATCAGTTACCATTTCTAGATAATTATTTACCAGTTCTAGAGAAGTAGTTAACATTTAAAGAGAATCAGTTACAATTTCTAGAGAAGTAGTTACCATTTAGAGAGAATCAGTTAACATTTCTAGAGAATCAGTTACCATTTCTAGTGAAGTAGTTACCATTTAGAGAGAATCAGTTACAATTTCTAGAGTAGTAGTTATCATTTAGAGAGAATCAGTTACCATTTCTAGAGAAGTAGTTACCATTTAGAGAGAATCTGTTACCATTTCTAGAGAATCAGTTACCATTTCTAGTGAAGCAGTTACCATTTAGAGAGAATCGGTTAACATTTCTAGAGAAGTAGTTATTATTAAAAGAGAATCAGTTACCATTTCTAGAGAAGTAGTTATTATTAAAAGAGAATCAGTTACCATTTCTAGAGAAGTAGTTATCAATTACAGAGAATCAGTTACAATTTTTAGAGAAGTAGATACCATTTAGAGAGAATCAGTTACATTTAGAGAGAAGTAGTTAACATTTAGAGAGAATCAGTTACCTTTTCTAGAGAATTAGTTACCATTTCTAGTGAAGTAGTTACCATTTAGAGAGAATCAGTTACCATTTCTAGAGAAGTAGTTATCATTTAGAGAGAATCAGTTACCATTTCTAGAGAAGTAGTTACCATTTAGAGAGAATCAGTTACCATTTCTAGAGAAGTAGTTATTATTTAGAGAGAATCACTCACCATTTCTAGAGAATCAGTTACCATTTCTAGTGTAGTAGTTACCATTTAGAGAGAATCCGTTACCATTTCTAGAGAAGTAGTTACCATTTTAGAGAGAATCAGTTACCATTTCTGCAGAAGCAGTTATCATTTAGAGAGAATCAGTTACCATTTCTAGAGAAGTAGTTATCATTTAGAGAGAATCAATTACAATTTCTAGAGAAGTAGTTACCATTTAGGGAGAATCAGTTAACTACTTCTCTAGAAATTGTAACAGGTTCTCTCTAAATGATAACTACTTCTCAAGAAATGGTAACTGATTCTCTCTAAATGATAACTAATTCTCTTGAAATGGTACTGATTCTCTAAATGATAACTACTTCTCTAGAAATGGTATCATTTAAAGAGAACCGGTTACCATTTCTAAAGAAGTAGTTTTCATTTAGAGAGAATCAGTTACCATTTCTAGAGAAGTAGTTATCATTTAGAGAGTATCAGTTAACATTTAGAGAGAATCAGTTACCATTTAGAGAGAACCAGTTACCATTTAGAGAGAATCAGTTAACATTTCTAGTGAAGTAGTTATCATTTAGAGAGAATCAGTTACCATTTCTAGAGAAGTAGTTATCATTTAGAGAGAATCAGTTAACATTTCTAGAGAAGTAGTTACCATTTAGAGAGAATCAGTTAACATTTCTAGAGAAGTAGTTACCATTTAGAGAGAATCAGTTACCATTTCTAGAGAAGTAGTTACCATTTAGAGAGAATCAGTTAACATTTCTAGAGAAGTAGTTACCATTTAGAGAGAATCAGTTACCATTTCTAGAGAAGTAGTTACCATTTAGAGAGAATCAGTTAACATTTCTAGAGAAGTAGTTATCATTTAGAGAGAATCAGTTAACATTTCTAGAGAAGTGGTTATCATTTAGAGAGAATCAATTACTATTTGTAGAGAATCGGTTACCATTTCTAGTGAAGTAGTTATCATTTAGAGAGAATCAGTTACCATTTCTAGTGAAGTAGTTATAATTTAGAGAAAATCAGTTCACATTTCTAGAGAAGTAGTTACCATTTAGAGAGAATCAGTTACCATTTCTAGAGAAGTAGTTACCATTTCTAGTGAAGTAGTTATCATTTAGCAAGAATCAGTTACCATTTCTAGATAATTATTTACCAGTTCTAGAGAAGTAGTTAACATTTCAAGAGAATCAGTTACAATTTCTAGAGAAGTAGTTACCATTTAGAGAGAATCAGTTAACATTTCTAGAGAATCAGTTACCATTTCTAGTGAAGTAGTTACCATTTAGAGAGAATCAGTTACAATTTCTAGAGTAGTAGTTATCATTTAGAGAGAATCAGTTACCATTTCTAGAGAAGTAGTTACCATTTAGAGAGAATCTGTTACCATTTCTAGAGAATCAGTTACCATTTCTAGTGAAGTAGTTACCATTTAGAGAGAATCGGTTAACATTTCTAGAGAAGTAGTTATTATTAAAAGAGAATCAGTTACCATTTCTAGAGAAGTAGTTATTATTAAAAGAGAATCAGTTACCATTTCTAGAGAAGTAGTTATCAATTACAGAGAATCAGTTACAATTTTTAGAGAAGTAGTTACCATTTAGAGAGAATCAGTTACATTTAGAGAGAAGTAGTTAACATTTAGAGAGAATCAGTTACCTTTTCTAGAGAATTAGTTACCATTTCTAGTGAAGTAGTTACCATTTAGAGAGAATCAGTTACCATTTCTAGAGAAGTAGTTATCATTTAGAGAGAATCAGTTACCATTTCTAGAGAAGTAGTTACCATTTAGAGAGAATCAGTTACCATTTCTAGAGAAGTAGTTACCATTTAGAGAGAATCAGTTACCATTTCTGCAGAAGCAGTTATCATTTAGAGAGAATCAGTTACCATTTCTAGAGAAGTAGTTATTATTTAGAGAGAATCACTCACCATTTCTAGAGAATCAGTTACCATTTCTAGTGTAGTAGTTACCATTTAGAGAGAATCCGTTACCATTTCTAGAGAAGTAGTTACCATTTAGAGAGAATCAGTTACCATTTCTGCAGAAGCAGTTATCATTTAGAGAGAATCAGTTACCATTTCTAGAGAAGTAGTTATCATTTAGAGAGAATCAATTACAATTTCTAGAGAAGTAGTTACCATTTAGGGAGAATCAGTTAACTACTTCTCTAGAAATTGTAATCGGTTCTCTCTAAATGATAACTACTTCTCAAGAAATGGTAACTGATTCTCTCTAAATGATAACTAATTCTCTTGAAATGGTAACTGATTCTCTCTAAATGATAACTACTTCTCTAGAAATGGTATCATTTAAAGAGAACCGGTTACCATTTCTAAAGAAGTAGTTTTCATTTAGAGAGAATCAGTTACCATTTCTAGAGAAGTAGTTATCATTTAGAGAGTATCAGTTAACATTTAGAGAGAATCAGTTAACATTTCTAGAGAAGTAGTTATCATTTAGAGAGAATCAGTTAACATTTCTAGAGAAGTGGTTATCATTTAGAGAGAATCAATTACTATTTGTAGAGAATCGGTTACCATTTCTAGTGAAGTAGTTATCATTTAGAGAGAATCAGTTACCATTTCTAGTGAAGTAGTTATAATTTAGAGAAAATCAGTTCACATTTCTAGAGAAGTAGTTACCATTTAGAGAGAATCAGTTACCATTTCTAGAGAAGTAGTTACCATTTCTAGTGAAGTAGTTATCATTTAGCGAGAATCAGTTACCATTTCTAGATAATTATTTACCAGTTCTAGAGAAGTAGTTAACATTTAAAGAGAATCAGTTACAATTTCTAGAGAAGTAGTTACCATTTAGAGAGAATCAGTTAACATTTCTAGAGAATCAGTTACCATTTCTAGTGAAGTAGTTACCATTTAGAGAGAATCAGTTACAATTTCTAGAGTAGTAGTTATCATTTAGAGAGAATCAGTTACCATTTCTAGAGAAGTAGTTACCATTTAGAGAGAATCTGTTACCATTTCTAGAGAATCAGTTACCATTTCTAGTGAAGTAGTTACCATTTAGAGAGAATCGGTTAACATTTCTAGAGAAGTAGTTATTATTAAAAGAGAATCAGTTACCATTTCTAGAGAAGTAGTTATTATTAAAAGAGAATCAGTTACCATTTCTAGAGAAGTAGTTATCAATTACAGAGAATCAGTTACAATTTTTAGAGAAGTAGTTACCATTTAGAGAGAATCAGTTACATTTAGAGAGAAGTAGTTAACATTTAGAGAGAATCAGTTACCTTTTCTAGAGAATTAGTTACCATTTCTAGTGAAGTAGTTACCATTTAGAGAGAATCAGTTACCATTTCTAGAGAAGTAGTTACCTTTAGAGAGAATCAGTAACCATTTAGAGAGAATCAGTTACCATTTAGAGAGAATCTGTTTTCATTTCATTTTTCCTTTTGGATTTATATTTATTTTCACATTGGTCTAAATTAGTGATTGGGTCTAACTTGTTGGAACTGTTTCTAGAGTATAATAGTTAAAATTTCAGCCCTGAAATTACTATGACTGTTATTTTTAAGAGTACTTTCAATAAAAGATCATTAAAAAGGCACAAAGACAACACACTGACGAGTGATGTGTTGATGTTAGTTTTTGCTTTATCTGTGGGTTCTCTTGTGTTGTGTCGCCATCTACTGGTACATGGAAACAACTGTACATTCAAAGCAGAAGCAGTAATGTACAGTAAGTATGTATGTATCTATAGCGCATTCGGAAAGTATTCAGACACCTTCCTTTTTTCCACATTTTGTTACGTTACAGCCTTATTCAAAAATCTATTAAATGTATTGTTTTCCTCATCAATCTACACAAAATGCCCCATAATGTCAAAGCAAGAACAGGATTTTAGAATTTTTTGCAAATGTATATATATATATATATATTTTTTTTATAGAAATACTTTATTGACATAAGTATTCAGACCCTTTGCTATGAGACTCAAAATTGAGCTCAGGTGCATCCTGTTTCCATTCATCATCCTTGAGATGTTTCAACAACTTGATTGGAGTCCACCTGTGGTAAATTCAATTGATTGGACATGATTTGGAAAGGCACATATCTGTCTATATAAGGTCTCACAGTTGACAGTCCATGTCAGAGCAAAAACCAAGCCATGAGGTTGAAGGAATTATCTGTAGAGCTCCAAGACAGGATTCTGTCAAGGAACAGATCTGGGGAAGGGTACCAAAACATTTCTGTAGCATTGAAGGTCCCCAAAAACATAGTGGCCTCCATCATTCTTAAATGAAAGAAGTTTGGAACCACCAAGACCCTTCCTAGAGCTGGCTGCCTGACCAAACTGAGCAATTGGGGAGAAGGGCCTTGGTCAGGGAGGTGACCAATAACCTGATGGTCACTCTGACAAAGCTCCAGAGTTTCTTTGCGGAGATGGGAGAACCTTCCAAAAGGACAACCATCTCTGCAGCACTCCACCAATGAGACTTTTATGGTAGAGTGGCCAGACGGAAGCCACTCCTCAGTAAAAGGCACATAACAGCCCGCTTGGAGTTTGCCAAAAGGCACCTAAAGGACTCTCAGACCATGAGAAACAAGATTCTCTGGTCTGATGAAACCAAGATTGAACTCTTTGGCCTGAAAGCCAAGCGACCTCAGACTGGGGTGAAGGTTCACCTTCAAACAGGACAACGACCCTAAGCACAACGCAGGAGTGGCTTTGGGACAAGTCTCTGAATGTCCTTGAGTGGCCAAGCCAGAGGCCGGACTTGAACCACATCGAACATCTCTGGAAAGACCTGAAAAAAGATCTGCAGCGACTCCCCGTCCAACCTGACAGAGCTTGAGCGGATCTGCAGAGAAGAATGGGAGAAACTCCACAAATACAGGTGTGCCAAGCTTGTAGCGTCATACCCAAGAAGACTCAATGCTGTAATTGCAGCCAAATGTGCTTCAACAAAGTACTGAGTAAAGGGTCTGAATACTTATGGAAATGTGATATAACCTTGTTTTTTTTTAAATATATATATACATTTGCAAAAAAAACTATTTATTCCGTTTTAGAATAAGGCTGTAACGTAACAAAATGTGGAAAAAGTCAAAGGGTCTGAATACTTTCTGAATGCACTGTATGCATGTTTGTATGTATGTATAGCATGTATGTTTTTGTAAAACCGTTATGATTGTTGGGTAGAATAGGGAATCATGTTAAATTAGATAAGTACAACTCAACTTAAATTATCATGAATAAATAACAAATAAATAAAAAACAAGAACCTACAATACTGCAACGTTTGTGAATAAGCATTTATAAATTGATAATAATGTATAAAGCATAGTCAGGAGATTTGCTAAACTTGGTGCATTCAAGAGACTTTGTTAACAAATGCTGTATAGCTTCAAATTATTATTATTATTATTTTTTATAAAATGTTGCTCTCATGGTGTCATTCCAAATATAGAAGTGCTATTAAGAAATGTTGCTCTCATAGTGTCATTGCAATTATAGAAGTGCTATTAAGAAATTAATTTGCTCTATAGTTTCCATTGTATTGGGGCTCATTCACTGATGATATCAATTCATTGCATCCTTCAGCAACATTTACAAAACAATTGAGCCTTTCAAGCTGGTGGCATGTAGACTAGCGGTTAAGAGTGTTGGGCTAGTAATCAAGAGTTGCTGGTTTTAACCTCCGAGCTGACTTGGTGGAAAATCTGTCAATGTGCCCTTGAGAAAGGCCCTTAAACCTACCTCCTCCTGTAAGTTGCTCTGGAGAAGAATGACTGCAACATGTTTATATTTAAATGTGACACATGGAGCTTTGTACAAATAGCAATTCATAATGTGTACACTAGATGGACATGTTGTTCTTTTCTTGGGCTATAACTTTTCAAGAATACTGTAAGCAGCTGTTAACTTCCCAATACACTTTGCTGTCAATCACGAATTCTTCCAGAAACTCATATCCCACTGCATGGCTGGATGTCCTGTTGTACCCTAGATGTACAGTGTTTATATTATGACAGAGTTACCATACTGGTGACATCTGAACAGCAAGCTGCAATAAACAACATGCGCAAACCTCCAGATCTTTGCTGGTTTTGTAATAATTTCCAGCTCTAAAAGTGTCTACCATCACGATTCCTCCTCGACGAGTTTGCTGGCAAACACAGTCAACGCTCAACTTCTTTTACCTTCCTCCTGCTTCAAGTTCCTGAGGCTTTTTTATCACGAAAACACATATACACTGCTTTATAAATAAGCCACTCCCCTCTTAAAGCTGCAATACATAACCTTTTGGGCAAGCCGCAAATACACATAGAAGTATGTGTTATAGATCTGTCATTCTCATTGAAAGCAAGTCTAAGAAGTGGCAGATCTATTTTATGTGTACTATTTCTATGCTTTCCTTTCTCAAGTTTCGTTTTTGCCTTGTTTACTTTCGGTTTTGTACACAAGCTTCAAACAGCTGAAAATACAAATATTTAGGGTTATGGAAAAACTATTTCACAGCGGTTTAGATGGTACAATGATTCTCTACACTAGACTTGCTTGTTTTGTCACGTAAACTAAAATTAGGCAAACTATTCGAATTTTAGCAACCAGGAAATGGCGCAGCAATTTCTGCATCGTGCATCTTTAAGTTTAATGCTGCAAGATTTTACCTTTAATTGCTTTCTGCATTTGAACCCTTTCTGCATTTGAACCCTTTCTGCATTTGAACCCTTACGAAAAAAAGATTGCAGTCAGACTGAAGTATAACTGCAGTTAGAGTGCAGTATAACTGCAGTACGCTACAAATACCGCATCCACGACACTGCAGTTATTCTGTAATTACTGTGTCTAAAATACCACAGTCGACTGCACTTTTATTGCAATTTCAAAACTGCAATCTTTTTTTTTTGTAAGTGACGAAAGCAGCAGGTGACAATACCGTAGATGTATTATGCGTGTAGTTCCACATTAAGCTGCACTCAAGCTATGAGCCTACAGTACACCTACAGCTTTGAGAAAGATGTTTAAAACCACCTTACAAACACAATCCAACACGTTCTACAAATGGATTCCCCTTTCTGAAGAACTGTACTAGATTATTTTAAAAGTCTTGTTAGTTTGTGATAATCCTCTTTTGAATTGTTGTGACATCATAGCACGAAGCACACAGACAAATTGTATTGGAATAAAGTGACTTTTAAAAATATCTGATGAAGACAGTCTTCGGAAAAGGATATTTAATGTCCTATGCGCAGTGCAGTGTTTTCGGACATGACAGTAAAAAACTGCAGACTTTTCTAAAGCAATTTGAGGCTCTTTCTTTGCAGTGAATGTAAATAATTTCTCAATTTACATGATTGCATATTTTGCATGCTTCAAAAAGTTTGCTCTAACTGTATTCACATCCTGTCTGAGATTTTTTTTTTCTCCACAAAAAGCCAGTTGGATTGCTGTATACCCCAATGCTCTGACAAAAGTACTGCGCTGAATTTACAAGCAGGGTTTTTTACCCATTACCACTGAAAAAAAACAAACTTTTTGCAATCAACTATAAATAAGAGTGGGGTTTGAAATCAAGTGGTTGACAATAGTTCAGAAAAGCTTTATGATATACTGTTGCAAAATATGTAAATAACACTGTTAAATCCAATCCAGTATTCCAATTACTTTAAAGGGATATTTCACAAAAAATATATATATGTTTTAACTTATTATCGACTGAATGCACCACTATCACAATTGTTAGTGTTTTTCTTGGTATTTTATCAGGATCCACATTAGTTGTTGCGATAGCAGCAGCTACTTTACCTGGGGTCCCACACAAAACATGAAACATGATACAGAACATTAATAAACAAGAACAGCTAACGGGCAGAACTACATACATTTACAAGAAGAAATATAACTGACTCAATACTGAGAAAAAATATCAAGAGAGACCTACTATTCTAGACCCACATTTATCATTTACATGTTGATAAATTACATTTACAGTCAGTAGCATCTATCAGTACATACACACAAAATATTTAGGTCAAATAAGGGAGAGGCGTTCTCTGTTGCTTTATCTAGGTTTTTTTTTCAAGCCAGGTTTGCTGTTCACTTGAGCTATTTGAGATGGAAGGGAGTTCCATGCGATCATGGTTCTATATATTACTGTATGTTTCCTTGAATTCGTTCTGGATTTGTGGACTGTGAAAAGACCCCTGGCGTCATGTCTGATGGGGTAAGTGTGTGTGTCAGTGTGTGTGTCAGTGCTGTGTGTAAGTTGACTATTCTAACAATTTGGAATTTTCAGCATATAAATATTTCTTTAAAAAAAAAATACAAGAAGTGATGCAGTCAGTCTCCCCTCTATTTTTAGCCAAGAGAGACTGGCGTGCAAAATATTGATATTAGCCCTCTGAATACAGTGAAGAGAAAGACGTGTCACTCTGTTCTGGGCCAGCTGCAGTTTATTTAGGCCTTTCTTTGCAGCACTTAACCATATACCTGGACAATAATCAAGACAATATTAAACTAGAGCCTGCAGGACTTGCTTTGTGGAGTGTGGTGTCAACAAAGCAGAGCATCTCTAAATGATTTGTACCAAATACAATGCGTTTAGTTTTAGAGATGTTCAGGACCAGTTTATTACTAGCCACACATTCTAAAACAAATTGCAACTATTTGTTTAGGGTTGCAGAGATTTCACTAGCTGTGGTTGCTGATTTGTTTAATGTTGAATCAACAATTTGTGTCCCCCTAGCATTGCTGCATGCTCCAAAAATGAGATTCTGGGCGTGACTAAATAACCAGCCAACAAACTTCAAAACTGTTTTGGATGAAAAGACATCACGTTCGTCAGACAAATCATAAACTTCAAAAAAGTGTTAAGGAGCACATCACTCTGTTCCATTTTATACATCCCAGTCTATAAACAAGGACTGGACAATTAAAAGTAACATAATACTGGAATGTGCAAAATATAGAACAACAAAGTATACATGTCAACAAACCAAAAGTACGGTGTCCTTCGTAGGACATTGTACAGCAGCTATTAACTTAAGTACCTTGAGTACCCAAGCCTCTCCATAACCGTTAAGCATGTATCCTCTATCATTCTGATCTCGTGGATGGGCATTTTTTCTCTCCACACATTGATGCTGACTGGCGAAATGTCTCCCTCGTACACCAGGTTGTACAGGTTGGTGGAGGTGGCGAACATGAGCTGGTTGAGGGCAGCTGGGGCCACGGGAACCCCGAGAAACGTGTGTATCTTTCCTGCTGTCTCCTCGGGATATTGCACAATGTCCTCAAATTTCACATGGAGGTAAGATGTGGTGAGGTCGCCGTTGACCTGGAGTGCCGTGGTTGTGTGGGCCAGCCACAGATGGGCCAGTAGTAGCACCGGCTCCATCTCTGGATCAGAGAGGACGCTGTGCAATGTCAAGAATTCCGGGGTGAACCCTAGTGTACACTTGCTTCTCCCGCCGTTCCTCTCTTGCTTAAAAATTGCAGCGACATGTTTTTGCACATTCTTGCGAGAGTAGAGGCTTGGCTCGCTGTTGTAGAGCATAAGGTAAATCCAAGGGCGAGGATCTCGCACCACGTGCACCGCCCGAAATGAGTGACCGACCACCTCTCGTAAAAATGGGAGTTTCAGGGTCCAGCTCCCGCTGCCCAGGCTGAGGACAGGGCGGGCATTAGGGTACCTCTCCATGTGCCGCCTTAGCTCCCGAATATACTCCCCATCTCTATCTGAACTCCCCCTTGGTTTTGTAGACCCTGACTGCCTACGATTTGGCTTCCTCCTCTTGCCAGGAAGCTCGCCCCCAATCTCATTCCAGCTGCCCTCGTTGTGCAACTGAATGTTCTGCAGGTGAAGTCTAGGGTTATAGACCAAAGAATGGAACCAGCCCTGGATGGCCTTGTAGTGACCTCTTTCCGCATCTAGTCTGGACCACACGCAGGCGTCCACCAGGGGGTCAAAGTTGAACTCAGTGTCGGGGATGACAAGGTGCTCTGTGGGGACTTGGAGATAAACAAAGTCAGAGCTGTTATAGAAAAGGGGCTTGAGAACTTCAGCCCCAGACCCTGGCAGGGATGTAACGACGACTGTGGGGAGAGTGTTTGGGGGCAGATTAGACACTGATTGGACACAGACAAGCCAATCACAGCTATTGGAAACAAACAGAAACTCAACGACCCATAGCAGGAGAACAAACGTTAAAGTATAGCGCATGATCTTGCGGAAGCAGAAATAAAATGTGTGTTGCAGGATTAGAAACCCAATGGCGAGACACAGTGTCAGCCCTCCCACTATATTAACTGTAAACCCAAAGTCATAGACTGGATCCACAGTGTTTTGTTCAGTTACCGTTTGAAATCCCAGACCAAAGTGGATTATCTTATGTCTGCTTTGCATCTTTGCATATCCCCCAAAGCCCAAGTAGCTATATCTGGCACCAATGTCATTGTAGTTTGTTACGATGGACACAATGGATTCTGTGCCGTTGACGACAACAGAGAGTCGTACTCCATTTTTACTATCGTCAATGAATCTGCAGTTGGAGATTTTGACATTGGGACTGTGCATTAAATAGGCCACTCTGGTGACCGTGCCCTCCATTGGAAAGGTCACGTTGACAAACTGGGTCCATCGTTTCTTAAACTCAGCAGCCTGCTCTGCCTCCTGTATTCTCGCCACTGGACTAGTCCCCTGACTGTCAAACCAAAACATTTGGTAGTGAGCATCCCAAACGTCCATCAGTGCCCCATTGTACCTGTCTAAAGCCCTGTGAGGGACATATTTAAAATCAATGTCCAAGTTGTGAAAGAAAGCACTCAGAGCACTCAACGGAGACTCCTTGCTCTTTTCCACATGGTCAAACACCAGCAGAGTCTGAGAGTTGAGCAAGACAAGGGCACGGTATACGCTCTTCAGCCCCATCACAGAGGAGTAGGCCGATGCCGCTTCTCCGCTAACAAACAGAGAGTCCCCGTGGGATGCAGCTACAATGACCTCACCGGCTGTGTTGCCGACCTCAGGCTCCGCCCACCGCAGCCACTTGCCGCACTCTCCAAGCTGACCCTCCCAGGGCTGATTGCACTGGCTTGTGGGAGACGGGCCGAACGTCAAGACATTGTTGAGGTAGCTGTATTTGGGGCCGTACAGTGCCTCTGAAACAAATACCTGTCCATTAGGGGCAAAGGTGAAGGAGTTCTGGTCTGGGTGCTCATGGCCCGGATTGAAATTGCTCCAGCCCTCCAGCCAGGAATAGGGCTTGGAATGGACGATATCATACACAGCCCTACCGCCCAGCTTCCCCGATTTGAAGGAGACAAATGTGTTGCCTTGACCGTATGATAAACCAGCCCCGTAAGTCACCACACCCCAGTTTGAGAATATGTGCAGTACTGCTTTGCCAAACCCGGCTGGTGGTTTCTTGGAGAGCTCACTGTCATACCACAGGAACTCAGTGTGTAAGGTGGCCCAGCGCTGGGCCACCGACTGCTCCATGGGGCCATCTTTGGGACGATGTTTCCAGATCTGCTGGGCCAGCCAGTTCCCGGTGCCGTCCCGGAGCACAAATGCATCGAGGAACACCAGCTGGCTCTCCGGTCCGTAGAACCAGTTGTAGTTTGAGTCAGCGATGCCCACTGTCCTTTGGAAGCCTGGCAGAAGTGTGGAGTGGTAGAACCAGAAGTGCGCCCGCAACCAGTTGTTCTGGGTGTTGTCGATGTCGAAGTGTCGACGCGCCAGGAAAACGTACTGAGTGATGGACTTTGCGGTGTAGCTCCCATAGGCCACACCCTCATCCAGCGAGCCATCCACCACGTGACTGAGGAGGAACATGGTCTTTTCCATGTAGTTAACGGCCACCTGCTTCCACATCATTGTCTCCGGGTCACTGTGTGCTCCCACCACGAGGGCGCCGGTCAGGATGGCTAAGATGTTGGTAGTCTGATGATTCTGTAAAAACTGCTTCCCCCATCCCCTGTGTTTGGAGAGTTCGTACAGCTCCTCTGTGGCGGCACGTATTTTCTTCATGTAGCGTGCCCTTCGCGGTGTGTCCAGGAGAGGGTAGATGAAGTCATAGGCTGTGGCAAATCCTGTGAGGGAGTGAGCCATGGGAACCTCGTCGTTGGGAGCACTGGTCACCGTCCAGTTAGGGTACACCGCCATCTGGTCCATGTATCTCATTAAGAATTGATGGGCAGCTGTATCTTCGGGGCAGAGCAAACAGTACAGAGCGAGAGAGGGGAGATTGTTGCCGTAAATTTCATTCCATTTGCTGGAAAATTCCTCATGCTTAACCGGGGGTAGATAGAGTGCAGTACTGGCGAGCATAGTCCCAACAGCAAGCCGGATAACTTTAAAAATATGTCTGTGCGTCGTGGCAGATCTCTGCTGCAGTAAGCGTATGTCCACCTGGTGAAAATACAGGTTAGGGTGAAGGTTCGCCGGCCAGTTTTCCGGATGCTCTGTGGTGCTTCCATTTCCTTGAAATGTGATTTTCTCCAACTCATCATCAATATTATTTTTGCCTAAAACGTCAGTAATTCCTGAGAAAGAAACTACGACGGCCAAGAATGAGAATAAAACCACAGAACGTCCTGCGCATTTTCCAGCCATGATTCAAAAAACAGATGTGTTTTTATTTTATTTTCCCTTTTTAACCTCTTTTCTAACTCTAATCTGAAACACTGTTTGTCTTTTCCAAGTTACTACTCCCCTGCTATCCGTCGCTTTTCCGTTGCAGTTCATCTTGGGTTACATTCCATTCCTTCACTCATTCCCATGTGTTCTGCTATTGTTTGTTCTTAGTTTATTTGTGGGGGGAGAAATTCTGTCATAGTAACATCAACCGTAACGTGCATTATGTCACTTAGTAGACAAAAAGGGACATCAAGCTGATAGAGAGAAAAAAAAGTAAGTTTGACCACAGGAAAATGTAAATGTGAAACAGTGCTTGATATTGCTTGGATGGAGAATCATTTGAACATGCATGTGTCTCTTGAGCTATCAACACAGCTCTGTTACCGTCCTTCCCGACTTGTCATCATCAAGAAAGTACTACAGTACGTTATCCAGAGAGCCTTTATAAGAAACGATAAGTACTCCCATGATTGCAGTCCATCTCCATACAGATTGATACATCCAAGCTTTAGTTCTTCTTCAATGAAACACGTCTCCAAACTAAGGATGTTGAAATGGGACCTGCAGCAGCTGTGGTAGCAGATGTGCAATGTAGTCATGTATTTCTTGCAAAAGATTCCTTCATTATGACTCCACATTTACGGCAATAATTTGGTCAAGAGAAGAGAAAGTTTAAAAGAATGTGAGACAACGTGAGACAACCCTTCTGCACTGTGCTGAGCTCTGCTCTTAATTATTCACAGAGATAAGATCACTTCAACTGAGCCAACAGTTCTACATTCATCATCCATTAGCTAACTCACAAGATTGGAATGCTGGCATCTTTCCATGCTCCCCCAGACCCCAGAACGTCATGCCTAATGTGGTGTCATTTTACAATGCAATGAAACTGTGAGATTTTATATTCACATCTCCCACAGAACTCTGAAGTTCAAAGATGTACTGTCTGAGAGTTGGCAGGTCTCTGTTCATGTCAGTACCCAGAGCAACAATGCTTCATGATCATATCCAGTGGTGTAAAGTACTTAAATAAAAATACTTGAAAGTACTACTTAAGTAGTTTTTTGGGGTACCTGTACTTTACTTTACTATTTATATTTTTGCCAACTTTTACTTCACTACATTCCTAAAGAAAAGAATGTACTTTTTACTCCATACATTTTCCCCTACACCCAAAAGTACTTGTTACATTTTGACAGGAAAATGGTTCAATTCACACACTTATCAAGAGAACATCCCTGGTCATCCCTACTGCCTCTGATCTGGCGGACTCTCTAAACACAAATGCTTTGTTTGTAAATCATGTCTTAGTGTTGGAGTGTGCCCCTGTCTATCCGTCAATTTTTATTTGTTTATTGTGCCATCTGGTTTGCTTAATATAAGGAATTTGAAATGGTTTATACTTTTACTTTTTATACTTAAGTACATTTTAGCAATTACATTTACTTTGATACTTAAGTATATTTAAAACCAAATACTTTTAGATTTTTACTCAAGTTGTATTTTACTGTGTGACTTTCACTTTTACTTGAGTCATTTTCTATTAAAGTATCTTTACCTTTTACTCTAGTATTCCAATTGAGTACTTTTCCCAACCACTGATCATCTCTAACTTGACCGCATGACAATAACCCCAGTGATCCCTGTCCCTGTTACTGAGGTCAGTCTGAGAACATGCCCAGACTGTCTCCTAACCCTGCAGAAACACACCGTGGCTGGGAAAAGCCCTACAACTCCCCAAAGCTCTTGAGTAGGAGAAAGGAGCTCACTGCTGTGGAACTGGACATCTATAACAAAGTGGGAAGATGTCTGTCCACAGAAAGATCTCTGCCCCGACACGACTACACTCACATTAATTTTAGAGATGCGATCCCTCAACATTATCAAGACAAAGGTGATGACTGTGGACATCAGGAAAAGGAGGACCAGAGCCCCCCCCACCCATTCTCATCGACGGGGCTGTAGTGGAGCAGGTTGAGAGCTTCAAGTTCCTTGGTGTCCACATCACCAACAAACTATCATGGTCCAAACACACTTAGACAGTCGTGAAGAGGGCACGACAAAGCCTATTCCCCCTAAGGAGACTGAAAAGATTTGGCATGGGTCCTCAGATCCTCAAAAGGTTCTACAGCTGCACTCCTGAACAGCTAATCAAAGGGCTACCCTCTTTTAAGCTGCTGTTACTCTCTGTTTATAATCTATGCATAGTCACTTTAACTCTACCTACAGTACATGTACATATTACCTAAATTATCTAGACTAACCGGTGCCCCTGCACATTGACTCTGTACCGGTACCCCATGTTTATAGCCTCGCTTGTTATTTTACTGCTGCTGTTTAATTATTTGTTACTTTATTTTAAATTTTTTACTTAACACTTAATTTTTTTTCTTAACTTCTTAAAGCATTGTTGTCATTTCACTGTAAGTACCTGTTGTACTCGGCGCATGTGACAAATACAATTTGATTTGAAGATGCTAGCTCCTACCACCTTCCATGAGCACAGACCTGAAAGGATTGTGACAAGTGCCAATGTGGAGGAAGCTCTAGTTAGCCTGATGGAGCTCTACTTAGCCTGATGGAGCTCTACTTAGCCTGATGGAACTCGACTTAGCCTGATGGAACTCGACTTAGCCTGATGGAACTCGACTTAGCCTGATGGAACTCGACTTAGCCTGATGGAACTCGACTTAGCCTGGTGGAGCTCTACTTAGCCTGGTGGAGCTCTACTTAGCCTGGTGGAGCTCTACTTAGCCTGACGGAGCTCTACTTAAGGAATTGTGAATTGGCTTCTTCAGAGATAATGTGTATTGGGGTCAGGAAGGCCTGTCACTTCCTAAGATTCTGGCTTAGGCCCTGCTCCGGCGTCGAGCACAGGGACTTTGGCTTCATGGAAGAAAAAACCCTGCCTGATCGTCAAGCTCAACAGAATCGTCAACTTCTGGCCAAGGGTAAAAATCCTCAGGACATAGCTTTCAGGCCTTGTCAACCAGGTCATATGCAAAGTTGACCTCTTGTACAAATAAGGCACTGTGATATTTCCTGTGGCCCCTGGTTGTTCGTTTTTGCATATTTTCCCCCAAGTAGTAGTACATAATTGAATGCAAAAGTACATGTAGTTTCTTAGTTGAAAGTGTGACTATTTTTTGCATCGTGAAGAGTAAGGTATAGCCCTTTTCAGAAATGTTGGTGAATCCTCTTTTATTGTTTAAAGAAATGAAGAAAGAGATTGTTTTCACTTAGAAAAGCTTTGATAATCTTTAGTGTGAAACGTGAAACAAAAACAGGCATCAGCGTAAAATAATCCCAATCAGTAACGTTTTTCTTTAAGTGTTTATTGAAACAAGATCAATTATAATTCTACATTATGCATTAGATCCATTAGACGAGAGGAAAACATACTGAGAGGTCCCTGTGCAGTCAGTACATAAAGGGCCACATTCTGACCTGAGATACACAAACCACAACATTCAATGAAAGAAGCCGAAGTGGTTAAATGGAATGTTGGATGTTATGTTGGAATGTTGGATGTTAAATGTTGGATGGAAGGATGAAGGAATGTTGTATGGAAGGATGAATGAATGTTGGATGGAAGGATGAATGAATGCTGGATGGATGGAAGGATGAATGAATGTTGGATGGAAGGATGAATGAAACTAAGTACTTTTAAAAACAAACATTGTTTAAAAACGATCAAAGGTTCAATATCTCGTAAAATTAGTTTTCAGGCAATGTTGATGATGATCCTAAAACACTAACACCATAGTAGAACAAATTAGAACATTTCAACTGTAAACCCCTCCTGGTTGAAACTCACTGTGAGGACAATTCCAGTTTATATAGGCCCTGCTAATTATCTTCTACAAAACTGAATTGATATTAATTCATTAATAAAAATGTTTTAAAGAAAACATTTATAAGATATAAAATAAAATAAATAAACAAAAGAGTTTGGAGTGATGGGACAAAACCCCAATCGTTTCTCAGAAAAGGATCCATGATGTAGAAATTAAAACAGGGGCACAACTTTGGTATTAGAAGTGGGGGGTGACATATATATTTTTATTTTTAAATGTTTTATCCAGTCAGGTAAACTGTCCAAAAAGCCTACCCGACCGCTTGGAGGCGTCTGCATGGTCCTAAAGCACACTGTTGCCTCGTTTTGTATCACATTCCAATTTTTGGGGGGTGTTGTTGATTTTTTTAATTGAACCTTTCTTTAACTAGGCAAGTCAGTTAAGAACACATTTTTATTTACAATGACGTCCTACCCTGACCGATTTTGCGCTGCGCTACGGGACTTCCAATCAAAGCCGGATGTTATGCAGCCTGGATTCAAACCAGGTATTGTAGTGCCGCTTCTTGCACTGAGATGCAGTGCCTTAGACCCCTGCACCACTTGGGAGGCTTGATACATTTATAAAAATATATATATATATATTATAATAATACAAAAAAATATAATAATCACACATATTTTCTTTTTATTATATATATATATATATATATATATATATATATATATATATATATATATATATATATATATATATATATATATATATATATATATATATATATATATATATATATATATATATATTTCAAATGAAAGTTATACTCTGAATTAAAGTACAGCTGAACATACTAAGCTAACCACTCAACCTGAAACACGAATTGACCTCCTCCCTTGGCACTCCCCTAGGCACACCACCCAGCCTATCAGAAGGCAATTCAAGTTATTACAATATTGCTTAAACCAGTGATGGGCAATTGTCGGCCCATGGGCCGCCCCCTTTTGCAGGTTATCAGATTACATTTTTCTATTTATTATTTTTAGGGGGAACTCAGTCAGGGTCTCAACATCTGGTTGCAAGTTAGAATAGTATAATACACAAGGTGTAATTTCTAAACTTGGTTGTGCATCAGCAGTTTTAAATCACTGCTAGTCAGTCAATTAGATTGCTACAGTAAGTTAGTTTAGCGGCCAGCAATCTAAAATTGTTACCATGGTCGAAATACCAGCTGGGGGGCCCTCATTGATTTTGTTAGGATGTCTCACCCAGATATCATATTAAAAACTGCAAAGATTTCTCTACACCTTATGGCAAAATAGAATTGCAGGAAATTAGCTGTAAAAAGCACATTTTCCTCTCTGCCCCACGGCAAAATTAGTAGAATTGCATGGCATTTTTTATAAAATTGCTAAATCTTCTTTGGCAAAATGTGTAGAATTGCAACATTTTCTCTACACTCCATGGCAAAAGGTGTAGCATTGCTCAAAATGTACTCTAAAACGTAAATACATTATTTCCACTGTCAAGAGGGGGGCCACTAAATTGTTTAGCTCGTAAAGTGGGGGGTGGTACACAGACCCCCGACCAACTGCGACCCCTCATGATGAGCTCAGATTTGTTTGTAGCCCCCACCCCCCATCAAAGTTGCCCATCCCTGGCTTAAACCTATCCAATTCTCTTAGATCTACAAGGACTATGACAGGGGTTCCTAAACATTTTGGGCCACAAACCCCATTTTGATACCTGAAAATTCTCGCGACCCCAACCATGTGAAAACAATTATGAAATGAACAGCCAGTGTTTACTTGTTTATTTGGGGCTATGACAGTCAATTGGAAAACATTCTAACAGTATTTCTGATTGTCTTCTCAACTCACCATCACATAGTAGGCCTACTGTTAATGTGGGGCTATGACAGTCAATTGCAAATTACTCTGACATAATGTATCTTATCTCATGAGATGGGTGTGTTTGATGCCTGTCTCGTCAGAGTTTCTCAAAGTCAGAGGGCGTGGTCAACAGTGTGCATCTCATCTCTGCTGTCACATCCAACCTGGATCAATATTTGGTTTTAATGTAGATGAGAGCATTGGATCTAGCTTCCCACAGCTATGAGCTGGCGAAAGGTACCATGAGTTTTATGGTGCTTTCAAGACAACTGGGGAACTCTGAAAAATACGAGGTCAAATCATGACGTCAGTGATCTTCAGGTCGGAAAGTCAGAGCTCTAGAAAGAGGCCCGAGATCCCAAGTTGGAATTCCAAGTTGGCTGACTGTTCAAAACTATTTTTTCTCAGTCGGAGCTCGTTTTTTGTTCCAGAGTTCCCAGTTATCGTGAGCGCACTGAAGTCGGACTTCTGAGATTTACGAGTTTCCAGGTACGAGTCCCCAGTTGTTTTGAACGTGGCATTAATGCTCCGATGGAGACGGCAGGGTCAGGAACTAAATCTCCTCCGTAGTGACCTGTGAATGCGTTGTCTGCAGCATTCGGTCACATGACTGCTCGATCAGCTGTTCGATTTCACATACTGGCATGTCAACGGAGCCATGACCACAGTCAAACGGATTTGGGAAGTAGGTCCCAAAGTGGTCTTCCAAGCGTTGGAGGTGAACAGTCATCACTCGTATGGGACAATTACTGATGCTATTTTTTTGTTGGAAACATGCACATCCGAGGGAAGGGGGAATGGTTCGTTTTTGAAAGACTTTCCGATGAGAATTCTTTCCTCTGAATCCACTGATACGGTCACTCATCTGTAGAATATTTATTTAGATGTAATCTTTATTTATCCACGAAGTCCCTTTGAGGTCAGAATACCTATTTTATTAGGGAAACCTGGCCAAGAGGGCAGCTCAATAAAAAATGGTCAGAAGGTCAGCTGTCCGTTTTATACTTAATCTTCCTTCTTTTCTGCAGGATTTTTCTTTTTCGTCTTCTTGTCTCTTCCGAGACCTTTGAGTTGGTTTGGTTCCTTCCTCTCTCCAGTGATCGGTTCCTCATCCTTCATTCCCGATCTCACCATATGGCTGGTCTTGTACAGGACATAACAGAAGGTACTCCCCACGAAGCCAAAAACAAAGACGAGGAAGATGCCCAGAAGGGGCGCTTTGGTAAATATGATCTGAGGAGGAGTGGAGAGAGAGAGAGAGAGAGAGAGAGAGAGAGAGAGAGAGAGAGAGAGAGAGAGAGAGAGAGAGAGAGAGAGATGAAATACCACAGTGTGCAATCACAGCAGCAAGATTTGTGACCTTTTATTTGAACAATTTTTGTATTTTAACTATTTGCACATCGTTACAAAACTGTATATAGACATAATATGATTTTTGAAATGTCTTTATTCTTTTGGAACTGTGTAATGTTTTACTTGCTTTGGCAATGTAAACATATGTTTCTCATGCCAATAAAGCCCCTTGAATTGAATTGAATTGAGAGGGGGAGAGAGAGGGGTGGAGAGAGAGAGAGAGGGAGAGAGAGGAGGAGTAGAGGGCGAGAGAGAGGAGAAGGCGAGAGAGAGCAAACCGAACATTTAATACTATACATTGGTCAGGGGCGAAGGCAAAGTCGTACTTTGAGATATATATATTTATTTTAATGCGTTCTACAACGGCACTCATCAAAAAAAATGAATAAGTCAAAGCAAAAGTGTAAGCATTTCTTGAGTGTCAACATGTTCTGTGACTTACCGTAACAGTCGTTTTGGTGTTGAACGCCATCCTTATAAAGCGCTGATAGGATCCATTCCCCCCCTGGGACTATTGAAACAAGATGAACGTTGGCTATTATAAAGCAAGACATGGAAACTTCAAAGGTTGTTGAGTGAAACACACTGTTTCACTGGACACTTACACAGTGTATCAGATGTATCATATTTGAACATTCTCTGGTCTGTTCTTTTGGAACTATTCCAATGGTTCTATTGCGCCAGGTAAATTATATAAAAAAATATATATTTCAAATACTATTTTAGCTCAGGTCAGACTTAGCTCAGGTTTAGTTAGACTGACCTTAATCCGGCCCTTAAACACGCCATCGATGAACTTCAACAGCTGGTCCTTTGTCTCCACTTTGTTTGGCGGCAAGAAATATCCATCGTTAGACATGTTGAGCACGATGATAAAGGGCATTGACACTTCCCTGGCAACACATTGGGTTTCAGGGTTAGTTGTCAACACGCCATATGTGCTGAAGGCACTACTAGGCTGACCAGGTCCTGGAGAACCATATTTCCCCAGAAATAAAGATCCTAATTACACTTAACTCGACATTAGAGAAATGATCACTCACTCCATTATGAGGTCATTGATGTACTCGTTTCCGTCCATGTGACCAAACTGGAATTCTCTTGAGAACACCAGGATCATGTTCATTAGGGTACAACGTAGCAAAACATGTTACAAAAGAAAACAACAAATTAGAATTTTGTTATTGGACAAGTTCAGATTTTACTTGTACTGTTGCACTCTGTTTTAAACCAACTCACTTGCTATAGAAGTCCTTGTATTCAGTAGCCACTCTTTTCACCATGGTCTTGTAACTGGATAGGGGGGAATATTTAATTAATAAGGATATACTGTTAACATAATGTTTGGAGGACAATATTTGCCACAGGAACAACGGTTGATTTGTAAGGGTGAACTTGGCCATATGCAATCTTGAGATCTACAGTAAATGTGTAACTTTAAATGTAGCACAGATATTAGGTAAGTGTGTAATTCAGGTGAACTACCCATAACATTATATTGGGTTAAAAGAGATACTCATACCGGATGCTTTCCTTAGTAGGGGGTTTCTCCTCCACTACAGCCAGAACCACCAGTTTGTCTACGGTGAGGAACGCACATAAAACACCAAAACATTTCTTATGGTGAGGAATGTACATAAAACACCAAAACATTTCTTATGGTGAGGAATGTACATAAAACACCAAAACATTTCTTATGGTGAGGAACGCACATAAAACACCAAAACATTTCTTATGGTGAGGAACGCACATAAAACACCAAAACATTTCTTATGGTGAGGAACGCACATAAAACACCAAAACACACATAAAACACCAACACATTTTTTACTGTGAGGAACGCACATAAAACACCAAAACATTTCTTACGGTGAGGAACGCACATAAAACACCAAAACATTTCTTACGGTGAGGAACGCACATAAAACACCAAAACATTTCTTACGGTGAGGAACGCACATAAAACACCAAAACATTTCTTACGGTGAGGAACGCACATAAAACACCAAAACATTTCCTATAGTGAGGAACGCACATAAAACACCAAAACATTTCTTATAGTGAGGAAAGCACATAAAACACCAAAACATTTCCTATAGTGAGGAACGCACATAAAACACCAAAACATTTCTTACGGTGAGGAACGCACATAAAACACCAAAACATTTCTTACGGTGAGGAACGCACATAAAACACCAAAACATTTCCTATAGTGAGGAACGCACATAAAACACCAAAACATTTCCTATAGTGAGGAACGCACATAAAACACCAAAACATTTCTTACGGTGAGGAATGCACATAAAACACCAAAACATTTCCAGACACGGAGGAACACTCATTTAGCATCACTTCATACGCATCGTTCACAGAGACTTTTATTTCTGCTTAACTCATTAAAGCCACATTCTGTAAGAATGTATTAGCAATGTAATGCACTAGTCATACACTCACTGAATACTGGACACTGTTGCCTGCCACCTTGTGGTAGACAAGTAGACACACAGAGACATCTCTTCTATAATACTTCTAATTCCTTACTAGTGAAGCACATCCTCTACCATGTTTGCAGTGTGTGTGTGTGTGTGTGTGTGTGTGTGTGTGTCTATGGAATGCGTGCGTGTGTGTGTGTGTGTCTTCGCGTGTCTGTGGCATGCGTGCGTGTGCATGAGAGAGTGTAACAAACCTATATCTCCCATTGCATACAAGGTGTAGCTGTCAATCGGGAGGTAATTGAGGAAACGTTCTCTATTGATCCACGACGTGAGGTCCCCATCCTGTTGTTCTAAAAGACAAGAGAAAGAATATACAGTATAACAGAGAGTTTCTAGTCTGAGAATACTAGTCTGAGTTAACCAGAGGCTGCTGAGAGTGAATAAACAACCAGAGAAATGCACCTAAAAACGTTATTGATTGATCAACAACAGCCGAGGTATAGATAGGTTCGCTGACAACCGTCACGAAAGCTATGTGCGCGCCTCCATGGAGCAGAAGTCCATGTGTTGTTGTGAATCTGGATAGCCAGATAGCTACCAGCAATGACAAGAAACTGCCAGGTGGGGAATCATGACTCGTTTCAGCTACTTTCATCTTGTTCTTGATACCATGTCTTGTTTTGAGGCGTTTTTGACTGATTTCATGTCAATGCTAATACGGCAAATCTAGCTAACCAACAACTGTAGCGATGTATTTGAGAGACAACAAGAGCTCATTGTACAAATGTATTTATGTTTTCAATAAACATTGGAGACTAAATATAGTTTACATGTTGTCAACCATCTAAGCCAACCCTGTCAGTTCTGCCCCATAGTTGCGGCACGTGTCGGTTTTGTTGCTAAACAACCAACCCATCTATAATGAACCATTTTATTTGTGAACAATCCCTTCAACAGAATTGTAGATGACTATGTACTAGGGCTGTGGTCCAACTCTATACCCTTCTTATTCAGAAGTGTGCACTCACACACTTTCCTTCATGGATTTAAAATGATTGGATTGAGGTAAGGAATATGGTGAAAACCCTCCGGCCGTGGTTGCACCAATCAAATGCTTTTAAATGCATGAGGGGGGGAGTGAATGAGTGGTCTGGGTGAAGGGAAAAGAATCCCAAGCGAAAAACAAATTAATATATTATAAACTGGGTGGTTCGAGCCCTGAATGCTGATTGGCTGAACGGGTATACCACGGGTATGACAAAATATCTATTGTTACTGCTCTAATTACGTTGGTAACCAGTTTATAATAGCAATAAGGCACCTCTGGGGTTTGGGATATATGGCCAATATACCACGGCTAAGGGCCGTGTCCTAGCACTTCGCGTTGCGTCGTCCTAAGAACAGCCCTTAGCCGTGGTATATTGGCTATATACCACAACCCCTCGGGCCTTATTGCTTAAATATACTTCAAATACGAGGTGTACTTTTCCAGTATATCTTTAAGTATACTATAATTTCACTTCAATTTCATATGCTTTCAACGTAATGTTGTATATTCGTTCAAAATAAACTTGGAGTTGTTTTTAGGTTAAAAAAAAAAAAATCTGAAATTCTGTTCGTGATCAAATACACTATAAGTATTCACTGAGTGTACAAAACATTAAGAACACCTTGCTAATATTGAGTTTTTTAATTGCTTATTACAATATTTTTTATGCTAATTCATCACCTGTTGTACGGCCTGTTGTAACCGTGGGTAAGAGGATATCTTGCTCAATCAATGTAACCTTAATGTTGCTAATTACAATAGCCAATGTGGTTAATGAATAAAAGTATACTTGTAACACATTAAAAGTACACTTTCTTCATAAAGAATATAGAAACTATATTTTCAAAATACTATTTAATTGATCATGCCAGTATACTATTAATATAATGACGTTGATTAACCATCTACATCAAGCGTACATTTATAGTGAATTATAATTTTTGTATATTACTAATTTATGAGAAATATACATAAAACATACCAAAAGTGTATTCAAATAATATGTGTTTCGCTCTTTATCTAATATACTAAGAATGTACTTAAGAATTTAAAATACATTTAATATACTCAAATGCTAATAAAACACTTATTAAGTGGACATTAAACTTATTAAATATATTTACATTTGTTCCAATTTTAAATATACAAACAAATATTTATCACTGACATACTTCTATAAATTACAAATATATTAATAAAGTATATTTTCCCAGCTTGGGACTGTAATTCAACTCTGGTCTCTTACCATCATAAAGGAAGTAAGTGCCATCCTTGAACACTGCCACAGCCGGGTATTCCTCAAGAGTAACCGCCTGAGAATGACCAGAAAAGAGAAACAATACCTCATTCACTTTGGAAAGATATGATTAAAGCACAATGTCAAGGCACCTGGAGGCAGCGGTTCAATCCCCCATTCCACCACTCACTTTCTGCCCTGTATGGTTCTCATTTATCTACCCATATTCTCCTATACCTGTCAATAAAACTACAAAATACCGTAATACAGGGTTTCAAAAAGTCTTAAACAAATCAAAATATATTTTATCTTTTAGATTCTTCAAAGTAGCCAGCCTTTACCTTGACAGTTTTGCACACAATGCAAAGGGTGGCTATTTGAAGAATCTAAAATATAAAATATATTTTGATTTGTTTAAGACTTTTTTGTTTACTACATGATTCCATATGTGTTATTTCATAGTTTTGATGTCTTCACTATTATTCTACAATGTAGAAAATAGAAAAAGAAAGAACCTTGAATGAGTAGGTGTGTCCAAATTTTGACTGGTACTGTACGTGTATATATTTCATTTCCAAAATGTACCTTGGGTAAAATGTTCCTTGCAGCAGAGAAGAAGTAAGTATGAACAATCATGTCCTTGGCTACAGATATGTACTTCTCCTGGGGTGGTAGAAAAGGAAGTAACCTCAGACATGCTATGACAAAGGCACCACAATAATCATTTGGTGTGTGTCCGTGCATTTGTGCGTGTGCCTGTGTCTGTGTGTGCTTGCATGTTTAATGCGCAGATGTTCAAATACCTTCAAGTCGGACGCCCCACCAACGTAGACAAAGAGAACGCCATGTCTACTCATAACATTCTGAAACACCTGCTGGCTTGGCAGAGATCTCACCACAGGTCTGAAACAAAGGATTGATAGGGAGAGAGATGGAGAGAGAGGGACTGATGGATGAGTGAGTGAGAGACAGATGGGTGGAGATGGAGACAGTATATCATAAAGTAACTGTTCAATGAAAACTTTTTTTTTTTTTTTTAAAGCTCATAATCTGTCAACTCATACCCAAATCATGTTTACAAACGTCTGTCCAGATTTACAACCGTTCAAGGGGTAAGACCATGACAAAGTGTAAAAAAAAAAAAGACAATTTCATGGTGAACATACTTTTGGTTTTTATCAGATTCATTACACCCTGAAAATAATTGGTGGAAACTTTTCACATGCTTAGTCAATCCTGCCCTTACTGTTCATGCATACTCTGGTAACGCTCGGAACGCCGGAATTCCATGACGGTCATTCAGACCGTTGATATTTCAATTTGTGTACTAAATATTCCATAATACATTTCTTAATGAATGCATGTGTTATGCTAAAATAAGTAATACGAAATCTCAGGACACCAAATGTAAATTGTAATCAGTCAGAAAATGTAGGCTACTGATTTATCCAAAAGCCACCCAGCTAGCACAGTGGAGCTGGGCCGATTCCGGCTGAGAGTCGGGGCACTTGGCTGAGAGTCAGAATCGTCCGACGTCATGTGACCCGAGTCTGGGCCGCCTTCGGCAGTATTACTTATGGATAGGATGCAGGGATTGAGCTCCGGCCGATTCCGGTGTGAGTTATCTGGGACAAATTTATTACTTGGGTCTCGGGCGTCTGCGTTGCCAAGTGCTAAAATAGAAGTCAGTTCTACTTGTGACGCTGAACGCGGTACAAGTCCTGCCTCTCCCATCTCCTCATTGGTTTATAGAAGCAGATACCCACGTGCCACCTCTTCATTGGTTATGCCCACGTGGGTGATTGAAAGATGAACTGAGGTCGGTTGGTCGGTTGTGGTAATACACCTTATTATGAAAGTTAGATGCCAATCGCCATATAAAGTGCAAAAAAGAAAAAGCCTGGAAGGAGGAGAGCTGACTAGAAACAATTCGATTGCCCGTTTTATGTGTGGATTAATTGTCAGAGTAGAGGACCTTGTGCATTTCAGGTAAAATAACAACTCAACATTTATATCCCAGGACAAATTAGCTAGCAACAGCAAGCTAGCTAAATAGGACAAATTAGCTAGCAACTGTAAGCTAGCTAGCTAAATTGGCATAAATGTTTAATGCTTTTCGAACTGTCCCCAAATTAATATAATTGGTTCAGAGTTTGTTTTGATATTTCAACCTGCGTGTCGTGATCGCGTTTGGTGTGGGGGGACAAAATCAATTTGTACACGATGGCGCACGCGCGCGTCCGGTCTGCGTTGCTACAGATGGTGGTTCGAGACCCGTGCCAGGATGTCCTTGTCCCATCGCCGCTGTAGTGACTCCTGTGGCAGGCCAGGCGCACTGCACGGTCACCAGGTGTATGGTATTTCCTCGGACACAAAATGTTTTTTTTGTGGATGGGTATAATTTGTAGGTATAAAATGTATAATAGTAATATTTAAAATGACTAAATCAGGTAATTTTGTATACGTGTATTTAAATTTGCATCGGGCCGCTTCTGGGGGGGGATTCTGGTGAACGCCGGTAAAGTCGGCTGAATTCCGTTAGACGGAAACGGCCCGATGTACTTTGGCTGATTCTGGGCAGTCATTCCTTTTGATTCCGGGCCGAGTCCGACACCAGATTCCGGACCGATTCAATCAGTTCCGGCCCCCCGGATAGCTGCTTCTGGGCCGATTCCTCATTGCTAGCTGGGCATAGACTGTAAATACTAAAACAAGACGATAAGCTACTGTAAATTGTGCCATCCACTGCGGTCAATCTGACAGTCACCAGGGACAAATAGATAGCTAATTAGAAGGCTGCAAATTAGCTAAAATATGAATAAATCATAGCAATACAACTCAGTAAAGATGCTGAAGCTGCTGGCCTAGTAAAAACAAGTTTCAAAATAAAAAACAATTGTAGAATAACCGCTGTTCCACACGTTCCACACGTTCCACACGTGAGTACTTGCGACACTCAGCAATAATAGTTTGTTTGGGAAAAAAAATATAGCCTACCCACAGGGCACAGACGTCAATTCATCATCTATTCCACGTTTCTTCAATGTAAATTCATTGAAACGATGTGGAAACAATGTTGATTCAACCAGTGTGTGCCCAGTGGGTACTTTCTATTTTATTATGTTATTTTCCATTGTATTCTAACTGTAAATATGTGTTTACCATGAGTCTGCCACTTGGTTCGCAATAATGCTGAGGGATACGGCTGGAGAAATGTAACCAAATATCACAGAGCAGGCCTTTTAAGAATTACAATACTATCCGTTTGCAGACAAGGAGAATCAACTGCCAACCCAAGTACTCTGTCTGCAAACTCCATCCCCAGTGGGCGGCAGGTAGCCTGGCGGGTAGGAGCATTGGGACAGTAACCCGAAAGGTTGTTGGATCGAATCCTCGAACTGACAAGGTATAAATCTATCGTTCTGCCCCAGAGCAAGGCAGTTAACCCAGTGTTCCCCAGGTGCCGTGGATGTTGATTAAGGCCCCCCACCCCGCACTGAATGCAATTAATTTCAGTTGATTGCATTCAGTTGTACAACTGACTAGGTATCCCCCTTTCCCAGTCTTACCCAGATACTCTATGATGCCATCCCCAGTCTTACCCAGATACTCTATGATGCCATCCCCAGTCTTACCCAGATACTCCAGGACACCTACACCACCCGATGTCACAGGAAGGCCAAAAAGATCATCAAGGACAACAACCACCCGAGCCACTGCCTGTTCACCCCGCTATCATCCAGAAGGCGAGGTCAGTACAGGTGCATCAAAGCTGGGACCGAGAGACTGAAAAACAGCTTCTACCTCAAGGCCATCAGACTGTTAAACAGCCATCACTAACATTGAGTGGCTGCTGCCAACATACTGACTTAAATCTCTAGCCACTTTAAACATAGGAATTGGATGTAACAAATGTATCACTAGCCACTTTAAACAATTTTGTATATAATGTTTACGTATCCGACATACTCATATCAAATGTATACACTGTACTCTAAACCATCTACTGTATCTTGCCTATGCTGCTCGGCCATCGACCCAAATCTCTAGCCACTTTAATAATTATAACTGGATGAAATAATGTATCACTAGCCACTTTAAACAATGCCATTTATATAATGTTTACATATCCTACATTACTCATCTCATATATATATATATATGTGTATATACTGTACTCCATACCATCTACTGCATCTTGCCTATGCCGGTCAGCCATCGCTCATCCATATATTTATATGTACATACTGTATTCATTCCTTTACTCTTGTGTGTATAAGGTAGTTGTTGTGAATTTGTTAGATTACTTGTTAGATACTACTGCATGGTCGGAACTAGAAGCACAAGCATTTCGCTACACTCGCATTAACATCTGCTAACCATGTGTATGTGACAAATAAAATTTGATTTGATTTGACTCTATGATGCCATCCCCAGTCTTACCCAGATACTCTGTCTGCAAACTCCAAGATGCCATCTTTGGTTCTAGGACCTCTGTAGGTGTATTTCAAGTCATCCTTCAACCTATCCAACAGAGAGAGGTTAGTTAGAATAACAAGAAGAACTGGGTTGTGTGTTCCGTAGGGCACATATACCAACAATGTTTTAGAAAATACAGCAGATACAACTCACAACTTTATAGCGGGATAGTCAGTAACTCGGAAACTCTTTTGCGAAACCTGAAACACAAATGTAAAAGGTATGTAAAAAAAATATTCCTGCTGTCAATTTCAGCACTGCTGAATGATCCAATGTAATCCTGCTGTTATATCTTCCCAAATATACACTCAGCGTACAAAACATTAAGAACACCTTCCTAATATTGACTTGCCCCCCCTGGACCATTATTGATACACACAGGAAAATGTTGAGCGTGAAAAACCCAACAGCGTTGCAGTTCTGATACGTACTACCATACCCTGTTCAAAGGCACATAAATCTTTTGTCTTGCCCATTCAACCTCTGAGGGGTACACATACACAATCCATGTCTCAATTGTCTCAAGGCTTAAAAATCCTTCTTTAACCTGTCTCCTCCCCTTCATCTACACTGATCGAAGTGGATTTGACATCAATAAGGGATCATAGCTTTCACCTGGATTCACCTGGTCAGTTTATGTCATGGAAAGATCAGGTGTTCTTAATGTTTTGTGCACTCAGTGTATGTCACATATACGCTATGAAAGTGATGTGGCATTACGTCATCCTTTCAGGGTCAGTCCCCTAATCTTTTGAATGGGCTTCCTTGACAATTATATCATCACATTCATAAAAACGCGGTCATTTAAGTTATAAAACATAAATTAGTGATTGTGGATTCATTTACTTCTGACAGATGCCTTTTATGAAGTTTTTGCATTATAGACCATTATGCTATGTTTTTTTTCCCCATTGAAGACCATTTAAAAAGCCTACAAAAAAAATAGGCTACTTCCTAGAAAATGCTGCATCACTTTCATGGCGTTTGGCAAATATGAGTTACCTGCCCATCTTCATAAAGCCATCGTTGAAGTTATAGTTTTATATGACTAAATAACTCAAACATTTTGATATAGTTCAGTCCATGTACAGGTAAGAGAAATGGCTGACAGGTTAAGGCCAACATGGTGGACAGAGAGATGATTCTTTAACATTTAATGCCTCTACTGAGAGAGAGAGAGAGAGAGAGAGAGAGAGAGAGAGAGAGAGAGAGAGAGAGAGAGAGAAAAAAAAATCAGAGAGAAGTCATGCAGAAGAACAGCTCCTGACTTGTTATAACTTTTTGGTTGTTAAGAGCGAGATTGACAAGATTAAATTAGCAAAAAATGTATAGATAATAAAATTGTACAACTGAAGATCAACACAGGTTGAAAAGATTGACAGAGAGTGAGTGAAAAGACAGTTGTGAAAAGACAATTGTCAGTACGCTTGGTCTAGTTGGTGCAGAAGAGTCAGGCACAGGACAGCAGAGATGAGTAACACAACGTAGTTTACTCAATAGAATACAAAGTACATCAATTCCAAGCCCACCAAAATAGGACTGACATCAAATCAGGAATAATAACTCACAACAAACATGGGGAAAACAGAGGGTTAAATAATGAACATGTAATTGGGGAATTGAAACCAGGTGTGTATAAACCACAGACAAAACAAATGGAAAATGAAAAGGGGATCGACGATGGCTAGAAATCCGGTGACGTCGACCGCCGAACGCCGTCCGAACAAGGAGAGGGACCAACTTTGGCGGAAGTCGTGACACCAATATGCATCGTGGTAGCTAGCCAAATTTAAATCTGTCACCAATATGCATCGTGGTAGCTAGCCAAATTTAAATCTGTCAGCTAGCTTACCGTCTAGCTCCAACTGTTTACTGGCGGTAACCTGAGGCAGCGCTAGCAGCAGGAGAGACTAAGAGAACAATTACAGAGGCATTTGTGTGAACAGTAACCTGGGGAAGGTTTTCTGTAGTATTATAAATGTAAGAGTTCTAAACTTCCTTAATAAGCACAATGTCTTGAGTAAAAGCCAAGTTGGATTTATACCAAAACATCGCACGACTGATCATATTTACACCCTACACACCCTGAGAGAGAGAGAGAGAGAGAAAGAGAGAGAGAGACAGAGAGAGAGAGAGACCGACAGAGAGAAAGAGAGACCGACAGAGAGACAGAGACAGAGAGAGAGAGACCAACAGAGAGAGAGAGAGAGAGAGAGAGAGAGAGAGAGAGAGAGAGAGAGACCGACAGAGAGAGAGACCGACAGAGAGAGAGAGAGAGAGAGAGAGAGAGAGAGAATAGTTAATTTGCATACAGGACCAGATAAAAAGGGATTTGAAGATGTAATACCTCACTACGCTGTTATCCCATCTGGTTGGCATGGCTTACCATATGTTGCACAAAACACACGTATCTACACACACACACACACACACACAAACACACGTATCTACACACACACGCCGTGGAATGGCTGCAGGGTTTTTAAATCTTCACTAAGTCTATTAGTGCCGAACAGACTGGCCTAATTCTGGACCTGTGGGCCTAAGTTTGACTAGGCTGGTTGCCTTATTGCACATTTGGTAAAGCCTTACTCTATGGCGAACATAAGAAGAAACCTTTTTCAGAGACCCTTTATATCATTGTATAGTATGGGTCAAGTGGCGATAAGTGACAATGATGTGGGATTGGGGTAAATTTACCTCGGACCTTCAGAATAACTACACAACCTATACAAAATGTGCAATACAAATTATTATACTATTCACTCAACCCAACTAGCTGGGTCAAAATAAGCCAGTGTGTGTTCTGTCCAATATTTACCCAGCGCTGGGTTAACAAAGAACTCAAATTGTTTATTTTGTTTTTTTAACCCAGTATTATTTAGAGTGTAGTCCTCTATTTTTCAATACACTATTCCACTTACTCTTTTAAGGGGCATCAGGTAGCCTAGTGGTTAGAGCGTTGGGCCAGTAACCAAAAGGTTGCTAGATTGAATCCCAGAGCAAACAAGGTAAAAATCTGTCGTTCTACCCCTGAGCAAAGCTGGTATGTACTTTTTTTTTTTTACTGTTATGTACTTTTGTTCCGTCTTATGTCTCGTCTTGTTCTGTCTTTTATTAACTTAATGTGCCAATCAGATCATTGGACTCACTGGTGTGGATGTCTGCGTCGACCTTGCCCACGTTGACTGGAGACCCGATACTTTTCAGCTCCGCCCCGATTTCATACCACACTGGGTCCAACTGCTTGCAATAGGTACACCAGGGTGCATAGAACTGACACAAATCAAATGGAGCACAATCACCATAATGTAATACACTTCTAGCACTGCTCTCCAATATAACATATTTGAAACAAAAAACACACACACAATATACATGATTAGAAGGTCACACTATAACTATCAAAACCAATATGTAATACTACACATCAAAATTGCACTAGGCTGGTGTTCCAGTCTGTTTGTGCTTCAGCCCAGGGTTTCCCAAACTCGGTCCTCGAGCCAGCGGAACTCGGTCCTAGGGCCAGCAGAACTCAATCCTGGGGCCAGTGTGTGTGTGTGTGTGCGTGCCTGCGTGACACCACACTAGAGTGATGAACATGTATTTCAATTTTCCCTCTTGCATTCTCTTGATGTAGGCCTAACATACACACTGCTTCTTCACACAATCATTATAAGGGCCTTTCTTATAAAATCACATACATACTTACTACTATCAGCCATATCTCATCAGGCTTTCTTGTGTCTTTAAACCTGCAAATTAGTAAGAGAAATCAACAACCATTGCTAAATCTATAGAATGGAAATTTATTTTACTAGGAACCTTTCACAATCCTTAGTAGGTTGCCTACTGGTACGTCACCTTGATAGTTAAGAACCATGGACAGAGGATGGCAGTAGTTGTGTCTTATTAAGATTGTGTGGATGAAAGGGTCTATTTTGATATTCCGTTATTCCGTGGATTTTTGTTTGTTTTATGGCATTCACGGTGCAAAATTTACAGTAGCCTTTCAGTATTATCAAAGCAATTCATCTAGCCGACGTCTTTCGAATGAATATAAATAACTTACGTGTCATCGAGCTCTTCAACGAAGGCTGATACAGTAGCTATACTAAACAGAACTGTCAGAGAAACGAGAAGCATACAAAGGAAACATGAGTATAAGGACGCAACTGACACAATCCAAATGGACACATTAAAACAGACTATCGTTAAGGACATTAAACTATTAACCGGACCAACATGAGAAATTCGAGTTCATATTACACTATAATCAACAGTGCCATCAAACATGTGTATTGACCTTATTTAATCGCCTACCTGTGCACACGACAATGAACGTTTTACTCCCCATCATTTTCCCTCAAAGATTTATCCAATAATCAATCAATCCGCCAATTCACGCGTGTGACGCTGCTCTAAATCGGCGTTTCTCGGTTTCTAGGTAGCAGCTAAGAACTTTAAGCAATAAGGCCACGAGTCCCGGTCTTTCAAAGTAAAAGCCATAGAGATCTGATTAATTAAGGTTAATGTTCATTCTAGTATTCTATTCCTAATTCTATGATAAATTACCCTTTTAAAATGGAAAGTTATTGGATGAGGGAATTGAACTCGAATGTATAAGACCTGTGTATCGGGTATGACATGACATAAACTGCAATAATGGAATTTTAGGCAATGGTAGATGTTAAAATTTGAATCCTTGGGTCTACTCATGTATGGTAAACCGGCTTAGAGAGCGGCAATGGATTTCACACAACCTTGCCACCCTGCTGCATTTGGATATGGAGCTGTGATAAGAACACAAAGAATGACACAAAGAACGTTTTCTCTCTTTATTGAAATGTAGGCTGTCATTTATTTGAAATAGCTTTCTGAAAACTACCATTGAAATAAAACTAAACATATTTAAAATAACACATACTTTTTCAATAAATATTTAGATTGAAAAAATTTTATAGCAATCTAATGTTCACCACACAATTACAGAAACAAATATACGTTGGGCATCATGGGCGTGCTGGGTAACGCTTTGGCCACAGCCGTATTTGGTTTTAATATACTTAAATATCAAAAGTAAATGTAATTGCTAAAATATACTTAAGTATCAAAAGTATAAATCATTTTAAATAAATGTTATTAAGCAAACCAGATGGCACAATTATTATTATTATTATTATTATTTTGTCACGTATTCCAATTTACAAATGAAGCACGTGTTGTTTAGTGAGTCCCCAGATCAGAGGCAGTAAAGACGACCAGGGATGTTCTGCTGTTCTGCTAAGCATTCAAAATGTAAGGAGGACTTTTGAGTGTCAGGGAAAATGTATGGAGTAAAAAGTATATTATTTTGTTTAGGAATGTAGTGAAGTAAAAGTACAAGTTGTCAAAAATAAAAAATAGTAAAGTACAGATACCCCCCCCAAAAACTACTTAAGTAGTACTTTAAAGTATTTTTACTTAAGTACATTACACCACCGAATTTAGGCTTTTAGCTTAATGACAAAACTAGCAATGATAAAATATGCAAATTGTTAATAAAACATCTAAAAATATAATTTATTTTACAAAAATCACTCTGGATGTTCGTTATATTAGAAATACAGTTCATGGGCCTATAAGAAATACAGAACAACTTAGTAAACCTGTGGTAAAAATATAGTAATTATTTATTTAGCCTTTATTTAAATCAGGAAGTCCCTTGAGAGGAATACTCTCTTTC
This sequence comes from Brachymystax lenok tsinlingensis, assembly GCA_030435695.1. Lineage (NCBI taxonomy): Eukaryota > Metazoa > Chordata > Actinopteri > Salmoniformes > Salmonidae > Brachymystax > Brachymystax lenok. The sequence goes on along the minus strand of CM059801.1, from coordinate 35,605,653 downwards.
AATGGAGACCTTGCCAAGACAGCAGCTTTACAGTGACAAATTAAAAACAGGCAATACAACAAGCAAATATATAAATCTACACAATATATAACGCAAATGCTTTAGGCTACTATTAATGCTTGAAAGTCAGCAAATATCAATCTCAGTAAACATTTCTTCAGGTTCAGATCGATGCAATGAGGGGAGATGAGGAGAGGATCTACTTGTTAGACAATTGAAAAAGAGCCTAAATTAAGTTACCCGGAAGCAGGACATCTTTACCCTCAGATTGAAAACCACCCGAAGATCAGTTACAAGGGAGCAGGAGATATTTACTAGAGGTGTACTGAGTAGTTGGACAAAACAAGTATCGTAACGAATATGGGAACACTTCAGGATACGGCAGGTAGCCTAGTGGTTAGGGCGTTGGACTAGTAACCGAAAGGTTGCAAGTTCAATTCCATGAGCTGACAAGGTACAAATCTGTCGTTCTGCCCTTGAACAGGCAGTTAACCCACTGTTCCTAGGCCGTCATTGAAAATAATGTTTGGTCTATGAATGTGCAGGGAGATATTTAGGCATATTAAAACATTTCATTTTTTTCCTATCATGAGTATCATCCGATCCGACGGCTGTCGGCCTCGCTCCAGCACGAGTCAGTGTCGGAGGCCGACGAGAGGCGGCTCTTGCCCCAGTGTTCGTTGGCACGTGCCCCGGCAACCATGCCTGCTCCCGCACCCACACCCACACCCATGGCCAGGGAGCACTGTCTGGTGACGGTGGGCCGTCGAGAGCTAAGGGAGGCACCATTGTTGGAGCTGAAAGATGAAAGCAGGTCCTTGTCACCCACACGCAGCAGCGAGCGTAGCATGGGCACGTAGCGGGCGATTGCGATGCGGTACTTGGGGTGCGTGATGGCGTAGATGATGGGGTTGTGGATGGCCGAGGTCTTGGCGATGACGGCGGGCACTGAGTTCATGTAGGGCGTTAGCAGGTGGGCATAGCCTGCTGTGGCGACCAGCACCACCACCGAGTAGGGCGACCAAGACACGACAAAGAGTAGGATGACCACCAGAGCCACTTTGGACATGTGCCACTCACAGCGAAGCCGCTCGTACGCCTTGTACTTCTCGCCACAGTCCAGCCACAGCACATCTCGGCCTGCCCAGCGGATGGCACGGAAGATGGCTATGTAGCAGCCGCCGATCACCCCCAGCGGGATGAAGAAGACGAAGGTAAAGAGGAGGATGGTGTAGGCACGCACCGATGGGGTGAAGGTGGTGTAGTCCCAGCTGCACGGGCGATTGCGATGCGGTACTTGGGGTGCGTGATGGCGTAGATGATGGGGTTGTGGATGGCCGAGGTCTTGGCGATGACGGCGGGCACTGAGTTCATGTAGGGCGTTAGCAGGTGGGCATAGCCTGCTGTGGCGACCAGCACCACCACCGAGTAGGGCGACCAAGACACGACAAAGAGTAGGATGACCACCAGAGCCACTTTGGACATGTGCCACTCACAGCGAAGCCGCTCGTACGCCTTGTACTTCTCGCCACAGTCCAGCCACAGCACATCTCGGCCTGCCCAGCGGATGGCACGGAAGATGGCTATGTAGCAGCCGCCGATCACCCCCAGCGGGATGAAGAAGACGAAGGTAAAGAGGAGGATGGTGTAGGCACGCACCGATGGGGTGAAGGTGGTGTAGTCCCAGCTGCACGACGTCTGTAGGCCCTCGGGCACGTAGGCGCTCCAACCAAAGAACGGCGGCAGGCTCCACCCCAGGCTCCAGAGCCAACAGGCTATCAGCATGACTAAGGCCCGCCGCCGGTTCATGCTGCCCAGCGAGGCCAGCGGCCGGGTGATGGCCAGGCAGCGGTCAACGGCGATGGCTGTCAGCGTCATCATGGAGCACATGCCGAAGAGGGCGCCACAGAACGCGTAGAGCTCACAGGCGCGCTCGCCGAACACCCAGCGGCGGTGCAGCGAGGCCACGAAGAAGACGGGGGACTGGGTAAGCGACATGAGGAAGTCAGCCATGGCCAGGTTGACCACAAACAGATTGCCCGTTGTGTGGAGGGTGCGGCTGCGGCAGAAGACATAGATGACCAGAGCATTACCCAGCACGCCCGTGATGCCCACCATGAGGATGACCGAGCCGATGATGTAGTGTGCATGGTCGGGGACATCCACGGTGGGGAAGGGATGCGGTGGCACCGGGTGGAAGGGCAGGTGGGTTGGCCCATGGCCGAGCACATGATCAAGTTTATAGTTCCTGGAGTTTGCGAGGTGCTCCTTAAAAACCCCTGTGCAGTTGAGCTCCCCCGGTGGGCAAAAGGCACCTTTTCTCGTCGAATGATTTTCCATCTCCAGACTTTTTCAGTGAACTATCCCCCCCAAAGTTTCCTGGCTTTATCCGAAAAAGGTAGACAAAGTAGACAATGCAAAACAGAGATGATGATGTCCTTCCTGGACAAACAGTCTAGTTCAGTTTAGACTAGTTTCGAGCAATTTATCTCAATTAATTAAATGCAACCTCAAAGGGAAGAAAATCATGAGAAAAGTCCTGCAGCTCATTTCTCAGTCAGCAAGTGAGCTCTGTGATTCCTCGTCCCTCCGCCTACTACATACAGTACGGTCCCCGAACCCACATCGGCTCTATATATATACTGATGGGAGATTTTTCTAGACTGTTATTGACCAGACCCCAGACTGCTCTATTTTCATACTCTGGTTGGCACTGGTTGTCTCGGTTGTGTTGTGTTGTGTTGGTGGTGGCGATTCATCAATGAAAGAAAGAAAAAAACGCATTGACATATTTAAAGGTATAGTTTACCCACATTACAAAATGACACATTACATTACAAAAACCAATTCATGGTTGTGTTCTCTCCTTGTCCATAGTCTGCTTACAGGGTAAGAAAACAAATATGTAATTTTGTAATTTGGATGGACCGTCTCTGTAACTCACTCTAATAAATGCACTATAACCCCATTCACACACAGCCATGGTCTGTTATGTACTGGCATTCCTTCTAGTGATTAGTCAGTAGGCTTTTCCATTCCATTCATAAAGAAAAGGGAATGGTTCAGATACTACATAAGATTAGATAAAAAATATTTTACAGTGAGGGAAAAAAGTATTTGATCCCCTGCTGATTTTGTAAGTTTGCCCACTGACAAAGAAATTATCAGTCTATAATTTTAATGGTAGGTTTATTTGAACAGTGAGAGACAGAATAACAACAAAAAAATCCAGAAAAACGCATGTGAAAAAAAATGTTATTAATTGATTTCCATTTTAATGACCCCCTCTCAATCACAAAGATTTCTGGCTCCCAGGTGTCTTTTATACAGGTAACGAGCTGAGATTAGGAGCACACTCTTAAAGGGAGTGCTCCTAATCTCAGTTTGTTACCTGTATAAAAGACACCTGTCCACAGAAGCAATCAATCAATAAGATTCCAAACTCTCCACCATGGCCAAGACCAAAGAGCTCTCCAAGGATGTCAGGGACAAGATTGTAGACCTACACAAGGCTGGAATGGGCTACAAGACCATCGCCAAGCAGCTTGGTGAGAAGGTGACAACAGTTGGTGCGATTATTCACAAATGGAAGAAACACAAAATAACTGTCAATCTCCCTCGGCCTGGGGCTCCATGCAAGATCTCACCTCGTGGAGTTGCAATGATCATGATAACGGTGAGGAATCAGCCCAGAACTACACGGGAGGATCTTGTCAATGATCTCAAGGCAGCTGGGACCATAGTCACCAAGAAAACAATTGGTAACACACCATGCCGTGAATGACTGAAATCCTGCAGCGCCTGCAAGGTCCCCCTGCTCAAGAAAGCACATATACATGCCCGTCTGAAGTGTGCCAATGAACAGGACAACTGGGTGAAAGTGTTGTGGTCAGATGAGACCAAAATGGAGCTCTTTGGCATCAACTCAACTCGCCGTGTTTGGAGGAGGAGGAATGCTGCCTATGACCCCAAGAACACCATCCCCACCGTCAAACATGGAGGTGGAAACATTATGCTTTGGCGGTGTTTTTCTGCTAAGGGGACAAGACAACTTCACCACATCAAAGGGACGATGGACGGGGCCATGTACCATCAAATCTTGGGTGAGAACCTCAGCCAGGGCATTGAAAATGGATCATGTATGGGTATTCCAGCATGACAATGACCCAAAACACACGGCCAAGGTAACAAAGGAGTGGCTCAAGAAGAAGCACATTAAGGTCCTGGAGTGGCCTAGCCAGTCTCCAGACCTTAATCCCATAGAAAATCTGTGGAGGGAGCTGAAGGTTTGAGTTGCCAAACGTCAGCCTCGAAACCTTAATGACTTGGAGAAGATCTGCAAAGATATGTGCTAACCTGGTGGCCAACTGCAAGAAACATCTGACCTCTGTGATTGCCAACAAGGGTTTAACCACCAAGTACTAAGTCATGTTTTGCAGAGGGGTCAAATACTTATTTCCCTCATTAAAATGCATTTCCATTCATAACATTTTTCACATGCGTTTTTCTGGATTTTTTTTGTGTTATTCTGTCTCTCACTGTTCAAATAAACCTACCATTAAAGTTATAGACTGATCATTTCTTTGTCAGTGGGCAAACGTACAAAATCAGCAGGGGATCAAATACTTTTTTCCCTCACTGTATGCATGATCTAATGCAAAACAAATACACAAATAATACTTTATCTAATTAAATTGCTTTAGAAAGTGGCATAAGACAGGGATGTCCTCTCTCCCACCTCCTGTTTGCACTGGCAATTGAACCGCTTGCAGAAATAATTAGACAGGACCCAAACGTAACAGGTATCAGTATTGGTAAACATGAATATCAACTAAACTTATTCGCAGATGATCTCCTGATATACCTGACTAATAATTAAATCTCGCCGCCCCCACCCTTCCTAAAAATATTTTCAGAATATGTCACGTGTGCTCCCTCTCCGGCCTCTAGGTCACCAGGCTGCTCGTTATGGCGCACACCTGTCACCAACGTTACCAACGTCATTCAACCTCATGGCTTGGTTTTTGCGGTCAACTATGGGACCTTATATAGACAGGTGTGTGCCTTTCCAAATCATGTCCATTCAATTGAATGTACCACAGGTGGACTCCAACTAAGTTGTAGAAACATCTCAAGGGTGATCAATAGAAACAGGATGCACCTGAGCTCAATTTTGAGTCTCATAGCAAAGGGTCTGAATACTTATATAAATAAGGTATTTCTGTTTTTTTTTTTTTATATATACATTTGCAAAAAATTCTAAAAAACAGTTCTCGCTTTGTCATTATGAGGTATTATGTGTAGATTGCTATGACAAAGTAATATTTAGTCTAATTTAGAATAGGGCTGTAACGTAGAGAAAGATCGAAGATAACTAACTAAATTACAGTTAATGAAAATACATGCTTAATCCAGTATAAACTAATTCATAGAATGTATTACACGAGACAAAATTCAGAAATTCTTCAGCACAACGGCAGAGTCATGTCTTAAGTGTAAAACTAACTATGGCTCAATAATCCATGCTTTCTGGGGAATTTACTTTTAATCTGTCTATCTGCATTTTATTTAACTAAGCAAGCCAGGTAAGAACAAATTCTTATTTACAATGACAGCCTACTGGGGAACAGTGGGTTAACTGCCTTGTTCAGGGGCAGAAGGACAGATTTTTTTATCTTGTGAGCTCGGGGATTCAATCCAGCAACCCATTCTTAGCTCTATATGAGTGTACAGTGAGATACTTGATGGGTTGGACAATACTTTTCTCGTCAATCATCTTGAAAAAAGATGATTGAGCCTTCAGAAAGTATTCATAACCCTTGACTTATTCCACATTTTGTTGTTTACAGCCCGAATTCAAAATGTATTAAATATATTATTTTGTGTTTTAGGTTATTGTCCTGCTGAAAGATGAATTATTCTCCCATTGTCTGGTGGAAAGCAGACGAAACCAGGTTTTCCTCTATGATTTTGCCTGTGCTTATCTCTATTTTTATAGAGCTAAACTCCCCAGTCCTTAAGGATTACAAAGCATACCCATAACATGATGCAGCCACCACTATGCTTGAAAATATGGAGAGCGGTACTCTGTAATGTGTTGTATTGGATTTGCCCCAAAGATGACACTTTGTATTCAGGACAAAAGTTGAATAGCTTTTTTGCAGTATTACTTTAATGCCTTATTGCATGTTTTGGAATATTTGTATTCTGTAGAGGCTTCCTTCTTTTCTCTCTGTCATTTAGGTTAGTATTGTGGAGTAACTACAATGTTGTTTATCCATCCTCAGTTTTCTCCTATCACAGCCATTAAAGTCACCATTGGCCTCATGGTGAAATCCCTTGTCATGTTCAGGCCTGATATTTATAGGCTGGCGTGTTTAGTTTCGTTTTGGTGTAGTTTTTTTTGTTCTAGGTGTTGTGTTTCTATGTTGGAGTAATGGTTACCAATTAGAGGCAGCTGAGTGTTGTTACCTCTAATTGGGAACCATATATATGTTTGTAGTTTTCAGAGGGGTTTTGTGGGTTATTGTTTGTGCATAGCTTTGTTGTTAAGTTATGGGGGCGCAGGTGCAATGTTACGGTTGTTCGTTTTGTTTATTGGTTTGCCAGTTACGTTGCTTAATAAAGAATGTATACTGGATAACTCGCTGCTCCTTGGTCTGTCCCTCACGGAGATCGTGACATCCCTGAGTGATTTCCTTCCTTTCCGGCAACTGAGTTAGGAATTACGCCTGTATCTTTGTTGTGAGTGGGTGTATTGATACACCATACAATGTGTAATTAATAATGCCACCATGGTCAAACGGATATTCATTGACTGTTTAAAAAAATAAAAACATTAACCAATATGTGCCCTTCTTTGCCAGGCATTGGGAAACGTCCCTGGTCTTTGTGGTTGAATCTGTGTTTGAAATTCACTGCTTGGCTGGGGGACCTTACAAATAATTTTATGTGTGGGGTACAGAGATGAGGTAGCCGTTCAAAAATCATGTTAAACACTATTATTGCACATAGAGAGAGTCCATGCAACTTGTTATCTGACTTGTTAAGAAAATATTTTACTCCTGAACTTGTTTAGGCTTGCCATAAGAAATGGGGTTGAATACTTATTGACTCAAGACATTTCAGCTTTTCATTTTGAATGAATTTCTAAAAAACATACAAAAAATAAAACATTCCACTGACATTATGGGGTATGAATACTTTCTGAAGGCACTGTATATACTTATAAACTGGAAATCAACCAAAACTCCATCGTTAACACAATGGAAAGATAACATGCTTTATTATCTAAATGTAAGTGTGTGGGCGACGGAGAGAAACAAAATGGTGCAGTGACTTGGGCGCTGGAGATGGGGGTGTGATGGGGGTGTGAGCAGGTGGGTCTGGGCAGGTGGGGGTGTGAGCAGGTGGGTCTGGGCAGGGGAGATGTTGTGGATGTTTGTGTGCGTCTATATGCTGTCGTTTGTATGTGTAGGTTTTGTATTGTAAAAAAATTAAGAAACCTTACAAAAATAACAAAAAATCAATAGGGTCATTAAAATTGTCAATTGTTAACAACGTGTCACTGGTCTCCCTTTCTGGGGTCATTTGAAAGCTCTGAGAGAAAAACTACTTTTTTTTGTCCTCAAAATTGCAGCAATGGATCGGTTGAGTGCCTGTAATGTGTCTAATCAATATGGAAGCAGGCTAAAATTTAGAGCAGGGTGTTTATTTTCCGGGCGGCAGCACTACCGCTGTTTATAAACAGGTCTATTAGCTCTCCCTTCCCGCAGCGTTTACTGACCTGAACTCTTAACATTCTAATCTTTATTTTCAGTAGATTATACAACATTAACTGTAAAAAGCCAAGAACAGATCAGGTAAAAAAGGTACTTTAATTTTTTATTACCTTTCCATCATTAAGGATAGAAACATTTGGCAATACTTAGTAGAACCAATTTAAAATACTATTTGAACCCTAGGTCTGACTCCCAATCAGCTATAGGCCACAGAGCATATTGCACTTTCATAAAATGCTCATCGGTTGAACTTTAAGATTTTTACTTTAGGATTGTTGAAATAGGCCTGTTTTTTTTTTTCTATGTACTAGTTGAATGATTTATGAATGTATCATATACCTAGTTCACAGTGAGGACACTTCCATACTGATCTTCGATGAAGAGCCTTTGGATATTATGTTTGGTATCATTGAGATAAGTATTAGCCCTTTATAGACAATAGTGTATTTCTTAATATATGCCTTGAGGTATCTACACAGGGGTACTTGGCACTTTTTAAAGTCAATTGAGACTTACATTAGTGATTTACCTCAATAGTTAACGATTTAACTACAGCGTCATATAGTTGATGAGTCTAAGACTTGACCCCCTTGACCTCTTCATTCCACACCGTGAACATATAGAAGCAGATTCAAGGCATTACATTACACTCTTTATTTTTAGTGGATTATACAACATTTACATTAATGTTAAAAGACAACAAAAGATCCGGTCAATAAATGAATACCAGTTCCTTGTTTACCTTTTCCATCATTGACGATCGAGACATTAGGCAATTCTTTTCATGACAACTCTTAAACCAAAACACTGGAATTAAATGGTGTGATATTAACTCAATTGCAAAATGATCAGAAAACCAACGGATGCAAGATGAAAATACACAGGCTGTATCTCATTTTGATATTGATTATTGTACTGCAATGTTGAGTGAGCTAGCATACAAGCATTTCACTGCACCTTTTACACTTGCTGTAAATGGTGTATGTGACAAATACAATTACATTTTATTTGAGTAGTCTAAAATGGCTTTCTCTTCTGGTCTACTTTTCTTCATTTACACAGGTGTAAAATAACTGTATTGGACTGGTGTAAAGAACTGGATTGGATTTACGTAAATAACTAGATTGGAGAAGCGTAAAAAAACTGGATTGGATTTTGTAAATAACTGTATTGGACTTGCTGTCGTAAATAACTGTATTGGACTAGCTGTCGTAAATAACTGGATTTGACTAGCTGGCGTAAAGAACTGGATGTGACTAGCTGGCGTAAAGAACTGGATGTGACTAGCTGGTGTAAAGAACTGGATTGGACTAGCTGGCGTAAAGAACTGGATTGGACTAGCTGTCGTAAAGAACTGGATGTGACTAGCTGTCGTAAAGAACTGGATGTGACTAGCTGTCGTAAAGAACTGGATTTGACTAGCTGTCGTAAAGAACTGGATGGGACTAGCTGTCGTAAAGAACTGGATTGGACAAGATAAATAATTGGATTGGACTAGCTGTCGTAAAGAACTGGATTGGACTATGTAAAGAACTGGATTGGATTAGCTGTCGTAATGAACTGGATTTGACTAGCTGGCGTAAAGAACTGGATTGGACTTTGTAAAGAACTGGATTGGACTAGGTAAAGAACTAGATTGGACTAGCTACATAACTGGATTGAACTAGATAAAGAACTGGATTGGACTAGCTGTCGTGCAGAACTGGTTTGGACAAGCTGTCGTGCAGAACTGGATTGGAGTAGCTATCGTAAAGAACTGGATTGGACTGGGTAAAGAACTGGATTGGACTTGGTAAAGAACTGGATTGGACTAGCTATAGAACTGGATTGGACTAGCTATAGAACTGGATTGGACTAGCTGTCGTAAAGAACTGGATTGGACTAGGTAAAGAACTGAATTGGACAAGGAAAATAACTGGATTGGACTAGCTATAGAACTGGATTGGACTAGCTGTCATAAAAAGAACTGGATTGGACTAGGTAAAGAACTGAATTGGACAAGGAAAATAACTGGATTGGACTAGCTATAGAACTGGATTGGACTAGGTCTAGTATAGGCTTCACTATGTTCCTTTCACCAGTTTGTTACAGATCAAAACTAGACCACCAGATCAACGCAGATGAAGGAGAGGAGACGAGGAGAGAAAGCCACTATCACCCAAAGAACTGCACCATATCTGGAATTTGCTTTATCCTTATTGGCCAGTTGATGTCAGTGTTGTGCAGATTACATTCTAGACTGGTGAACCAATTCCAATGTGGGCCCCATTCAGGCATGAGATACACAATTGACTTACTTATTCTCTTTTATGTACTCTTTTCTCACTGTGTATTATGACATCAGATTTAATCCTACGGCAATGTGGGCTCCAACAAGATATGCGATAGGGGTAGAGATCCATGGAATTTTGGTGGGGTCTGGTCTGGTGGTAGTGCTGCCGCCCCCAGAGCACACATTGCCCCACCGCTCACTTTCTGTGCTATATCCCTCTGATCTATCTCCCCATCCCCAACCAGTATTTATCAACAAAACTTTAACATAGAAAATTCCAGGATGTGAAACCCTGGAATAAGTTGAGCGAACCTTATTCCCTGCATGTGAGAAAACACATCTGGTGATTTAACCTCGAAGGGAACGACGCCAGTTCTCACTGCAATGCAATATATTTTGTATTGATTTATTTTATTTAACCTTTATTTAACTAGGCAAGTCAGTTAATATCTTGTTAAGAATTAGTATATTGGTTAATACGTTTGTAGAATGGGTATTTTTACTCTACTATCATCGTGGCACAAATGTGAAACCATTTGAATCTAGCAGCAGTCTGTAACCTACATAATTTAGACCGGACCAGTGAGTCTAGCAGCATCAGTCTGTAACCAGGGATGGGTAGGTTACTTTCTACAATGTAATCTGTTACAGTTACTAGTTACACTATATGGCCAAAAGTACTGTACCTGTCCAAAATTGTTATCAGTAAAGTAATCTTTGAATTACTCAAACTCATTAACGTAATCTGATTACTTTCAGTTACTTTACCCTTAAGAGGCATTAGAAGAAGACAAAAAAAGGATCCATCAAACACATTGGTGTGTCGTAATAGTGGTCTTGTGGTCAAACTCACTCAGGTGGAACAAACTTAAACTTGCACCTTTTTTATGCTGAATTGAACGTCATTCAAAAAACAGAAAGGTCTCATAATGTATTTTTTAGCAAATCATTTCTGAATTTAAAAGTAATCCACTAAGTAATCATCAAGTTTTTCAAAAGTATCTGTAATCTGATTACAATTATTTTTTTTGCTGGTAATGTAACTTGTTACAGATACAGTTTTGGGTGGGTAATCAGATTACATATAACCGATTACATGTAATCGGTTACTCCACAACCCTGTCTGTAACCTACATCATTTGGACCGGACCAGTGAAAGTGTAGGTAAACAAAGTGAGAACCATACAGACTCAGACAATATGTCCGCCACTGTCGTTCATTCCAGAATATCAGTCTCGTAGGTCAGTAGTTGGTAGTACGTCAGATTAGGGAAAGACGTTTCTTGGTCTTCGGCACTGCCATCCGTCGATGCCGTCTCAACGAGGTCCAGGGTCTCCTTAAACCCAGATTGGGTATCGTACCTGAACAAAAACAATGGAAAATATGAAAATACTCCAAAAAACAATGTTGATGTTTGGTGACTTGTTCTGTCTGTGTGAGACAGAGCAACAGAAAATAGTGAAGAAGACAACGGAAGAATAGACTGAAAAACTGTATTACGTTTTTTTTTTCTTCTTCATTCATCCACTGTTGATACAGTCCCGATTTGTTTTTGCATGTCAGCAGTCAAGTTTTCAAGATATTGGACTTTAAAGAAGCAAAGTGTCATCGGCCACATCATCATGAAAAATGCAGTACAATCTGCCTTTCATTAAAAGGGGAAGTTCACCTTAAATGTAGACATTTCTTTCCGACTTAGGCTGTGGTCGGTTCATCCAGACAGTTGTGAAGTTATTTCAACAGTTTTTTAGCAATGTCCAGCATCCCATGGCTAGAATATTTGAAACAAAGCAATGTTCATGGAAAGGGATAGACCACGCTATCTGTGTACTCATAAGCATGGGGAAAGACATGTGGAGCGAGGGAAAGGGATCTGACTTCTTGAAAGTGGATGCTCTTTCCCCATGCTTTTGAGTGTACCGCTACCTGAGTCCATCCATTTCCATTAGCATTGCTACATGCTCTGAAAATGCTAACCCAGGAAATGCTGGACGTTATTAGCTAAATAATCACCCAGTGAGCTAAAGACGTTGAAAACCAAAAATATTACCTTTTTAACCAAAAATGTGTATTTTCAATGTCTTTTGCTCATAGGGCAACTGACTGGATGAATTGAGTCAAAAAAAGAGCAAACTTTATTTTAAGTGAACTAACTCTTTAAAAATAACATAAAATATGTGTCATAATTTTCTAAACCACAAACAAGACTGTATGTCATCACAATGGATAGTAGCATGAGGTAAGATACATACAAGATATAATAAACATGACTGTCCACTAGGGAAAATTTCAGCGTGATTTACACACAGTATGAAATAAAATGAGTAAGTTGAATGATGAAAGAAAGGACGATGAAAACTCACCCAAAACCCACAGACTCTGTACATGTGGACACAGACAGGGCTCTGTGTCTATTCTGTGGCGCACTGTAGTCATAGAAAATGGTCTCTGTGTTAGCCAGACAAAATCCATTGCACCTCATGATATCTGTAAAAGCAAAAAAGGCACAATAAGTTAGATAATATTCTGATAATGTACAGTACTGGGTCATGTTCAGTAGGGTACTCCGCAGCGAAGCGCTTTGCAACAAACAACTAAAATCTTTGTTGTGTAGTATTTCCTGTGGCACCTTCTTCGTTTTCGAAAGGTTCTCTTCTGTTTTGTTCCTATTGATTCAAGACCCAGGTGTTTGAACGATTACAACTGTGACATCCTGGAATTCCTGTTCTATTTACACACCTTACTTTAAGTTGTCTGTAACAATGTTCAGTCTATCAGACCGTAACGTTATGACTATAAGTAGTGTTTAATTTAATATGGCTCCTCACCGAGCCTAGGAACGGGTGGTGCAGGGCCAAACAGGTGCTGTACCTCGTTTCCCTCCTTCAGGGAATAGTAGCTATAGTTATAACTTGGTACAAAAATACTATGGGGAAATATAATCACGCCCAAGTCCCATGTGGGCACAATAGGTTTAGACACCAGGCTGAGACTACATACACCATTCAGGAACCGCACCACCAGGGGATGAGCACGCAGTGAGGTTCCGTCAATTCCCACACTTTTAAAGTGGAAAATTATTGAAAAGCTCCTGTAGTAACATAAGGATGTCCCTCACAGAGCACTGAAAAGGAACAAGTCCTTTATCTTGGCACGAGATCTGAAACACTTGACACTTATACAGGCCTCTCGTGGAGGGTGCCCTTGCAGACTAAATGGTAGCAATAACATTCAGAGGTAAACCTCTAGCCATCAGATTGGCCCTCTTAGGGGCCAGGCCCATAGGAACCAAATCTCTGGCCTCGCTTGACAAAACTCCTGTGTGCTTGGGACAACAGGTCCCTGCCCAACGGGAGTTTCCACAGGTCCCCGCCTAAAAGGACGAATGATCTCCGTGAAACAAGGCTGCCTGGGCCAACGGCGGGGCCATACAAATCAATGGTAAGCCCTCCCAGTGCACCCACTCCAACGTGGACTGAATCAGAACAACTTGCGGAAGTTGAGGCCACTGGTGCGCCAGAGCGTCCGTTCCAAACGGGGCACTCTGGTCCCTCATCAACAAAAATAGACAACACTGGACGTTTTCTTGCAATACGTAAAGATCTACATCAGCCGAAAATGTCCCATACCTGGGAGAGCCTCCACTCCTGAGAGAGAGGGTCCCACCTGGATAAAATATCTGCACCTGAGTTGAAGCAACCATGTGCGCACTGCTCCCCAGCAATAGGGAGTGAGCCAAGGTTAGGAGGAAGAGAGAGACAGAGGCTCTTCCCATCTGTTGATGTACACCACCACTGACATATTGTCGGTTCCTGCCCAGCACAAGCCGGCCCCCCATGTCAAGTTGCCTTCGTATAGCAAACCCCAACCTTCGAGGAGATGAGTCTGTCGTGATCACCTTGCAGGATACACCTCAGCCCATGGGAGCACCCTGACAATAGCAGAGGGTCCCACCACTGGTCCAAGGTCCGTAGGCCTGACATGGACACCCAAAGCGACTGCCTTAGGCTCTGATATGCGTCCAGGTGAGTGGCTAGCACTTAGTGCTGGAAGGGCCGTATCAACAATAGCCCCACAGAAATGACGTCCATCACAGAAGCCATCATCTACAGTAGGTACTGGCGAAAAAGCTGAAATTTGGCTAAGCAGAGCCGGATCCAAACCCTTGGTGTGGATAGAAAAGCATGCTACGCATGTCTAGCTCGAGAACCAGAAATGGAAAGCGCTGAGATGGAGTCAGACAGCCCTTTTTCGGATTTCTTATGAATCCTAGAAACTGAATACGGGACAGTAGCATGGATGTGTGTAACACTGCTTGCACCCTCAACCTGGGGTGGCAGGTAGCCTAGTGGTTAGAGTGTAGGGGTGGCAGGTAGCCTAGTGGTTAGAGTGTAGGGGTGGCAGGTAGCCTAGTGGTTAGAGTGTAGGGGTGGCCTAGGGGTTAGTGTTGGACTAGTAATTGAAAGGTTGCAAGATCAAATCCCTGGGCTGACAAGGTAAAAATCTGACAAGGCAGTTAACCCACTGTTCATAGGCTGTCATTGAAATCTGTCCTTAACTACTTAGGGAGTAGCGGCGCGCCGCTCCCGACACTACCCGGTGAAATGTAAGGCGCCAAATTCAAAATCCAAATGATGAATTATTAAACATTCATCAATATACAAGTGTTGCATAGTCATCAAAAGCTCTGCTTCTTGGCAATATCACAGCGTTGTCAGATTTCAAAAAGGCTTTACGGCGAAAGCACAACATTTGATTGTTTGAGGATAGCGCCTCATATATTTTCCACATTAACATTAATTTAAATCCAGCTCGGGTCACACAAAACCCATATAAGAGCTAAAAAATATCACTTACCTTTCAAAGAACTTCTGCTGAGGGCTTCCCAAGTGTCCAAAGAAGACATCCAATGGTTCTTTTGTTAGAAAAAGTCATTTATTATATCCATAAATCTCTGTTTGGTTGGCGCGTTATGATCAGAAAATCCACCGTTGAGTCGCCCATTGAACCGTGAAGAGAACACGTTCAAATTGTACCTATAAACTTTCTACAAACAAATCAAACATCATTTTTTATGTATCCTTAGGTATCCTTTTATGTATATTTACTTTAATATTTCAACCGGACGATAACGTGAACAATAGGAAAGGAAAATAAAGTGGGGCGCGCTCACAATCTCGCGCCTGTCAAATGTTGTTGACAAAAGTGGTCCCTTGACTACTTCCTCTTCCTATCTGTTCTGCTTAGTTCTACAGCTTCCAGACTCTGTATAAAGACTGCTGACATCTAGTGGAAGCCATAGGTACTGCAGTCTCAGTCCTAGTTAAAATACAAATGAATAGGCAGCCTGGAGAAGAAGGTCAAGTACAAAACAAACTGCAAATCCGGATGGATTTTCCTCGGGTTTTCGCCTGCTATATCAGTTCCGTTATATTCACATACATTATTTTAACAATTTTAGAAACTTCAGAGTGTTTCCTATGCATATCCTATTTTCTGGGCCTGAGTGGCAGGCATTTTACTTTGGGCACGCCAGACTCTCCAAAACCGTCACCTCTGCTGCCGCTCCCTAAGAAGTTAACTGGCTTGACTAGTTAAATAAAGGTAAAACAAAACACCACCAGCCAATTGCTGTTAAAGACGATGCTCAATAAATTGTAACCTGTACCCTGACATCACGGTTCGCATGTTCCAAGACGACACTGTGCATGCGTGCCATTGGTCGGAGCAGTCAGCAAGACTCCCTGAAGGGGCGGGACGCCACCTTGTGGACTGGGAGAGCATGGTTCTTCTTCCATTTCCACCACTCTTGACAACCGTGTGAAGGAATAATTTTCATTGACCCCACATACGGGAGAAAACACTTTTAACACCCGTGAACACTGTGTAACTCGGTTGATCGTTTTTTACGTGCCAAGGTTTGCCTAAATCCCGGCCAACTCTGGGTACATGGGCTCCGGCAATCAGTGATGTACCCCGACTGGCCGTGCCACTTAGGCGTACTGCAGTCACAACGAGCCTCACTCGGTTAAGGCGCTAAGATGCGTTCTGGTAACCAGATGGCACCCAGCTTTAGACGGCACGCATTAAAAATAGAAGCAGGGAGAAAAACATTTTTAATCATAGAGGTTACCCTACCCTACCGACCAGTCATAGGTACTGGCGACAAAGCACCTTGTAACCTAGCTGAGAATGGGACAGACAGCTCTGCAAAACAGACCACTTCTGTTGTAACAGACAGGGGGCGATTTGTAATTGAATCTAATTCCCAGGAATGAAAACCGTTGAGCTGGAGACAGACAGCTCGTTTGGGGGCTTATATGAAGCACAGAGACTGTGTCCAACCCTGCTTGTTCGCTCGACTCCGCTACCAACAACTAATAGCATAGAGAGCCCATTTGTATCACTAGACACCTCATAGGGAATAGTGAGCTACAGGCAGGAATCACCAATGAATCCCAGTAATGAGCCATCTATGGGGTGGGGCTCCCCCTTGTGGACAGTGACCGAATTTGTCACTCTCACCCTGAGAAGATTTATAAACCCCTTGAACCTTGTGAACGCCATTGAACTAACAGAGGTGGCAGCATTAAACATGGACAAACTTTCAACATACGTTGTGCTTCCATGAGACTGTGTAGCCTGCATGAAGCCCGGACCCTTTACGGGCACAGAGAGTTCTAGCAATGGCTGACATAGTACCCTGTTTGCCAAACGTGTTGGCACTGTTGTCACAGTAATATTTTTGCGGAGGGGTGCACGAGTCACTCAGACCCGTGCCAAGGCCCCTCGCTCCGGGGGTTAGCCCAGCCAAGGGCTCGGGGGGCTGCTTCTTCATCGGAGGTTCACGCAAACCCCGTTTCCTTCACTCCCTTAAGCATGCTAGCCAATAGCACGGTCCATTTAGAATAACCAAGCGACTTAATGCTACATATCCTAAATGAGAGAGCTACAAGAAACTCCACTGTGGGGATGCAGGAATAGCTAGTAAAAGCTAGCTCGCCTTGGCGAGTTAGCCATCCTGGCTAGCACGCTATGCAGCTCTCGTTTAGCTAGCCCGGTCTCGAAAGTTCATGTACGAGCAGATCACGAAGGTGGGACCAGACCCCTCATCAACAAGTTTGGCAAGAGAGGCAAGCGGTGCTTGACCAAGGCAGATACAGGCTGCGGGGGGGTACTCACCGAACCTGGCCACCCTCTGTCTTAGAGTAGCCTCCCATAACTGAGGACAGAGTGCACAGGAGGCAGGTTGGGCGCAGGCAGCCACCACATACCCCACGCCCAGGCAGACAAGACATTTGCTCAGACCACCTAATCCCTCTCCACTTCCTGCTCTTCGGATCCCAGCCGAGGTACCTGCATCCAGGAAAGGAAAGTAGCCATCGGTAATTCCAAGCTTCCTCAAGAATGCTACACGTCTTTCCAGAGAGTTTGTACGCAGTACATAGCAATGCGCACATGGACTGGTTCGAGCGAGTGCCACCTGAGCGTGTTCCAAATCAAGACAAACTAGATGGTGAGTTTCTTACAGAGAAATGCTATAACTGCATGACTGGGGACATGATCTCGAACCCCGAACCCGGCTTAGCCATTATCGTTTCAGTTGTTTACGTAGCCATCTTACACATTGCACCAGCAAATTGAAGAATGACTAATTGTTTGTGATTAGAAACAAGTACAACCTTCAGCACACAATGTCCAGGGGGTGAGCACGCTCCACCACTATGGGACAGTTGACGCAACATAAGAAAGTCTTGTTTTCCAGTTGTTTGTTTCAGTAGCGTGTATCGTTCCTGTTCACACCTAGGTGAAGAGTGGAATAATTGAAGAATATTAATTCTCAGCCTCACACGTATCACCTGTGCAAGGCGGTGCTTCCAGCGAGACATGGATTTCATTGACTTTGTCAGGCTTGATTGTAGATCTTTCAACCGAAGTCGCGAGAGTGCAACTCCCCATAGTATGTTGTCAATTAAACTACACTGAACAAAAATATAAACGCAAGATGTAAAATGTTGGTCCCATGTTTCATGAGCTAAAAAGAAAAATCCCAGAAATGTTCCATTTGCAGAAAAAGCTTGTTTCTCTCAAATTTTGTGCACAAATTTGTATACATCCCTGTTAGTGAGCATTTTTCCTTTGCCAAGATAATCCATCCACCTGACAGGTGTGACATATCAAGAAACTGATTAAACAGCATGGTCATTATACAGGTGCACCTTGTACTGGGGACAATAAAAGGCCACTTTAAAATGTACAGTGTTTCACACAACACAATGCCACGTCTCAAGTTTTGAGGGAGCGTGCAATTGGAATTCTGAATGCAGGAATGTCCACCAGAGCTGTTGCCGGATAATTTAATGTTCATTTCTCTACCATAAGCTGCCTCCAACGTTGTTTTAGAGAATTTGGCAGTACGTCCAACCGGCTTCACAACCGCAGACCACGTGTAACCACGCCAGCTCAGGACCTCCACATCCGACTTCTTCACCAGCGGGATTGTCTGAAGAGGGGTGGGAGGGGTACTGAGGAGTATTTCTGTCTGTAATAAAGCCTATTTGTGGGGAAAAACTCATTCTGATTGGCTGGGCCTTGTTTCAAAGTGGGTGGGCCTGGCTGCCAAGTGGGTGGGCCCTATGCCCTCCGAGGCCCACCTATGACTGCAACCCTGCCCAGTCGTGAAATCCATAGATTACGGCCTAATGCATTTCTTTTAATTGACTGATTTCCTTTTTTTTCTTTTTAACTCAGTAAAATCTTTGAAATTGTTACATGTTGCATTTATATTTTTGCTCAGTGCACTTGATGTTGCTTTAATTGGGCAGCACATTCGTTTGCCCTCCAGAAACTGGAATGTGGACTGTGAAATTAGCTAAATGTAGCCGGTGTGAAATAGCTAGTTAGCTAACAGCATTTCAATCGGTGACGTCACTCGCTCTGAAACCTTGAAGTAGTTGTACCCCTTGCTCTGCAAGGGCCATGGCTTTTGTGGAGTGATGGGTAATGATGCTTCGAGGGTGGCTGTTGTTGATGTGCGCAGAGGGTCCCTGGTTCGAGGTGAGGAGAGGGACGGAAGCTATATTGTTACATAAACAATAAATCTTACACTTGTTTGCAGTGAAACATGGTCATTAAATAAATTGATAGATACATTCAGACCTGATATTGTTACTGGACTCTGGTAGTATGGCTCCATGTTGTTGATGTTGTTTTCTCTTATCATCAGGTCCAGCGGAGATTGCTCAAAGAACGTGAGCACTGCTTCTGACCGTGAATACTGTAGATGAAAAGGTTGAAGATGAGAGTGGAACACAACTACCTTGGGTGAATTTCAAAAGTATTTTCCTCGATTGCTTGTTTCCTCTCTCCTCGCCACCTTCTCTAAGGAAAGGAGGAGAGTGTTGGAAGAAAATAACCCAGGAGAAAATCTTCTCCAATGCTCTCCTCACTTCTCTCTGAAGTTTTGAGGAGACGAGCAGAGAGGATGTAAGGAATCGAGGAAAATACTTCACCCCGTCTAGGGGAAACATTTTCAGGGAAAGTACATTGGGTGACCCTTTCAAGGCTCAGACTTAAGACTTAATAAGACTTTCAAGACTTAATAAGCAATATTATTCAACCTCAGAAGGGATAAGTATAAGATACAGTACCAGTCAAAATTTCGGACACACCTACTCATTCCAGGGTTTTTCTTTATTTTTACTATTTTCTACATTCTATATTCTACAAAACTATGAAATAACACATACAGGAATCATGTAGTAACCAAAAAAGTGTTAAATAAATCAAAATATATTTGAGATTTGAGATTCTTCAAAGTAGCCACCCTTTGCCTTGATGACAGCTTTGCACACTCTTGGCATTCTCTCAACCAGCTTCACCTGGAATGCTTTTCCAACAGTCTTGAAGGAGACACCTAAATTGTAATTTGAGTCGACACTGTATTATTTAATACCACGTCAACTAGCGGCCTGAAATAGCCAGAGAGTTATTATGAAGAGTCATAACTGTATATTGATATGCATTGCTAGATGCTAACTATAGATCACTCTACCTTAATTGGCAAGGTGATTACCCTCCTGAGTAGTTTTTCCACCTCCTGCAATCGAATCTCAATATCATTGGCCTCTGCAGCGTCTCTTATTCGCACAAGTCCTGGTGGGGAAAAACATAGACAGGAACTATTTCAATACAAGTCGTATTTTAAAGTATTTCAGAATATAAATACAGTGAAGTTATTTTAAATACTGTATTCATACTGTAGACTATAGGTGTACAATTTGTATAGGCTTTCAATTATGTATTTGTAATTTGTCTTTGCAAGATTTTGTCCATGTAAGAACGACATGTCATCTTGGTGTTTTTATACAAACTAGGCTTGTACTCTTCACATGACAGTATCCATCAATGTAGGCTGTACTTTGAATTATTATTGTGGGCATCTTTAGGCTTATTTCCACATGCAATGGTCTTTTCATCCACATAGGACATAGAATAATGTAGTTCTGATTCTGTGAGTTGTTTATCATGGGTCATGTATTTATAACGGGCTACCTACCATCTAGGAGCGCTGACTGTGTAGGAGTTGTTCTATCCTCTGGGAAAGAATCTACGAGTCTCTTTAGAAGGCTTCCAAGATCGCGGTCCGTTCTGTGCAAATAGAGAACGCTCCTGTCCGACAGTTCGGTCCGGACTTCAATGAATTCTTCCTCTCCGCGGTGACTGATTATTCGCTGTGTGCCAACAACCCAACAGTTTTGTACAAACATGTTCATGAGCGAAGTTCCCTCAAAAGCAACAGTTGCCATTTTCACTGCTTTATTCCCATTCGATGATAGGCTATAATTGTTAGTTTGACTTTGGGGCGCCTAAATATCTGAAATTTGATTCCTTTCCTCAATCTTCATTATGCATAGACAAACGGTCGAAAGTTTTTTTTCTTTCTCAAACGTTTTCAGAAATATAAAGTGCCGTTTCGATTGTCCTAAATGGCTTGTATGATGTCCAGTTTGATCCAAATTCCACAAATGCCATACACGCTGATGGAAGCGACTCCTCTCTCACTGGCAGAAGTGACTTGAAGAAGAAGGTTGCCAGGTTGGAGGTTTTGCTGATCATTTATGCTCCTCTCCCGCACACCACTTGATGCTATGCAGCCCGGGGATGCCCAAACCCCAAACCACACTAACGACGCAATATAGCATGACTACCAAACCATCTGCAACAGCAAGTTTTGCAAACCTAGAAAACTATTTAGAACTAAGAAAGCCAGTGATTTCAAATAAATGTGGATGTACTGGCAATTAAATTCCTGGCATTTAGTTGATGGTCCTTTCAGGCTAGCGGAACTGGTGCTGTGTTTATTTTTGACAACAAAGGTGGGATAATCCAATCGGAGGATTGAGAGGTGGGATTTGCTTCACAGCACGGTGTTTACTATGTCATACCATGTCAACTGTAGGCTAAAGTTAGCCTAGTACAGTATTTAAACAATAACCAAGCCAAGGTACAGTATGTTCAGTACACAGCATATCCAACCTGGGCTCAAATCAGGGACTAGAGATAATCAAAATAAAAAAAATTGCTATCTAGCTAAATCTGGTGCAATTGCATGTTTTACATGGACCTGAAAAATAAACAAACAACAACAACAAAAAACAATGTGCAATCTATCAAATACTTTGAGCATTTGCCTGCCTAGACTGCGAGGTGGGCTTTGTTTGCAGGTGCGGATTGGCCATCTGGCAATTCTGGCAACTGACAGATGGGCTGGACCATTTTTTTGTTGGGTGGGTTGGTCAAAATTGACATACACACAAATTGATTTTTTTTAAATGAAATAAAATAAAATAAAAACTATGAAAAAGATGACATGGCCGGTGGCCCATTGGCCTGTTCATTTCTCTGTTCTAATCTATAATGATCAGTGGGCAACGCCGGCCTGGTTTTCTGATAGGCTGAGTCGAGGTCACGCAAAACTCACATTCAAAGTCAATCGCGGAATCAGCAAAGAGTCCTGCTCTGACTCTCAGTCTGTCATCAGTTAGATTGTAAAAACAATGGAAATGGTGCCTACAAACAAGTAAAGTGCACTATCATCATGATTCCCGAAATGAAAGTGTCTGCCCCTGCCCCTGTGCCCTCACTGGGGCCTGCTGCTGTGATGAGTGAGCCACTCTCCTCTCCACCCAATGTCCTCAAGGGGAAAATGTGTTCTCATTGTTTAACATTTCAAAATGCAATTGCAGAAAAAAAACACAGCTTTGAAAGATTCGTCCCCTTGTCCCTGTCGAAGAGAGGAGGGTCTCAGCATTCTGTAGGTATAATATATATTTGATATGGCTTTGAGAAATTGAGCGGCGTGCACGTGAAATGCACACCAGCTATTGTGAGGGCATAGGCCTAGGGCTGGGCAATATATCAAATTAATTTGAATTCACTTTTTAGCACAATGTTCCAAATGCCTGTATCGCAAGAATCAAGGTTTTTATAATTGTTCCGTTTTTGAGCGTTTGTGTCTTTTTGGTCTCGTCTCCTTCCCACTCCACAGACACTAAGCCCCTCCTCCTTCTGTGCTGTGGGCACTGTGCACCTTCCCACTCCACAGTCACTAAGCCCCTCCTCCTTCTGTGCTGTGGGCACTGTGCACCTTCCCACTCCACAGTCACTAAGCCCTCCTCCTTCTGTGCTGTGGGCACTGTGCACCTTCCCACTCCACAGTCACTAAGCCCCTCCTCCTTCTGTGCTGTGGGCACTGTGCACCTTCCCACTCCACAGTCACTAAGCCCCTCCTCCTTCTGTGCTGTGGGCACTGTGCACCTTCCCACTCCACAGTCACTAAGCCCCTCCTCCTGCCACTCTACAACTACAAAGAGACGAAAGATCACTTCTTCCTCATTGACAACAAGTCGTTTCAACTCGCTATTTGCATTTGAGGTTTGGTCCAACGTGTTATCATGTCATACGGACACCGAAACACATTGAAACATTAGTTTACTGTAATAGAGAACTTAACCTTTGTAACGATACCCTTTTTATGTCTCAATCCCCAACATGTAGAACAGAGCAGACCCGACTCAGACCGGAGTATCAATGAACATGATTGTGGAAAATTAATGCTCCGTTTCTGTCACGCCTGGCAGCATTTATGTGCTAGCTGTCTAGTCTGTGATGTATAAATGTGCAATGAGCATAAAAATCTACATTTGTATAAGGAATTGGTAACTCGCTCTCATTCTGAGAAATAAGTATCTTCTTATACAGGTAGGCCACTTGATTTTAACATTTAAACTAAATGAACAGGCTATGTTGTTCAAACAGTTGGAGATAGCCTGGAGGGTGTATTCATAACAGTTCAACTGTTTTAAATATAAAGATCAGCTGGCTAATCTCCAGACAGAGGAACAATTATAGAGGTTGAGTTGTATCTCCAGACAGAGGAACAGTTCTAGTGGTGAGTTGTATCTCCAGACAGAGGAACAGTTCTAGTGGTGAGTTGTATCTCCAGACAGAGGAACAGTTCTAGTGGTGAGTTGTATCTCCAGACAGAGGAACAGTTCTAGTGGTGAGTTGTTGTCAGGAGAATTCTGTTCTCAATTGTTTACATAAACTATCAATCAGGCTTTGAATAATTCCCAGAGGTTGTAAAGCTCTAGTTAATGAAAAATTTGACAAAGTCCCATATCTGCAATTGGTCAGGTATTGTTTAATTCTGAATCCCAAATGAGAATTCTGAATCCCAAATGTGAACAACAGTCTTTTTATATTGTACAAGCTTTAAGCTGAATACAAATGATACAAATGCTCCACCCTCTCTATGCAATAGTACTTTCCCACAGTGCACATAGATTGGCTTATCACTTTTTGCAACATAAGTCAATCTGGACAGCTCCTAGCCGTCCCGAGGACGAGAAGGCCTCTCTTCTGTAATCTGGTTTCACAAATAATTCTAAGTTCTCCCAAATACTCCTTCTTACATTGCAAGATTGTACCACCTTGTTCCAGTCTCTATACAATGTACATTTCTAGACACACACACATAAATTGGATTCTCATTGTTTTATAACCCTATCCCTATTGCATACATTTTCAGAATGGAATATTCTTAGTCATTACTTTAACATACAAACATCCCTATCAGTTGTATCTCCAGACAGAGGAACAGTTCTAGTGGTGAGTTGTATCTCCAGACAGAGGAACAGTTCTAGTGGTGAGTTGTATCTCCAGACAGAGGAACAGTTACTGAATAGTGGTGTCAGCACTACTGCCTGCGTCTAAGTAGGGTATGTAGGGGGGTAAGTTGGCCGCTCGCACAGTGATATGGGCTGGTGTGGATAAAATTCCATGGCCGATTTCTTGTCTGAGTCCGCCCCTGGTTGTTTCACTTTGGGACTTTTCTGTTGGTTCCATTGCAACAGACAAGCATAACTAAAGACAGTAATTGACATGATTTGCAAAAGAGTTTACATCCAACAGCATAACGCATACAACTTCAACATAGCCTAATATACTGAACATGCAAATTACTTCTCTGTAGCTCCCTGTGCTGAACAACAAAGAATTTAATTTCTACATCAATCTACAGACAGGCAACCATTCCCCATACCGTGCTGTTGCTGAGGTATAAATAACAGTGATTAAAGAGAAACTTATGGGATGGGGGGGGGGAAATTCCAGCCACAGTCAGTCCCTCAACCCCACATTATTATGTAACACGACCAGCGTCCCCTTGGATACTAGCTCTAAATGAGAGAGTATGTTGGAATCGTTTCCAAATAATTTTGGCAATGGCAGCATTTCTCTCTGTTAGAAGAAGCACAGCAAACGATGGGGGAAATATTTGGCCCCCCGTGTTATTGGTTGTTTGCCATCGTTATACCAACAGTATACTAATAAACCACAGAATGGTTTTGGGTACTTGTAAATCCTACTACTAGTACTACCACAGTACCTGGTAAACTACTACTACTACTACTACCGCTACTACTAGTACTACCACTGTACCTGGTAAACTACTACTACTACTAGTACCACCCCAGTACCTGGTAAAATACTACTAGTACTACCACAGTACCTGGTAAACTACTACTACTAGTACTACCACAGCACCTGATAAACTACTACTACTACTAGTACTACCACAGTACCTGGTAAAATACTACAGGTACTACCACAGTCCCTGGTAAACTACTACTACTAGTGCTACCACAGTACCTAGTAAAATACTACTACTACTATTACTAGTGCTACCACAGTCCCTGGTAATCTACTGCTACTAGTACTACCACAGCATCTGGTAAAATAATACTACTACTATTACTAGTACTACCACAGTCCCTGGCAATCTACTACCACTAGCACTACCACAGTACCTGGCTAACTACTACAACTACTAGTGCTACCACAGTAGCTAGTAAACTACTACTACTAGTACTATCATAGTACCTGATAAACTACTACTACTACTATTACGAGTACTACCACAGTCCCTGGTAAACTACTACTACTAGTACTACCACAGTACATGATATACTACTACTACTAGTACTACTAGTACTACCACAGTACCTGGTAAACTACTACTACTAGTACTACCACAGTATCTGGTAAACTACTACTACTAGTACTACCACAGTACCTGGTAAACTACTACTAGTACTACCACAGTACCTGATAACTACTACTAGGACTACCACAGTACTTGGTAAACTACTACTAGTACTACTACAGTACCTGGTAAACTACTACTATTGCCACAGTACCTGGTAAACTACTACTATTAGTACTACCACAATACCTGGTTAACTATTACTACTACTAGTACTACCACAGTACTTTGTAAACTACTACTAGTACTACCACAATACCTGGTTAACTATTACTACTAGTAGTACTACCACAGTACTTTGTAAACTACTACTAGTACTACCACAGTACCTTTTAAACTACTACTACTAGTACTACCACAGTACCTGGCTAACTACTACAACTACTAGTGCTACCACAGTAGCTAGTAAACTACTACTACTAGTACTATCATAGTACCTGATAAACTACTACTACTACTACTACTATTACAAGTACTACCACAGTCCCTGGTAAACTACTACTACTAGTACTACCACAGTACATGATATACTACTACTACTAGTACTACTAGTACTACCACAGTACCTGGTAAACTACTACTACTAGTACTACCACAGTATCTGGTAAACTACTACTACTAGTACTACCACAGTACCTGGTAAACTACTACTAGTACTACCACAGTACCTGATAACTACTACTAGGACTACCACAGTACTTGGTAAACTACTACTAGTACTACTACTACAGTACCTGGTAAACTACTACTACTGCCACAGTACCTGGTAAACTACTACTATTAGTACTACCACAATACCTGGTTTACTATTACTACTACTAGTACTACCACAGTACTTTGTAAACTACTACTAGTACTACCACAATACCTGGTTAACTATTACTACTAGTAGTACTACCACAGTACTTTGTAAACTACTACTAGTACTACCACAGTACCTTTTAAACTACTACTACTAGTACTACCACAGTACCTGGCTAACTACTACTACTGCCACAGCACCTGGTAAACTACTACTACTAGTACTAGTACTACCACAGTACCTGGTAAACTGCTACTACTAGTACTACTAGTACTACCACAGTATCTGATACTTCTCAATCAGTCTGACTAACCGGTGCCTGTACATAGCCTCGCTACTGTTTTCACTGTCTTTTTACTGTTGTTTTTATTTCTTTACTTATCTATTGTTCACCTAATACCTATTTTTTACTTAAAAATTGCACTGTTGGTTAAGGGCCTGTAAGTAAGCATCTTCACTGTAAGGTCTACACCTGTTGTATTCGGCACACGTGACAAATAAACTTTGATTTGATTTGATAAAATGTCCAGGTTTCAAACAATTAAGGAACAGGAAAAATATAGCGATGCTAATGACAGGCCTAACCTTCTACTGGTAGATGGAAAGGCTTTCACAAAAAACCTTCTCAATTAAATGTTAACTAGCTAGCCTATATGCCTACCTGGCAGAATGATATCATGATTATTTGCATCAATCCAATGGCCATTTGTTTTGCAAACTCCATGTGTGCTACAGCAACACAATAATCAAACAGTGCTAAGTGACGGACCAGTTTAATTTAAGTGTAACTACACAAAATATCTATCTAAATCCCTTAGATTTTTCTCAGACCTCAAAACTGGTCTCCTGATGTGGTTTGAGAATTGTAGACTTAGAACATCCAGTTTAGTTTTTTTGTTTATTTATTAAAAAAGTGTCACTTTGAAAGCGAAAACATATATATTTTCTTTTACTCAGTTGACTCGTTTATCTATTTCAATAGTAGGCCTAGTATTAGCCTATTAGCCTACCTGCACAGTACAGCTTGGGTTGGCCTGACTGATACTAATACAAGTAGAATAAATACATTTAATAAGATTCATTACATATTTACATACAAGACCAGGGTCATGTTCATTAGGCCACGCAACAGAAAAACGTCCAGGTAGGCCCTTCCTACATCAGTCAATTTATTTGGTTTGGTGCCTACTGAACACAGTTCAAAGAAAGGCCTTTGTCAGCATTGCTGGGTCCTTCCTGCAGAGCTAGAGGATTTGGAGCGTTTGGGTGTCCTTGGTCCTAATGCGGGGGACGATCTAGAGGGGTGGTGCATTGCCCACGTAGCATAGCAGCTGGTGGTCCGGCGTAGCGTACGGACAGAGGTGTCAGGGGAAAGACTGGCCTTTGAGGTGGTGCCGTGCGTGGAGGTCCAAGCTATTTTCTGGATGCTACAGAAAGAGAGAACGAAAGAGAGAAAGAGAGAGGGGGAGAGATGGAGAGATGGGGAGAGAGAGAGAGAGAGAGAGAGAGAGAGAGAGAGACACGGAGAGAGAGCTTTCTTACAGTGAGCTAGTGTGTGGGAGACTGGTGAGGTAGACAGAGGCTGCCATTGAGGAGTAGAGAGACTTTGCAAATGATTAACATGAACTCTAAAGAGCTATTTGTGTGTGTGTGTGTGTGTGTTTACCTGCTGTATTGGCAGCAGTAGGGCCTCTCCTGTGTGTGTGTGTGTGTTTACCTGTTGTAGGGCCAGTACTGGCAGCGGTAAGGCCTCTCCTGTGTGTGTGTGTGTGTGTGTGTGTGTGTGTGTTTACCTGTTGTAGGGCCAGTACTGGCAGCGGTAAGGCCTCTCCTGTGTGTGTGTGTGTGTGTGTGTGTGTTTACCTGTTATAGGGCCAGTACTGGCAGCGGTAAGGACTCTCCTGTGTGTGTGTGAGCGGGAGTGCTGGCGCAGGGGTCTGCTGTCAATGAAGGCGTAGGGACACTGAAAGGCTTCTCACCTACAGGTAAATACAGTAGATATTGATAGGTCAGAGATCACATATACAATAAATATTGTAAATATGGTACTGGAACTGACCCTGTATATAGTATGTTTACTTACTTTCTCGTGTTCTTCTTATTTCTTATTTGTATTTCTCGTGTGTTTTTGTTCTACCTTAAGTTATTTTTAGTATTGTACTAGTGACATTAAAACTTCAAACTTGTACCTTTTATCACATATTGACAGAACATTATGGGTGGCTCAGAATCAGTCAATCAATCAATCAAATCTATTTATAAAGCCCTTTTTACATCAGCCGATGTCACAAAGTGCTATACAGAAACCCAGCCTAAAACGTCAAACAGCAAGCAATGCAGATGTAGAAGCACGGCGGCTATGAAAAACTCCCTAGAAAGCCAGGAACCTAGGAAGAAACCTAGAGAGGAGCCAGGCTCTGAGGGGTGGCCAATCCTCTTCTGGCGGTGCCACGTGGAGATTATAACAGTACATGGCCAAGATGTTCAAACGTTCATAGATGACCAGCAGGGTCAAATATTAATAATCACTGTGGTTGTCGAGGGTGCAACAGAGGGTGCAACAGGTCATCACCTCAGGAGTAAATGTCAGTTGGCTTTTCATAGCCGAGCATTCAGAGTTTGAAACTACAGGTGCGGTAGAGAGAGAGAGAGTCGAAAACAGCAGGTCTGAGACAAGGTACAGTAGCACGTCCGGTGAACAGGTCAGGGTTCTATAGCCGCAGGCAGAACAGTTGAACATGTTTGTTTTTTACTCGTCTCTACAGGGGGTCTTTAAAGCCAAGTACAACAATGTGACTGTGGCCCTCAAGGACGGGTTGGGAACTCTGCACTCCTAGAATAGTAGGAAACCCCTATTTTAAACCCAAAGCTACTGTCGATAACTGTTTTATTTGGCCAGAGTAGGTAGCTACTTAATAATGGGGTTTCAATGCCAGATTTGGCTGCTCCCGAGTGGCACAGCGGTCTAAGGCACTGAATATCAGTGTTAGACGTGTCACTACAGCACACCCTGGTTCAAATCCAGGCTGTATCACAACTGGCTGTGATTGGGTGGCACACAATTGGCCCAGTGTCATCTGGGTTTGGCTGGAGTAGGCCGTCATTGTAAATAACAATTTGTTTTTAATTGACTTGCCCAGTTAAATAAATAAATAACATAAAAATGCTGCTATTACCCTCTTGGCCACATGATAAGCAGTGTATAAGAAGGGCTCCTATTATGGGATTCAGTAGCTTTCCAACAATCAACAACAAACATGTTTGTTCAGAAACAAACTGCTTATCTCATATTACTTGCTCTGTTGCCCAGTGCATCCCAATTCCTAAAAGAAATGTCTACAAAATGTTGTAAATATTGGTGTCTGCTTTCTTGCAAGTTTCTCGAGGGGGCCTGGCCCCACTTTAGGAAAATATCTAGGAAAAACAATGCATTCTACTAAATATTGTGTTTTCGATGTACATATCATGTCAGTGGAATGGAACATTGGCCTATATGGGATGAACATTCCAGTCTTCAACCCCATGGCATATTATGTAACCTCATTGGTGTTACCATGGCCACAGCTCTCAAAGCACTTGCTGAGACAGAATGTGTGGGAAAGGTTCTGTAATAGAATTGGGCCACAGCGACATTTCCCCCCCTTGGTAAGAACCAGCGAACAATGGGAAAATGTTTGAGGGTCCAGTTACTCCTCCGACAGTGTTCACAGGTTTTTGCATGTTCAGCTTTTCTGTACAAAAAAACTCCACAAAAAGTCTACAATAAAACGTCTGACACATCGTTTCAAAAACAGACACACGTCTGATATCTACAAGCCACACACACAGTAATGTGCCTTACTACTACACATGTCATGAATAACACTAGTACCAGGGAGTGCGTGTGTGTGTGTGTCACTCTGGATAAGAGCATCTGCTAAATTACACAAATGTAAAAAAGTGTGTGTACGTGTATGTATCCTTGTGCTGACTACAGTACCAGTTACTGTAGGATGATTGGTCTAAAAACATGACCTGGGTGAACACAGAGGTGCTGTACCAGTGAGGCCTTGAACCGGGTGCTTGAAGTGGCAATGGGGACACTCAACTGGCTTGTCGCCTGTTGCACGTCCATGTGGTGGAGAACTTCCTGTCATGGCTCATTGAGATGTATTCATCACATGGTCATACTTTAAATGAACTCCAAACGATGAAGGGTTTTTTAAGCACTACTGTACATCAATGCTTCACCAATTGTGTTTAGATTAGGCCTAAAAGTTTGTAGTTTGTATACCAATGGGGTTTTCTCTATGTATGTCTCTCTCAACACACACTGTAGCATTTATTTGATATTTGATGGTCCTAGAGTGTGTTACGCGTCATTCCGGTTGAGTTTTACATCCCATTTTGTTTTTTTTGTGATCAATTGTATTTTGAAAGTGTATAGTGTATGGTCTGAAAAAAATAAAAATGATGAGTCAACAGACAAAGCATCTGTGATTGGCTTGAGGCTTGAGGGCCATAAAGGGCATACAAGTCCTGTGTGGCTCAGTTGGTAGAGCATGGCACTTGCAATGCCAGGGTTGTGAGTTTTGATTCCCACGGCGGAACAGTACGAATGGAAAAAAATGTATGCACTCACTACTGTAAGATGCTCTTGTCATGATCTCCCACAAAAAAAACTGAACTCTGACCCCTTGTGGTAAAATGGGTTATTGACACCTCTGAGTGACTACCTGTTGCAAAGGGAAGGGAACTCTTTACTCCTCCTCTTTCTGCCCCTCGTCCTCCTCTCTGTTCCTTCTTCTCGTCTGCTTCAGACTCCTCTTCTTCCTCGGTTGGCACCACTTTTCTGGCTCCACTCCTTGGAGGTCTTGTGGGTAATTGTTTTCGTGGGTGAACTTCCTCGAAAGCGCGCAGGTGAGTTGAAGAGGGGAACGTTGAAATTGGCAATCTGCAGTTCAAACAACAACAAATCAGATACCCTGCCATTGTTTTGGTAAACAACTGAGGGATGAATGGGAGAAATACAGCCAATCTCAAATTCATGAGCAGAGCCATTAATGCAAGGACCTACCACCCATTATATTAAATGGTTAAAAAATATAAAATATAAAATGTTTGTTTTCAATTACATTGTTTACAAAAAAAATGGGAAATAAAAATTAGATGTTGGGTGCTGATTGGATATGACAGTTGTTAAGCTCATGAGGCATTTTTTATAAGTTATATTCTTTAAGAATCAATGGGTATATTATTACTTTAAAAGTCCAAAATGGAAGTACCAAATTGCAGATTTCCCACTTTAATATTCAAAAACGAATAGTTTATATAATTAACTGACTCAACTGTGTTCAAACACCAACTTGTGAAAATTCATCAGAATAGATTTGATACAGTAGCCAACAAGAGCCCTGTTCAAATTATTTAGAAGTGCATCTTTCCTGGAAGCCATGTGGCGGAGCCCTTGTGTCATCTAATCAGTGATTACTTCACAGAAAGGAGGAAGGAAATATGAATTTTTACTGAATTCAAATAGGGCCTATGTCCAGACCAAATGCTTGTAAATATTTTGGGTGCACACAATGAGAAGGTTGGTTTGGTGCTTTGGGGTCTATGGTGCAAGGAGGGGCTATGGTGCAGGGAGGGGCTATGCTGCAGCGATGGGCTAAGTTGCGGCGAGGGGCTATGGTGCAGGGACGGGCTATGGTGCAGGGAGGGGCTATGGTGCAAGGAGGGGCTATGCTGCAGGGATGGACTATGGTGCAGCGATGGGCTAAGTTGCGGCGAGGGGCTATGGTGCAGGGAGGGGCTATGGTGCAGGGAGGGGCTATGGTGCAGGGAGGGAACAGGTAAGCCACCTAGACAACATGGGTGCTTAGTCCACCCGCGTCTGTCAGTCAGTCTGTCCCCAAAGGCTTTAAGTTCTGAAAGAATATGTTTGTGCAGCATATCTGGAAGAGAGACATGGGACAAGGGGGTAAAACAAATATACATTTATAGAATCTATATTAGTGTAAATGTATTTGTTTTCATCTCTGAACAATGTCAACGTTAGGTGGAATATAGACAGTCGGGTAAAATTGGGATAAAACTAGTGCAGGCTCTCAGCACCGATGGGAGTTGAGACAGTGCAGGCACATGAAGCATTGTTGAGGGCTCCGCTGTCGGCTGTGGTGCCTCCGCTCGTAGGCATCCTTGGATTTGACACTACGGAACTTCCAGGGACAAACCTGGCAGGCGTGGGGCCTGGAGCCCCTCTCCCACCCGCCGCCTTCTCTTCAACCCGCCTCCTCTTCCCATGGGCCCTCCAGTGGCGCTCCATCTCCTCCACCTGAACGAATGCACTTGTGTCACGAGAATTTTGTTCTCAATTGTTGTCATAAACTATCAATCAGGCTTTGAATAATTCCCAGAGGTTGTAAGGATCTAGTTAAAGAAGAACTAGACAAAGTCCCAAATCTGCAATAGGTCAGGTTGTTTATTCATGAGAATTCTGAACTCCAAGTGTGAACACAGTCTTTTTATATTGTACAAGCTATAAGTTGAAGACAAATGGGCTCCACCCCTCTCTAGGAAACAGTACTTTTCATGGCTTATCACTTTCTGCAACATAATTAAATCTGGACAGTTCCTATCCGTGCCTCCCTTCCTGGAGATGGGGTAGGCCCCTTCTCTGTATTTTGGTGTCACAAGGATCCCTTTGTTCTCTCAAATACCCTCGTCTTACATTGCAAGATAGTACCACCATGTTCTAGTCTCTATACATTTCTAGACACACACATCAATTGGATTATCATTGTCTTATAACCCTATCCCTATTGCATACATTTTCAGGGTGAGAATATTATTAGTCATTACTTAAACATACAAATTTCCCTATCAACTTGAAGCCCCAATCCCCATCGTGGCATTTCAGGTGGCCCTCAAGCAAGTGTTTGGAGGTCAGTGCGGAGCGGCAGAGGACGCAGGACAGTGACCTTAACTGCTTGGGGCTGTGAGGAGGTGGTGACTGCTGCTCCTGAGGCTGGAGCACTTTGTCATCCAGGGAGGTGTCCAACTCCATGCCCTCTTGCCCGATGGGAGTTGAGGCAAGTTGGGTACCCGCTCGGCATGAGAGGCCCTTGTTGGCTGTGGAGATGCGAAAAAAGCCCTGGTCATGACGTGAGCTGACTGGGCCATTTCCTCATCCTTGGCCTCAGGCTCGTTCACCACCACCGAGCCAATTAGACAGGACAGGTTGATGGAGCCGGCTGCGTCCAATAGGAACACGCTCTCCTTACTAGTCCATCATTCTATCCTCTTGACCTTAATTTTCACTGCATCTGAAACACAAGTCCCCCCCTAGAAAATGTTTATCTTACCTCACAGGTCTATGCAACGTGTAGGCTCACATCCGAGTTGGAGCTCAGGGCCATGTCACATGACCCGGGATCGATATTGGGCAGTATGCCATACATGGACAGCAGGAAGGACATGTGCTCCAAGCCCATATGATCTATCTGGTCATCATCAGCATCCTTTGAGCCAGAATAGAGGTCAACCTCCAGGTTTTTAGCCCGGGGAGCCATTTTGGACCAGTTCAACTCCAAACCCTACATCCACCTCTAGGCCATGGACCTTCTCAAGACAGGGTCTCCTAAGTCTTGTCTCTCCAGTACGTGTGTGTGGATGCTGGTGAACTGGCACACTCTGCAGCTGTACACTTCGACCAGGTCTTATTAGCATGGGCGGGACTTTCAATTTTATTGGCTGTTCCCTCCTTGTGACCCTGTTGGAGTCGTGTCCAACCGGGTCATCAGGAGAGATCATCCAATCGGGAAGAAGAAAATGGACTACTTCAAAATGGAGATTGCCTCGTTGACGCTGCCCATGCACTCACAGACGTCATAATGGGAACTACACAGAGATGCTTTCTCTATCATTCTCTATGGGCAGTCTAGACAGGTGAGTTCAGGTAGGGTAGACAGAGCAAGTGTTTGGTGGTTGCATCCCTGTTCCACTTTATGTTAATATTTTAATGTTTGCAAATACACCCAGTTGTATTTATGCAAATGAGGAGCATATAATTTTCTTTATTTTATAAAGAAAATAGAAATACTTGATAAAATAAGAACATTTATATATGAGTGCAGTCTAAGAAAAAATAGTGACATTTGACAATAAATTGAATACCTGAATTCACACCAAAATCCCTGAACTCATTATTTGTCTGTGGCAGTAAAATGTTTTATGTGCTATAACTCACACAAACTGGGTGGTTTGAGTCCTGAATGCTGATTGGCTGAAATATTTAAGCAATAAAGCCCAAGGGGTTGTGGTATATGGCCAAGGGCTGTTCTTATGTACGACGCAGCGCTGAGTGCCTGGATACAGCCCTTAGCCGTGGTATATTGGCCATATACCACAAACCCCAGAGGTGTCTTATTGCTATTATACATTGGTTACCAACTAATTAGAGCAGTAAAAATTATTGTTTTGTCATACCCGTGGAATACGGTCTGATATACCACGGATTTCAGCCAATCAGCCTTCAGGTCTCGAACCACCCAGTTTAAAACAGACCAAATACCAGGGGTATCCTCTAATTATGTTATAACCAGTTTATAATAGCAATACTGCGCCTTCGGGGTTTGTTATATACTGTATGGCCAATATACCACGGCTAAGGGCTGTAAACACTGAATGAGCTGGAATATGCAATTTTTCTAATAATGATTTGTCTACTCACCACTAACATTACATTTGTTAAAACATCTTGTCAGTCATCACCAGAAGTTTCATGTAGCTAGCTCGCCAGCTAATGTTAACATAGACTTACAGTCCATAGTTAGTTCGACTATCCGACAATGATGTCCCCGTTATGTCAGCCATGAGTACATGTTTACACTATGAAATGTAAATATGTCCGATTCCGAAACCAACTGGATCCAAGCATGCAAATTGAGCCAACCCATGCTGACTTTTTAGGGACCACTGTCAATGGTATGTTTAGTTTCTGTGCAGTAAATTACTTATTGTCTTATTGAAACATTTTATGTAATAAGTCATTGTATAATAGTTTGTAAAATGAAAGTATACGCAAAAAGAAGATTAATTCTTTCGAAATCTCTCATATAGGGGATACAGACAAAAAAACTTTAAAGACAGCGCTTTGGTTTGTCTCGCTTTCCTATCCATTGCGCATGTCCAAAGTAAATGATGGGTATTCGATTACGCTGATCTGCGGGGCACCGGGGAGGAGCTCCTACTCAACTCGAACAGTAATCTGTGCCGCTCGGTCATTTTGTCAACAAGGTAGCATGGTGCATCGTCCAGAAACATAAAACATGTATGTTCCATACATTTTGGGAGGAATTTCCCATGCAATCACTTTTGCATGGGAAAACACAGACTCCTACTAATTACAACACGTGCTAAATTACAACACATATGTTTTGAACCGACTTCGTCTTGGGCTTTGAACGGGACGTCTGGCTCACTCCCGGGAGGCAGCCAGTTCCACATCGAATGCAACCGAACTTTTAGTTAATGCGAAACCCGCTTTTCCACCGGGCGACTGGGCGAGATCAATCAAACCCCCTCACTGAAGATGGCTGCGGTTGACTGTATAACGTTAACTGGTGACAGCGAGAAAAAACAAGCGTAAGAAATGTTTAAATTGTGTTTTAGGTAGCTAAAATGTATAGTTTTCGCTATGGGTTATTCTGCGTGTGGTCATAACCGGTTATTGTTAAATAAAAAAACAGTCTTATACACGCGTCGTTAGCGCTAGCCAGCCAGCTAGTTGGCTAGCTTACAAGCCTATGTCATAGTAATGAAACTCGGGAGAAATAGTGGACAAGATTAGCGGAGACCCCCAGCCGTTTACTCTATTCAGGAGCTAGCCCATCTGATTCAACTTGCCAATCATCAAGCCCCTGACTAGCTCATTTAATCAGGTGTGCTTGTTCAGGCTGCAACAAAATTGTGAAACGACTTGGGGTCCCCAAGGAAAGGTCTGAGAAACACTCAAGTTGAACAACTAGTTGTTGTAGAATAAACCAGCAGTAGTTGTCAAATGAACCGATTACCATGGAGCATTCCAGTTACTTAATCATTACATTACTTAATCAATCATCCCATATCCTGTCTTGTGCAGGGGAGAGAAAGCAGAGAGTGGCAATGAAGAGGAAAACCAGGACCTGTCAGAGGATGAAGGAGGCGCCTGGAAGGCAGAGGCCAGTTCGTCGAAGCTCATCGTCGGCGGGACCACGGCCAAGACCAAGAAAAAGAAACCCAAGCACCGCAGGAAACACAAGAGACACAAGCAGTCTTCACCTGAGGACAAGGAGCGGCGCCACAAGCACCGGCACAAGCACAAAAAGAACAAGCGTAAAGACAGCCCCTTGACTGACGGCCTCCCGGCCGGTGGCAACAACAACACTTTCCCATACTCTTCCTCCGCCAAGCCGCCGAGACTGGAAGACGACGAGATGGCGCTTCTGGAGGAGCTGGAGAAACAGAGGGCCCTGATCCAAGCCGAGCTAGACAGTGAAATGACTGAGGGGGGCAGTGGGGTACAGTCGGGCATGGGGCTCATACTCCAGGGATACCACTCTGGGGAGGAGGAGGATGGGGAGATTCAGGTGGAGAGGGTGTGCAACGGGCAGCACTTGCGGAGAGGGGCAACGTGGCCCGGGGCTGGCTCAGGCTCGCAGACTGCTAAAGACACAGGTAGAGTCCAACGAGAGTCGACAGACGCCGGCAAAGCTAAGCAGAACAATCCCAATAAAAATGGCAGGAAGAGAAAGATTGAAGGAAAGACCAAGGATCAGATGAGAGGACTGAGCACGTCCAGGGATAGAGACAGCAGGAGACATTCCAGGAGTGCGGATTGCTTCAAGGAAAGGGCACGGGCGCCCAAGTCTCCTCCTGGCACTAGCAAGCAGCCTTCCCTGCCGGCTCACAGCAGAGAGACCCAAAACCAGGACAAACACAAGAAGGCGATCAAGTCCCCCGCCAAGGACGCTTCCTCTGGGATTGAGAACTGCTCTCCTGGCCTACGAGGGAGGCCGCCAGGCCCCGCCTCCCAGCTGCAGCGCAGCAAGTCCCCATCACAGTGCCGGGACCCCCGGGCCGCCTCCTCGGGTCCCCAGGGAGCCGAGCGACGGGCCAGGTCACCGCCACCACCCAAAGGGGGCCACCCACGCTCCCCGGAAGGTCAAAAGAGAGAGGTGGACCGACTGAGACTCTCACCTGGCAGGTCAGAACATTGTTTGGCCTAATGTCGATTCCAAACACACACACACACACGCGCATCACAAATAAAATCATCCAAGTTGATGAGTTAAGACATTTGGCCTTTTGTGTTTAATACAGATAACCAGACAATTTTGTTTTCAAGGAGGAGATGCATCTTCTCTCAACCAGGTACAGGGTCCACAAATTAATTTACTGGTAACATATTGTGACAAACCATTAGGTCCGGGGTTGTCACTCTCCCGCTGGGATAGACCATGAGCATTGGGATGGGAAGCCTGTATTCATTAGTTCACACTGTAGAGAAACGGTTTGCAATGAATAGTAGTGTTCCTTATGGGGCAAATGTAGCTTAGTCCCTCTGCGTTTCAGCTGGTTGCTTCCGCTTGGTTTCTAGTGAATACGGTGGTGTTAGACACCACACCGAGGATGGTTAAGGGCTCACATTTTAAAACCACGTCTCAGTTAAAATAATAATAATCGTCACATATACTGGATAGGTGCAGTGAAATGTGTTGTTTTACAGCGTCAGCCGTAGCAGTACGATAGGTGCATGGAAATGTGTTGTTTTATGGGGTCAGCCGTAGCAGTACGATAGGTGCATGGAAATGTGTTGTTTTATGGGGTCAGCCGTAGCAGTACAATAGGTGCATGGAAATGTGTTGTTTTATGGGGTCAGCCGTAGCAGTACAATAGGTGCATGGAAATGTGTTGTTTTATGGGGTCAGCCGTAGCAGTACAATAGGTGCATGGAAATGTGTTGTTTTATGGGGTCAGCCGTAGCAGTACGATAGGTGCATGGAAATGTGTTGTTTTATAGGGTCAGCCGTAGCAGTACGATAGGTGCAGCGAAATGTGTTGTTTTACAAGGTCAGCCATAGTAGTACAGCTCCCCTGGAGCAAATTAGGGTTAAGTGCTTTGCTCAAGGGCACCTAGACAGATTTTTCACCTTGTCTGCTTGGGTATTTGAAACCGGTGACTTTTCAGTTACTAGCCCAACGCTCTAATTGCAAGTTGACAGCTGCTTTATCCAGTATTTATTTTATTTATTTAACGTTTATTTAACTAGGCAAGTCAGTTAAGAACAAATTCTTATCTATAATGACGGCCTACCAAAAGGCAAAAGGCCTCCTGCGGGGACGGGGGCCTGGGATTAAAAATATAAATATAGAACAAAACACACATCACAACAAGAGAGACACAACACTACATAAAGAGAGACCTAAGACAACAACATAACAAGGCAGCAAAACATGACAACACAGCATGGTAGCAACACAACATGGTAGCAGCATAAAAACATGGTGCAAACATTATTGGGCAAAGTCAACAGCACAAAGGGCAAGAAGGTAGAGGCAACAATACATCATACAAAGCAGCCACAACTGTCAGTTAGAGTGTCCATGATTGAGTCTTTATAAGGGTCTATCAGCAGAATCTGAAGCAGATAAAAGCCACGAAGAAGAAAGGAGTGCTGACGTAAGACCAGTACTTAATTGCCATGTGGAAGATGGCTTGTGTCATCGTGCCGCAATATTCCCATCCAAACATAGTCCAGTTTACATCATCAACGCAGCGAATCGTGTCCAAATCACACACCCTTTTTAGGTAATGCATGGAGAACATTGAATGTGTAACCCCTTGTCCTGTTGCTGCGGGACATTCAGGATGCGGAGCCAGGACGAAGCAGGGGGCCGCAGGGATGCCAGCGCAGCTCTAGGTGCCCGGCGACGGCTCAGCCGCTCACCATTCAGGCGGAGGTGTTGCTCTCCCAGGAGACGCAGCAGGTCTCCATTCAGGAGGAGGTGGGTGGAGGTACTTTTGTCCCCATATGTCTGATAACTGTACTATCCCCGCCTGTGTTGTGTATATGTGTTGTTTTACAGGATCAGCCGTAACATTACGATAGGTGCAGTGAAATGTGTTGTTTTACAGGATCAGCCATAGTAGTACGGCGCCCCTGGAGCAAGTTAAGGTTATTTGCCTTGTTCAAGGGCACATTGACAGATTTTTCCCCTTGATGGCTCGGGTATTCGAACCAGCAAACATTCGGTTACTGGCCCAACGCTCTAACCGCTAGTTTACCTGCCGCCCTAATCATGTTTTTCTTCCAGATTCAATAGTTTATACAGTGCATTCGGGAAGTATTCAGACCCCTTGACTTTTTTCACATTTTGTTACATTACAGCCTTATTCTACAATGGATCAAATAAAATACAAATTATCAATCTACACACAATACCCCATAATGACAAAGCAAAAACAGGTTTTTATAAATGTTTGCACATTTATATCAATATTCAGACCCTTTCACTCAGTATTTTGTGGAAGCACCTTTGGCAGCGATTACATCTTCAAATTTTCTTGGGTATGATGCGACAAGCTTGGCACACCTCTATTTGGTGAGTTTCACTTATTCTTCTCTGCAGATCCTCTCAAGCTTTGTCAGGTTGGATGGGGAGTGTCGTTGCACAGTTATTTTCAGGTCTCTCCAGAGATGTTTGATCGGGTTCAAGTCCAGGCTCTGGCTGGGCTCAAGGACTTTCGGAGACTTGTCCTGAAGCCACTCCTGTGTTGTCTTGGCTGTGTGCTTAGGGTTGTTATCCTGTCTGAAGGTGAACCTTCACCCCAGTCTGAGGTGCTAATCTGTTCCAGAGAGCTTTTCATCAAGGATGTCTCTGTATGTTGCTTCGTTCATCTTTGCCTCGAACCTGACTAGTCTCCCAGTCCCTCCTGCTGAAAAACATCCCACAGCATGATGCTGCCACCACAATGCTTCACCGTAGGGATGGTGCCAGGTTTCCTCTAGACATGACACTTGGCATTCAGGCCAAAGAGTTCAATCTTGGTTTCATCAGACCAGATAATCTTGTTTCGTATGGTCTTAGAGACCTTTAGGTGCCTTTTGGCAAACTCCAAGCGGGCTTTCTTACTGAGGAGTTGCTTCCGTCTGGCCACTCTACCATAAAGGCCTGATTGGTGGAGTGCTGCAGAGATGGTTGTCCTTCTGGAAGGTTCTCCCATCTCCACAGAGGAACTCTGGAGCTCTGTCAGAGTGACCATCGGGTTCTTGGTCACCCCCCTGACCAAGGCCCTTCTCCCTTGAGTTTTATATTTACAGTTCTTTAAAGTAGCTACCCTTTGCCTTGATGACAGCTTTGCACACTCTTGGAATTCTCTCAACCAGCTTCATGAGGTAGTCACCTGGAATGCATTTCAATTAACTTGTTAGGGAGTGGCAGCTGAGGGGTCGGTTTTGGAGAGCCTGGCATGCCCAAAGTAAAATGCCTCCCCTTCAGGCCCAGAAAATAGGATATGCACATATTTGGTACCATTGGATAGGAAACTCTCTGAATTTT
Source organism: Brachymystax lenok tsinlingensis (assembly GCA_030435695.1). NCBI lineage: Eukaryota > Metazoa > Chordata > Actinopteri > Salmoniformes > Salmonidae > Brachymystax > Brachymystax lenok. The sequence goes on along the minus strand of CM059801.1, from coordinate 35,564,611 downwards.
CCAAAACTGTTAACCATTTGTCTGTGAGTAAAACAGAACGCATATAGCAGGCGAAACCCCGAGGAATGTCTGTTCTGGAAAAAGTGATTTTGACACATTGCTCATTTGGGAACCCCTCCCTCATGAAAATGACCATATAAGGGCATATGAATGCAGTACCCATCGCTTCCTTTAGATGTCAACAGTCTGGAGACAGTGTAAGTTTTCATTTTGGATGAATTAGACCAGAGAATAAGAGCAAACCAGGAAGTGTATCTTTTATGTCAACAGTACTAGCGCTAGCGCCGACAAGTCGCAAGAGTGTCTTTTTACCGTCGTTATCGATCAGTTTATATTCGGTTGATTTATAATAGTAAATATACGTAAAAGTGTTCCTAAGGATACATTTAAAACTATGTTTGATTGTTCTTGGACAAGTTTATAGGTATAAGATGAACGTGTTCGTCACGCTTTCAATGGAGGAGTGGAGGCTGTCGTTTCTGATTATAACGCGCGAACCAAATGGAGGATTTATGGATAAAATACATTACTTTTTCTAACAAAAGAACCATGGATTGTCTTCGTTGGACACTTAGGATGACCTCAGCAGCAGTTCTACAACAGGTAATTGATTTGTTTTCGCTGTGAAATGTGTTATGTGTGTGCCATGAAGGCTAATCAATTCATGGCTATGGGAAAAATATGTGAGGTGCTACCCTCAAACAATCAAATGTGGTGCTTTCGCCGTAAAGCCTTTTTGAAATCTGACAACGCTGTGATATTGCCAAGAAACAGAGCTTTTGATGAGTATGGAACACTTGTATATTGGTGGATGTTTAATAATTCAACTTTTGGATTTTGAATTTGGCGCCTTACATTTCACCTGGTAGTGTCGGGAGCAGCCCGCTAGCGCCCCAGTGATCCCTGAGAAGTTAACAGGTGTTTTGTTAATTTGTGGAATTTCTTACCTTCTTAATGCGTTTGACCCAATCTGTTGTGTTGTGACAAGGTACGGGTGATATACAGAAGCACTATTTGGTAAAAGACCAAGTCCATATTATGGCAAGAACAGCTCAAAAAAGCAAAGAGAAACAACAGTCCATCATTATTTTAAGACATGACGGTCAGTCAATCCAGAAAATTTCTAGAACCTTTTAATGTTTCGATAAGTGCAGTCGCAAAAACCATCAAGCGCTATGATGAAACTAGCTCTCATGAGGACTGCCACAGGAAAGGAAGACCCAGAGTTACCTCTGCTGCAGAGGACAAGTTAATTTATAGTTTCCAGCCTCAGAAATCGACAATTAACTGCACCTCCGATTGCAGTCCAAATAAATGCTTCACAAAGTAACAGACACATCTCGACATCAACTGTTCAGATCAGACTGTGTTAATCAGGCCTTCATAGTCGAATTGCTGCAAAGAAAACACTACTAAAGGACACCAATAAGAAGAAGAGACTTGCTTGGGTGAAAAAACACGAGCAATGGACATTAGACTGGTGGAAATCTGTCCTATGGTCTGATGAGTCCAAATGTGCAATTTTAGGTGCCAACCGCCATGTCCACCTGTCCACCACTTGGTCTTTTAGAATTCAAGGCACACTTAACCAGCATGGCTACCACAGCATTCTGCAGCGATACGCCATCCCATCTGGTTTGCACTTAGTTGGACTATCATTTGTTTTTCAGCAGTACAATGACCCAAAACACACCTCCAGGCTGTGTAAGGGCTATTTGACCAAGAAGGATTGCTGCATCAGATGACCTGGCCTCCACAATCACCCGTCCTCAACCCAATTGAAATGGTTTGGGATGAGTTGGACCGCAGAGTGAAGGAAAAGCAGCCAACAAGAGCTCAGCATATGTTGGAACTCCTTCAAGACTGTTGGTAAAGCATTCCAGGTCACTTCCTTATGAAGCTGGTTGAGAGAATGCCAAGAGGGTGCAAAGCTGTCATCAAGGCAAAGGGTGGCTACTTTTAAGAATCAAAAATATTTTTAACACTTTTTTTGGTTTCTACATGATTCCATATGTGTTATTTCATAGTTTTGATGTCTTCATAATTCTACAATGTCGAAAATGGTAAAAATGAGTCGGTATGTCCTTACTTTTGACTGGTAGTGTGTGTGCGCCTTTCCAAATCATGTCCAATCAATTGAATTTACCACAGGTGGACTCCAATCAAGCTGTGAAAACAGGATGCACCTGAGCTCAATTTCGTGTCTCATAGCAAAGGGTCTGAATACTTATGTAAATAAGGTATTACTGTTTTTTTATTAATACGTTTGCTAAAATGTGTAAACCTGTTTCCGCTTTGTCATCGTGGGATATTGTGTGTAGATTGATGAGGATTTTTTATATATACATTTTAGAATAAGGCTGTATCGTAACAAAAATGTGGAAAAAGGTAAGGGGTCTGAATACTTTATTAATGCACTGTATCATTAATTGAAATGACCATTGAACATCGGGAAATCTTACATATTCCACCTGGCTTTTTGCTTTTCTTTCCTGTGACTCTAATACGTAGGTCATTGGATCGGGACAGGGTGGGACGGAGGCCTCAGTGGGGTTCCAGAACCCAGGAGGGGAGACAGAGACTGAGCCGGGACAGAGAGGACAAGTTCAAGGGCAGCCTCTCGGAGGGAATGAAGGCTGACAAGGAGGACTCTGAAGATGAAGAAGTGTAGGCAGTTCACTTGGGATTTCATTTTAGTTGCTTACTGTTTACCTCCGACGTGTTGAATGGATGGTTCATACACAAATGATACAACATTAATCCATTTCAATGTCGTTAGTGTAAATCACACACCATTTTTAGCGTTTTAAGCTTTTGTCTATGGGTATGGGGTGGACGACCACGTGGTCTGTGTGCGTTGACGTGGTTTGTCCTGTAATAGGCTGGAAGATTACGACGTGGATGAGGACGACGAGGAGGCTCTCATCGAACACAGGAGGCTACAGCGTCTTGCCATCGTCCAGGTGGGTAAAAAGACATTTGACATCATCATCATCCACTCTGCACTGACCTAACTTAACCAGAGCCACACAGCCATTTTGCTACAATTATGTATTTTAACCTTTCTTTATTGGCTATTGTCATACACAGCATGCAAACATGATACACACAGCCGTTTTGATTGTTAGTTCAACAATTTGAATGGCGTTGGACCCTGTGTGCAGTGCCTATACTCTGGCCATTCCCCTAATCCCAGGTTTTGTGTTGCTTCCACATGCTTAGTGCCAAGGGAGTCAATCAAAATGCTTAATGGCACTCCCACCTTTTCATTGGCTGATCAGGTCCTGGTCTGTTGATCACATTAGTTTCTGAGCGTTGTGTAAGAGGACTACACCGGTAGGCAGGAAGAGGGAGGGAGGGCAGTGTCCACCAACCTCGCTCCCTCTCTCGCCATCTCTCTCCCTGTCCACCAACAACCAGAATTCCTGTAGGCCCTTCCCTCCCAGCACACCACTAAGAATACCAATAATTATGAGATGATTTTGTATGGACAGTTTTACAATTTTATGATTTAGACGGGTGCAAATTTTCAAATGTGTCATGTTTATAATCACTGGAGAATACACTGGATGAGCTCCGTTTTGGGACTATCCTATCAACGTGATCTGGAGTACTGTAATATCCTATGTGGTGTGTCTCTTTTGTTAACAGCTGGTGCGCGATCTGTAATGTTAAGGAAGTCTTGAGGTTCCGCTCGACGGCATTAGAATACCTCGGGATAAGCTGCAAACCATACTATTTGCATAAGTTCTCATACATTTTTTTTTTCGTAGCTGTGTATTTACCACCACAAACCGATGCTGGAACTAAGACCGCACTCAACGAGCTGCGTAGGGCCATAAGCAAATATGAAAATGATCACCCAGGTGCCGGTGGTCCTAGCCTGTGATTTTAATGCAGAGAAACGGAAATCAGTCTTACCTAATTTCTACCAGCATGTCACCTTTGCAGCTAGATCACCCTTACTCCACACAGAGAGACGCATAATAAGCTTGGCCATCATTTGGCAAAAACCTCAAAAAGGAATGACCAGTGACGCCCTCAATACGGAAGTGGTTCGATGAAGCGGATGCTAAGTTACAGGACTGTTATGCTAGCACAGACTGAAGTATGTTCCGGGAGTCATCCGATGGCATGGAGGAGTTTACCACATCAGTCATCGACTTCATTAATAAGTTAATCAGCGGTGTCGTCCCCACAGTGACCGTACGTACATATCCCAACCAGAAGCCATGGATTACAGGCATCTCCCGCACTGAGCTAAAGGCTACGCTCTCCGACGAACCATCAAACAGGCAAAGCATCAATACAGGACTAAGATCGAATAATACTACACAGGCTTTGATACTTGTTGGATGTGGCTGGGCTTGCAAACTATCACGGATTACAAAGGGAAACCCAGCAACTAACTGCCCAGTGACACCAGACGATCTAAATGCCTTCTATGCTCATTTCTAAGCAAGCAACACTGAACCATGCATGAGAGCACCAGAGATGGCCAGACGGATTACCAGGACACGTACTCAGAGCGCGCACAAAAACACACACTACATACAGTGGCAAGAAAAAATATGTGAACCCTTTGGTATTACCTGGATTTCTGCATAAAATTGTCATAAGAAGTCACAACAATGGACAAACACAGTCTGCTTAAACTAACACACAAACAATTATACGTTTTCATGTCTTTATTGAACACACCATATAAACATTCACAGTGCAGTGTGGAAAAAGTATGTGATCCCTTGGATTTAATAACTAGTTGACCCTCCTTTGGCAGCAATAACCTCAACCAAATGTTTTCTGTAGTTGCGGATCAGACCTGCACAATGGCCAAGAGGAACTTTGGACCATTCCTCTTTACAAAACTGTTTCAGTTCAGCAATATTCTTGCGATGTCTGTTGTGAACCTCTCTCTTGAGGTCATGCCACAGCATCTCAATCGGGTTGAGGTCAGGACTCTGACACTCCAGAAAGCATTTTTTCTTCTGTTGAAGCCATTCTGATGTTGATTTACTTCTGTGTTTTGGGTCGTTGTCCTGTTGCATCACCCAATTTCTGTTGAGCTTCAATTGGCAGACAGATAGCCTTACATTCTCCTGCAAAATGTCTTGATAAACTTGGGAATACATTTTTCTGTTGATTATAGCAAGCTGTCCAGGCCCTGAGGCAGCAAAGCAGTCCCAAACCATGACGCTCCCTCCACCATACTTTACAGTTGAGATGAGGTTTTGATGTTGGTGTGCTGTGCCTTATTTTCTCCACACATAGTGGTGTGTGTTCCTTCCAAACAACTCAACTTTAGTTTAATCTGTCCACAGAATATTTTGCCAGTAGCGCTGTGGAACAGACAGATGCTCTTTTGCGAACTTCAGACGTACAGTAATGTTTTTTGGGGACAGTAATGGCTTCTTCCGTGGTGTCCTCCCATGAACACCATTCTTGTTTAGTGTTTTATGTATTGTAGACTCGTCAACAGAGATTTTAGCATGTTCCAGAGATTTCCGTAAGTCTTTAGCTTACACTCTAGGATTCTTCTTAACCTCATTGAGAATTCTGCGCTGTGCTCTTGCAGTCATCTTTGCAGGACGGCCACTCCTAGAGAGAGTAGCAACAGTGCTGAACTTTCTCCATTTATAGACAATTTGTCTTACCGTGGACTGATGAACATCAAGGCTTTCAGAATACTTTAGTAACCCTTTCCAGCTTTATTCAAGTCAGCAATTCTTAAATTCTTAATCTTAGGTCTTCTGAGATGGTTCATGGTTCACATATGGCAATGCTTCTTGTGAATATGAAACTCAAATTTTGTGAGTTTTTTTATAGGGCAGGGAATCTGGCAGGGAATCTCTAACCAACATCTCCAATCTCGTCTCATTGATTGGACTCCAGGTTAGCTGACTCCTGACTCCAATTAGCTTTTGGAGAAGTCATTAGCCTCGGGGTTCACATACTTTTTCCAACCTACACTGTGAATGTTTAAATGATGTATTCAATATAGACAAAAATACAATAATTTGTGTTATTAGTTTAAGCCGACTGTGTTTGTCCATTGTTGTGACTTAGTTCAAGATCCGATACAAATGTATTACCACTGTACGCTGTCACACACACAAAGACACGTGCATATTGATGCCACCCACACACTCACACAGACACACTTTCACAGTCTTACACACTCCACACACTTTTCTGCTACACTGTTTATTATCTATACTGATTGCCTAGTCACTTTTACCCCTAGCTACATGTACATAATACATCAATCACCTCTACTACCTCGTAACATTGACTCCATATCGGTTCGCCTCTTTATTGTTATTTTGTGTCACCATTAATTTTTTTGTGTGCTACTTTTTTCTTTCTTTTAAGCTCTGCATTGTTGGTTAAGGGCTCATAAGCATTTCACGGTAAAGTCTACACCGGTTGTATTTGGCGCATGTGACAAATAAAATTTAGATTTTGATTTGACATGTGCACTGTGTGCATATGTACTTGTGTGTGTGTGTCGTCTGTACTTGTGCCTGCATATTTTTGCCGACGTGTGTGTGTGTGTGTGTGTTTTTTCTGTGAACAGAAGTACAAGGGAGGGAACGAGGACAGTAACATCTCGGAGCCCGGCAGCCCGCAGAGCAGCCAGCGCAGCCGCTCGCCCTCGCCAGACGATATCCTGGAGCGTGTGACGGCCGACGTCAAAGAGTACGAGCGGGAAAACATGGACACCTTCGAAGAAAACATCAAGGCTAAGCACAACCTCATCGAACAGGAAAAAGATGGTGTGTGTGTGTGTGTGTATGTGTGTACATCAGACCTGTCAAAACAAAGACAGACCTATGTGAAATACTTTCAACTAATTGATCTACGCTTGGTACATTATGGAAACTGTAGATTACTCTGTTGTTAATACCATGAAGTATCTGACCCAGGTGGGTGTTTGTCTGATACAGTAGCAGTAACAGAAGCACTCTGCATGTTTGTCTGATACAGTAGTAGTAGCAGTAACAGAAGCACTCTACATGTTTCTGATACAGTAGTAGTAGCAGTAACAGAAGCACTCTACATGTTTGTCTGATACAGTAGTAGTAGCAGCAACAGAAGCACTCTACATGTTTGTTCGTCTGTAAGGATACACTACGGATATTTTACTTGTCTGTAAAGGAATTCCGCTTCTGATGCGACCAGAACTGTCAATCTAATAATCTAATAAACTCCTCCTTGTCAGCTCGGGGATTCGATCCAGCAACCTTTCGGTTTTAAAATATAGTTGGGGCGGCAGGTAGCCTAGTGGTTAGAGCGTTGGACTAGTAACCGGAAGGTTGCAAGATCGAATCCCTGAGCTGACAAGGTAAAAATCTGTCGTTCTGCCCCTGAACAAGGCAGTTAACCCACTGTTCTTAGGCCGTCATTGAAAATGAGAACTGACTTACCTAATTAAATAAAGGTAACTTTATTAATCAATGAAATATATATTTTCATTTAAGTCTTATTGACATCAGCAGTTGTGTCAAAGTGCTTTTACAGTTTAACAGTGCTTGAGCTTAAACTCTACCCCCTTTCTTTCCTAGAAGGAACCAACCCCAAAAAACCTTCCGCCTCCGACATGTTTACCGAATCGGATGACATGTTCGCCGCCTACTTTGACGTGAGTACTCCTGTTGCTTTGATTCCATTGCGTTGTTTGGACTCCGACCACCATGATGTTTGCCAATGTGTCTTCAACTTTTTAAAATGAAGTTGTCTATGGAATAGGATCCTGTCAGATAGGGTTGCTAAGAGTGGTGTCCGTATCTCGGGCCGCCCTTGTATTATTACTGTCCAAACACACGCGTCTGTCAGTGGGTAACTTTAGACCGGGCCACAGCGTTTTCTCTGGTGACCTTTCTGTGAGCCGACTGAGAACTGCTAGTCCGATTGAGTTGAGATAAGCACGCAAGTTGGGACTTTCACGTAAAATCATTTGTTGATGTCATTGGGGGACCAACAGTTTGGCGCGTCAATCTCATGTCAGAAGACCACCAACTGTGGTTTTGTATTGTAGCCTGACAGAGAGACCTTGGTTCAAATAGTATTTGTTTTTTCTTTCAAGTACTTTGAGCTTTTAAATGAGCCTGCATGGGGTGCCAGATGGACAGCATTTGCACTTTTGGGACTGTTCCTTTGGTTCCATTGCGCCAGGAAAGCTCAATCAACCACAGATTCCCATCAGAATAATGATAACTGATTTCTTTGAAAGGGGGAAAAAAAACGAACATTGGAAAAACCCATTGGTCTCCCGTCATGCTAACACTAAGTGATTTTGTGGCCACTGCAGAGTGCAAGGTTTCGAGCAGCAGGCATCGGGAAGGACTTTAAGGAGAACCCCAACCTCAGAGACAACTGGACAGACGCAGAAGGCTACTACCGTAAGTCCATTTGGCATTAAGATCCTTCCTGATTTTGTTCTTTCATTTGTTTGTTAGCTTATTCATTCATTAATAACTACTGAACAAAAAATATGAAACGCAAAACATGCAACAATTTCAAAGATTTTACTGAGTTACATTTTATATAAGGAATTTAGTCAATTGAAATGAATTCCTTTGGCCCTAATCTATGGATTTCACATGACTGGGCTGGGCCTTGCCCCTCAGTGGGTGCCCTCCAAGGCCCACCCAATCAGAATGAGTTTTTCCCTACAAAAGGGCTTTGTTACATTCAGAAATATTCCTCAGCACCCCACCCAAATAAGCTTTTTGTGCATACGGAATATTTCTGGGATCTTTTATTTCAGCTCATGAAACATGGAACCAACCCTTTACATGTTGCGTTTATATTTTTTATACTTTTGTTCGATGTATATTTCTATTCCGGTCTCTGACATTGCGTGTGTATTTTATTTTATTTTTTGTGCTAGATATTACTTTTGGAGCTAGAGGAACAAGCATTTCGCTGCAGCTGCTATAACATCTGCACATCTGTGTACGTGATAAACTTTGATTTGCCTGAAAATGTGAAGATGCCATTGCCACAAAATTGCCATTTCCTGTTTGTTGCTATACCAATCAACAAGGAGGATCAGAAAATCTGTTTTACCAACCTGCTACATCGGACGCGTAACTTTTGCTTAGCCTGAGAAGCTCCTGTTAAGTCCTGAGCATAACGGTGCCGGCTCCACAAAAGCCTTGCACTGTTTGAGCATAATATTCAGTTCTGGTTCTATTTTCAAGATTTCGACACGCAGCTCACGCCTGAGAGCAAAAGGATATTTAGGCTAGCGTTCTGCTCGCACTGATCAAAAGTTACTCTTCCAGTGTAGCAAAAAAATTGAATTATGTTTTAATTCTATATTATTTTTCTTCCTAATGGCGCAACCAAAAGAGCAAGCTCACTTGCCCGGCTGCCATGAATCCCATAAATTGTCAGTCTTTCACCTTAACAATGGGAATGAACCATAAAGATCTGTTTTAGGCCTACTGGAATTCTTTGCTGTTTTTGTTTACTTGCCCCAGGCAACAGGGCAATCCCTACTTATTCATAACCAATTGGCTAATATATTCAATGTCTTTTGCTATTTGACAGGACTCAATATCGGGGAGAAACTGGACAAGCGGTACAGTGTGTATGGCTACACGGGGCAGGGCGTGTTCAGCAACGTCATCCGAGCCCGTGACGTGGCCCGCGCCAGCCAGGAGGTTGCCATTAAGATCATTCGAAACAACGAGCTCATGTGAGTGTCGTTTTACAATAGCTAGCCTTGGATCTGGTTCAGTAGGCAGAAACTGTGGAGATACTACCTGCTGTTCATAGACTACAGCTCAGCGTTCAACACCAAGCTCATCACTAAGCTAAGGACCCTGGGATTTAAACACCTCCCTCTGCACCTGGATTCTGGACTTCCTGACGGGCCGCACCCAGGTTGATTATTTTATTTAGGATCCCCATTAGCTATTTAGGATCCCCATTAGGGGCGGCAGGTAGCCTAGTGGTTAGAGCGTTGGACTTGTAACCGGAGGGTTGCAAGTTCAAATCCCCGAGCTGACAAGGTAAGAATCTGTCGTTCTGCCCCTGAACAAGGCAGTTAACCCACTGTTCCCCGGGCGCTGAAGACGTGGATGTCGATTAAGGCAGCCCCCCGCACCTCTCTGATTCAGAGGGGTTGGGTTAAATGCGGAAGACACATTTCAGTTGAAGGCATTCGGTTGTACAACTGACTAATAATGGTGACTTTGACTTTGACTAGCTGACGCCAATGGCGACAGCTAGTTTTCCTGGGGTCTGACACATTACAAAAAATACATTAGAAAAAGTGGTGAGGGTAGGCAACAACACATCCGCCACGGGGGCCCCACAGGGGTGCGTGCTTAGTCCCCTCCTGTACTCCCTGTTCACCCACGACTGCGTGGCCACGCAAAACTGCAACACCGTTAAGTTTGCCAACGGCACGATAGTGGTAGGCTTGATCACAGATGATGAGATGGCCTATAGGGAGGAGGTCAAAGACCTGGCAGTGTGGTGCCTGGACAACAACCTCTCCCTCAACGTCAGCAAGACAAAGGAGCTGATCGTGGACTACAGGAAACAAAGAACGCTCCCATTCACATCGACATGGCTGTAGTGGAGCGGGTCGTGAGCTTCAAGTTACTCTGTGTCCACATCACAAAATATCTATCATGGTCCACATACGCCAACAGTCGTGAAGAGGGCATGACAATGCCTTTTCCCCCTCAGGAGGATGAGAAGATTTGCCTTGGGCCCTTAGATCCTCAAAAGGTTCAACAGCTGCGCCATTGAGAGCATCTTGACTGGCTGCATCACCGTTTGGTATGGCAACTGCTTGGCATCCGACCACAAGGCACTACAGAGGGTAATGTGTACAGCCCAGTACAGCGCTCTCTGCCATCCAGGACCTCTTATACCAGGGGAAGGCCCTACAAATTGTCAGACTCCAGCCACCCATGTCCTAGACTGTTCTCTCTGCTACCGCACGCCAAGCAGTACCGATGCATCAAGTCTGGAACCAACTGTACCCTGAACAGCTTCTTCTACCCCCAAGTCATAAAACTGGTTAATAATTAGTCCGGGTAGCTATTTGGTTAACTATTTAACTATCTGTGTTGACCCTTTTTTGCTTTTTTGGGGGGGACTCATCACATCCACTGTTACTGTATTCCTAGTTACATATCTACCTCAGTTACTATTGTGGGTAGATATTGGCTGTACAGGCTTTTTTGTTTTAGCCCGAACACACCGGATTCCACTAACCTGTACTTGATTATCTGAGTCAGGTGTGTCAACCAAAAGCCTGTCCACCCAATAGCTCTCCAGGGGGACCTGTACTACTGGCACACCAGTGTGTCCATGACTTTAGACTCGTTGAAGTGGTCTCTCTCTGTCCCAAAAGGCAGAAGACTGGTCTCAAGGAGCTGGAGTTCCTGAAGAAACTCAACGATGCCGACCCCGGACGACAAGTTCCACTGCCTGCGCCTCTTCCGACACTTCTACCACAAGCAGCACCTCTGCCTGGTCTTTGAGCCTCTCAGGTACACCCTCCAGGTTACTGGCACCCCTAGATTGAGTACAGTGTTTCTCTTCTCATTGTATAGGCAGGGTGGGCCTAGGGCTGTTGCGGTCACGAAATGTTGTCAGCCGGTGATTGTCAAGCAAATAACTGTCTGTTTCACGGTAATTGACCTGTTAATTAACAAACACATTTAGAATCTCCTGGCTTCAAGCCACTGATGCAGACCTTTTGAACATCTACATTTTAAAAAGTCTAATACGTTCATCTAATATAGCCTACACCTTCACAATAAAGCCATTATTTATTTTAGATTGGTTTAAAGAAGCATGATTTGAAGAACATGTAGTCTATTTCAGAACAGAATAGCATACTCTGAGTTGTCCTGATGTGGCTATGCCAAATGGCTGTGGGCTACATTAGTTCATTTAGCAGACAAGATTTGCTTAGAATTCCGGCATTATTTTGTAGTAATGAAGAATACAATTAAACAAAGCTGAATAAAATAAAAAGGATATTTTCTCCAAACGATTTGAGGGAGTGCTGAGTTGTGTTGAGCGGTTAACAAAGAAATAGGTATTCCTATACATTAATAACTATAAATTAAGCATAACTTTAGGTGTTCTACAAACGTTATGCTATATGTTTAGATTTTTTAAACATTGTAATGCTGCATGATCCTCCTCTTTTTAGTAGAGACCATCACTCTGATGTTGCGCAACATAAGCTCATGGGCTCTTATTCAGTGTTTTAAGTAGATTTTCAATTACATTTACATTGATGTCAGAGTGATTAGAGGGACAATAGAGTGCTGAGTACCAGGCAGTTAGCAAGTTTGGTAGGCTACTAATGACCAGCAGCGGCATCAGAGCTTGGAGAAGCCTAATTACCGTGACTAAACAGTCACATGGAATTTGACTGCCTTCACGACTGGCGGTGTGGCGGTAATACGGTCTCCGCAACACCCCTAGGTGGGCCCCTTCCGCATCGGTTTGCTCTTCCTGTGTTAAAGAATGTGGTTTCAATTGATCATTTTGGTGGTAAAAGCCTTAGCTGCTGCAGATGGAGTCTGAAAAGAGACAGTCTTATTGATGCAGAGAGGCTGTTTTGAAGTCTGAGGGAGTCTGCTGCTCTCTGTCCTAGGCATAGGGGAAATCGATATAGAATGGTGATATTATTTTTGCCCGTTTTTATATCAATACTGTGACTCCCAAGTATCAATGGATTCTTTTTTTTTGCTAGGCTGTTAACGTTAGCTAGCACTAGTCGGCTGTACCTGCAAAATACCTCCAGTATTTCTCATCTTATATTCTTTTTAAACACTAGAACCGCCTGGCCTTTCAGCCTACAGGTTCCCCCGCTAGAGAACGCTGCCTTGTCATCTCCTTTAGCATCAGATGCAAATCAGCCCACAAGGTGCCGACACGTAAAGCGCCAACGCTTGATAAATAGTGCATCAACTATTGTAGAAGATGAGTTGCATGAAGAAACATCCGTGGAACTATAGCAATTTTTTTTAAACGAAAAATAACAGCAGTAGTTATTTGTTTAGATAGTCAAGGATATGTTTTGTCCTAGAAAAAAAAAAAACGTAGGCCTATAGCCTATTTCAGTTTCCCTTCAAATGGATTACACTTAATGTTTTTAATTGTATCAACTTTATTTGTACGTTAAATTAGCAATAGAGTTACAGTAACTAATAAAGTCCAGTTACAGCTTCTTTTGACAAAGTAGTAACTAGAAAGATTATGTGACCAGCCAGGTGCGCAGGTGAAATGAGTTGCCATATTCCTAAACAAAGGCAACCAGTGCGTGAACAATTTGTAAAGGATGAATTGACTAAATAAATAGCATATTTTTAAGTTTATTATGTTATTCGTTTTTTGCTTAGTAGCCAGAGCAATGCTGCTGCGTGGGGGGTCATGTGCTGAATGCACGGACAGCACGGATATTCTTGGAAAATGTGCCATTTGGAAATAGAGCTGCACCTTGAATTCTGAGAGTTATTTGACAGAGGTATGTGTCATAGAAACTGCAGAATCTGCTCTTTCTGGTACAGTATAGAAATCAATGTGTTTTTCCTGCATGTGACTCTGAAAAACGAACATTGGAAAAACCCATTGTGATTCTCCATTCCGTGCATTTGTAAATTACAAGATTCGCCCATTTCTTCATGTAACAATTTGACAGCTGATAGGCCTAGTATTGTCACTCATCAGATTATTGTCAAATTCATATTGTCTATAGGCTAACTGTTTTGTGTGAAACTAGTTTCGATGGGCCAGCTGTGCCGTCCGACTGGCATCGTTTGTTTCCTGCTCATCAACTTGGATAGAGTCAAGGATATGTTTAGCGTTATTCTAAAGGCCTACTGCAACAAACGGCATGTTTTCCTTTCCCGTACAATTCATTTGATTAGTAATAGAGTTATAGTAAATAACACAGCAATGAGTGCCAACGCTGGTCAATAGGCATAACACACACTCATCATTACACTGTTGTTCTAAATTAAACCAACCTCTTCACCCTCGTCATTCAGCTGGGCCTAATTTAAATTACATTGTGTGAAGTAAGGTGCACAATTATCGCCCATTCATCCATTTGTCATTCATTCAGCGAGGAGAGAGCGACACATTAGCGCGTGGCTGGGTACCAGCATCCTACAGCGCATTGTCTTGGGTAAAATTTGGTAAAAAGGCTCAATACTTTTCTGTTTGTGATTTCTTTTTAAATTTGGACAATAGAGTAATGTAAAATACAAACGTATCGTGATTAAAAGTAGTGCACTACTTCTTCTTCTGTGGTTAGAAGTAGTGCACTACCTCTTCTTCTGTGGTTAGAAGTAGTGCACTACTACTTCTTCTGTGGTTAGAAGTAGTGCACTACTTCTTCTTCTGTGGTTAGAAGTAGTGCACTACCTCTTCTTCTGTGGTTAGAAGTAGTGCACTACTTCTTCTTCTGTGGTTAGTAGTGCACTACTTCTTCTTCTGTGGTTAGAAGTAGTGCACTACTTCTTCTTCTGTGGTCGCACCCCTATATTGTCTCTCTACTCTCCTCCTCAGTATGAACCTGCGCGAAGTGCTGAAGAAGTATGGCAAAGACGTGGGCCTCCACATCAAGGCGGTGCGCTCCTACAGCCAGCAGCTCTTCCTGGCCCTGAAGCTGCTGAAACGCTGCAACATCCTTCACGCCGACATCAAACCTGACAATATCCTGGTGCGTCACCTCTAACCCACCGTAGTCCCCAGAGAGACACGCAGTCACCTCTAACCCACCGTAGTCCCCAGAGAGACACACAGTCACCTCTAACCCACCGTAGTCCCCAGAGAGACACACAGTCACCTCTAACCCACCGTAGTCCCCAGAGAGACACGCAGTCACCTCTAACCCACCGTAGTCCCCAGAGAGACACGCAGTCACCTCTAACCCACCGTAGTCCCCAGAGAGACACGCAGTCACCTCTAACCCACCGTAGTCCCCAGAGAGACACGCAGTCACCTCTAACCCACCGTAGTCCCCAGAGAGACACACACAGTCACCTCTAACCCACCGTAGTCCCCAGAGAGACACACACAGTCACCTCTAACCCACCGTAGTCCCCAGAGAGACACACAGTCACCTCTAACCCACCGTAGTCCCCAGAGAGACACACAGTCACCTCTAACCCACCGTAGTCCCCAGAGAGACACACAGTCACCTCTAACCCACCGTAGTCCCCAGAGAGAGACACAGTCACCTCTAACCCACCGTAGTCCCCAGAGAGACACGCAGTCACCTCTAACCCACCGTAGTCCCCAGAGAGACACGCAGTCACCTCTAACCCACCGTAGTCCCCAGAGAGACACACAGTCACCTCTAACCCACCGTAGTCCCCAGAGAGACACGCAGTCACCTCTAACCCACCGTAGTCCCCAGAGAGACACACACAGTCACCTCTCAGAGAGACACACAGTCACCTCTAATCCACCGTAGTCCCAGAGAGACACACAGTCACCTCTAACCCACCGTAGTCCCCAGAGAGACACACAAAGTAAACACATAACTAGCATAGAAATGACCGTTGTACAATGCCATTCCTCTGACTCTAAAAAGCATACACTCATGTTTTATCTTGTGCCTAAGATGTAAGTTTACCGCAGTCGTCTCACTTGCTAATTAACCATTAAATAACTAGATGCTGACTAGTATTTACCTGTTGACAGTAGCATGTAGTGCACTTTTTCCACTGTGAAGTAATGGTAAAATAGGATTATTCAATTCTGCCACTCAGTTCTACTTTTGATAGCAAGTCAATTGTGCTTGACCTCTCCAAGAAATTAAATTGGTGAAAAGGGCAATGCGGTGAGATTTGGTGTCACCTTTGTCCTTTTTATAACTGTTGGCTGGAGTTTTATATAGGTCAAGTGGCGTATTTTTTTTTTTTAATTGGTTTGTTTTCAACAGGTGAACGAGTCGAAAACCATCCTCAAGCTCTGCGACTTTGGTTCAGCGTCGCACGTGGCGGAGAATGACATCACTCCCTACCTGGTTAGCCGGTTCTACAGGGCGCCGGAGATTAGTGAGACTGCCTCTTTTCTTGTCTTTTCCTACTCTTCTCTTTTGTGTTCTTCTCCTCTGTTCTTTTTTTAACCCTGTCAACGACCCTTGACCTGGAGAGCTACTGGGTTCAGGCTTTTTTTTCCCCCAGCCCAGCTATATTCAACTAATCACCTGCTCATCAAGTCCTTGATTGGTTGAATTAGTGCATTCAGTAGCTCTTCACGACCAATTGGTGAACACTGCTGTAGGTCTTAACTTGTAGGGAAAATATTCAACTGTCGTGTTTAGTACGCACCAAACGGAAGGAAAAACAGAGAAAAATAGGGAGGGGCTACTTTTTTCCCCCGTTATAAAACAAAACATTTAGAATCTTTTTGAAATGGTGTGCCCTTATGAACACAACACTCATCAAACATACTAATTTACCATAGTTTGTCCCATGTCCCCTTAAAGCCTGTATCTGTCCTTGCAGTCATCGGGAAGCCTTACGACTACGGCATCGACATGTGGTCCGTTGGCTGCAGTCTGTATGAGCTGTACACGGGCAAGATCCTTTTCCCAGGGAAAACCAACAACCACATGATTAAGCTCGCCATGGACCTCAAGGGCAAGATGCCCAACAAGGTAAGACCAAAATCCACCAACCACAGAACTAACTGTACTGTAGGGTCCATCCAGAAATACTCCCTTCACCCTACTAATGGACATTTTACAGCAGGAAAAACAATTTATTCAGAAAGTGTTACTGAAATTCCCATTACAATTACAATGGAATTGACCCCAACTAGTATCTTTCTATCCTGCACAGATGATCAGGAAAGGCGTGTTCAAGGACCAGCACTTTGACCAGAGCCTCAACTTCCTGTACACCGAGGTAGACCGAGTTACTGAAAGGGTAGGAGGTCGTTTTCTCCTCTCATATTGTCTCAGTGGGAATGTTAATGGATACCCCTCTGGTATCAGTCAACTGATCTACTTGTTTCTTCTAGGGAATGTCGCTTTTCCACATTCTTTCCATTCTGTGGCTAGTAAGCTGAGCCATGTGTCTATATTTTTAAGGACCCTACTTTCCTGAGGATGACTCTAAAACCTTGTGCTCTGTAAAAAACGAACCCCAAATGTCGTGATGTATCGATTATGTCCATCTCATCTCCATGGTGTCATTGCTCTTGCCTTCTGTCTTCTTACTCCTTTTCCACATCTCCCTCTCCTCTTTTAAAACCGTTTGTTCTCCTCCCTGGGTCTTTTTCGACTCTTTGATCTCTTGCCCCGCCCCACCCAACTCCACACCCCTATCTGTTCCGCTTCTCATCCCAACTCTTTCTCTCTCTCCCTCCCTCCTGCCCTCCCTCCCTCGCTCTCCCCAACTTGTTCTTCTTCTGTCCCACCCATTCACAGGAGAAAGTGACAGTGATGAGCACCATCAACCCCACCAAGGAGCTGCTAGCTGACATGGTGGGCTGCCAGCGTCTGCCCGAGGACCAGCGCAAGAAGGTGGCCCAGCTCAAGGACCTGCTGGACCAGACACTTATGCTGGACCCGGCCAAGAGGATCAGCATCAACCAGGCCCTGCAGCACCCTTACATTCAGGAGAAGATCTTCTGACCACTTCGTACTGTATCCACTCACAGTCACGCATTGATTGCCGCAACCAGTACTGAGTCCTTAGTTTGACTATGGTTGGACCCCATCCCATCTGGCACTGCTGATGGAGAGGAAGTAGTGTTCTCTTTCTTCCCCTGTTTGAACCACATACACATACACACACACACACACACACACTCTCTCCCGTTTTGTTATCGAACTTATGGATTGTTTTAAATAAGTGTAGTAGGGCTCCAAGCAGAATGCCTTCTGCACAGCATATGTTCAGTCTCAGCCTACCTGCAAGTCAGATAGAGGGCTTATATTGAGACAGGACATCTCCAGGACAGTAAGCCACTCGAGTTGGACTTTCATCCACTCAGATCTTCAGTTTTTGATTGGCCCCTTGCAGGTGACTGAAGGTGGATGATATTTTTTGCTGTAAAAATGTTCATTCTGATTGGGTTAGTAAAATGTTCATTCTGATTGGGTTAGTAAAATGTTCATTCTGATTGGGTTAGTAAAATGTTCATTCTGATTAGGTTAGTAAAATGTTCATTCTGATTGGGTTAGTAAAATGTTAATTCTGACTGTTGGGAAGGGTTTTCAGGTTAACGGTCATTCATGAGTTGCCAAGGCTGTGACAAACAGGGAGGGTAACCCAATGCCCTTAACCTTTTCAATGGGATGTTTGTACAGTGAGTAGACTAAACTCCTACAACCTTGGCAGCTCCTTGGACTTACTGTTACCTGTGATGTGGTGCAGGGCCAGCATAAATGATGTCTATATCCGCGTCTCCCCCAGGTATTGAAAGCCCTGAGCGCTCCCCCCCACCCACCCTGTCCCCACATCCTGGTGTCTGTGCAGGCCCTGGTCCGCATGCCCGTTCTGCTGCTGCCTGTAGGTCTGTCAGTGGCGAAAAACCCAAACGGTTGGGGGGTCCTTGGGTTCTACTTGAGCACACCTGCAGGGATGGCCCCTCATGTTTAAAGCAGGTTGTATACCACTTTCAGTACATTGAAGGTAAGCTACCCCCTCCCTCCTAGAAAAAAACAAAACCCATCAACTTCAACTGGTTATTACCTCATATGTTTATTTTTATTTGTTTATATATTACACATGGTTTTTAGCCAGATGTCCCTGTAGACATGGTTTTACCTTCCTCCAGGGTATCTCGTGTGTGTGTGTCAAGAAACATGGTTTCTATAAGACAACTATATATTTATTAAGTATGAAACAAATCACTATGGCAAAGATTGGATAAAAAAAATCCAAATTGTAGAGAGAAAATTGTATCGTGGAGGCGGGGGGGGGGCTTTATCCAACAAGCTGTCACCTTCAGTGTACTTCTCATAATGCTACATTTTATTTGCTCTACTGTGTAATGAATACCTTTATTTTGTTTTCCTTGCGCTCCCTTTATGGTGTTACCATGTTAGTCTTGCTACATATACACAAGCATGTGTTGCAATTGCTACTAGGTGTGTTCTCCAAAAAAATATATATATATAAGGATATGTAAGTGTTCTGTTTCCCTCTGCTATCTATCATTGGTTTTCATGTTTGTATGACCATGTTGTCTTTTTGATACAGGGATATTCCTGCACTGAGCTTTGAGTCTGCTTGTTATGAGCGGTAATTGCCTCTACTTTATTTGGTGTTATATATATATATTATGATGTTCTTATAGGACCAAAACAGAAATAAAACAGCCTAAATGAGTAGCTAATGCAGTATGTATGCCTTTTCCATAAATGTCTTCCCTACATACAAATGCCAATGTTCAAGCCCCTTAAAGTGTCAACAATGAACTGAAATGCGTTCTTCTTAAAGCTAATCCACCAAAAAACCTAAACTAAGAATACTTTGGTGTTCAGCAACTTTTAGGCTGGAATCCAAACTTGAGATCTGTGCTCCAAAACCTGACGCGGAACAGATCGAAAGTTAGGATTCGGCCCTTACATGCTAGATTTAGTTCAAACCAAAGGAGCAGAAGACAACATCATTTTGTGTGCTGTTTCACTGACGCTGATGTTTGTGCTGTTTTTCCCCCACAATGATGTTTCCTGTGGTGGCTGAGAGCGAGACAGTCCAGCACTTCCTTCTTCAGCCTGGGCTCCACTTTCAGAGAGACAAGACCTCCACAAGGCCACTTATCAAGGTCATTTCTGATGGCATGTGTAGATACTAAAAGCCGTAAGCTATAGAAATAAACTTCCAGACACTCTATTTAGTTGTAGAGCTTCCAATTAATTTACCGATAGTCAGAACCTCTACACTAATGTTCTCTGGGGGTGCTCCAGCTTTTTATTAGATACTAAAAGCCAACAACACTGGGGGTGATGTAAAATACAATATGGGGAATTCATTTTGCTGGAAGGCATTTATCATAGAAACTCACCCACACTCAACCATAAAAAAAAATGCTGATTCCAAAAGATTCCACTCACAAGATGTTAAGGCTTGATCCTTGTATTCATCTACACATGACAGACACTTTCTGGTTAGCAAAGTGGAATTCCAAGCTGCACGTGTACCTGAGTGTGTTTGGTTACGCATATGGCTCTAAACTGGTTCCAGATTGCCACAAGGCGTCAGGTAGCTTGACTTGTAACTGTCAAAGTTGAACCACCAGGCGTCAGGTAGCTTGACTTGTAACTGTCAAAGTTGAACCACCAGGTGTCAGGTAGCTTGACTTGTAACTGTCAAAGTTCAACCACCAGGTGTCAGGTAGCTTGACTTGTAACTGTCAAAGTTGAACCAAGATACTTGTTAATTTGTTCTCTATATGTTCTAGGTGCCGCCCTTTTAGAGAAGAGTCTCGCAAGGAACCTCCTCTGGACAAAGGTTTCTGTTCTGGAGAGAGTTACTGTATTTGTGAAGGTGGACCTCATCAATATGGCATCATCATACAAAGCGGGGGAAATTCCTGCATACAGAAATCAACAACAGCATTCACATCTTCTGAGACTGACACTGTCCCCATGTGGGCAAAGGCTCAAGGGAGAGTGCAAATTAAAAAGAGGCAAATGTGGCAGTCTTGGCAGATTTTTATTCCATCGTTGATGTCTGTAAGCAGGAGGACGGGGCATGTATGATGATGTCATTTTGCTAAGTCAATCATTAGTAGACATGATGTCATAAACATTTAAATATGTTATCAGTAACTACTTCAGTTATGAGTCAGTGTTACCATAATGAGTCAGTGTTAGACACATTGTTACCGTAATGAGTCAGTATTAGACACATTGTTACCGTAATGAGTCAGTGTTAGACACATTGTTACCGTAATGAGTCAGTATTAAACACATTGTTACCGTAATGAGTCAGTGTTAGACACATTGTTACCGTAATGAGTCAGTATTAGACACATTGTTACCGTAATGAGTCAGTGTTAAGACACATTGTTACCGTAATGAGTCAGTGTTAGACACATTGTTACCGTAATGAGTCAGTATTAGACACATTGTTACCGTAATGAGTCAGTATTAGACACATTGTTACCGTAATGAGTCAGTGTTAGACACATTGTTACCGTAATGAGTCAGTGTTAGACACATTGTTACCGTAATGAGTCAGTGTTAGACACATTGTTACCGTAATGAGTCAGTGTTAGACACATTGTTACCGTAATGAGTCAGTGTTAGACACATTGTTACCGTAATGAGTCAGTGTTAGACACATTGTTACCGTAATGAGTCAGTGTTAGACACATTGTTACCGTGAATGAGTCAGTGTTAGACACATTGTT
This sequence comes from Brachymystax lenok tsinlingensis, assembly GCA_030435695.1. Taxonomy (NCBI): domain Eukaryota; kingdom Metazoa; phylum Chordata; class Actinopteri; order Salmoniformes; family Salmonidae; genus Brachymystax; species Brachymystax lenok. Next base: position 35,543,239 of record CM059801.1, on the reverse strand, counting down.
ACCGTGAATGAGTCAGTGTTAGACACATTGTTACCGTGAATGAGTCAGTGTTAGACACATTGTTACCGTGAATGAGTCAGTGTTAGACACATTGTTACCGTAATGAGTCAGTGTTAGACACATTGTTACCGTAATGAGTCAGTGTTAGACACATTGTTACCGTAATGAGTCAGTATTAGACACATTGTTACCGTAATGAGTCAGTATTAGACACATTGTTACCGTAATGAGTCAGTATTAGACACATTGTTACCGTAATGAGTCAGTATTAGACACATTGTTACCGTAATGAGTCAGTATTAGACACATTGTTACCGTAATGAGTCAGTGTTAGACACATTGTTACCGTAATGAGTCAGTATTAGACACATTGTTACCGTAATGAGTCCGTGTTAGACACATTGTTACCGTAATGAGTCAGTGTTAGACACATTGTTACCGTAATGAGTCCGTATTAGACACATTGTTACCGTAATGAGTCAGTATTAGACACATTGTTACCGTAATGAGTCAGTATTAGACACATTGTTACCGTAATGAGTCAGTATTAGACACATTGTTACCGTAATGAGTCAGTATTAGACACATTGTTACCGTAATGAGTCCGTGTTAGACACATTGGGTGAGATTTTGGACCCATTGTAGACTTTTGAGATTTGTTCATGAACTCAATGTTTTGCTTATGGATTCTGAGAAAGTATATGACAATCATGATAAATTGTATTAGTTCGATTGAACTTTGGTTATAATGTGGCTAAATCTATGCCAAAGTGACCAACAATAAGGTAATACTTTTTCTTGTTATTGATAAATATGGCCAGATTCATGTTATCACTGGTAACATTGAAATGTTGTGTTTGTTTTTCAGGGTAAGTCGGAACTTCTCTTCCCTGCCTTGGTTCCCTCAGTCTCTTCTTTCTGCTTTGGTGCCCATTTAAGACTCGAGACCAGAGAGATGTTCAATGATGAACCCTGTGGATATTTCTCAGATAGAAAATGTTAAAACAGAAATGTATTTTTTTAATTTTTATGTATGTAACACATTTGTCATCCTTCACTTTTTATTCAATGTAATCCAAGCCAAATGACTGTACACTACTGTTTCCTTATGATATAATGTCAATGTGCATATTCTGTCCTCTATTGAGAACGTAACAACTTGTGTTCATTTTCATTTGTGTATTCATCTAATAAACATAGGCACGGACTATCTGAAGATTTGAGTTCTTTAGGAACAGTTTACTTGACGCTGTCATAGCCTACATAATCGTGTTGCCATAATGACAAGATGTCACAAAACAATCATTAATTAGCCTACCTGCTTATGAGAACTGACTTAAAACAAACATGACTCAACCATGGTTTGAATTTAAGGGGTGCTAGAATAAGAACTTAAACATCAGTGTGGACACCCTCAAAATAGTCAAGATTTTTTACATCCCAAAGAACCCTGTACAAAGTGTTATTTAGGCATGCAAATTCCCACTAGTCAACTAGCTTCTAGTACCTAGGTAGATAACATTGCCTGACTTTGACATGTTATATCATTATGACACCAAAGGGTTCAGGTAAGGTCTAACCAGATATTTTGTACATTCATTGACTGGTACACTAGTTCACTTAGCTGTCATGTTCTACTTTGAAAACATTGTGCAGAGTGATCAGGAACACTCTGTCAAAGGAAAAGGCTTTGTAAATGCATAGTCTGTGTAATCCCAGTCTTCAATTGTTAAGCCTTTCTCAAGTCCCTGGCTTTAGTTTTCTTTGCAGAGCTTGGTGGTGACCTCCCACAGAGTGTCAATGTGCCTTTCTTGCTAGCTTTGGCTTTTCTGATTTTGGTGCAACCTGTAGGTTTTTGTGTCGATCCCTCACCCCAAGACTGGACCTGGACAAGGGTCTCTGTCCTGCTTAGTTTGGCTGAGCTGGAACAGGGCCTCTTAAAGACTGTATGTGGCCTTGCACCCACCCTGATGTGATTCTGTTTGTAAGGAGCACAAGTAGGCCTAGTGCGTGAGTCGCGAGGCAGGCTCAGTTCCGTAACACTGGACACAACTGAATCTGCTTTCCTCAAGCGAGAAGTGCTCCTGGTCAAGCTGACGGCCGTAGCCGGCCGACACCGGCCCGTTTTGGTCAGCTCTCGCTGTACTGTGGCCGCCTGCAGATCCTCCATCTCGGATAGTCTGCTTACAATGGCAACCAATGAAGGCTCTCGCATGTGCAGGCTCTGGCGAATTTCCCACTCGGCTGTGCTGGGAAGACTCCGGGTCAGATCCAGCACTTTCAGAGATGCGGGGAGCACCTCCGCAAATGGAGACTGGGCCTCCGACGACTTCGGGAAGTGCAAGTCAGGGTCTAAGTCGAAATGTTCAGGCCTCAATCGGAGCTCCACTTCGGGCGTGACCCACTCGTTGGCCTGGGTGCCCCCTTTCTCTTGGTCGGATAGATCGCTGGCGTCAGAGTGGATGTCTGCTGGTGTGCTGCTACCGTTTCGCTTTGAGCCATCAGTGCTGGTTCCTGACTCAAGCCCTGCTCTGTCAATCATTGGGCCCCAACAGTAGAATGTCTTTACCCTCCTCTCCCCATTGCCCCTTCTCCTGTCCCTCGAATTGACAGTGTAAGCCGCCTGGACAGGTGTGATTTTCAACAGGGACTCACTGGAGCTTGTGTCCCGGCCCTCCCCTTGGCTATGTTTGGTGGAACTCGGGTGCCGTAGCCTGCTGTTGAGATGATGGCCGTTGAGTGTTGGACGTCTGTGTATCATCCTAAACTGGGCTCTCTGTGGCTGGCTCTGGCTAAAGATAAGAGGGCAGAAAAATAGCAGAGAGCTAAGTAGTATGGCAATCTTAATAAATAATTACATCAAACATGTATTTTAAATTCAAACTCCATAAACCTGAAAGGTGTTTTTAATTTACTTTGGTAATACTGACCAAACCAAATGTGGCGTTTTAAGTAGCCTATCTAAGCAAAACGGATACCTAAAAACTGTCCTAGTGAATTGACTACAGCCAAGGTAAATGGTAAATCATGTTTGGTTATATTTTGAGTGGCATATTCCTTTTTGATAATCAAGAAATGGGGGTGAAGTAACCTAATATTTGAGTTTGGATGCACAACATTTGTAGTTTTTTTGATGGATTCCAATGAAAACTAGTCAATTTAAAGTTGGTATTTTGGCGACGGCAGAACAAACATGACGCCAACTGCTGTCAGACGGGCTGGCGTACATTTCTGATTGATTTTCCCTCCATCAAGGTAATGGCTGGCCCATTGTTTAATATCCCTTTGTCCTCTATACAGGTGACTGGTATACAGAGGGTAATATTCCCTCACTGAAGATCTCGTTCAGCCTGTGAATAGCCCAGCTGTCACCAAGTTAGGGTAGTAAGCAGGCATTTAAAATATTTATCTACTTACACTGATGTAGACTCTGATGGGCTACGGCAGGTGGTCAGGTAGATACTTGAATTGAGTGTTGATGGAAATATCTAAGAAATTAAAAAAGATGACTGTATTAAAGGCATTAAAAACAGTACGCTAAAGGCAAAGGAATATGTTGAAATGGTCACACACAACCGGTAACAATTCCTTGTCTGGAAACATACAGAAGCGTGAAATGGATTAGACTTTCCCATACATACTGTACATCTACATGCTATAAACTATAGTAAGTACGTGTACAGTTATCACCTTCTGTGCTCTGACACCACGTGACATGTCCAAGTCCTCAAGTTGACGAATCAGATGAGAGATATAGAAGTCCTGTGGGCAATAAACGGTTCATTCTTTTCTTAATTAAAGCTGACAGTTGGTAGACTTTGTCCATTTGAATTCAGGAGCAAGATCTGAGAAATAATAACTATTTATTCTTATTATTTTATAAAGCCCCTACTTTAAATATGAGATTAGCATTAGATATGTTTGGACAGCTGTAGTGCAATAGAACAAAAAACATGATAATTAAAGACTGACATATTACACAAGTTTTAATTAAGGTCTCCAATTAGTTTTTCTCTAATTAATTAAACCATGTGATATTTTTCCCCATTAGCTGAATATGCAATGGGTGAAGTTTCTCAAGGCAATGTACCTATTTTAGGTTATGGAAAGCCGTCATCAAACTTTAGTAGCACTTCATGAACCTATATGGTAGGTATAATGACATAGTAAAATTGTAATTACACAAAGTATGCCATTTATTTGGTAGCCTTTGCCAGTTGGTCAATGAAAAGTATGCATAGCCTACAAACAGCTCGTGTGTTTACAGGTGCACGGAGAGAGAACAAATATATAAATAAAATGGAAAGTCCATCACACTGATGTTGGATGCTCCACAAACTTTGATAGCACACCAACGTTTCAGTCAATAGACCTTTATTGGTCTTTGGATCTAAACATTTGTGAGATCCATTTAAATTGTTTGTGGAGCATCCGAAACCTTTTTTTTTTTTCTTCCATTACTGGCAACATTTTGGCTACCAGTTTAACACCCTAATTTTGCACCCTAATTGTTAGCACACTTAGAAAATGCTAATCATTATGAAGATTTAATTGTATAAGATTAACGTTACACGCTTACACGGCCTTTAATTTGCTTTATTGAAAACGCGGTGTGATGAGCCTGGTTTTGTCACTCACCTGGTTTATTTGGCCAGATACAGCTCCTAGAAAAAAATGAAAAATTGAAACATTTCAATTAAGACAGGCATAAGTCGGGTGAAAATAATGATTTAATAAAAAATAAAAAATAAAGATCGGCTAACCTACCTGGCGTCGAGAGATGCGTCTCAGCTAAACCGTGCCTGCGACCTGTTGACATGTACCGGTTTGACATGTTGAGGGTTGACGTTTGTCTGACTCTTGCCGTTTGATCATTCCAGTGAAACTGTTGGACTCCAAGCCGTCGTTAATATTTGGACGTGCACTTTGACATTATCAAGTATCAAGTATCCCTCTTTCTCTCCGTTATCATGTCAACACGGTAGTTACAGTATATCAATTCATATCTCTACCTGTAAACAATAGGAGTTCGTTTTCTCTTTCTACACTCTCTGTCCCCGTAGCTACCATAGGTAGCCTATTGACTTGTATTTCCCCCAGAAAGATTTAACCTGATACAATGTTACAAACGCGTGCCCAAAAGTTATCGTAAATGATCTAAGATTTGTGTTTGTCTTTCTGTCATGCGACACAGATCTTCAACGGCATGATCAGGACAGCTCTTCTACAATAACATGATAATGTAGCCAGCTACATGCCTCAAAACGAAAACGGTGACTGAAACCATGGTAACACATGAACTATGGTAACCTCCCAGTCCTAGAAATGTAGCCTGTTTACTCCCGCCTCAAATAGATTAAAACCCATTGGTGGTGTTGGAGGGCCAGTAGGAGCCACCCTTTCCTCTGGTCTAAAAAAAAATATCCCAAATGCCCCAGGGCAATGATTGGGATATTGCCCTGTGTAGGGTTCTCTCTTTCAGATGGGATGTTAAACGGTTGTCCTGACTCTCTGTGGTCACTAAAGATCCCATGGCACTTATCGTAAGAGTAGGGGTGTTAACCCCGGTGTCCTGGCTAAATTCCCAAATCTGGCCCTCATACCGTCACGGTCACCTAGTCATCCCCAGTTTACAATTGGCTCATTCATCCCCCCTCCTCTCCCCTGGAACTATTCCCCGGGTCGTTGCTGTAAATGAGAATGTGTTCTCAGTCAATTTACCTGGTAAAATAAGGGTAAAATAAAAAAATTGAATTGTTTTGTGGCTAAACGCAATAGCCTATCCATACATTTTTCACATTTGTGTTTTTCTTCAGAAATTAATGGGTAGAATCCTTAATGAAACTATAATAAAGCGGACACCCCGCATGTGTTTTGATGAAAAGCTTAGGGATGAGCCTGGAGATTTTTTTTTTTTTTGTTATTAAAAAAAAAAAAACATTTTGGTAATTTAGCAGACAGTCTTATCCAGAGCAATTTACAGGAGCAATTAGGGTTAAATGCCTTGCTCAAGGGCACCTTGACAGAATTCACCTAGTCGGCTAGGGGATTCAAACCAACAACCTTTCAGTTATTGGCCCAATGCTCTTAACTGCTAGGATACCTGCCAATCAAATTCATAGACTGCTATGGATGCAAGAACTGGCCGTCCATGATATCAAAAATGATAGTTTTAACCATGTTTTGAGGCTATAGCCTACAGTGTTTGTTTTACATTTACATTGTTTACAAACATTGGAGTAAAACAAAGCTTGTATTTTCGGGATCTGATGGGATACTACAGTTGAACTAAGCTCATGTGGCATTTCTTCAAGAATCAATTAATTTAATTGGGTAACAGACATATACAACAAAATGTACAATGTGGACCCAGAGGATATCACTTGAAAGTATTAATTAAAACGCTTGTTTCCAAAGTGGTCCTCGATGGTAAAAACAATAACACATAGGCAAGACAAAAATGACAAACAACCATGAATACATTCATTTATATTGACATCCTAAAGGTGTCACTATTCACTGCACTTTTCTCTAACCTTAAAAATCAACCATATTAATTTACACATTAAAACAATCTATTCATTGCACATCATACCTATCATTCAAATAAATACACCTGACCAGCAGTTGGGGGCACAAGGGGCGGTGGACTGGTTTCTCTTACTTATTAAACAACTTTTTCCAAATGTAAACCTTTGCCTGCTTTTTAAAGCAGTCTCCAAAGCAGTCTCTTGATCTCCAAAGGTAGACTATTCTACAGACAAATGCATGTTTACTCTTGGGATTTTACATGACATAACACTAGCTCTGGTATTGTAACTGTGTTGGTTACAGACAATATCAATGTGGTTTTTCATATAACCTGGGGCACAATCATTTAAGATGTCAAACATATGATTAAGTTTAAGTTGGTCCACTCTGGACTCCAAGGTAACAAGCTCCCTTCCCGGAACTCTTGTACCTCTATATGGGTCTTAGGGGGGACATTCAGCATATACCTGATAACACTATGTGGGTCCTATGGGGGACATTCAGCATATACCTGATAACACTATGTGGGTCCTAGGGGGGACATTCAGCATATACCTGATAACATTATGTGGGTCCTAGAGGGGACGTTCAGCATATACCTGATAACATTATGTGGGTCCTAGGGGGGACATTCAGCATATACCTGATAACACTATGTGGGTCCTAGGGGGGACATTCAGCATATACCTGATAACATTATGTGGGTCCTAGTGGGGACGTTCAGCATATACCTGATAACATTATGTGGGTCCTAGGGGGGACATTCAGCATATACTTGATAACATTATGTGGGTCCTAGAGGGGACGTTCAGCATATACCTGATAACATTATGTGGGTCCTAGGGGGGACATTCACCATATACCTGATAACATTATGTGGGTCCTAGTGGGGACGTTCAGCATATACCTGATAACATTATGTGGGTCCTAGAGGGGACGTTCAGCATATACCTGATAACATTATGTGGGTCCTAGGGGGGACATTCACCATATACCTGATAACATTATGTGGGTCCTAGGGGGGACATTCAGCATATACCTGATAACATTATTTTGCATGACCTGCATTCCCTTTTTCAGCTTTTTTGATAGCCCACTATACCAAGCAGAGCAGGCATAATCAAAAGGACACTGAATCAAGGTTGAGACGAGTAGTTTCTTAACTTTTATGTTAAAATATCCAGTGTTACGATATAAACATTTCAGTTTGTTCGCCATTTTAGAATGAATTTTAGCAGCAAGGGATTGATCTAGGGACACACCAAGATAACTTACACTTGTTTTAGATTCAATATTCTTGCCTGCACATTTTGCATTTGTCTTGTCAGCCCTAAGCAATCTACGTTTTGTTTTCCGAACAAAATCAGTTTTTCCCAAATGTAGCGACAATTTGTTGTCAGTCAACCAATCTCTAACAAAATGCAATTTCTTACTCAGGGTCTCCTCTATGTTATCTGTATCCTTCCCTGATACCAGTATGACTGAGTCATCAGCATAAAGCAGGAGTTTGCACTTTACTGTATCTGGCATATCATTAACGTGTATAAGAAATGAGAGGCCCTAAAATTGATCCCTGCGGTACTCCACAGGATATTTCTTTGACCTCTGACAGAACATCACCAACATTACATACTTGTGTTCTGTTGGTCAGATAAGACCTAAAACCAATTCACTGCTAAATGCCGACCATATTATCTCCCAATAGAATTCTCCTCCGTAATTGCCACGGCCATTTACATTCCACTTTCAGCATGCAGAAGAGGTAACTCTGGGTCTTCCTTTCCTGTGGCGGTCCTCATGAGAGCCAGTTTCATCATAGCGCTTGATGGTTTTTGCAACTGCACTTGAAGAAACCTTAAAAATCTTCTGTATACCTTGTCACAACACAACTGATTGGCTCAAACGCATTAAGAAGGAAAGAAATTCCACAAACTAACTTTTAACAAAGCACACCTGTTAATTGAAATGCATTCCAGGTGACTACCTCATGAAGGTGTTTGAGAGAATGCAAATAGTGTGCAAAGCTGTCATCAAGGCAAAGGGTGGCTACTTTGAAGAATCTCAAATATAAAATATATTTTATTTGGGTTACTACATGATTCCATATGTGTTATTTCATAGTTTTGATCTCTTCACTATTATTCTACAAGGTAGAAAATAGTAAACAATAAAGAAAAACTCTTGAATGAGTAGGTGTGTCCAAACTTTTGACAGGTACTGTACATATTTTTTTAAATAATTTTAGTGCTCGATTTCAAGGAATGTCAGCTTAATTATCATCACATTAGGCATTTTTTATTTCAATTGTATTTCATCTCATCATAAACAAATGTATTCTGCAATAACTTGATATGTTGAGCCATTCCTTACGATCAGTTCCATCTCAACTAATGTTTCTATTCTCCAGCCTCCCGGCAGCAGACTAAGTGGCAGGGTGGCCATTGACAGTAATATATCAAATAAGAACTGTGGCTTTCAGCTTATTGTAGCCTACTAATGCGACTTTCATGTTTTTACCATCATTGTAATGAATGTGTTCATTGTTACAGGTGGAGCTTCTGTTTCTAAGAACTGGGTTACATCTTGCCTGAACTGATTCGGGGAAATGCTTCTCTTCAAGCTTCTAACATCCTACCCAATTAACAGTTTGGTAACCACCTTCTGTTTGCAAATTAAGGCTACCCAGCAATGGGTTTCACCACATTGGTTCCCTTATTGCTAGTGTGCAAGGTTCATCTGGCACTTGCACATTCTTGGTTAGCACCCAGTTTCGATAACACTTTTACTACGGTTGTTGCAGCAGTGCCTGATCTCAGAACTCATTATGTGTTTTACTATGGATGCTTCCCATCCGTATACTTTTTGTGGGATTTTCAGGCTCAGTAGTCTGCAGCTCATTGGTTTACATGACGGATAATTGATAATTCTGTAGTGGGCCTCATCGCACACCAAGAAAATCACATTATTTCAGGAAACATTAAGCCTGGTTGCTTTGTCTCGTGCCCACTCATATTCTTTTTTTGTAATATTTTATTTAACATCCTCCTTTTCTTCCTTTGACAATAAACAACAACATACAGTTGAAGTTGGAAGTTTGCAAACACTCAGGTTGGAGTCATTAGAACTCGTTTTTCAACCACTCCACAAATTTCTTGTTAACAAACTATAGTTTTGGCAAGTCGGTTAGGACATCTACTTTGTGCATGACACAAGTCATTTTTCCAACAATTGTTTACAGACAGATTATTTCACTTATAATTCACTGTATCACAAGTCCAGTGGGTCAGAAGTTTACATACACTAAGTTGACTGTGCCTTTACACAACTTGTAAAATTCCAGAAAATGATGTTATGGCTTTAGAAGCTTCTGATAGGCTAATTGACATCATTTGAGTCAATTGGAGGTGTACCAGTGGATGTATTTTAAGGCCTACCTTCAAACTCAGTGCCTCTTTGCTTGACATCATGGGAAAATAAAAATAAATCAGCCAAGATGAACCAGACCTCCACAAGTCTGGTTCATCCTTGGGAGCAATTTCTAAAAGCCTGAAGGTACCACATTCATCTGTACAAACAGTGGTACGCAAGTATTAACACCATGGGACTACGCAGCTGTCATACCGCTCAGGAAGGAGACGCGTTCTGTCTCCTAGACATGAATGTTCTTTGGTGCGAAAAGTGCAAATCAATCCCAGAAACAACAGCAAAGGACCTTGTGAAGATGCTGGAGGAAACAAGTACAAAAGTATCTATATCCACAGTAAAACGAGTACAATATCAACATAACCTTATACTTATACTTGGAAAGCTAAATCAAAGACCAAGTATACAGATTTGACGATATTCTTGCAGAAAAATGTAATATGAATGTGAATGTCTCACCTATTTGCCCAAATGTACCACGGGACTAAAGGTATTGTAGTTCACTCATACTTCAAGATATCCATTTGAAACGTTGCACATACACTGCTGCCATCTGGTGGACACTATCGGAATTGCAACAAGAGTGGTGGCTAGAACTGCAACATTTCTCTGGCATTTCAAAGATGGTGGTAGAAATAAATTGTTGTTTTTTTCTTTGTATTTTCTTCTACCAGATCTATTGTGTCACATTCTCTTACATTCAATTCACGTCAAAGTGTTTCCTTTCAAATGGTACCAAGAATATGCATATCCTTGCTTCAGGGCCTGAGCTACAGGCAGTTAGATTTGGGTATGTCATTTAGGTGAAAATTGAAAGAAATGGGGCTATCCCTAAGACAAAAGTAAGGTGTTCGCCAAAAGCCATGTGGGAGACTCCCCAAGCATATGGAAGAAGGTTTTCTGGTCAGATGAGACTAAAATTGAGCTTTTTAGCTATCAAGGAAAACGCTATGTCTGGCGCAAACCCAACACCCCTCATCACGCCGAGAACACCATCCCAGCATCCCGGAGACGCCTCTTCACTGTTGACGTTGAGACTGGTGTTTTGCGGGAACTATTTAATGAAGCTGCCAGTTGAGGACTTATGAGGCGTCTGTTTCTCAAACTAGACACTCTAATGTACTTGTCCTCCTGCTCAGTTCTGCACCGGGGCCTCCCACTCATCTTTTTATTCTGATTAGAGCCAGTTTGCGCTGTTCTGTGAAGGGAGTAGTACACAGCATTGTACGAGATCTTCAGTTTCTTGGCAATTTCTCGCATGGAATAGCCTTCATTTATCAGAACATGAATAGACTGATTAGTTTCAGAAGAAAGTACTTTGTTTCTGGCCATTTTGAGCCTGTAATCGGACCCACAAATGCTATTGCTCCAGATACTCAACTAGTCTAAAGAGGGCCAGTTGTATTGCTGCTTTAATCAACACAACAGTTTTCAGCTGTGCTAACATCATTGCAAAAGGGTTTTCTAATGATCAATTAGCCTTTTAAAATGATAAACTTGGATTAGCTAACACAACGTGCCATTGAGTGGTGGTTGCTGATAAATACGCCTATGTAAAAATCTGCCGTTTCCAGCTGCAATAGTCGTTTACAATATTAACAATGTCTACACTGTATTTCTGATCAATTTGATGTTATTTTAATGGACAATTTTGTTGGCTTTCTTTCAAAAACAAAGACATTTCTAATTGACCCCAAACTTTTGAACGGTAGTGTACGTTAGATGGTGCCCCTATTGATCGTGTCCTTGCTTATAAACATTTGGGCATCTGGATTGACGAAATCATGTTGACAAGTTAGTCAAGAAATTAAGAAGTAAGTTGGGCTTCTTCTATAGGAATAGGGCCTTTCATTAAATAGTAGAACACAGATCATTCAGTCTACATTAAATCCTGTTATAGATTATTGTGATATTATATACATTAATGCAGCTACCAGTGTTTTGACGGCCTTGGACACAATTTATCATAGTGTACTTTGTTTAATAACATCTGACAGTTTTGCCACACCACTGCATCCTTTATCCTAAAGGAGCTTGCTAAAAAACACATAGGTCACTTCATTATTCTGTTTTTGTTTATAAAGCCAATAAATTCAATAAACAACCAGTTTACTTAATGTCACGGTTGAAATATAGAAACTCAGATTACAACTCTAGATCACACGGTTGTTTAATGCTGGAGGCCTCCACGTGTATCCACAGAGTTGGGCAAATCTGCCTTTACCTAACAGGCCCCTGTCATGTGGAATAATCTCCAATTAACATTTCATTTGGATGTGTTGTTGTTCTCTTTGGGTCAGTTTAGGAGAAAGGAATTTTTACATTGATAAATGTGTTTGTTTTGTTTGATTTTTATTGTGTGTATAATATTTGCCATAATGCAGTTAGGACGTTCATGAGACGCTTATAGATGTGTAACTGCATTATTACAGGTTAATGAAATATATCCATAGCATGTCTATAGCACTTTTTATTTTTTTTATTTAACCAAGGAAAAACACATTGAGACCTAGGTCTCATTTGCAAATGTGTCCGGGGAACAATAGAGAAAATACAATTATACATAATTTAAAACATGGATATGTGGATATGTAGTCAAAGTAAATCGTCACCAAATTTGGAAAATTCAATAATAGTGACCTAAAAGTTTTTTAAAAATGCATTGTTTATTTACAGTCATTATGATTGTAATTGTCATTGTGAACAGGGCAGTCACAATCATATACATTTTATACAACTTTTTGTTTAGGACACTTGTTCACTCTCACTGTGAAAGCTAAACATACTCATCACAAATAAGGGCTTTCCTACTTAGAAAGTGTCTCAAATAATTGATCAGTTCATCGATACGGAAATAATATTAATAGTAATTCATATTGCCAATTAACTTTATAATATAGGTATGGATAGAGGGCGCACTTGCCCACAATGGAGAGAGCCAACAATGGTGATGCTTATGCTGTCACAGAATCCATCATTGTAAAGAAAAGACAGGTTTCCTCTTTCCCATCTCTATACTTTCTAAACAAACGCAACAAAAAAAAGGCACAACATTAAAGACCAATGAAAATGCATTGTACCCGTACAGGCCCAATGCTGTCATGGTTAGCTCTTTTCCAATCACTGGAATCGTCAAACACAAACCCCCAACCAGACTTCGACTGTCCATCCTTTGTGGTCATCAGCTAAAAACTGAGAAGATCTTTAGACCAGCCAAAGAATATTCCTATCATGATCAATGCTTCTAGCAATGCACACAAGAGCCAAGAGTTTCTCCAGCTCTCAGAAAGGGACCTCTTCTCCCCATGTCACTGCCTCAGCCTCAGCCATGGTCAAATAACCAAAGAAGTCTAAGTCTGATGCAAGAGTGGGCAACCTTTTACGTCGACAACAGTACAACCTCTCTCACTGGGACTGTTAGCCATATTGGTTTGTCTTTCCATTGCCAGACCTTGCATCGTGGAATAGAGCTTAGTTGCACAGCCCCTCAATTGTTATGAGGGACTTCTGGTCGCACGCAAAAAGTTGTACTATGACTGTGCCTTCAAAGCGAGAGTGCCTGTGTGGTGTCCGTGTCAGACATGACCGATGAGCGCCCAGGTCCTCCCTGGATCTTGCTGAGTATCCCCTGGGCCGGCCAGCAGCGGTAGATGCGGATAAGCTTGAGGACGTCTCTGCGGAAGCGTTCGCCCACAAACACATAAAGGAAGGGGTTGAGGCAGGCATGCATGTAGGCCAGGCTCTTCAGCACCTGGCCGGCCACGTCGAAACGCTTTTCCGCATCGCAGTCCATTTTAGTGTTGTTGAACGCCTTGGTGGCCTCCACCACCAGGACGCTGTTGTATGGCAACTGGGAGAGGACAAACACAGCCACCACCACCATGATCACGCGCAGCGCCTTGTGCTTCTTGAAGTTGCGGGTTTTGAGCAGGGTGCGGATGATGCTGGCGTAGCAGAACACCATCACCAGGAGGGGCAGGCAGAAGCCCATGCAGATCTGAAGCACCAGGACCAGGATCTTGGTGCGGTTGTCCTGGTTACTCCAGTAGACCATGGTGCAGTAGAACCGGTCATCCTGCTTTTTGACGTTGGCGAATATGAACTCTGGCAGGGCCAACACCACGGCCAGGAGCCAGACGCAGGCGCACACCAACTTGCTGCAGCTCAGCCTCTGTCTCTTGGAATTCTGGGCCATGGTGGTCTGGACAATGGCCACGTAGCGATCAACACTGATGCAGGTGAGCAGCAGCATGCTGCTGAAGAAGTTGATCTTGTAGAGGGCCGAGGTGACCTTGCAGAGGCCCAAGCCGAAGCTCCATCCCTGGTTGGCCTCCACGGCCCATAAGGGTAGAGTGCCCAGGAAGAAGAGGTCGGCCAAGGCTAGGTTCAACAGGTAGACATCGGTCATGGTCTTGAGACGCTGGCGGAAGTGCAGGTAGATCCACACCACGGTCAGGTTACCCAGGCCTCCCAGGATGACGATGGACCAGTAGAGAGGCGGTTCATACTGGCCTCTGAAAGCCCTAACGGCATATTTGTCGCACATGAAGTCATCCAGTTCATCCTCACCAACCGTGGGGGTGAAGCTGGAGTCGTAGTCGTACGCCTGTGTGCAAGATAGGACAAATAGCTTGTTGGACATGTGGACCAATTGTGCCAGTAAATGATATGAGCAGAATATATGGTTGCGGACAAATATATCGGCACACTTTTCTTAAATAATTTCCTATTTATTGTAAAATAAAAAATAATAATAACTTTGTCAGATTCTCAAATTGCAGAATAGATTTTATTTTTGCAAACTTGGCAATTTTAAATCTGGGCCGGATTACCGAACGGGCACGCAGGGGGGTTGGGGTCCCCTGGAAGTAGGGGGGGCACTAATTAGCATATGATAACAAAATATGTTTCATTGCAGGAAATTAGCTTTGAAAATGCTAAATGTTTTCTTAGCCTCATGACAAAATGTGTAGAATAGCAGTATAAAACTCCAAATGTTTCTCTCTGCACTATGGCAATTTCCTAAAGGAATGCGGTAGTACTTGGTTACACAGCCTTTGGACAAAATAACTGCAGACAAACGCTTCTGGCAGCCGTCAATGAGCATGCTGCACCTTTCTACTGAAAATGTGGCCCACTTTTCAGCAGCAAATTGCTCTAATTCATCAATATTTGAAGGGTGCCCTCCACTAACTGCTGTTTTCAGGTCTCGTTTTGGATATGATTCATATCTGGACTCTTCCCTGGCCACTCTAGAACAGTCCAGCATCTTATCTTAACCATTCCTAGGGGCTTTTTTATGTGTGTTTGGTGTCGTTGTCCTGCTGGAAGACCCACAAACGTCAATGGAGACCCAGTTTTTGGTCACTGGGTTGAACATTAGACTACAAAACACCTGATAATCTGCTGAATTCATGATGCCTTGTGCACGTTCAAGGCCCCCAATACCAGAAGCAGCAAAGCAACCCCAAACCATTATTAAATCTCACCCATCTTTGATTGTAGGGAGGGTGTTCTTTTCATTGAATGCTTAATTTGGCCGTCAATAAACACAGTGCTAATCTGTATTGCCAAAGCGCTCTAATTTTGTTTAATTGGTCCACACTGTTTTTTTCATGGGGTGTAGGCTTGTTTAAGTGGTTATTTTGAGAAGTTCAATCAGGCTTTCTTTGTGTTTCCTTCAGCGTTGTGGTCTTCCTATGTTTACCAACGACCAAATGTAGCGTTCAAAGAAAATAACACTCTCCTCTACAATCGGGTTTGATACTGCTAATGGATTGCTTTGCTGCCTCCGGTACTAGGGGCTTTGAATGTGTGCAAGACGTCGTGAAATCAGCAGATTATTTTGGAGTGCAATGTTCAACCCAGTGTCCAAAAAAACGGAGTCTGTTGAAGGTTGTGGGTCTTCCATTAGACAACAACCCCAAAGCATCCTGGAATGGTTCTAGAAGAAACACTGAACTGTCCTGGAGTGGCCAGTGAAGAGTCCAGATCTGAATCACCTCCATAATATATGGCGAGAGATGAACACAGGAGTTGTTGAATAGGACCCCTTTAAACATTGAATATTTAGAGCAGTTTGTTGCCGAAGAGTGGGCCAAATTGCCAATAGAAAGGTTCAGCAAGCTCATTGATGGCTACAAGAAGCATTTTGTTGGCAGTTATCTTGGCCAATGGCTGTGCAGCCAAGTACTAGCTCCATAGTGCCAATAATTTTGTCCATGCCATTTGTCTTTATTTTCTAAATTAAAATGGTCAACTTAAGTTTACAATGTTTAACATCCAATAAGGTGGGGAGACCAAAAGTTATTTTTCCAATTTCAAGTACTTTTAGAAGAAATAGGGAATAATTTAAGAAAAGTGCAAAGGTGCCAATATACTGTACACATACTTATATAGACCAGGGGTCTCCGACATTTTATCTCATAAGAGCACGTAACAAAATACAATATACATGTAATTTAACTGTTATGAATTAAAATAATAAACATTTGATGTGATTTTTTTTGCTACTTCATACAAATATAACACACACACAATATTTTACACAAATGGTATAAAAAAAAAAAAAACATTGAGTTGTTTACCTCTGGATCCATTGGTGAAGTCACCATGTCACCTACAACTGGCATCTGAAAAGAGACAACAAATGAGTCAGGAAATAACACACAGTACAGTATAGGTCATGGTGTAATGTTGACTAAATATTTTAAACTAAAATATTACAGCATGATGGAGATACTTTATAGTAATACATGCAAAAAATACTTACATTTCAAATCTGCTATCTTAAATGTTATTAATACATTTTGAGAACACTGCTGTTCAGACAATTTTACTTACAGTTGTTCTCTGCAAGTGAGATGTCAAACAGGCGCTTAAATTCAAGATGCTTGTTGGTTGCTTCCTTACCACTGAGTTGCTTTAGAGAACTGTCTGGCAACTGTTTGCTCTCCAGAGGCTTATAAAGGTTTCAGTTAAACCACAGTTGACGTCAGGCTGCAAACCAGGGTGATTTTCTATAGTACTCATTTGCGTGTTTTGCCGCCTCTCGCTAAAGCAAACCTGCAGCGTGCGTGTAACCTCATGCAACTCTCAGGGATTTTAGCCATATGAATTTGTGTATGTAGAGCTATCTGTGTACAATGGATGAGTCACAGGAAATCCCTTTTATTCTCCATTCATCTGATATCTATGCAAAAAGAACACTTTCTCAGGACACCTTTGTTCATGTACTGATTTACAGTTAATTTCTCCAGGATGACAGCCATGTGCTTTAGATTTCTTGACTGAGGTAAACATATGAAGGTGCATTATGCTTTTTGCCGAGGGCACACACACACGCACACACACACACACACAATCTCTTCCCTCCTGTTAGGAATGAAGGCCTATACTGTGCTAAATTACTTAGGTGTGTTACATCAGGCACTACTTCATGGTTACAATGGTTACCATTTCATTATATTACTGTAGTTGATTGATTAGAACCCACACACCTTGGCCAGAGAGTCCACTCACCTGGTGTCCCAGGTCTGAATCATTCCCTGATTAGAGGGGAAGGATGCAAACCAGCATTGCATAAAGAGCTGTCGAAGCTATACAGTAGGTGTCTTCAAAAGACACTGTAACATAAGGCTGCAGTATGGGTGGTGGTAGAATCCTATTGTGCCATCTCCCGAATCCTTATTATATGTTATTATATATGATATGGTGATTTAGTAGATATCTGTCTCTACTTGTCAAGGAGCTGGGTCGACACCGGAGCAGATTAGTAAGGTGATACACTCAAACCAGATGCCGTCAAGTTAAGAATTGCTCAAGGTGTTACCGTACTTTTGTTTTCTTACGTTCAAGAGTGCCACAGTTTCAGGCCTGCTGTCGTGTGACGATCGAGTCGTTAAACAACTAGATTCATTGAAGACATGACAACGCATTGTGGGTATATTTAGTTGTAGGCACGGTTCCAAAATCATTGTACGTGTTTGCGTTACAACACTTTGAAAATATTTTTTATTTTTCGTAATGTACATGGGGCCAATGTACATTCATTATGTAACCACTCCCTCTTCAAATCAGGGTTGATTGGAAAAAGCTGTTCAGAAGAGGACATTGTATTACCATATCTTTGTACTCCCTGACGAAGGCCATGCGGCCGAAACTCGTCATAGTTTTTTTCATTTGTGTTTCTGTTGAACATGTCATATTAATAAAAGCATTTTTTATTAATTACATGAAGAGTGCCTTTGTCCTCCTTTCTTCGTGAAGTCATTTTAAAATGTCTAGTCTAGTAATTATCATCCTGTCTCGGCTCACGTCTCTAATCGGTTCTGCCTGGATAACCCCTGGATGCTACCAGCTGTACGTTATATGGTGATTCGACACTGTCATGCTTGCCTTGACTCGCCTTTTAGGACTCCGTCGTAACAACAAGTGATATATCACCTGTCTCTCATATCAATCTGCACATCCTTTAGGGCCAAGACATACTGAAAAACATGGGCAGGAAAAGCAGTATAACTTAATGGAAATTAGACATAAGTGTGTGTGTGTGTGTGTGTGTCTCAGTGTGTGTGTGTGTGTGTGTGTCTCAGTGTGTGTGTGTGTGTGTGTGTGTGTGTGTGTGTGTGTGTGTGTGTGTGTGTGTGTGTGTGTGTGTGTCTCAGTGTGTGTGTCTCAGTGTGTGTGTCTCAGTGTGTGTGTGTGTGTGTGTGTGTGTGTACGCTACACTGTAATAAGATATCTTTCTAAACTTTACTTGAACTCTACATCATAAGGGACTGTTCATAGTGATGATCAAGCCTATAACCACTGTAAAGACACCAAGCAGTGTTTAGACTAGCAAACTTGCTAACCAATAGCTACCTTCAATTTTCAATAGCTTATCTTCAATCTTCAATTCAACCCTACTAAAAAGTGTGTGCTCTCAGGCCTGGAGGGAAGCAAAAGTTATTCCCCTATTATACCAAATAATAGTAAAGCCCCCTTAACTGGCTCAAATAGCCTGTTACCAACCCTTAGTAAACATTTGTAAAAAAATTGTGTTTGACTAGATACAATACTATTTTTCAGTAAACAAATTGACAACAGACTTTCAGCACGCTTATAGGGAATGGCATTCAACAAGCACAGCACGTACACAAATGACTGATGATTGGCTGAGAGAAATTTATGATAAAAAGATTGTGGGGGCTGTTTTGTTAGACTTCAGTGCGGCTTTTGACATTATCGATCATAGTCTGCTGCTGGAAAAACATGTGTTATGGCTTTACACCCCCTGCTATAATGTGGATAAAGAGTTGCCTGTCTAACAGAACACAGAGGGTGTGTTACGATAGCGAAGAGCAGTGGGTGTGGAGTCAGGCGCAGAGAGCAGAGTAACGGAACAACCGTCTTTAATGTGTGTACACAAATAACTGTCCAACGCCAAAAGCAACACAGGCGAAATAAGACAGTATACAAAACACATATAGCAGCCCAAACATGGGACATGTACAATAGCTCTACCCGAACAGCAAACAAGCCCGCACGAAAGGAGGCAGGCTTAAACGGCTTAAATAGCCCTAATAACCAAAACAAAAACAGGTGCAAACAATAAGAATAATGAACAGAAAGAAAATAGCGGATCGGTGGCAGCTAGTAGGCCGGTGACGACGACCGCCGAACGCCGCCCGAACCGGCAGAGGAGCCACCGTCGGTGGAAGTCGTGACAGTACCTCCCGACGCGCGGCTCCCGCAGCGCGCCGACACCGGCGCAGGGCGATCCGGATGAAGGCGGTGAAACTCCCTCAGTAGTGAAGGATCCAAGATATCCTTCACCGGTACCCAGCACCTCTCCTCCGGACCGTACCCCTCCCAGTCCACGAGGTACTGCAGGCCCCTCACCCGGCGCCTAGAGTCCAGAATGGAGTGGACTGTGTACGCCGGGGGCCCCTCGATGTCCAAAGGGGGCGGAGGGACCTCCGGCACCTCACCTTCCTGCAGGGGACCAGCTACCACCGGCCTGAGGAGAGACACATGAAACGAGGGGTTAATACGGTAGTAAGATGGAAGCTGTAACCTATAACACACCTCGTTTATCCTCCTCAGGACTTTAAATGGCCCCACACACTGCGGCCCCAGCTTCCGGCAGGGCAAGCGGAGGGGCAGGTTCCGGGTCGAGAGCCAGACCCGGTCCCTCGGTGCGAACACGGGGGTCTCACTGCAGTGACGGTCAGCGCTCGTCTTCTGCCGCCCACCAGCCTGTTTCAGTGATTCCTGGACGGCTTTCCAAGTCTCCTTGGAGCGCTGCACCCACTCCTCCACCGCAGGAGCTTCAGTCTGGCTCTGATGAAACGGTGCCAGGACCGGCTGGTAGCCCAACACGCACTGGAACGGTGACATGTTCGTGGAGGAGTGACGGAGTGAGTTCTGAGCCACCTTCGCCCATGGGACGTACCTCGCCCACTCACCGGGCCGGTCCTGGCAATACGACCGCAGAAACCTGCCCACCTCCTGGTTCACTCTCTCCAACTGCCCATTACTCTCAGGGTGAAAACCCGAGGTCAGGCTGATCGAGACCCCCAGACGCTCCATAAACGCCCTCCACACTCAGGACGTGAACTGGGGACTCCGATCAGAAACGATGTCCTCGGGCAGCCCGTAGTGCCGAGAGACGTGGGTAAATAGGGCCTCCGCAGTCTGTAGGGTCGTAGGGAGACCGGGCAACGGGATGAGACGGCAGGACTTAGAGAACCGATCCACAACGACCAGGATCGTCGTGTTCCCCTGGGAGGGGGGAAGATCGGTGAGGAAATCTACCGACAGGTGAGACCACGGCCGTTGTGGAACGGGGAGGGGCTGTAACTTCCCTCTAGGCAGGTGTCTAGGAGCCTTACTCTGAGCGCACACCGAACAGGAGGAGACATAAAACCTCACGTCCTTAGCCAACGTGGGCCACCAGTACTTCCCCCTAAGACCCCACACTGTCCTCTCAATCCCCGGATGACCCCAAGAGGGTAGTGTATGGGCCCACCGAATCAATTTATCACGAACACCAAGTGACGACCTGCAGGACACTGAGGAGGCGCAGGTTCCAACCGTACTGCCCGCTCGATGTCCGCGTCTACCTCCCATACCACTGGTGCCACTAGACATGACGCAGGAAGGATGGGAGTAGGTTCGATGGACCGCTCCTCGGTGTCATAGAGACGGGACAGCGCGTCGGCCTTAGTATTCTGGGAACCTGGCCTATAGGTGATCGTGAACTGAAATCTGGTAAAAAACATGGCCCACCTAGCCTGCCGCGGATTTAGTCTCCTCGCTGCCCGGAGATACTCCAGGTTACGGTGGTCAGTCCAGATGAGAAAAGGGTGCTTAACCCCCTCAAGCCAATGTCTCCACACCTTCAGAGCCCTGACCACAGCTAACAACTCCCGGTCCCCCACGTCATAGTTTCGCTCCGCCGGACTGAGCTTCCTTGAAAAGAAAGCGCAAGGGCGGAGTTTCGGTGGCGTGCCCGAGCGCTGTGATAGCACGGCCCCAACTCCAGCCTCAGACGCGTCCACCTCCACTATGAACGCTAACGAGGGGTCCGGATGCGGCAGCAAGGGAGCGTTGGTGAACAGCTCCCTCAGACGACTGAAAGCTCTGTCCGCCACCGCCGACCACCGCAAACGAGCCGGGCCCCCCTTAAGCAGTGAGGTAATGGGAGCAGCCACCTGACCAAAACCCCGGATAAACCTCCGGTAGTAATTGGCAAACCCTAAAAACCGCTGCACTTCTTTTACCGTGGTCGGAGTCGGCCAATTACGCACGGCTGTAACGCGGTCACACTCCATCACCACCCCAGAGGTGGAAATGCGATATCCCAGGAATGAAACGGCTTGTTTGGAAAACACACATTTCTCTGCCTTGACGTACAGGTCATGCTCCAGCAGTCGCCCAAGTACTTTGCGCACCAGAGACACATGCGCGGCGCATGTGGTGGAATAGATCAAAATATCATCTATATACACCACCACACCCTGCCCGTGAAGTTCCCTGAGAATCTCGTCAACGAAAGATTGAAAGACGGCTGGAGCATTCTTCAACCCATACGGCACGACGAGGTACTCATAATGGCCAGATGTTGTACTAAACGCAGTCTTCCACTCATCTCCTTCCCGGATACGCACCAGATTATACGCGCTCCTGAGGTCCAGTTTTGTGAAAAAACGCGCGCCGTGAAATGATTCAACCGCCGTAGCAATGAGAGGTATCGGGTAACTAAATCCCACTGTGATGGCATTTAGACCTCTATAATCAATGCACGGCCGCAGACCTCCCTCCTTTTTCTTCACAAAAAAGAAACTCGAGGAGACGGGTGATATGAAGGGCCGAATGTACCCCTGTTCCAGAGATTCAGTGATATATGTCTCCATAGCCACTGTCTCCTCATGTGACAACGGGTACGCGTGACTCCTAGGAAGTGTTGCGTTTACCTGGAGGTTTATCGCGCAATCCCCTCGTCGATGAGGTGGTAATTTGGTAAAATGTCCAGCGGAACCGTGGCCTCCCTGACCAGCCCTGACCCTAACGGTCGGCTATCTAGGGAGTGCACGGGGAAGGGTTGACCTATAGATACTAACGGAATACCTAGTCTCAAAGCAAGTCCGCGATCCATAAAATTCCCAGCTGCGCCTGAATCGACTAGCGCCTTATGCTGGAGAGAGGGAAAAAACTCTGGGAAAGACATTAGTAAAAACATATGGCCAACAGGGAGCTCTGGGTGTGTCTGGTGCTAACTCACCTGAGGTGACCGAGCAGTGCTCTGCCTGCCCTCTCGATTCCCAGAGGAGCTCCTCCAGCACCGATCGGCAGTGTGCCCTCTCCGACCACAACTGGTGCAGGAGTAGCCTCCTCCTCTGGTTCCCCTCGATGCAGCCCCCCCTAACTCCATAGGAATTGGAGCGGAAGGGCCGGGAGGTGGAACGAACAGGGCCCTTTTCCGACCGCTCGCGAGCCGCCAGCAGGTTGTCCAGTCGTATGGACATGTCAATTAGCTCGTTGAGGGAGAGGGTAGCGTCCCGACAAGCCAACTCCCTGCGGACGTCCTCCCGGAGACTACAACATTAGTGGTCGATCAGGGCCCTGTCGTTCCACCCCGCTCTCCAGCGGCCAAGGTCCGGAACTCCAGCGCGAAGTCCTGCGCACTCCTCGTCTCCTGCCTCAGGTGAAATAGCCGTTCACCCGCCACTCGGCCCTCTTGTGGGTGGTCGAACACGGCCCGGAACCGACGGGCGAACTCTGGGTAGTTGTCCCTTGCAGAGTCTGGGCTATTCCACACTGCGTTAGCCCACTCCAGGGCTCGACCCATCAGACAGGAGACGAGGGCGCTCACGCTCTCCTCCCCCGAGGGAGTTGGGCAAATGGTCACCAGGTATAACTCCAACTGGAGCAGGAACCCCTTACATCCAGCCGCCGTCCCATTGTACTCCCTGGGGGGAGCGAGACGGAGCGAGCTGGATCCGGACGCCGCCGGAGGAGACTGTTGATGCGGAGAAGGATCTGGAGGCGAGGTAAACGAACCACTCCTCTCCCAACGGTCCATTCTCTTCATCAATTGGTCCATCGCAGACCCAATGCGGTGGAGGACGGTGGTGTGATGGAGGACACGCTCCTCCATAGATGGTAGAGGGGGGAGGCGGCTCCTGCTGACTCCATTTCTGGTGCGGGCTTCTGTTACGATAACGAAGAGCGGTGGGTGTGGAGTCAGGCGCAGAGAGCAGAGTAACGGAACAACCGTCTTTAATGTGTGTACACAAATAACTGTCCAACACCAAAAGCAACACAGGCGAAATAAGACAGTATACAAAACACATATAGCAGCCCAAACATGGGACATGTACAATAGCTCTACCCGAACAGCAAACAAGCCCGCACGAAAGGAGGCGGGCTTAACTGGCTTAAATAGCCCTAATAACCAAAACAAAAACAGGTGCAAACAATAAGAATAATGAACAGAAAGAAAATAGAGGATCGGTGGCAGCTAGTAGGCCGGTGACGACAACCGCGGAACGCCGCCCGAACCGGCAGAGGAGCCACCGTCGGTGGAAGTTGTGACAGGGTGTTCTTTAATGGAAGTCTCTTCTCCAACAAAATCCAAGTAGAATCAAGAATTCCCCAGGGCAGTTGTCTAGGCCCCTTACTTTTTTCAATCTTTACTAACATGCAAATACCTAGATAACAGTTTGTGTCCTGAGAGTGTAAAGCCAGTTGCCATGAGTCTGTCCATGTATACAGATGACTCAACACTATACACGTCAGCTACCACAGTGACTGAAATGACAGCAACACTTAACAAAGAGCTGCAGTTAGTTTCAGAATGGGTGTCAAGAAATAAGTTAGTCCTAAATATTTCCAAAACTAAAAGCATTGTATTTTGGGACAAATCATTCACTAAATCCTAAACCTCAACTGTGAAGCAAAACAAACACAGACAAATGCAAAGAAACACACAATAACATATGCACTACACATGTACACATGTATTTTGTGTTATAGATAAGTAATAGTAGAGTAGAGGCACCCACTTAATATGTTGTGGAATCTGTTATGAATGTATTGTAATGTTTTTAAGATGTATAAATGCCTTAATTTTGCTAGAACCCAGGAAGAGTAGCTGCTGCCTTGGCATCAGCTAATGGGGATCCATAATACATGCAAATACCTAGATAACAGTTTGTGTCCTGAGAGTGTAAAGCCAGTTGCCATGAGCCGACACCAACTTGACTGTTTATAACATCTGTTATGCCATCATTATGATAGTGTTATGTAGACCGTATGACAAAGGGTTAAAATAAAGTGATATTAAACAGATCAATGGGGTTAAAGTTACATTCGAAACATGATTGTTAACGCCATTAGATTTCTAACCTATTCTTACATCACTGTGTTTGGTACAGCTTATTTGGTAATACTGAGATGTGATGAGAAAGTTGTTGCAATCAATCTTATGCAATGAAGCTGGTATAACAACACAACAACTTGTGTTTTTTTGTGAGCAAGAACTCGTGTCTGTTGTCTATGATTGGGGTTGCTCTAAAGTTCAACACGGTGATGCCATTGTAACAGAATAACCAGACTTCACACGATGGTGGGTTTCCAAAAAGCTGTGACAGTGGGAGCAGCAGAGGGCAGATTTTATACAAATTAAAAGTACTGAGAACATAACAAATATATAGATTCAAATCTGTGTGGTGTTTACAGTCTTAGTAATCCCCCCGAAATACAGTGCATTCGGAAAGTTTTATTACGTTTTATTACAATACCCCATAATGACATCACAATACCCCATAATGACATCACAATACCCCATAATGACATCACAATACCCCATAATGACAAAGCGAAATAAAAAAAGAAATAAAAAAACAGATACCTTATTTACATAAGTTACATAAACTCGAAATTGAGATCAAGTGCATCCAGTTTCCATTGATCATCTTTGAGATGTTTCTACAACTTAATTGGAGTCCACCTATTGTAAATCCAATTGATTGGACATGATTTGGAAAGGCACACACACCGGTCTATATAAGGTCCCACAGTTGACAGTGCATGTCAGAGCAAAACACAAGCCATGAGGTTGAAGGAATTGTCCGTAAAGCTCCGAGACAAGATTGTGTCGAGGCACAGATCTGGGGAAGGGTACCAAACAATTTCTGTAGCATTGAAGGTCCCCAAGAACATTCTTAAATGGAATAAGTTTGGAACCACCAAGACTCTTCCTAGAGCTGGCCGCCCGGCCAAACTGAGCAATCAGGGGAGAAGGGCCTTGGTCAGGGAGGTGACCAAGAACCCGATGGTCACTCTGACAGAGCTCCAGAGTTCCTCTGTGGAGATGGGAGAACCTTCCAGAAGTACAACCATCTCTACAGCACTCCACCAATCAGGCCTTTATGGTAGAGTGGCCAGACGGAAGCACATGACAACCCGCTTGGAGTTTGCCAAAAGCCACCTAAAGGACTCTCAGACCATGAGAAACAAGATTCTCTTGTCTGATGAAACCAAAATGTAACTCTTTGGCCTGAATGCCAAGCGTCATGTCTGGAGGAAACCTGGCCAATACCATCCCTACGGTGAAGCATGGTGGTGGCAGCATCATGCTGTGGGGATGTTTTTCAGCAGCAGGGACTGAGAGACTAGTCAGGATCGAGGGAAAGATAAACAGAGCAAAGTACAGAGAGATCCTTGATGAAAACCTGCTCCAAAGCGCTCAGGACCTCAGACTGGGGCGAAGGTTAACCTTCCAACAGGACAACGACCCTAATCCCACAGCTAAGACGACGCAGGAGTGGCTTCGGGAAGTCTGAATGTCCTTGAGTGGCCCAGCCAGAGCTCGGACTTTAACCAAATCAAACATCTCTGGAGAGACCTGAAAATATCTGTGCAGTGACGCTCACCATCAAACCTGACAGAGCTTGAGAGGATCTGCAGAGAAGAATGGGAGAAACTCCCCAAATACAGGTGTGCCAAGCTTGTAGCGTCATACCCAAGAAACTTGAGGCTTTAACCGCTGCCAAAGGTGCTTCAACATAGTACTGAGTGAAGGGTCTGAAAACTTATGTAAATGTGATATTTCCATTTATTTATTTATTTATGAATTCACTAACATTTCTAAAAACCTTGTTTTTGCTTTGTCCTTATGGTGTATTGTGTGTAGATTGATGAGGGTACATTTTATTTAATCCAGTTTAGAATAAGGCTGCAATGTAACACAATGTGGAAAAAGGTCAAGGGGTCTGAATACTTTCTGAATGCACTGTACATGTCTGTTTTGCTGTGTGCTTGTCTGCTACATCTGCTGCATCTGACTCTGATTACATCATCCTGTGGTCAACTCGCAATAGCTTCCAGGAAAGAAAGGTCCCGTTTTTTCCACCGCACGGTCTTTGAACACAATCAACAACAACAACAACAACAACAACAACAACACTCAACACGTCTGCAACTCTATTGGGAGCTGATGGTATACTTAAGCAATATGGCCTAAAGGGGTTGTGCTATATGGCCAATATACCGCGGCCAAGGGCCTTGATACAGCCCTTAGCCGTGGTATATTGGCCGTATACCACAAGCCCCCCCCGAGGTGCCTTATTGCTCTTCTAAACTGGTTACCAACGTAATTACAGCATTAAAAGGAAATATTTTGTCATACCCGTGGTATACTGTCTGATATGCCACGGCTGTCAGCCAATCAGCATTCAGGGCCCCAAGTTTATAATAGAGGTTACAGCTGCGTTGGGTCCATCGCTGTCGAGTATGGGAGTAGCGACTTCCATCATAGGAAGTATAAGGTTATTGAAAGTTGGTATGTCCTAAAATGTACACCGTATCAATGTCCATAATATTGCCCTAGCAATGTCAACAAACATGCAATTGTGACCTGACATTTCCATTGGCGAACAATGCCATCAATTGAGCATCTGTTTAGATTCAGAGGAGAATGGAGCACACCAGAGGAAGAGGAAGTGGGTCAGTGTGGGCAAATCTTAGGTCTGTTTATGTTCACTGAGGACATGACACACACGTGCACATGACGCACACGTCTGGTGTGGGTAAAGATAGCAGTACCAATCACAGAGCCCTCAGCCTCAGTTCAAAAGTTTGAACAACTGCCTGAGAGCACCGAAATGGGCAGCTATTCAACTGAGTTTATTGGACTTTTTACAATATTTTGTAGGAAAAAAAAAAAGAAGCTGCAATCCTGTGGAAATTATACTGATGACAGTTTAACTTATTTTGTAATACGTGTACAAGTTTGGTAAAAAGGGAATGCCGTCTTGCCATAACGGTTCACTCAAGATATTCACAGACAAAAAACTGTGGCTACAGTATACCATTGTTAATGATTTATTCTGATATGTTATTGAAGTAGGTTTATTTATCTAACCTACTTAGGTCTAATTTTAGATTTTGTTTTTCATATCAACGGCATGCAACGTAGCCAATGTAGCCAATACCCACTTTTGTAAACTAATGTCACAGAACGTTATTTCGAGCTCACCCTTTTGTTTTCTTTCAGTCGTGTAACCTAGGTAATCATATGCAGTCACAAACAGAAAGTGAAGAACACGAGGGGAAAACTGTGGCCAAAGCTAGTAGCCAAAAATAATATGTGGTTTTAGAACCTAGCAGCAAGGCAAAGAGGTTCTAGACACATCATTGGAATTATATTGGCAGCTTACTGAGAAAATACAGCACCTAGCTACAGAAGTATGACAAGCCAAAGCCTAATTTGTTTTATTACACTTTTTCAATAGTTAGTTCATCTTTCCTAATGCTTTCTTGCAGTACTTTTAAAACATATTTTGAAGTTTGTAATTTGGTAACACTTTGCATTATTACTATAACTTTAAAACAAATGGGCAATATACAAAAAAAATATTATCTCCTGGCAATATACAAAAAAATATTATGTGCACGTGTGCCATGTCGTCTGTGAAAAAAACGACCTGCTCATATGAGTTATTACAAAACGTATTACATTGTACTTACAGTACATTATTAGTTACACCGTAATAATTAAACTAATTGTGTACATTTGTAATTGTTCCATTATCATGTACAGTAAACACAATAATTACCTACAATAAGACAATACAACTCTTAGCTAGATGTTTGCTTAAACATCCAGTACAGCTGCAGGTTCTTAACTTATATTACATAAATAAATATATATTTTAACCAGTGCAACAACAAAAAACTCAGACGAACAAACACCCCTACGCACAACAGGGTTGTCGTGACAACGGTCCGTCCTGTATAATAACTGTGTATGACTTCCTGTGTGGCGTGACAAACGTTCACAGCAGTTGCGTGTGGGGGGTTGGCTGTCCTGTTTAGAACATTGTATGGTGTACTTTATCTGAGGCCTTTCGCATGCCAAGCGCAGACCACAAAAAATAACGATATTTGAGGAACAGGATAGAGATGACAGAGAGAAGCGTACACACACACACACACACTGACATTCGCACCCTCTACCTATCTTGTTTCTACTCACAAACACAAATAATTATGCAACTAATGTAATTATTCAATTTCTAATCAAAACAGTAAATTGATGAGTGCACTGACACTCAGTCACACATCCACATATAAAAACGATATGAGTTTTGAAAATGTATAGAAAATGATAATAACATCTCCAAGACCTTATAATGTAACGGTATGAGCCAACATAAATGAGCAGGGGGTCAGATGTAAGATGCAATGTTTATTGTGTAGTCTATAAATCTGGGATAGTGGGGTACAGATTGACAGAGAAGCTAGAGGGTTGGGGTTAAAAGAGTTTCTTTGGCATCTGAACGTCCAACGGTCCACAGGTTACCCTGGTGGAATCAGGTGGATTCAGATTCATCTGCGGATGCGGGTTCAGAGATCAGCGAGGTCTCTGTGTGTTCTGAGTGGAGGAAAACAATATCACAAATGCTAGGGTAATACTGTAAGTAGATTTGGCATCAAAATGAACTCAATATTAGAAAGGTGTGCTCAGTATACTCGGTGTGTATTGTCTAATGGCTTTACATGATGACATGATGGCGACATGTACACGGAGGAAGGCATGTACACGGAGTGGATAAAACATTAAGAACACCTTCCTGATATTGAGTTACAGAACAGCCTCAATTTGTCAAGGCATGAACTCTACAAGATGTCGAAAGCGTATCACGAGGGACGCTGGCCCATGTTGACTCCAATGCTTCCCACAGATGTGTCAAGTTGGCGGGATGTCCTTTGGGTGGTGGACCATTCTGTTGAGCCTACTACCATACCCTGTTCAAAGGCACTTCAATCTTTTGTCTTGCTCCATTCACCCTCTGAATGGCACAACCACAATCCATGTCTCAATTGTCTCAAGGCTTAAAGGTGACATCAATAAGGAATAATAGCTTTCACCTGGATTCACCACATGTTATGACAGGTTGCTATGACACATGTTATGACAGGTTGCTATGACACATGTTATGACAGGTCGATGCCATACCAACATTACTGACCTGTTATGATCTCTTTAACTTGAATTCCCCAACCCCCACCTCCAGCTAGAAAGACAGATATGAAAGGAAAACCAGGTGAGGGGATAGAGAAAGAGCACAGAAGAGATAGCGAGGGAGATACCTTGTTTAGCCATATCCACACAGTTTTACTCATGAGATGTTGTGACCAAAAAACAGCTGTTCAGCAACTTCCCCATTGCTAAACGTGTTACAGACTTCAGTGGAGAAAATAGTTCTGAAAATAATATGACCAGAAGGGTAGTTTTCCATTCTCCTACCCTGAGGCTCCCTCTATGTGTGTGAACTTGCCTTTGTATCTAGCCTGGGTAGGAGGTAAAGGGGAGCCCTGGGGAGTGCTGGAGCGGGGAGCGTCCCAGCCTGCAGGATGGAAATGTGGAGGTGAATGAGGGCTCTGTCTACCCCTACACTCTCCCTCCACACTCCCCAGTACTCCTGCCCCCTACACTCTCCCTCCACACTCCCCAGTACTCCTGCCCCCTACACTACCCCTACACTCTCCCTCCACACTCCCCAGTACTCCTGCCCCCTACACTCTCCCTCCACACTCCCCAGCACTCCTGCCCCCTACACTACACCTGCCCTCCACACTCCCCCAGTACTCCTGCCCCCTCCACTACACCTGCCCTCCACACTCCCCAGTACTCCTGCCCCCTACACTATCCCTACACTCTCCCTCCACACTCCCCAGCACTCCTGCCCCCTCCACTACACCTGCCCTCCACACTCCCCAGCACTCCTGCCCCCTACACTCTCCCTCCACACTCCCCAGTACTCCTGCCCCCTACACTACACCTGCCCTCCACACTCCCCAGTACTCCTGCCCCCTCCACTACACCTGCCCTCCACACTCCCCAGTACTCCTGCCCCCTACACTACCCCTACACACTCCCTCCACACTCCCTAGCACTCCTGCCCCCTACACTATCCCTACACACTCCCCAGCACTCCTGCCCCCTACACTCTCCCTCCACACTCCCCAGCACTCCTGCCCCCTACACTACACCTGCCCTCCACACTCCCCAGCACTCCTGCCCCCTCCACTACACCTGCCCTCCACACTCCCCAGTACTCCTGCCCCTACACTCTCCCTCCACACTCCCCAGCACTCCTGCCCCCTCCATGTCAGCTCTAGTGGTCCTACAGATAAACCACCCGTCAGGTTGTCTGACTGGGACATCTCCACAATGGATTAGTCAAGATTTCTCGTAAAATCGATTAGTCAAATGAAAAAATAGATATAGGATTTTAGAAAGGGCCCATCCTGAGTTATTTGATTTTATTATTTTTTTTACTGTTGTGTGCCATCCATGTGGGTACTTTTTAAGGGGGGGGGGGGGATTACAAAGTCACCACTCACTGAAAGCCTATGGGTGTAGGCTTTCAGTGAGTGCATTTTGTATTTTCCCACATGGTATTTTTGGCCATTCTATTCACCTCCACTATACCCCTTGTTTCAAATGTTTCTCACCCGAGAAACTGTAGGAAGAGGCTGTAAATCCGGATGTCTCAGGTAATCTGGAGGAAAAAGAGTGAAAATATGACAGTAAACAGCCTCCTCGCAGTCTTTTTAGATGACATTATATTATGTTAAATTTGAGTAAAAACCAGTACACATGCCTTCATCTACACCACTTTATTCAAACTGGATGCAGAGACATAAAAATGGTATCCACGACTTGTATAACTTCTTTTACCTTGTATAGCTGCTTTAATTGCCTTACGTTTGCTGGACCCCAGGAAGAGTAGCTGCTGCCTTGGCACAATTGCCAGAATCTCACAGTATCCTTTTAATACTGTATGTATTGATTGTACTTACTTGAAGTGGTCTCCTTCCAGCAAGGTTCTGTAGGTGGAGATCTCCACGTCTAGAGCCAGCTTGACATCCAGAAGCTCCTGATAGGCCATGATCTGCTTGTGGAGGTCAGTTTTGGCCACCTCGATGGCCGACGTCAAGCTGGAGATCTGACCCTGGTACCCGGCCAAGCCCATGCTAGACTGGGCATGGGCTTCTGCCAAGCTCTGCTCCAGGGACATGTTCTGGAGAGAGGGGTGGAGAGATAGCAGAGGAATGGAGTAGTGTGAGGGCGGGGATTCCAGACAGAGTAAGGTAGGAGGGTAAAGGAGTGAAGGAGATTATGTGAGAAAAGATGAAGTGAGGGAGGAGGAGAAGAGAGGGTGTGGGAATGGGAGAGGAATGGGAAGAGGAGAAGAGAGGGTGTGGGAATGGGAGAGGAATGGGAAGAGGAGAAGAGAGGGTGTGGGAATGGGAGAGGAATGGGAAGAGGAGAAGAGAGGGTGTGGGAATGGGAGAGGAATGGGAATACATGGAAAGTAGAGAGTTGAGTGAGATGGGGAATAATTAGAGAGATAATGAATTCTACACCAGTATTTAGCTATAGTAACTATTGTTGTAATGTTGTAATGGCCTATCATGAGAAAAGATAACTTTAGACAGTGAAAATCATCTCTTGTTTAAGAAAGGAACAGCATTTTTTTTTTTCAACAGAAACAAACAACAACTGCAAATGAATTAGTGCAAGTTCCCTCTGAGAAAGTCTGTCTGGCACCTCCAGAGCTGATGTCTGTGGGACTTTCCTGTCACTCAGAGAACCAGATACAGATTCAACCACTTCCTGTGTCTTCTGCATACTACTTCCTGACGTGATTTATCATAAAGCCTGACAGAGATCTGCTGGGAAGCAGTGTACTGAAACAGCAGTTAAAAAGTCAGTGTAGCTGGCGAACCGTGAGAATATTTCCCAAGGTCTTACTCAGTTGTTATACTGCAGGTGGTTTCTCTTCTGAAATTGGCCTGGTGGGGATTCTCCATGTGGTCACAGTGAGGCATTTTATTAGCATTAATTTAACTAGGCAAATCAGTTGAGAACAAATTCTTATTTGCACTGCCTTATGGTACTCCCAATCACAGCCAGTTGTGATACAGCCTGGAATCGAACCAGGGTCTGTACCAGATGCAGTGCCTTAGACCGCTGCGCCACTCGGGAGCCCCTAAACTGAGCAGCAGTTTGTAGTCCATGATTGAATAGATAAGACCAAGACTTTAAGATCAACATGTTAGGTGTCCCCTCCCACCCCCAAAACTTTACTGTAAATTGGCTACACCAGACGGACCCAAAATACACGTGGATACATGTTGACACGCAATAGTGAGAGAAAGACAAGATAGACAGGTCTCTACATAAATCATGCATTGATGTCAAAGAGAGATTTTTGCATGAAAAAAATTGATTGACGACTTCCTAATCTGGATGCCGTACGCAGATCTCGGCCCAATAGTGCATTTTTAGTGTGAGGTGAAGTAGTAAGATGGAGGGTCCACTCACTGCAGTGACCAGGCCTTGGAGCTCTAGACTGAAACCCTGCAGCTCCTTCCGGGCCCCTGAGATTTCCATCTTGGCCTCTGAGACGGCCTCCGAACTCTTGGCGGTAGCGGTCTGAATCTCTTCCATCTGCAAGAGGAGAGAGAGACGCTTCCTGTTAAAACACTATTTTACGTTCTTTGGGATTAGCTCATTTAAACAAGCACCATTTTGTCATTTGGTACCAGGTAGTTGCCACTCAGTAGTGTTAAACTATACAGCTTATGAGAAAGTATCAAAAAGTATTATTTGTTATGACAAACAGACAGACAGACAGACAAACACAGACAAGACAGACAGAGACAGACAGGGTAGGTAGACAGACAGACAGACAGACAGACACAGACAAGACAGACAGGGTAGACAGACAGACAGACAGACAGACAGACAGACAGACACAGACAAGACAGACACAGACAGACAGAGACAGACAGGGTAGACAGACAGACAGACAGACAGACAGACAGACAGACAAACACAGACAGACAGAGACAGACAGGGCAGACAGACAGACAGACAGACAGGCCAGGGTAGGTTAGATAGGTTAGATAGGTTAGATAGGTTAGGTAGGTTAGGTAGGTTAGGTAGGTTAGATAGGTTAGATAGGTTAGATAGGTTAGGTAGGTTAGATAGGTTAGGTAGGTGCAGTAAATTGTTGAAGAACCTTCAGTTTGTAGTAAGCGTCCGCCTCATCTCTGTGTTGCTGCACAGACTTCTCGTACTCCACCCTGATCTTGTTGAGAGCGGTGGAGATGTCGAAGGACTTGCCCGTGTCAACCTCGATCATGGACACAGACGTGTCCATAGACGTGGTGCCCAATTTGGACTGCAGAGTGGACAATTCCTGTGTGAACAGACGGTGGACAGTGATGTACAGAGTCAGCTAGACAGAGTCAGGTAGAAAGAGGCAGGTAGACAGAGTCAGGTGTAATGAACACATGAACACATACATTACTATACTCATACATAACATAAACACTTAATTCTCTGTACCTCTTCCTGGGTCTTGGTGACAAAGTCCAGTTCGTCCTTCAAGCTGGAGTACTTGGCATCCAAATCAATCCGTAATTCAGATGCCATATCTATGTCCTGGAAAGAGAGAGCGATAGTGGTACATCTACAAGCTGAACAAATTCGAGGGGGAGTAGGGAATTTTGTCATGGGGGAGGAGTATGTCCACAAAAATGTACACTGTATCCCAGTAAAATAAATGTCTCTTTGTTTTCTCTCGTTACCTTCTTCATAGCTGAAATGTCAGAGTCCAGCTGAAACTTCACACCTTGCTCAAAGTCAAACCTGAAACAACATGCAGCAAAACCCTTTTAAAAACCCTTTCAAGCTTGTCTATAGAGGGGCCAGATGAATATGGGACGAGGAGAAAATTGTTACGCAAAATAAAAGCTATCCGGTCAAGGCATAATTTAAACAAATTCTTAAAGGATCACCGTTTACAGTTTCCATATAGTTTTATCAACCAAATAAAGTAATAACTGCTTCCTGAATGTTCAATTACTTACAGTACTTGGGTAAATAAAGGTTACAATATTTATAGTTGTATTGTGCTAGTACTCTAACCAAGATATTAAATAATTATCTGAAAGCGAAATAAAATATGTGAAACGAACACTCACTTGGCCTTGAGTTCGTGGGCAGTGCCGCGAACGTTGTCCAGCTCGATCTCCAGTTTGATGGTGTCCAGGGTGAGAGTCTCCAGGGCACTGCGGTACTCGCCGAGCTGAGCCTCGTACTCCACTGTGGTCGTGCCGGAGGACTCGGGAGACCCCATGTCCGCACCCCCCGTCAACTGGGACAGTCTAGCCTCCAGGATGGCGTTCTCCTGCTGGAGGACTCTCACTTTGCCCATGTACGAGGAGAAACGTTCGTTGAGGCCGGACAGCATGTTCTTCTCTGCCTGCCGGGACCGCATAGGAGCCAATGCTGGTCCCAGAGAGGTACCCAATGCCATGGCCGACCCGCCACCGATCCCCCCTGCTGCCAAGGTGCGTCCCATAGCGAAGGCAGGACTGGCCATCAGGGCTCCACCGCCACCATAACCTCCACCACCACCATAACCTCCACCATAACCTCCACCATAACCTCCACCACCACCTCCACCTAAGCCACCACCGAAACCTAGCCCACCCCCTGCTCCCCCACCCAACCCCAGCCCAGACCCCATAACCAATCCTCCTCCCAAACCCAGCCCCATGCCCAAGCCTCCTCCGCCACCTCCCCCAAAGCCACTGCCACCTCCCCCAAAGCCACTGCCACCTCCCCCAAAGCCATCTCCAACTCCCCCAAAGCCAAAGCCCAACCTGGCTCCACCGCCGCCTATTCCCCCAGAAAGGCCCAGGCCACCACCGGCCGACATCCTGGAAGACCAAGCCATGGACATGATGTGCAGCTGAGGATCACAACATGTGCAGCAGATGTAAAAGAATGGGAGAGAGTGCTGTCTATGAAAGTAGATTCCCCAAAGAAAGCAGACCTGGAGTTATATACTGTGGAGCCAGGGAGTGTGGGGGGGGTTGAGGGAGTGGAGGAACAGGACGAGGCTTGTGACTATGCCACACCACCACTCAGGCACAGACAGAGCCCTCGGGGTGCTGGAGCACCTGCCCTTTTGCCCTACTTTGAAAAAGTGCCATTTTGATTGGTGGTAAAAAATATATACAGTGGGGCAAAAAAGTATTTAGTCAGCCACCAATTGTGCAAGTTCTCTCACTTAAAAAGATGAGAGAGGCCTGTAATTTTCATCATAGGTACACTTCAACTATGACAGACAAAATGAGGAAAAAAATCCAGAAAATCACATTGTAGGATTTTTTATGAATTTATTTGCAAATTATGGTGGAAAATAAGTATTTGGTCACATACAAGCAAGCAAGATTTCTGGCTCTCACAGACCTGTAACTTCTTCTTTAAGAGGCTCCTCTGTCCTCCCCTCGTTACCTGTATTAATGGCACCTGTTTGAACTTGTTATCAGTATAAAAGACACCTGTCCACAACCTCAAACAGTCACACTCCAAACTCCACTATGGCTAAGACCAAAGAGCTGTCAAAGGACACCAGAAACAAAATTGTAGACCTGCACCAGGTTGGGAAGACTGAATCTGCAATAGGTAAGCAGCTTGGTTTGAAGAAATCAACTGTGGGAGCAATTATTAGCAAATGGAAGACATACAAGACCACTGATAATCTTCCTCAATCTGGGGCTCCACGCAAGATCTCACCCGTGGGGTCAAAATGATCACAAGAACGGTGAGCAAAAATCCCAGAACCACACGGGGACCTAGTGAATGACCTGCAGAGAGCTGGGACCAAAGTAACAAAGCCTACCATCAGTAACACACTACGCCGCCAGGGACTCAAATCCTGCAGTGCCAGACGTGTCCCCCTGCTTAAGCCAGTACATGTTCAGGCCCGTCTGAAGTTTGCTAGAGAGCATTTGGATGATCCAGATGAGGATTGGGAGAATGTCATATGGTCAGATGAAACCAAAATATAACTTTTTGGTAAAAACTCAACTCGTGCGTGTTTGGAGGACAAAGAATGCTGAGTTGCATCCAAAGAACACCATACCTACTGTGAAGCATGGGGTGGAAACATCATGCTTTGGGGCTGTTTTTCTGCAAAGGGACCAGGACGACTGATCCGTGTAAAGGAAAGAATGAATGGGGCCATGTATCGTGAGATTTTGAGTCAAAACCTCCTTCCATCAGCAAGGGCATTGAAGATGAAACGTGGCTGGGTCTTTCAGCATGACAATGATCCCAAACACACCGCCCGGGCAACGAAGGAGTGGCTTCGTAAGAAGCATTTCAAGGTCCTGGAGTGGCCTAGCCAGTCTCCAGATCTCAACCCCATAGAAAATCTTTGGAGGGAGTTGAAAGTCCGTGTTGCCCAGCGACAGCCCCAAAACATCACTGCTCTAGAGGAGATCTGCATGGAAGAATGGGCCAAAATACCAGCAACAGTGTGTGAAAACCTTGTGAAGACTTACAGAAAACGTTTGACCTCTGTCATTGCCAACAAAGGGTATATAACAAAGTATTGAGATAAACTTTTGTTATTGACCAAATACTTATTTTCCACCATAATTTGCAAATAAATAAATTAAAAATCCTACAATGTGATTTT
The DNA here is from genome assembly GCA_030435695.1 of Brachymystax lenok tsinlingensis. Taxonomy (NCBI): domain Eukaryota; kingdom Metazoa; phylum Chordata; class Actinopteri; order Salmoniformes; family Salmonidae; genus Brachymystax; species Brachymystax lenok. Next base: position 35,505,719 of record CM059801.1, on the reverse strand, counting down.
CTGGATTTCTTTTTTCTCATTTTGTCTGTCATAGTTGAAGTGTACCTATGATGAAAATTACAGGCCTCTCTCATCTTTTTAAGTTGGAGAACTTGCACAATTGGTGGCTGACTAAATACTTTTTTTGCCCCACTGTATATACAGTTGAAGTGGGAAGTTTCCATACACCTTAGCCAAATACATTTAAACTCAGTTTTTCACAATTCCTGACATTTAATCCTAGTAAAAATTCCTTGTCTTAGGTCAGTTAGGATCACCACTTCATTTTAAGAATGTGAAATGTCAGAATAATAGTAGTGAGAATTATTTATTTCAGCTTTTATTTCATTCATCACATTCCCAGTGAGTCAGAAGTTTAAATACAATCAATTCGTATTTGGTAGCATTGTCTTAAAATTTGTTTAACTTGGGTCACACATTTTGGTTAGCCTTCCACAAGCTTCCAACAATAAGTTGGGTGAATTTTGGCCCATTCCTCCTGACAGAGCTGGTGTAACTGAGTCAGGTTTGTAACCTAACTGTATGTAAACTTCCGACTTCAACTGTATACACAGTTGGAAAATATGTTGGAAAATATACAGTTGAAGTCAGAAGTGTACATACACTTAGGTTGGAGTCATTAAAAAAAATAGTTTTTCAACCACTCAACAAATTTCTTGTTAACAAACAATATTTTTTGCAAGTCGGTTAGGACATCTACTTTGTGCATGACACAAGTCATTTTTCCAGGAAATGTTTACAGACAGATTATTTCACTTATAATTCACTGTATCACAATTCCAGTGGGTCAGAAGTTTACATACACTAAATTAACTGTGCCTTTAAACAGCTTGGAAAATTCCAGAAAATAATGTCATGGCTTTAGAAGCTTCTGATAGGCTAATTGACATCATTTGAGTCAATTAGAGGTGTACTTGTGGATGTATTTCAAGGCCTACCTTCAAACTCAGTGCCTCTTTGCTTGACATCATAGGAAAATCTAAATAAATCAGCCAAGACCTAAGAATTTTTTTTAGACCACAAGTCTGGTTCATTCTTGGGAGCAATTTCCAAACGGCTGAAGGCACCACGTTCATCTGTACAAACAATAGTACGTAAGTATAAACACCATGGGACCACGCAGCCGTCATACCGCTCAGGAAGGAGACGTGTTCTGTCTCATAGAGATGAACGTACTTTGGTGCGAAAAGTGCACATCAATCCCAGAACAACAGCAAAGGACCTTGTGAGTACAACAGTACAACAGTACGTATATCCACAGTAAAACGAGTCCTATATCGACATAACCTGAAAGGCCGCTCAGAAAGGAAGAAGCCACTGCTCCAAAACCACCATAAAAAAGCCAGACCACGGTTTGCATCTGCACATGGGGACAAAGATCGTACTTTTTGGAGAAATGTCCTCTGGTCTGATGAAACAAAAATTCAACTGTTTGGCCATAATGACCATCATCATGTTTGGAGGAAAAAGAGATAGGCTTGCAAGCCGAAGAACACCATCCCAACATGGCGTAAGGACAACAAAGTCAAGGTATTGGAGTGGCCATCACAAAGCCCTGACCTCAATCCCATCGAAAATGTGTGGGCAGAACTGAAAAAGCGAGCAAAGAGGCTTACAAACCTGACTCAGTTACACCAGCTCTGACAGGAGGAATGGGCCAAAATTCACCCAACTTATTGTGGGAAGCTTGTGGAAGGCTACCCAAAACATTTGACCCAAGTTAAACAATTCAATGGCAATGATACCAAATACTAATTGAGTGTATGTAAACTTCAGACCCACTGGGAATGTGATGAAAGAAATAAAAGCTGAAATAAATAATTCTCTCTACTATTATTCTAGACATTTCACATTCTTAAAATGAAGTGGTGATCCTAACTGACCAAAGACAGGGAATTTTTACTAGGATTAAATGTCAGGAATTGTAAAAAACTGAGTTGAAAAGTATTTGGCTAAGGTGTATGTAAACTTCCGACTTCAACTGTATTTAAAAAAGTGCTTGTATTGTATTTTTTTGTCTCTTTTCGCTCGTAACTTTAAATGCAACAAATTGCATATATTGCATAACATATATGCATATTCACTTTAACTATACATTCATGTACATACTACCTCAATTGGCCCGACCAACCAGTGCCCCCGCACATTGGCTAACCGGGCTATCTGCATTGTGTCCCGCCACCCACCACCCGCCAACCCCTCTTTTACGCTACTGCTACTCTCTGTTCATCATATATGCATAGTCACTTTAACCATAGCTACATCTACATACTACCTCAATCAGCCTGACTAACCAGTGCCTGTATGCAGCCTCGCTACTGTTATAGCTTCGCTACTGTTATAGCTTCGCTACTGTTTTCTTTCACTGTCTTTGTACTGTTGTTTTTATTTCTTTACTTACCTATTGTTCACCTAATATCTTTTTTTGCAGTGTTGGTTAGAGCCTGTAAGTAAGCATTTCACTGTGAGGTCTACACCTGTTGTATTCGGCATTTCACTGTAAGGTCTACACCTGTTGTATTCAGCATTTCACTGTAAGGTCTACACCTGTTGTATTCAGCATTTCACTGTAAGGTCTACACCTGTTGTATTCGGCGCACGTGACAAATCAACTTTGATTTGATTTGATTTCTCATAAACTCATTAATCTTGAAAGAAGTCCCCCCCCCCCCCAATGGCTTAATGAGGGATACAAAGTATATTGAAAACACACACAGGTGTGGTTCCTGAGTTAATTAAGCATATCATAGGGTTTTAAAGTATGTGTGTGTGTGTGTCAGTCATCAGATCTCAACCCAATTGAACACTTATGAGAAATTCTGGAGCGGTGCCTGAGACAGCATTTTCCACCAACATCAACAAAACACAAAATTATGGAATTTCTCGGGGAATAATGGTGTGGCATCTCTCCAATAGAGTTCCAGACACTTGTAGAATCTATGTCAAGGTGCATTGAAGCTGTTCTGGTGGCTTGTGGTGGCCCAACGTCCTATTTGTGGCGGCAGGGTAGCCTAGTGGTTAGAGCGTTGGACTAGTAACCGAAAGGTTGCAAGTTCGAAATCTCTGAGCTGACAAGGTACAAATCTGTCGTTCTGCTCCTGAACAAGGCAGTTAACCCACTGTTCCTAGGCCGTCATTAAAAATAAGAATTTGTTCTTAACTGACTTGCCTAGTAAAATTAAGACACTATGTTGGTGTTTACTTTGCTTTTAATTCTCGAGTTCGAATTCAGCCTTTAATAATTTCTACGAAAAAAAAATGTAACTGCCTCACTTCAATACGATATCAGTTACAGTACTATAACTTTGTTATAAAATATATAATGCCTTTTTCCCCTAGGCTGTCTCCCAACTATGCAATATGTCCCAACGGGTTCTCATTCCTGATGCTTATAAAACCTGGAATTCAGGTGGCGAGGCAAAGGATACTGTCTGGTCTTGAAACGCCTCTGCGGGCGTTTTTTTCGTAGTCTTCTCAGGTAAGAGGGTGTAGCGTGCCTACCTCTCCATGCGGCAGGTGGGGCATACCTGCACGTTATGTGAAAACACGTATGCAGGATTTCAGCTTAACCCACCATAAGCTATCTGTGTAGCCGGCGCTTCACTAGCTAATCAATCATATTCTAAAGATTGCCCCTGGAGTCAAATGCTATTGCTCTCATATTGGAAGGTTGAATGCCACATCACTAGTTAGCCTACATGTGCTCTTTAATACACAATCTGGATTGCATACGTCCTGCCAGTACTGGGAAATGTTTTCAATTGATATGCATGTTGTATAACCATTATATAGCTCTGTACTGTTATTTGAGCACATTTATTTAAATGTATTTCACCGGACAACCTGCAGTGGTTACTACCTTAATCTACTGTAAATAACACTTTTTCATTCTTCATGGTCTTTTGATCCCCCACATATCATTCCTATTTTTTGGGGGCAGTATAATGCAGAAAAGAAAGGGAGGTTGTTATGTTACAAACTTGTTAAGACATCCTGAAAATACCAATAACCTATACAAAAAACATTCATGGCCCGTGTTGGGCAGGTGTGGGCTAACCTGTGTTGGCCTGGTGTAGGCTTGGTGTAGGTTAGCTCTTGTTGGGCCGGTGTGGGCTTGGTGTAGGTTAGTCCTTGTTGGGCCGATGTGGGCTTGGTGTAGGTTAGCCCTTGTTGGACCGGTGTGGGCTTGGTGTAGGTTAGTCCTTGTTGGGCCGATGTGGGCTTGGTGTAGGTTAGCTCTTGTTGGGCCGGCGTGGGCTTGGTGTAGGTTAGCCCTTGTTGGGCCGGTGTGGGCTTGGTGTAGGTTAGTCCTTGTTGGGCCGATGTGGGCTTGGTGTAGGTTAGCCCTTGTTGGGCCGGTGTGGGCTTGGTGTAGGTTAGCCCTTGTTGGACCGGTGTGGGCTTGGTGTAAGCTAGCCCTTGTTGGACCGGTGTGGGCTTGGTGTAAGCTAGCCCTTGTTGGGCCGATGTGGGCTTGGTGTAGGTTAGCCCTTGTTGGGCCGGTGTGGGCTTGGTGTAGGCTAGCCCTTGTTGGGCCGGTGTGGGCTTGGTGTAGGTTAGCCCTTGTTGGACCGGTGTGGGCTTGGTGTAAGCTAGCCCTTGTTGGGCCGATGTGGGCTTGGTGTAGGTTAGCCCTTGTTGGGCCGGTGTACGCCAGCCCTTGTTGGGCCGATGTGGGCTTGGTGTAGGCTAGCCCTTGTTGGGCCGGTGTGGGCTTGGTGTAGGTTAGCCCTTGTTGGACCGGTGTGGGCTTGGTGTAAGCTAGCCCTTGTTGGGCCGATGTGGGCTTGGTGTAGGTTAGCCCTTGTTGGGCCGGTGTACGCCAGCCCTTGTTGGGCCGATGTGGGCTTGGTGTAGGCTAGCCCTTGTTGGGCCGGTGTGGGCTTGGTGTAGGTTAGCCCTTGTTCGGCAAGTGTGGGCTTGGTGTAGGCTATTCCTTGTTGGGCCAGTGTGGGCTTGGTGTAGGTTAGCCCTTGTTGGGCCGATATGGGCTTGGTGTAGGCTAGCCCTTGTTGGGCCGGTGTGGGCTTGGTGTAGGCTAGCCCTTGTTGGGCCGGTGTACGCTAGCCCTTGTTGGGCCGGTGTGGGCTTGGTGTAGGTTAGCCCTTGTTGGGCCGATGTGGGCTTAGTGTAAGTTAGCCCTTGTTGGGCCGGTATGGGCTTGGTGTAGGCTAGCCCTTGTTGGGCCGGTGTGGGCTTGGTGTAGGTTAGCCCTTGTTGGGCCGGTGTGGGCTTGGTGTAGGTTAGCCCTTGTTCGGCCAGTTTGGGCTTGGTGTAGGCTAGCCCTTGTTGGGCCGATGTGGGCTTGGTGTAGGCTAGCCCTTGTTGGGCTGGTGTGGGCTTGGTGTAGGTTAGCCCCTGTTGGGCCGGTGTGGGCTTGGTGTAGGTTAGCCCTTGTTCGGCCAGTGTGGGCTTGGTGTAGGTTAGCCCTTGTTGGGCCGATGTGGGCTTGGTGTAGGTTAGCACTTGTTGGGCCAATATGGGCTTGGTGTAGGCAAGCCCTTGTTGGTGCGATGTGGGCTTGGTGTAGGTTAGCCCTTGTTGGGCCGATGTGGGCTTGGTGTAGGTTAGCCCTTGTTGGGCCGGTGTGGGCTTGGTGTAGGCTAGCCCTTGTTGGGCCGGTGTACGCTAGCCCTTGTTGGGCCGGTGTGGGCTTGGTGTAGGTTAGCCCTTGTTGGTTCGGTGTGGGCTTGGTGCAGGTTAGCCCTTGTTTGGGCTGGTGTGGGCTTGATGTAGGTTAGCCTGTGCCCACCTTGCCCACTGAATACCTACATGGGGCCAATGGGGTCATGTTTGCTGGGACCATAACTCCAAATGGTAATACAAACTGAGACATTTTCCACTTTGTACTATTGAAGCACACTGGCTGATGGAGGATGACGATGTAGTATTAACAGCCACATTCATATGATTTGGTATAGTTGTTTTACCTTCCAAGTAAATTGATGTCAATTGATATATTCATGATTCATGACAGCATTCAGTAGTTCTTAAACTATATAGGAAGAGTTTATTTCCAAAACGCTATATCCACCCGTTTTTTCATCATTAATGATTGCTTATGGGTACCTTCATGTGTGTGTAAAATATTACTGTTCTCGTATTTTTAATTCACAGATTTTAGGTGTATTAAAATGATTTCTTTTGCAAAACGCTATATATCCATTGTTTAGCTGGAATGGAATGTTTGTATACTACAAAATAAAAAACTATTTAATACGTTTTAGAATAAGGCTGCAACGTAATAAAATGTGGAAAAAGGTAAGGAGTCTGAGTACTTTCCGAAGCTACTGTATATCCATTGTTTAGCTGGAACGGAACGTACGGATCCTGTATATTTGACTGTGATATGTGGTTGTCTCACCTAGCTATCTTTAAGATGAATGCACTAACTGTAAGTCTCTGGATAAGAGCGTCTGCTAAATGACTAAAATGTCAAATATAAATGTTCTACATACAGATCTCGTACTACTGTATTGATAAAAAAAAATAGATATATATTTTTTGTAAAGTTCTTTATTAAACATTTGTGTAAAACCAAGCAGTACTACTTATTTCAATGAGAGTGAAGCAGATACTGTATATAGTGTTCTAATAAAAACATGATTATTTGTCCCACCAAAATGAAATCATCAAGTGGTAAATTTCAAACAACCCCATGCCATGATTAGATAGCGAAAAGACACCCCAATCCCTTTCATAAATTCTTTAAACAATAAAAGCATATTTACAAATATTTTTTAGCAAACCTAACGCAATAGTAAATCTTAGCGCTGGTGGCAGCGCTATAGCTTCGGGGGTGTGCTAGAAATATTTTTGATATTTTCACAACTGGAATTATGGGCGAAGTAGTTGGCAGTGGTGCAAAAAGTGTTCCGTTTTGATGAATCAACAAGTTGTGGGTGTGTCGAGGCCTGACACCTCACTGGCCAATCAGAACATGCTCCCTGGCTAAATGTGTCGTTTTTTCAAGTTGTGTATTTTACGGTCTGTTATGTATTGCGTCAACTCCAATTCTAATGTTAGTCCGTTATAGCCTAGTTCATGAATTAGCCTGCTCCATATTCGCTAAATATGTTGAGCATGTATGCAGTCCACATTGTTCTAATTTCCTTGCTTGACATAAGCTATAGCATTCTCACTGATATAGGGGGCTAGGCCCATTGTAAGTTGCAGTCTGGACATGGACATGCCAAACACAGTCAATAACCAAGATTAAATTCACTAGGCTACTGATAAAGCCTAAGAAAACAGTGTATAGTTCAAATCGAATTCTACAAAAAACAAAACAACAATTTGTAAATACAGTTCCAGGCACCATAATTGCTCCCCGTGGGTGTATAATACAGACAAGGGCAACTCAGACTATGGAGGGTTTTACTCACATCTAAACTGTTCACAGGAGCTGGGTAAAGATCCACTATAAAAGAGAAAGGGGGAATGTCCACTCACTGTTATACCGCTCGCAAATCTAATGTTTTATAAACATCATGGAACCATCTAACAGATCCTATTTGGACTTCTCCAGAAATTGCATTGCATTTGAGCCATGTACGTTCTCAACATAAACCCATGGATGGTGAATCTTTCTAATAAGTTTGGCTTTTAATCAAATTAAACTAAAACAACAGCAATATCTCTAAATAGCTACGGGTCAGAAGCATGTTTTAATAAATCGCATCTCTCGTTCCATGAGCAGAATGCAACGTGTGCACACGTAGGCCTAAGGGCTCTTCGCAAAGGACGCATGGATGTTTGTCCTATCCATAGAAGATAATGTAGTTTATTTAATATCAATCAATCACATGTAATTTATAAAGCCCTTTTAACATCATGGCACTTCCATCGAAATTCCGTGGCTTCCTACTCCAGTGCTCCCTCTATTCCGCCTATCAGACGGGACTCCAAGGTTGCCACGGTCATTTCCCTGATGACCGGAATGGCGTTGGAGTGGGTTACGGTTACGGCCATCTGGGAGAGAGGAGAGGGTTCCTATGAGAGGTTCATGTTCCTATGAGAGAACGCCCTCACCTTTCGGACTGTGGCAACCTCCAGTCGACTGCACAAAGAGGTCCCGACGGAGCTGGCATGTTGGGATGACAACATATCCTTGGACACTCATAGCAATGGCCATCCATCTGGATAACCTTCGTAAGCACCGGTGTGAGCACCACTCACCTCCCTCCCTTGGCTGTCCTGAGGCAGAGCCTGAACCCATGGAGGCAGGGAGCACTCACCTCTCCGCAGCAGAGCGAAGCACGAGATTGAACTTCACTCAACTTTCTATAGTTTTCCCTGTTAGTTAACACTATCAACGTTTCTCTTTACTGTGGCAACTGTGATCGAATCAACGCAAGCCACTTCATCGCAACATACCAAAACAAACTATACAAGATATTCATATTATTAATTACGCATTGGAGTAGGATTCTATTGCAACCCCTACAGACTGGTGCGGCATAACCAATCAGAGCAGCAGTAGGCCTATATTTAATTTGTACTTTTTTTTCCATTTAACTCGGCAAGTCAGTTAAGAACAAATTCTTATTTACAATGACGGTGTAACGCCCAGTCCTGGGTTTTCAGGCTGGAGCGTTTTGGGTTCATTTTGGTTTAGGGGTTTTCACAGTTCTATGGTGTCTAGTTCTATGTTGGGTTAATGGCTCCCACCAGAGGCAGCTGAGTCTCGTTGTCTCTAATTGGGAACCATTTATATGTTTGGGAATTGCACCTTAGTTTCGTGGGTTATTGTATGTTCATGTCATGATTATGTTAGGTTCATCAGGTTCTTGTCTAGTTAGGTTTCTCCGTTCGAGGTTTAGTTAGGGTTCTTCCGTCGTGGTTAGGTTTAGTTCTCTTTGTGTATAGTTTAGCGTTAGGGCTCTCGTCTTGTTCTTCGTTTTCTTGTTTTGTTCCGTCTCGTCTTTGAATAAATCATGTATTCTGGCTACATCGCTGCGTCTTGGTCTGTCCCCTCAGAAGTGAATCGTGACAGAATAACCCACCAACAAAAGACCAAGCAGCGAGAGACCCGGGAGCTTAGCTCTTGGGAAAAGGAGCAGCGCAGGTGTGCGAGGACTGAGCGTGGGAGCTATGAGGACTTATATGGCGTATGGACCCCGGAGAGAGAAAAGTTCATTGGAACTCGCCTGGCACGGAAGCCCGTAAGGCAGCCCCAAGAAACTTTTGGGGGGGGGCACACGAGGGGGTTGGCCGGTTCAGGAGGGACTCCTGAGCCAACTCCTCGTGCTTTATGGAGAGAGCGTAGGGGAGAGCGTCGCAGCGAAGGGAGGCCGTGCTATGCAGTGTTGCGCACGGTTTCCCCTATAGGGATTCAGAGGCCGGTGCGAGTGATTCCCGCTCCACTCATCAGTCGGGGAAAATAAGGGTGCAGCCAGAAAGAGTGGTGCCATCGCTGCGCACTAAGTCCCCGGTACGTCTCCTGGGACCCGGATATCCTGCTCCAGTTCCGTGTGCGGTGTCTCCGGTACGTGTCCGCAGCCCAGTGCGAGAGATCCCAGCGCCACTCATAGGTCGGGCCGAGGTCTGTGTGCTACCTGGGAGAGTGGTGCCAGCTCTGCGAGCCAGGCCTCCAGTGCGCCTTTTGGGACCAAGCTATCCTGTGGTCCTACGGGCAGAATCTCCGCACGCATCCACAGCCCAGTCCGAGAGATTCGGCCCACTCACCCGTAAGGCCAGGGTTAGTGAGCTAGCTGGAGGTATGTCGGCTCTCCGTATCAGGTCCCAGGTCCGGGTGGAGGTTTCTACACGCCCAGTCCCGGTTCCACGTTCCAAGATCCCTGTTCCACGCTCCAAGATCCCTGTTCCACGTTCCAAGATCCCTGTTCCACGTTCCAAGATCCCTGTTCCACGCTCCAAGATCCCTGTTCCACGTTCCAAGATCCCTGTTCCACGTTCCAAGATCCCTGTTCCACGTTCCAAGATCCCTGTTCCACGCTCCAAGATCCCTGTTCCACGCTCCAAGATCCCTGTTCCACGCTCCAAGATCCCTGTTCCACGCTCCAAGATTCCAGTTCCACGTTCCAAGATCCCAGTCCGTGTAGTGGTTTCTACACGCCCAGTCCCTGCTCCGCCGCACTCCAGCTCCCCGTGCGCTCAGAGAGTCCAGCACGCCCTGCTCCGCCCCGCGCACCCAGCTCCCGTGCGCTCAGAGAGTCCAGCACGTCCTGCTCCGCCCCGCGCACCCAGCTCCCCGGCGCTCAGAGAGTCCAGCACGTCCTGCTCCGGCCCCACGCACTCCAGCTCCCGTGGCGCTCTGAGAGTCCAGCACGCCCTGTTCCTGCTCCACGCATCAGAGTTCCAGTGAGCAGCACGAGTCCAGTACTGCCAGTTCCTGCTCCACGCACCAGAGTTCCAGTGAGCAGCACGAGTCCGTACTGCCAGTTCCTGCCCACGCACCAGAGTTCCAGTGAGCATCACAAGTCCAGTACTGCCAGTTCCTGCTCCACGCACCAGAGTCCCAGTGAGCATCACGAGCCCAGTTCGGCCTGTTCCCGCTCCACACACCAGAGTCCCAGTGAGCATCACGAGTCCAGTACGACCAGTTCCCGCTCCACGCACCAGAGTCCCAGTGAGCATCACGAGTCCAGTACTGCCAGGTCCTGCTCCACGCACCAGAGTTCCAGTGAGCATCACAAGTCCAGTACGACCAGTTCCTGCTCCACGCACCAGTGTTCCAGTGAGCATCACAAGTCTAGTACGACCAGTTCCTGCTCCACGCACCAGAGTTCCAGTGAGCATCACAAGTCCAGTACTGCCAGTTCCTGCTCCACGCACCAGAGTTCCAGTGAGCATCACAAGTCCAGTACTGCCAGTTCCTGCTCCACGCACCAGAGTTCCAGTGAGCATCACGAGTCCGATAGGGCCAGCTTCTGCTCCACGCACCAGAGTTCCTAGAAAGGGTCCAGGGCCTCCGGTGCGTGACATCAGACCAGCACGGCCAGCACCGGAGCCCCACCTGGGACAAAAGGAACCCACCCTAGATCCCCCACAGATTTTTGGGGCGCGTCCGGAGTCCGCGCTTTGGGTACTGTAACGCCCAGTCCTGGGTTTTCAGGCTGGAGCGTTTGGGTTCATTTTGGTTTAGGGTTTTCACAGTTCTATGGTGTCTAGTTCTATGTTGGGTTAATGGCTCCCACCAGAGGCAGCTGAGTCTCGTTGTCTCTAATTGGGAACCATTTATATGTTTGGGAATTGCACCTTAGTTTCGTGGGTTATTGTATGTTCATGTCATGATTATGTTAGGTTCATCAGGTTCTTGTCTAGTTAGGTTTCTCCGTTCGAGGTTTAGTTAGGGTTCTTCCGTCGTGGTTAGGTTTAGTTCTCTTTGTGTATAGTTTAGCGTTAGGGCTCTCGCCTTGTTCTTCGCTTTTCTTGTTTTGTTCCGTCTCGCCTCTTTGAATAAATCATGTATTCTGGCTACATCGCTGCGTCTTGGTCTGTCCCCTCAGAAGTGAATCGTGACAGACGGCCTACTGCAAAAGGCCTCCTTATCAGGAATCAAGGTAAGAGCCAGATGCAGACACGTCGATAGACAAGGTTTAATATTACAACATGGGCAGGCAATAGACAGCTCAAGGCAGGCAGGGGTCATTTATTTTTATTTATTTTATTTCACCAGGTAGGCAAGTTGAGAACAAGTTCTCATTTACAACTGCGACCTGGCCAAGATAAAGCAAAGCAGTTCGACACATACAACACAGAGTTACACAGAGTAAAACAAACATACAGTCAATAACACAGTAGAAAATAAAAACAAATCTATATACAAAGAGTGCAAATGAGGTAGGATAAGGAAGGTAGACAATAAATAGGCCATGGTGGCAGAGTAATTACAATATAGCAATTTAACACTGGAATGGTAAAAATGTGCAGTAGATGAATGTGCAATGTAGAAAAACTGGGGTGCAAAGGAACAAGATAAATAAATACGGTAGGGGATGAGGTAGTTGGTTGGGCTATTTACAGATGGGCTATAAACAGGTGCAGTGATATGTGAGCTGCTCTGACAGCTGGTGCTTAAAGCTGTTGAGGGAGATAAGTGTTTCCAGTTTCAGAGATTTTAGAATTCGTTCCAGTCATTGGCAGCAGAGAACTGAAAGGAGAGTCGGCCAAAGGAGGAATTGGCTTTGGGGGTGACCAGTGAGATATACCTGCTGGAGCGCGTACTACGGGTTGGTGCTGCTAAGGTGACCAGCGAGCTGAGATAAGGCAAGACTTTACCTAGCAGGGACTTGTAGATGACCAGGAGCCAGTGGATATGGCGTGAGTGTAAAGCGAAGGCCAGCCTACGAGAGCGTACAGGTCGCAGTGGTGGGTGGTATATGGGGCTTTGGTAACAAAACGGATGGCACTGTGATAGACTGCATCCAGTTTGTTGAGTAGAGTATTGGAGGCTATTCTGTAAATTACATCACCGAAGTCGAGGATCGGTAGGATGGTCAGTTTTACGAGGGTATGTTTGGCAGCATGAGTGAAGGAAGCTTTGTTGCGAAATAGGAAGCCAATTCTAGATTGGAGATGTTTGATGTGAGTCTGGAAGGAAGGTTTACAGTCTAACCAGACACCTAGGTATTTGTAGTTTTCCACATAATCTAAGACAGAACCGTCCAGAGTAGTGATGCTGGACGGGGGGACAGGTGCGGGCAGCGATCGGTTGAAGAGCATACATTTAGTTTTACTTGCGTTTAAGAGCAGTTGTAGGCCACGGAAGGAGAGTTGTATGACATTGAAGCTCGTCTGGAGGGTAGTTAACACAGTGTCATAAGAGGGGCCGGAAGTATACAGAACAGTACCGGATGGCAGGCAGGCTCAAAGTCAGGACAGGCAAGGGTCAAAACCAGGAGGGCGAGAAAAAGATGCTGGTTGACTTGACAAACAAGACGAACTGGCAACAGACAAACAGAGAACACAGGTATAAATACTCAGGGGATAAATGTGGGAAGATGGGCAACACCTGGAGGGTGGTGGAGACAATCACAAGGACAGGTGAAACAGATCAGGGTGTGACACTCCTGCGGGGATAATAAAAAAAATAATAAAAAATATAGGACAAAACACACATCACTATATGCAAATAGACCATTGCCACATATGGATCTGTGTCGTACTCTACACAGACTGGTGCAGCATAACTAATCAGACCTGCAGTAGGCCTATATTTAAACCATTGCCATATATGGATCTGTGTCATTTACTTTGAACTGGACATTTACTTTGAATGCTGATGCGCAATCTGACTGAGTGACAACAAACTTGGCGACACACACCCAGACAGCCCTCTGCACGCTACTCCTAATCTGCAGGGGTTTTTTTTGCAGGGAGATATTTTGCCAACATCTACTTATGCATATTAAAACATTTTATCATGTATCATGTCAATTTACGGATACTATTACGAATATGAGTATGTCAATGTTGGCACACCCCTATTAGAGGGTAATGCTCTCGCCCACAGTGCATATTTTTTTTTTATCCTCAAATCTTTAGATGTGCTCAACCAAAGCTGTGGGAAGTAGGGGTACTGGGGGTGCTGCAGTACCCCCTGGTGGTGAGATGATAAAACTGCACTAATTTGTGTTGTTGCAATAAAAAACTTTTTTTTTGTTGTAAAAATCGTTGCGTTACTAAGTGCCTTGCTCAAGGGCACATTGACGGATTTTTCACCTAGTTGGCTATCTGAAATGATTGACACCCTTGATAAAGATGAGCAATAATAAGCCGTATTGTATGCTTAAATTATTTTACACTAATACAATTGCTCAGAGAAAGAGATTTTGTAATATTTTCTTCTTCTCAAAAAGGTAAGGGGTCAAAATTATTGACACCTTTTCAAGATTCTTATAAATGACGTAGTCAAAAGTTGCAAATGTATTGTTGGTTCCAAAACTTTTTACAGTCCCGCACCCCCTTCAAACATTCAACCTCCAGCTGCGTACCCCCTCTAGCACCAGGGTCAGCGCACTCTCAAATGTTGTTTTTTTTTGCCATCATTGTAAGCCTGCCACACACACACTATACAATACATTTATTAAACATAAGAATGACTGAGTTTTTGTCACAGCTCGTGGGAAGCGACAAAGAGCTCTAATAGGACAAGGGCACAAATAAGAATAATTTTGCACTTTATTTAACCATCTTACATATAAAACCTTATTTGTTCATCAGAAATGGTGAATAACTCACCACAGGTTAATGAGAAGGGTGTGCTTGAAAGGATGCACATAACTCTGCAATGTTGGGTTGTACTGGAGAGAGTCAGTCTTAAATCATTTTCCACACACTGTCTGTGCCTGTAAATCCACTCTCACATTGGTACGTGGTTGCAAAGGGCATCAGTGTCTTAATAGTGCGACTTGCCAAGGCAGAGCGCAGCCCAATCCATACCAAGGCACCTGCAAGTTCTCAGACATTTCTGGGGGGAATGGCCCTAGCCCTCACCCTCCTATCCAACAGGTCCCAGACGTGCTCAATGGGAGATCCGGGCTCTTCGCTGGCCATGACAGAACACTGACATTCCTGTCTTGCAGGAAATCACGCACAGAACGAGCAGTATGGCTGGTGGCATTGTCATGCTGGAGGGTCATGTCAGGATGAGCCTGCAGGAAAGGTACCACATGAGGGAGAAGGATGTCTTCCCTGTAACACACAGCGTTGAGATTGCCTGCAATGACAACAAGCTCAGTCTGATGATGCTGTGACACACCGCCCCAGACCATGACGGACCCTCCACCTCCAAATCGATCCCGGTCCAGACTACAGGCCTCGGTCTAACGCTCATTCCTTCGACGATAAATGCGAATTTTACAAATTATCTTTGAAAGACAGGGTCCTGAAAAAGGGACGTTTCTTTTTTTGCTGAGTTTATGATCACATTGTAACAGTTTTCTGTTCTTATCTTCTGGCAGGAACACTCTTGGTTTGATGTTACATCACACACTATCACCACCATATCATCTAATAGGACTGTAAAATCTTGAAATAATTCTATCTACAGATGACTCTTCAACATGTGTTTTGACATGAGACAGTTGCGTTGATGTATCCACCTTTTGGTGAAACAATGGATTCAAAGTGTTTATTTAAAATTCCTCGTAAAAAAAAATTGACAAAAAAAAATTAAAAATAATAATAAAACGTGCCGAATTCTGGTATAGCGTTCAGAGCTCCTAACCCCGGATCACGTAACCCCTGGCGACGGAGTTCGAGCCCCACCTCGACCTCTCTGAGCCCCTCCCTGTCTGTCTCCTTATCTACCCTACCGTCCTTTCAATAAACATGGACAAAGATACAAAAGGACATCGGGAATACGGTCTCTTTAAAAAAAAAAAAAAGTATTCGATCAGCAAATATCTCATCCCTCTAACCAGTGCTCAAAATCCCCATTCGATCCAGATGATGTGACTTGATCTATTCTGTCACCGCGCTGCACAACAGGACATTTCCATTCAACTTTTGGAGTTTTACACCTGTCTGTTTTGATCACTGAGATCAAACGCACTTCACCTGATTTCAAATGGACCAGTCTCTTCTTTTGACACCAACTCGTGCGCACATTAGCTTGACTCGTATGCGTGACAATGGCAGAAAAACCATCCAATCCACTCACTCACACTGGAGAGAATTCAGGAACGGCGAGTGGTGAATCAATTGTCTGTGGTATTTGACCTGGGCTCTATGGTCCGTGTTGTATGGCATTATCACATGGCCTTTGTTCCCCACAAAGCTAATAGAGCCTTCTACAGAATACCACATGCAGTCTTGACAGTACTCTCGACAGTACTCGCTGGACCGTCTAGTATGTTTCTGTGGCTAAGAAGAAGAGCACACTCAGAGACAGAAGTCCTGCTCTCCAGGGTGGTCAATTCAGGACATGTGTTGAAATTTAAACACTTTTTAACACTTTTCTAACACTTGAGAAAGTTATTCTTGAAAATACCAGTATATTTTTTCTATTCATAAATCAGATTTCAGTTCATTCCTTCACTGACTATTTGAATCAAACATATCCCAATTATGGCTTTTTCAAAAACAGGCTATACTGGACATTTCTTTGGCCCTTCCACACACACACACACACACACACACACACAACACACACACTACACACTACACACTACACACATACAAAAAGAGGAGGTATAAGCATCTCCAGTCAGATTTTGTCCAGTCAGAAGTATCGGTGGCAGTGTGTGCTTGGGGATGGGGTGAGCAAGCCAGCACTCGATGGAGTTTTCCTGAGAGGGCTCCAATGCTGAGTCAGCCAAAAAAGAACAACCAGCAGCCACACACAAAGAGCCCAATCCACCAACCTGAGCCAGTCACAGTCACAGTCACAATCACAATACAAACACCACAGGAGAACAATAAACCCCTCTGCTTTCCAGAAGCTCAGGCCACAATAAAGAGCCATGCGCCCAGGGACTCCGGCTGTTTGACACGATCAGGCCACCGAACAGATTCTTAAGCCTCATCGATGTCCATGCAGGGTAACTAGCCTTCTTCTGACACCCATACACCCTACTCTCTCCCATCTCACACCCGCATTGTCCAAGAACAAGGGCCATGCCTCTGCCGAGACGTCGATCCTCCTTCCTGAGCCAACCTGCCGCCAAGGAGCGCCCAGGTAGCGCCAACACCAGGGTTGGCACCGCAGGCATCACCAATGCCCCCCGGGGCGTCTTTGTGGGGATGGCCCCCACGGGCGCCGCCTCCAGCATGGGCACGCGAGTGTCACGACGAGCCTTGGGCATCAGCAGTGTGTTCCTGCAGGGGCTGAGGAGCACAGCCGCGCCTGTGATGCCCCATGGGGTCGGGACCGGTGGCAGGCACTACCCCGGGGGCGCCGAGAGCCTCAACGGCTGCCTGATGGAGTACAGGGACAAGGTGCGCGCCCTGGAGCAGCTCAACCAGCAGCTGGAGGAGCAGATCAAACACTGCCTGGATCGTAAGGCTTTCAGCGCTGGAGCCTGGGGCCCCCTCAGACAAGACTGGGAGGATGTTTACAGACATGTAAGTAAGGAAGAAAGAGAGAGAGAGAGAGAGGAGGGATTTGAAAATGAAGAGAGGGTACAGACTGGTAAGGGGGTGAGAGGAGGGGAGAGAGGGTACAGACTGGTAAGGGGGGGTGAGAGGAGGGGAGAGAGGGTACAGACTGGTAAGGGGGGGAGTGAGAGAGAAGTGGAAGAGAGAGAGGGAGGAGAGGGGTAGAGAAGGGAGGTCCTCTGAAGACAGGTAAGAAAGGAAGGATGAGAATGAGAGGATGATGGGAAGAGAGGGTACAGACCGGTAGGAGGGGGTGAGAGGAGGGAGAGAGGGTACAGACAGGTAGGAGGGGGTGAGAGGAGGGAGAGAGGGTACAGACAGGTAGGAGGGGTGAGAGGAGGGGAGAGAGGGTACAGACAGGTAGGAGTGGAAGAGAGGGTACAGACAGGTAGGAGGGGTGAGAGGAGGGGAGAGAGGATACAGACAGGTAGGAGGGGAAGAGAGGGTACAGACAGGTAGGAGGGGAAGAGAGGGTACAGACAGGTAGGAGGGGTGAGAGGAGGGGAGAGAGGGTACAGACAGGTAGGAGTGGAAGAGAGGGTACAGACAGGTAGGAGGGGTGAGAGGAGGGGAGAGAGGATACAGACAGGTAGGAGGGGAAGAGAGGGTACAGACAGGTAGGAGGGGAAGAGAGGGTACAGACAGGTAGGAGGGGTGAGAGGAGGGGAGAGAGGGTACAGACAGGTAGGAGGGGTGAGAGGAGGGGAGAGAGGAGGGGGAGAGAGGGTACAGACTGGTAAGGGGGGGAGTGAGAGAGAAGTGGAAGAGAGAGAGGGAGGAGAGGGGTAGAGAAGGGAGGTCCTCTGAAGACAGGTAAGAAAGGAAGGATGAGAATGAGAGGATGATGGGAAGAGAGGGTACAGACCGGTAGGAGGGGTGAGAGGAGGGGAGAGAGGGTACAGACAGGTAGGAGGGGTGAGAGGAGGGGAGAGAGGGTACAGACAGGTAGGAGGGGTGAGAGGAGGGGAGAGAGGGTACAGACAGGTAGGAGGGGTGAGAGGAGGGGAGAGAGGGTACAGACAGGTAGGAGTGGAAGAGAGGGTACAGACAGGTAGGAGGGTGAGAGGAGGGGAGAGAGGATACAGACAGGTAGGAGGGGAAGAGAGGGTACAGACAGGTAGGAGGGGAAGAGAGGGTACAGACAGGTAGGAGGGGTGAGAGGAGGGGAGAGAGGGTACAGACAGGTAGGAGTGGAAGAGAGGGTACAGACAGGTAGGAGGGGTGAGAGGAGGGGAGAGAGGATACAGACAGGTAGGAGGGGAAGAGAGGGTACAGACAGGTAGGAGGGAAGAGAGAGGGTACAGACAGGTAGGAGGGGTGAGAGGAGGGGAGAGAGGGTACAGACAGGTAGGAGGGGTGAGAGGAGGGGAGAGAGGAGGGGGAGAGAGGGTACAGACAGGTAGAAGGGGAAGAGAGGGTACAGACAGGTAGGAGGGGAAGAGAGGGTACAGACAGGTAGGAGGGGTGAGAGGAGGGGAGAGAGGGTACAGACAGGTAGGAGTGGAAGAGAGGGTACAGACAGGTAGGAGGGGTGAGAGGAGGGAGAGAGGATACAGACAGGTAGGAGGGGAAGAGAGGGTACAGACAGGTAGGAGGGGAAGAGAGGGTACAGACAGGTAGGAGGGGTGAGAGGAGGGGAAGAGAGGGCACAGACAGGTAGGAGGGAGGAGGGAGGAGGGGGTACAGACAGATAGGAGGGAGGAGGAGGGGGAAGGGGGTACAGACAGGTAGGAGGGGTGAGAGGAGGGGGAGAGAGGGCACAGACAGGTAGGAGAGGAAGAGGGGGTACAGACAGGTAGGAGGGGTGAGAGGAGGGGTAGAGAGGGCACAGACAGGTAGGAGAGGAAGAGGGGGTACAGACAGGTAGGAGGGGTGAGAGGAGGGGAAGAGAGGGCACAGACAGGTAGGAGAGGAAGAGGGGGTACAGACAGGTAGGAGGGGTGAGAGGAGGGGTAGAGAGGGTACAGACAGGTAGGAGGGGAAGAGAGGGTACAGACAGGTAGGAGGGGAAGAGAGGGGTACAGACAGGTAGGAGGGGTGAGAGGAGGGGTAGAGAGGGTACAGACAGGTAGGAGGGGAAGAGAGGGTACAGACAGGTAGGAGGGGAAGAGAGGGTACAGACAGGTAGGAGGGGAAGAGGGGGTACAGACAGGTAGGAGGGGAAGAGGAGGGAGAGAGGGGGTACAGACAGGTAGGAGGGGGAGTAAGGGTACAGACAGGTAGGAGGGGGAGTAAGGGTACAGACAGGTAGGAGGGGGAGAGAGGTGTAAAGAAGGACAGGAAGACATCTACAGACAGGTGAAGAGAGGGAGCTGTTGGAATTGTTCACAAGGTTAATAAATCAAATCTGTTTATTTGTAACGTGCAGAAAACCACAGTTGTAGTATGTTGAAAAACACATGAGGAATAAAACACACAAGAATGTCAGCTATATGCAACATTCTACTGTTCTATACCTGCTACCTGATGACAGTGACGCAACATTCTACTGTTCTATACCTGCTACCTGATGACAGTGATGCAACATTCTACTGTTCTATACCTGCTACCTGATGACAGTGATGCAACATTCTACTGTTCTATACCTGCTACCTGATGACAGTGATGCAACATTCTACTGTTCTATACCTGCTACCTGATGACAGTGATGCAACATTCTACTGTTCTATACCTGCTACCTGATGACAGCGATGCAACATTCTACTGTTCTATACCTGCCACCTGATGACAGTGATGCAACATTCTACTGTTCTATACCTGCTACCTGATGACAGCGATGCAACATTCTACTGTTCTATACCTGCTACCTGATGACAGTGATGCAACATTCTACTGTTCTATACCTGCTACCTGATGACAGCGATGCAACATTCTACTGTTCTATACCTGCTACCTGATGACAGCGATGCAACATTCTACTGTTCTATACCTGCTACCTGATGACAGCGATGCAACATTCTACTGTTCTATACCTGCTACCTGATGACAGTGATGCAACATTCTACTGTTCTATACCTGCTACCTGATGACAGCGACGCAACATTCTACTGTTCTATACCTGCTACCTGATGACAGTGACGCAACATTCTACTGTTCTATACCTGCCACCTGATGACAGTGATGCAACATTCTACTGTTCTATACCTGCCACCTGATGACAGTGATGCAACATTCTACTGTTCTATACCTGCCACCTGATGACAGCGATGCAACATTCTACTGTTCTATACCTGCTACCTGATGACAGTGATGCAACATTCTACTGTTCTATACCTGCTACCTGATGACAGCGATGCAACATTCTACTGTTCTATACCTGCTACCTGATGACAGTGATGCAACATTCTACTGTTCTATACCTGCTACCTGATGACAGTGATGCAACATTCTACTGTTCTATACCTGCTACCTGATGACAGTGATGCAACATTCTACTGTTCTATACCTGCTACCTGATGACAGTGATGCAACATTCTACTGTTCTATACCTGCTACCTGATGACAGTGATGCAACATTCTACTGTTCTATACCTGCTACCTGATGACAGCGATGCAACATTCTACTGTTCTATACCTGCCACCTGATGGCACTAGGTCAAATCAAATCAAAAAGGTTGACGCACTGATTGAGTGGGTGGTCAGACTGGTCAGAGCTGGAGATTGTGGCGGTCTTTGCATTGGATAGTGCTTTCATTTAGAAGTGACAGTTTTTGAATGAGAGTCTAACCTCAATGCAGTGTTTCTGGGCACCGGTTGCATAAAAAGTGTTTCCCTTAAGGGTTAATTGTCCCTTACCTAAAGGAATTGTTTAAGGGTGTTGCACAGAGCCCCTCAGAAATGTCCTTAGGTGAGGACATCATTTAAGGGTTTTACGGTAGCTTGAAGGCATGTACGGCAGAAAGAATCTCTGGTTACCATGGAGATGACCTGATTCACTGACTGAAAGTCTGGTGAAAAGAGATGATGTGTTTTAATGCTGATCACTGTACAAGGGGGGAATAAAGTATATTTGGTTTTCAGCGATAGGTGGGTAAATGCTCGCGCAAAATAAACAAGGTGTGTATTCGGCGTTTACCTACTTTAACCCTCCAATACACCACCGGTCTTACTGTCCTCTCATAATGACCCTGACTAAATAAGACATTTTGAGTCCCTTGAAGATGTCCTGCATAGAAAGACTTCAGATATCATAGGGGGTAAATTAAGACATTATAAAGGTGTTTAACAATTAATAGTGCATTATACATGCATGCAGAATACCCATTTATGTTGGACTTCAGAGCATCGGTTGCCCTGTAGTGGACAGACTGACAATTTGCAAAATCTCCCCCACAGGTTAGTGAGTCCATCCTTGCCAATGCCAGGCTAATGCTGCAGACAGAGAATGTGCAGGCCAACGCTGAGGACTTCAAGGACCGGTGAACATACACTCTCCTAGCATCCTCTCTCCTAGCATCCTTGCCTCCTCTCTCCTCACCTCCTCGCATCCTCTCTCCCTACCTCCTCTCTCCTTGCATGCTCTCTCCTCACGTCCTCTATTCGCATCCTCTCTCCTCACCTCCTTGCATCCTCTCTCCTGAACTCTCTTCTTGCAACCTCTCTCCTCATCCCCTCACATCCTCTCTCCTCACCTCCTCTCTTCTTGCAACCTCTCTCCTCATCCCCTCACATCCTCTCTCCTCACCTCCGTCCCAAAATGTCAGAACCTGGGGAATCGAGACGATCACCTTGACTTTCGAGTTTCACTCTTTCTCCGTTTCCTTCTGTTGTCCTGTAGGTATGAGAATGAACAGCCATTCAGGAAGGTGATGGAGGAGGAGATCAGCTCTCTGTACAAGGTGATTGACGACGCCAACCTGACCAAGTCGGACCTGGAGAGCCAGATGGACAGCATGAGGGCTGAGCTTCGGGACTTGGCCTGCAACCACGAGGAGGTGGGTCCAGCATGAAGGAATAAAGCACATAAACCAGATAATCCACTCAGAATACCAAACTAACAGGATTTTCTCACTTAGAATACACAAGACCATTTTTGGATATTAATTTAGTTTTCTTTACACAGCATAGGAATAAATATGGCACAACTGCTAACATTTTCATAAGATTCCTTTCTTGTGGGATTTCAAGTGTTATGACAAACGTTCCACTGACAATCATTTGCCTCCATAGAGTGAGAGACTGCACCTTATCGAGCTAATTGTTATCTAAAATCAAGATCATTAGTTGATTATATGAATCCGGTGTGTTAATGTTGTGTTCTGCTGCCCCCTACAGGACGTGAGGGTGCTCTACAAGCAGATGGCAGGAGGCGAGATGGACGAGCCAGACGCTCCCATTGAGACCAATCTGGACCAGATACTGGCCTACATTCGCTCCCACTGGGAAAGAGTCATCGAGAAGAACCGTGCCGAGACCGACGCCTACCTGGAATGCAAGGTAAATTCATACTGTAGTTCCTCATCTGTACAATCTATAACACCTGAATAAACAAGGGGGAAAACAACCATTTACTTTTAAACAGATTAATGTGTACTTGACATTTATTTACATTTGTCTGTCAGTTGTTTATCTACTCTGAGGTCAGCTTGAGGTTTATTGTGTTTACTAAAAGGGCCAGTCAAAACAAATGAAACACACCTGCTCTTTGATGTAGCTTGACGGCTGTACATTTGTATGCGCGTGTGTATGTGTGTGTGTGTGTGTGTGCGTGTATATGTGTGTGAGTGCATGTGTGTGTGTGTGAGTTCAGCAGGCGGAGAGTGTGGGCAGTAAACTGAGCCGTGAGGAGGAGGAGCTGGAGAGTCTGAAGACAGAGTGTAACGATGCTGGCTGTAAGATCCAGAGTCTGCAGGCCCAAACTGAGTCGATCAGAGCACTGGTACGTAGGTATAGTGATGCTGGCTGTAAGATCCAGGAGGGGGGGGTCAACCGCTTCAAAGCCGGCACTCCTCCCAACACACCCCCTCTCAAAGACTGATATATTGTGGACATTTTCATCTTCATAAATATTTATTGCTGTTTTGTGCGATATGAAGCATGTTTCTTTGTGGGTATTTACGGTTTGAATTCTGGCCTGATCCTTCGTGTTGTTCTTATTGCTTCAACAGAAGCGAGGTCTGGAGAACTCCCTGAATGACGCCAGGCATTGGCACGACATCGAGCTGCAGAACCTGGGATCCGTCATTGGCAAGCTGGAGTCGGAGCTGGGTGACGTCCACGGCGACGTCGAACAACAGCGTCGCGACTATGAGACGTTGCTGGGCAACAAAATGCGTCTGGAGCTGGAAATCGGCACCTACCACGGCATCTTGGACGGGGAGGAGAGCCGCTACCGCCCCTCCACGTGAGTAGGGGTTAGGGTGGCTAACTTCAAAAGGTAACCGATCAAAGAAGAAGATTAAATAGCCCAGAACGGCAAAATTTGAAAACGTGACGTAGTAATGACATAATTTTAGGCAGTCATTGTAAAATAAGAATTTGTTCTTAACTGACTTTCCTAGTTAAATAAAGGTTACGTAAAAATTAAAAATACATTTTCTGGTCTTAAACTGTTTTTTGTGTTTATGCTATGATTGCAAGGTGAACTGCACGTAATGTATTCCAATGGGTGAAATAGCATGACCTCTTTTGACACAGTGTTCCTCTCAACAGGTGCACAGGTGCATCAGAGCCCGAGGGGAAACAAACTCTCCTTCCTCCCCATTCAGAGCCCTATGGCAGCCCAGCCCTCCAAGGTAAAGTCTACAGCCCGGTTCAAGGCACTCTTTATGACATCAAAATGGCTCTATTGTGGTGGCAAGTTCAATTGAACAATATCTTAAAAACTCAAGACTTGTTTCGGAATGTGAAGCATTCGTCAGGGAGAACAGCTTGTTGAGAATATTGACAGAGGCATTTAATCTCTTGCTTAAGCATAAATCCACACACAGATCAATGATCTTGAATTTCACAAACATTTCACACACCACATTTCACACACCTGTGGCCGGTTCCAAAAGGGTTCTTTGGCTGTCCCCATAGGAGAACCCTTTTTGGTTCCAAGTAGAACTCTTTTGGGTTCCATGTAGAACCCTCTGGGCTCTATTTTAACTAACCTAACACAATGGTAAATCTAAGCTGTCCCCAT
This sequence comes from Brachymystax lenok tsinlingensis, assembly GCA_030435695.1. Lineage (NCBI taxonomy): Eukaryota > Metazoa > Chordata > Actinopteri > Salmoniformes > Salmonidae > Brachymystax > Brachymystax lenok. The sequence goes on along the minus strand of CM059801.1, from coordinate 35,481,529 downwards.
AGTATAACTATTTTGGGTTCCATGTAGAACCCTCTGGGCTCTATTTTAACTAACCTAACACAATGCTAAATCTAAGTGCAGGCGGTAGTGCTATAGGTTCAGCTAAGACGTTGTTGTTAGGTTGTTTGTAATTATGGAGAACCAGGAGTGACAAAAAGCGAATAAATGAATAATGAAAATGTATACATATCAATGCATTTAATTCCTCTTCATCAGTTTTCAAATTTGTTATCATCTTTTAAATGATCAATGCATTCATTGTCAATTACTTTTCTAATTTAATCATTTATGTGTTTGCATTTATTTAGCATTTTATTCATCTATTTAGTATTTTCTAAATGTAAATATTTTAATATGTTTCCAGATGTATCTTCTTTCCACTCCTGGTTCTCCAGACTAGTAGGTTGCTGGTTCATAGGGTACATAAATAATGTCTGCTAGTGAAGGCACACTCACAGCCTCACCTTCCTTCATACTATTTTAATATATAAATATATGTATTATGTATTTTTCAAGTCATTCTTACTATTTCAGTCAAATTAACTACTTATTATTCATTTTTTTTTTTCTTATCAGGCTCCAACACATCTAGTCCCTAGTTGAAGGACTTTGGACCATTTGGGGGAATAACGCCAGTGAACATGAAGCTCTCACATCGTTGTTCTCCAAGGTATCTGTGCAAAGTTTTCATTTTGAAACCATGTTTTTACTACAGAGTTGAATAAAATCTAAACCTCTGCAAGAAAACGTTTGGACCTCTTTTCTTCCAACTAGTCCTCTATTCAAATAGATTGGGGTTAGAATGGGAAAGTATTCACACAGAAAGTATTCACATGCCCTTGACTTTTTCCACATTTTGTTGTGTTACACAGACTGAATTTACAATGAATTAAATTTAGGTTTTTTTCGTCCTTGCCTACACACAATACCCAATAATGTCAAAGTGGAATTATGTTTTTGAAATGTTTACAAGTTCATTAAAAATGAAAAGCTGAAATGTCTTGTGCAATAATAGTGTTTAACATGATTTAATGACTACCTCATCTCTGTACCCCACACATACAATTATCTGTAAGGTCCCTCAGTCGAGCAGTGATTTTCAAACACAGATTCAACCACAAAGACCAGGGAGGCAAAGAATGGCACCTATTGATAGACAGTTAGACATTGAATATTCCTTTGAGCATGGTGAAGTTATTCATTACACTTTGGTCACTACAAAGATAAAGGCATCCTTTCGAACTCAATTTCCGGAGATGAAGGAAATCACTCAGGGATTTCACAATGAAGCCAATGGTGACTTTAAAACAGTTCCAGAGTTTAATGGCTGTGAAGGGAGAAAACTAAGGATGGATCAACAACATTATAGTAACTCCACAATACTAACTCAACTGACAGTGAAAAGGAGGAAGTCCGTACAGAATAAAAATATTCCAAAACATGTATCCTGTTTGCAACAAGGCACTAAAGTAATACTGCAAAAACAATTGGGGCCAAATCCAATACAACACATTACTGAGTAACAGTCTCCATATTTCTAAACATAGTGGAGGCTGCATCATGTTATAGGTATTCTTGTAATCGTTAAGGACTGGGGAGTTTTTCAGGATAAAAAAAGAAACGGAATGGAGCTAAGCACAGGCAAAATCCTAGAGGAAAACCTGCTTTCCACCGTACACTAGGGAGATGAATTAACCTTTAAGCAGGACAATAACCTAAAACACAAGACCAAATCTACACAGCTGCTTACCGAGAAGACAGAAAATATTCCTGAGTGGACGAGTTGCAGTTTTGACTTAAATATGCTTGAAAATCAATGGCAAGACCTGACAATTGTTGTCAAGCAATTATCAACAACCAATCTGACAGAGCTTGAAGAATTTTGAAAATAATAAACGGGTAAATGTTGCACAATCTAGGTGTGGAAAGCTCTTAGAGACTGTAGTGGAAATTCAGTACTGCGAGAGACTTGGGTCATTTCTTCAAACAATCATCTTTATTTAATATCGATCAATTATTGCAATAATGAGGCTGGTCGACCCCCCACCCTTGAGTGTTGGACCGAGTAACCTAACCTTTACACAAATGCAGAGTACTATATATAGCTGACACTAACAATGCTCAGTCATGGTTGGTTCAACCCCCATCATGCAAATTGGGCATCATAAGTCACTCTGGGTTCATCCTGTCGTTATCTGCACGTGGGTTGTTGTCTTAACCCCACCCTGACTTAGTTTCCCAGATGCAAGGATGATTTTGAGACAATGAGGGATTTTTCTATTCCTAAGCTATCTCTAGTAAAACACATTCTTGTCTCTGTAATGCAGTCTAACCCATTTGTCAGCTCAAGCCATCTCCAGTGACCATACGCCCAGATTAGCTGCAGGGAACTAGAGCGGAGACCATAAAAACACAGACACTAGTAGGACAGAAATGTCTTACTATTAGTTAAATATGAATTGTTAACCATTAATATCAAATAAATCAGGTAAATATGTAATATTTCCCTCACAAGACTTTCCCAGAAAGACTCACAGCTGCTATTCGCTGCTAAAGGTGATTCTAACATGTATTGACTCAGGGGGTCTATATCTAATCAAGATATAGAGTGCATTCGGAAAGTAAATGTTTTTGTTCATTTTTTTAAACTGAAATATCACATTTACATAAGTATTTAGACCCTTTACTCAGTACTTTGCTGAAACACCTTTGGCAGCGATTACATCCGTGTTCTTGGGTATGACACTACAAGCTTGGCACACCGTCTGGCCACTCTACCATAAAGGCCTGATTGGTGGAGTTCTGCAGAGATGGTTGTCCTTCTGGAAGGTTCTCCCATCTCCACAGAGGCACTCTGGAGCTCTGTCAGAGTGACCATTGGGTTCTTGGTCACCTCCCTGACCAAGGCCCTTCTCCCACAATTGCTTAGTTTGGCTGGGCGGCCAGCTCAAGGAAGACTCTTGGTGGTTCCAAATTTCTTCCATTTAAGAATGATGGAGGCCACTGTGTTCTTGGGGACCTTCAATTCTGCAGAAATTTTTTGGTACCCTTCCCAGATCTGTGCTTCGACACAATCCTGTCTCAGAGCGTTACGGACAATTCCTTCAACCTCAAGGCTTGGTTTTTGCTCTGACATGCACTGTCAACTGTGGGGCCTTATATAGACAGGTGTGTGCCTTTCCAAATCAAGGATTTGGCCGGCAGGGATGTTCCTGTCCCATTGCGCACTAGCGACTCCTGTGGCGTCCCTGGCGCAATGCACGCTGACACGGTCGCCAGGTGTACGGTGTTTCCTCCAACCTGGCTTCCAGGTTTAGCGGGCGTGGTGTAAAGAAGCAGTGCGGCTTGGTTGGGTTGTGTTTCGGAGGACGCACAGGTCCGTATGAGAGTTGCAGCGATGGTACAGGACTGTAACTACCAATTGGATACCACAAAATTGGTTAAAAAAAACAACAAAAAATAAAAAATAATAAACAAATAAGATTTCCCTTCACTGGAACTAAAGGGCCTAGCCAAACCATGAAAAACAGCCCAAGACCATTATTCCTCCTCCACCAAACTTGGCACTATGTTGGGGCTATGCATTGGGGCAAGTAGCGCATTGGGGCAGGTAGCGCTACAGTTGGCACTATGCATTGGGACAGGTAGCGTTCTCCTGGCATCTGCCAAACCCAGATATGTCCGTTAGACTGCCAGATGGTGATGCGTGATTCATCACTCCGTTTCCACTGCTCAAGAGTCCAATGGCGGCGCGCTTTACACCACTCCAGCTGACGCTTGGCATAGGACATGGTGATCTCAGGCTTGTGTGTGCGGCTGCTCGGCTCCTGCTCTGAACCCATTTCATGAATCTCCCGACAAACAGTTATTGTGCTGACGTTGCTTCCAGAGGTAGTTTGGAACTCGGTAGTGAGTGTTGCAACCGAGGACAGACAATTTTTACGCGCTATGTACTTCAGCACTCGGCGTTCCTGTTCTGTAAGCTTGTGTGTCCTACCACTTCACAGCTGAGCTGTTTTTGTTGCTTCTAGATGTTTCCACTTCACAATAACAGCACTTACAGTTGACCGGGACAGCTCTAGCAGGGCAGAGATTTGACAAACTGACTTGTTGGAAAGGTGGCATCCTATGACGGTGCCATGTTGAAAGTCTCTGAGCTCTTCAGTAAGCCCATTCTACTGTCAATGTTTGTGTATGGACATTGCATGGCTGTGTGCTCTATTTTATACACCTGCCAGCAACGGGTGTGGCTGAAATAGCCAAATCCACTAATTTGAAGGGGTGTCCACATACTTTTGTATATATAGTGTATTAAGTGTTTCCTTTTTCCTCTTTTTTCTTTTTACAAATGTTAGACTTTTTCTTCCACTGACATTAAAGAGTATTTTGTGTACTATTATTATTACTATTATTATTAGTAGTAGTACTATTACTACTATTTATGTAATATTGAGTATGGTGTTGGTCGGTCCTATGAATTTCTCCACTCAAGAGGTTAGCCAAGATGGTTTTGGAGTTGTAATTAATGCTGTGCCATGGTTTCAGTTACTCATTTAAGACTCAAATAACACTTGAGTCTCACGCAGGCTATATGACTCAGTTAGCCTGGTTAAACCACTGAACGCTGACGTAAAACAATGGTGAGCACAGCATTCAGTCTGGTTTAACCAGGCTATGACTTAGCACGTGTAGAGCTCTAAATTGAAGTCATTGATAATGACAGGCCCAAATTATAGCTCTTGCCTTTGTGAGTCAAAAAGAAGGCACACGGGAAAGGACATTTCAATTGCACACTCCCACAAGACAACATTCATCCATATACAATACATGACACCGCACAATTCATATGAAACAGAGACTTTAATAAAAAATGTAAAACACCTAGAGAAGTTCAACAATACAGTTCAACAATACAGTGTGTCCTCAATATAAATTCTGGAATTGTGAAAAAAGTGGGTGTCATTGAAGACATTCATATTGACGATAGTTCCTTGGAGGAAAGTTCCTAAGGTTTAGTATTTTGTTCTTTCTTCAGTTACTGGGGATTCTGGGTTGTTTATTTCTCCTCTGGAAGGAGGAAACCAGATCCTGCAGGGTGTCTAGGCAGTTGTACAATTTATTAAGAAACAGATCAACTTAAGTTAAATTTAGATACAGTATATGTAGCAAAAAAAAAACTGATCTGAGGGTATTCAATAAATAAGGACTGTTATGGACTGTGACCTCAGTGGTGTGAAGTAGTAGTACTATTTAAGTACTTTCTGGGGGTATCTGTACATTACTTTTACCTCACTACATTCCAAACAAAAAGTATGTACTTTTTACTTTCACTTGAGTCATTTTCTATTAAGTTATCTTTACTTTTACTCAAGAGACAATTTAGTACTTTTCCCACCACTCTGTGAACTTATGGTTCACCTCGCTGGCGTAGTGATCGTGCTGTAGTGGGGTCACCTATGACAAGAGTAGCAGCCAGAACAGTAATGTGAGGGTTTCTGGGAGGAGTCGTTGGTCCCCCTTCTCCTGCACAACTGGCTCCTGCTGATATTCTGCATTTTCTCACTCTGCGGTGGACAACGGATCAACTGTTAGTTAACCAGGTGTAAATCAGAAGCTCACCCAAATCTTCCATTGCCATTAGCGCATAATTCATGTGACCGTAAAGACTAACACACACAGATCTGAAGATAAGCTTTGGGTCTTATAAGGACAATGAGAAAAATCCCAAAATGTAATTATGACCAGGGATGTTTCCTTTATTATTAAAGAAGTTGGAGGGACATGCATTCAGAGGAACTTTGTGCTTGTAACCCTTCAATTACGATTGACTGTGGGGGAATCTCTATAGCTAGAGCGCCTACACGTCAATCAAAGGTTTTACATAACAGGGTAATATGGTACATTCCTATTCCAAAGCAACATTTTATGAAATGCTGCAATGAATGTCCCACATTACAAAAGTTCCCTCTGATCCAAGAGTCAAAGAATCAAAGGACTGCTCACCAATGATGGTCTACTCTTCGAAAGCAATCACAAAAAACAATAACACGCCACAAAAAAAAAAACTATTAAGGTAGTGAATAAGTACTCCTATAACAAGTTTACCAGAAGAGATCGGTGGATTATTTCACTACTTGTTTCTATGGGCGCGGATTGTGTCGTAATCATTGCAACGGAGAAAATGACGATAGCGGCTGCATTTTCTCTCTTCTAACAAAAACTGTGGCGGAGGTAGTCTGCTGTATTCAAAGACAGCCGTGAAACTATACTGAACAAAAATATAAACGCAACAATTTCAAGGATGTTATTGTGTTACAGTTAAGGAAATCAGTCAATTGAAATCAATAAATTAGGCCCTAATCTATTGATTTCACATGACTGGGAATACAGATATGCATATGTTGGTCAAAGTCACTTTAATAAAATAAAAAAAAGGTAGGGGCGTGGATAAGATAACCAGTCAGTATCTGGTGTGACAAACCATTTACCTCATGCAGCGCGACACATCTCCTTCGCATAGTGTTGATCGGGCTGTTGATTGTGGCCTGTGGAATGTTGCCTGTGGCATGTTGTCCCACTCCGCTATGCAAAGTTGCTGGATATTGGCGGGGACTGGAACACGCTGTCGTACACGTCGATCCAGAGCATCCCAAATATGCTCAAATAGTGACATGTCTGGTGAGTATGCAGGCCATGGAAGAACGGGGACATTTTCAGCTTCCAGGAATTGTGTACAGATCCTTGCGACATGGGGCGGTACATTATCAAACTGAAACATGAGGTGATGGCGGCGGATGAATGGTGCTACAATGGGCCTCGGGATCTCGTCACGGTATTTCTGTGCATTCAAATTGCCATCGATAAAATGCAATTGGAGGCGGCTTATTGGAGAGATATTAACAATAAATTATATGGCAACCGCTCTGGTAGACATTCCTGCAGTCAGCATGCCAGTTGCATGCTTCCTCAACTTGAGAAGTGAGAACTTCCTTGAATTTTTATTTAACATTTTATATTATAATAAATAATCAAAACATGCAAAGTCTAACTATGTTTGAGGCTTATTTACAATGACTGCCTACCCCGGCCAAACCCGGTCGAAGCTGTTACAATTGTGCGCTGCCCTATATATTTTTTCTGTTACTTTTTAAAATTTATTTTGTAAGTATATTCCTAATTCTATTTCTTGAACTGTATTGTTGGTTAAGGGCTTGTAAGTAAGCATTTCACTGTAAAATTGAGGTACCTGTTGATTTGGCCCATGTGACAAATAACATTAGATTTTGATTTAGATGTGTAAACAAGCTTGTCTACTGTTCAATAGTTACAATCACAGGAGTTCTATTTTTCTGCCGCTGACATGTGGAGGTCCGCTCCACACTAGCACTGACGTTGCAATAATGAATCATGTCTCGACACTGTTTTTGTCGGTAAATGACGTACGGAATTACACCATTTCCCACCAACCCCTTCTAACTTTACCCGCACAATATTACAATGAGAAGGTGGGGCTACACAGACAACTCGGCGTTTCATTGGTCGGTGAGAGCCGGCGTTGGGAACACGGGACAACGAGATCATTCTTTTCGTGTGCGTTACCAACGTCGTCGCCGCCGCCGGTGAACAGGTACAAGACCGGTAAGAAAAGAAAAAAAAGCTTTTTTTAAATTATTTATTAAACGTATATGAACAATATCTGACATAGTCACGAATAATATATATATATATTTTTTTTTATTTCATATGTGAGATTTTAGTACGAAGGGAAGTGCTACATTATTGATTCGATTAGTAACTAGCTAGCTAAAGTCGAGCTAGCATAACCGCCGGTAAAACTAGCTAGTTACACGATGCAGTGAAGAGGACCACGAGTTGCTTCGGCATAAAGCCACCGGTTAGCTCAATCATTACTCGGGAGTCCGACTCAATCGTTTTTGGGGGATTTCTAGCCAGCGAAATTATTGACATCTTGTCAAATCCAAAGGTTAAAAAGGCCCACACGGGATTCCTGGATTTGTGATAAGATTGCTAACTCTAGATTCGAAGGTAATTTATAGCTAGACAATTTTTGCGTTTGGTTGAATTATAACCGTTGTGTATATATATTTTTTTCTTCGACCTAGCCTTTAGCTAGCGAACGATAGCTTGGTAATTTAGGGGCCTCTATTTCAGCATCCATATAAAACGGCCCAGGGAGCCAGTTTCGCATCTAGTTAGCTACCGCAGTTGGCTAGTAGATTCAGTTATGTAGCTACTAGTTACACACAGTTTTTACAGGATATCTGTTAAAATGGCTTACTAGGTAAATGTCAGGAAAGTCGTGTGAGGACGACACGTGAGATGACTTTACCCATTACGGGCTAACTACCCCGGTTCTTCAGCACTGAAGCTAACTACAAGGAAAATGATGCTGGTAATCTGGCATTTATTGGTGTTGAGTAACGAAAGCTAGGCCCGGAATGTACGTACTGATGTTGCTATCACCACGGCACAAATAGGATTAGCTCGTTACATACCGTTACCGATTTTTATCTAGGCGTCAAATCCATCAGCGGTGTAACCAGATATGAACTAGCAATTTTCAATGTCTCGTATTTGATTGCGATTCATATGAATGGCAACCAAAGATGTGTATAAACACTAGATTGTCTTAATGCGATGTAGCATTATGCCACCGGCCTCCATATTGGTGCCCCTGAGAAGGCCCAGTCCTCCATAGGAATTGATGGAATTCTCTCGGTATTTCAATAACATTTAAGCACCAAATTACATGTGTATTTATTGTAGTGGGAGCAGTCAAATTGGTTCAACGTTTCTGTATTTACTTAAAGTAATTTTATGCGTATCTCTTCTTCTTTTTACCCCATTTTTCTCCCCAATTTCATGATATCCAATTGGTCGTTAGTCTTGTCCCATCGCTGCAACTCCCGTACGGACTCGGGTGATGTCGAGGGCCATGCGTCCTCAAACTCGAACCCTGCCGCACTGCTTCTTGACACACTGCTAGCTTAACCCGGAAGCCAGCCGCACCTATGTGTCGGAGGAAACACCGTCCAGCTGGCGACCAAAGTCTGTGTGAGGGCACCAAGCCCGCCACAAAGAGTCACTAGAGCGTGATGGGACAAGGACATCGCGGCCGGCTAAACCCTCCCCTAACCCGGACGACACTGGGCCAATTGTGTGCCGCCTCATGGGACTCCTGGGCGCGGCCGGCTGCGAAACATCCTGGGACCAAACCCGGGTCTGTAGTGATGAATCTAGCATGGAGATGCAGTGCCTTAGACCGCTGCGCCACTCGGGAGGCCATGTTTATATATATATTTTTAAATGTTTAGGTTACATAATATAATACAAAAAGATGCATTGAGGAGTCTAATAGAATATACACACATTCAAATAATTTTTTTACTTTGGAGTACCAAAATGGCTGTGCGGTGGCTTCAAAACAGTGCCCCTGTATGTCATCTAGGGTTAATACATATCGTTAATGGCAACTAAGGCTGGAAGTTCCGCTAAAGCCCGATCAAGCAGGGCTTTATCAGGGTTAAATGCATTGAATTTCTCATTTAGCTGGCCAGCAACAAGTCACCTTGAATCTAACAAACAGGTGACCCCTTAAGTCAACCATTTATATAACGTTACTTTAATTTGTTTACTCTTATGCTAGCTAATGGAAATTAGGTGTTGGGATACACCCAACATTGGCTTGCTACACTCTTCCATTTTAGTGACTGCATCAAACAATACAAAATGACTTTCACCTGAAGACTGCTTAGCTACCGTATTAGCCTCTCTGATAATCCAGATGCAGGCAGCACAACATTACTGACCCAGTTTCCCCTACTTTGTCCCCCGGCTCCCTGTGTCTTCAGGTTGAATACTGACCCAGTTTCCCCTACTTTGTCCCCCGGCTCCCTGTGTCTTCAGGTTGAATACTGACCCAGTTTCCCCTACTTTGTCCCCCGGCTCCCTGTGTCTTCAGGTTGAATTTTGTTCTCGAGGTCCGCAGCAGCCATGCCCTCCGACCTGGCCAAGAAGAAGGCGCAGAAGAAGAAGGAAGCCGCCAAATCCCGGCAGAAGGCCAAAAAACCAGGAGAGGACGGAGAGGGAGAGAAACCAGAGCTAGGCCAGCAGAATGGAGCCGAGAGCAACGGTAATAGTTGTCTATCATAGAGACACTAAAGGGCTCAAGTCTAAATCCTCTTCACAGTTACTTTAGGTGCTCATAGATGTATTTTATATTCTTCTTGCTCTAAAATGTAAATAGCTCTTGAGGGTCTGCTAAATTACTGTAATGTCATGTAAGTGGGTGGTTGGTACCTCGTGTTAAATATGGGTTGACTGGTACGCATATGTCTGTCCAGTGGAGATGGATAACCCCTTCATGTATAAAAGAAAATTACGAACTAAACGTCCCACTGTGTCACAGGAGTGGATATCCTGACCAAGGAGATGGACGAGTTTGAGCTGAAAAAAACTGAGGCACGGGCGGTGACCGGCGTGCTGGCGTCGCACCCCAACAGCACGGACGTCCACGTCGCCAGCTTGTCGCTCACCTTCCACGGGCAGGAGCTGCTGCAGGACACCAGCCTGGAGCTGAACTCGGGCCGCCGCTATGGCCTCATTGGCCTCAACGGCACTGGTAAGTAGTTACCGCCACCTGGGTTGTGTTCCCTAGGCATAAAACGGAAGAAACCCCTCTGAAACAACATTTTGGGTAGAAAACAATTTCCATTTTTTGTTGCAAAACATTTTGCTACGGTGTGCTCTAATGAACACGACCCAGCGCCTATGGGATACCTTTTTGCTATGTCATTTTCAGTGGTGGGTACACCAAATGTATTTTTATTTTTTTACCTTTCCAACCAACTCAGCCGTTTTATTGGAGCAATTACCACCTTATTTACGAATACAAAATGTGATCTCCTATGGGGACTCTAATTTTCCAGGTAAATCCATGTTGCTGTCAGCCATTGGCCACCGCGAGATACCTATCCCAGAGCACATTGACATCTACCACCTGACCCGTGAAATGGCGCCCAGCGACAAGACTGCCTTGCAGTGTGTCATGGAGGTGGACGAGGAGAGGATCCATCTGGAGAAGGAGGCAGAGCGCCTGGCCTCCGAGGACTGTGAGTGTTTTTGCGTCTTTGTCCTCGTAGGAAGACCGTTGCTAAAAGTGTCTCAAATGGAGCAATTCAGGCTGTTCCTATTTAGCTAAACGTTTTGTTCCTTGCTGTGGTGAAAGTGATTGCTTTATAATGGTGGCTAGGTTGTAGTAGTTCAGAGTATTTCCACGTTACCATGGGAACTGTGCTCACCCTGTGCTCACCCTGAAAAACCATTGAGTAGAAATTCCCTCCTTTCTGTCCACCACTTCAACTCATCGCCCTTCCTCTTCTTATTCTACTCCTCTCTTTTTCACTCTCTTCTATCCAAATTCTCATCTCCCTTCCTCTTATCCTACTCCCTCTCTCGCTCCATTTTTCTCTGCCCTAAAGCCGAGTGTGAGAAGCTGATGGAGCTTTACGAGCGCCTGGAGGAGCTGGATGCAGACAAGGCCGAGGTGCGGGCCTCCCAGATCCTCCACGGCCTGGGCTTCACCGCCGCCATGCAGCAGAAGAAGCTTAAGGACTTCAGCGGAGGCTGGAGGATGCGTGTCGCTCTGGCCAGGTACAAACCCACCCTGTATAATACAAACCTGCACCTGTATTCATAAAGTGTCTTGAGTGTAAGAGTGCTGGTCTACGATCAGGTCTTCATTATCCACAGCTCTGGGCTGATCTAGGATCAGGTCTTCATAAAACATCTCAGTGAAGAAGTGCCTGATCTAGATCCATTATATAACTTTTTGAATCATAACAGGTGGGACCTGATCCTAGATCAGCAATCCTACTGTGACACTTTATGAATACAGGCCTTGAGCCCAGTCTTTTTCCTAGACTCTCAAGCATCGCTACAGAAATTCCCTTTTTACAACATCTTTCTAGAAAGAATGTTAGATCTTTGTGAAAAGGGGGTAGGGTCCGGGCCACTAGGGTTCTGAGGGGCGTTAGGGGTATGGGATATATATATTTTAATGCTGCGTAGGCGTTTGGCTCAGAACTGTTTTGGAAGTGATGTAAAGAAAGGCCGAATGATAGCGCCGCCGCCAAGCAGTATGTTCACAGTGCGGCGGCGCAGTGACAAAAATGGACCGAAGCGTTTATCTGATCCCTACAGTTCTGTGCACTCCTCTCTTGTGTTGCGTTTCACTTTGCCCAGATGCCTTTAGTCATTAAAAACAATTATAGATTTAAAAGGTTTAAATAAATCACACATCGATAAGACCTAAGAGTGAAGGTGTGTTTTTCATTCGCAAATGCCCGCAAATTCGCAAATTCTTACTTTGGGGGCTACCCAAAACATAAGGTTTTGTTTGTGTTCCTCGACTCCAGAGCCCTGTTCTTGAAGCCCTTCATGTTGCTGCTGGATGAGCCCACCAACCACCTGGACCTGGACGCCTGTGTGTGGCTGGAGGAAGAGCTTAGCCAGTAAGGCCATTTATGTGTGTGTGAGATGTAGGACATTACTTTTCTAGACAGAATTGTGCCGTTATCATTTACTTTTATAAATCTGAAAAGCCACCTTAGATTGAAGGCAAGTTTCTGCTATGACCTAATGTGGTTTGGATTGAGCAACAACTCCAGGGGTAAACTGGGGAAATCCTGTAAACGTGTTCCCGCCATCTACTCCTTTAAAGATATAACTGCTGCTGTGACATGATGTAAACAAAAGGCCGAATTATAGTGTCCCTGTCTGGCAGTATGTTGTCAGTGCAGGGGCGCGTTGACAAAAACTAGACCGAAGCGTTTATCTGATCCCAGCAGCATGCCAAAGTGTAGAATGGACGCCTCAGGGTTTGTTAGTTCCAACATGAGATGTTTTAGACATTGCTCATGGAGTTTACTCATCTGTGCTGACCACTCGCTATATACTTACTATAGGATATATATACTTATTATAGAGTATACTTACTTTGACTATAATCCTTGACATTTGGATGAAAAAATCTCCCATGTTTGGTGTAACTCAAGATTAGCTTTGTCGGTATTTTTGAAGTGTCCAATTTTTTTTTTCTTCAATTCAACAGATTTAAACGTATTTTGGTCCTGATTTCCCATTCGCAAGACTTCCTTAACGGCGTATGCACCAACATCATGCACTTACACGAGCGCAAGCTGAAATACTACACGGTAAGAGCAACTGTAACCTGCCACGAGCCAGCATGGACCAATGAGATGTTTGTCTGGTTTAGAGTAATGCAGTCAGAGCAGTTGCATTTCCTGTCTTCAGTGGATAAATAAAACACCAGTTTATCATACTTACCAGGGCCAAAAATTAACACCTGGCAAACGTGGGTAGATTTCGGCATTGGCGGGTAAGTATGTCCAATTTACCAGCCGTGAATTACAGGGATGTAAACAAATTTTGTTTACAAATTGAGAGAAATAAGCTATTTGTGCGTATGGAAAATTTCGGATTGTTTTATTTCAACTCAAGAAACATGGGACCAACACTTGTTGCTTTTTTATATTTTTTTGTTCAGTGTAAATTAAATCTGAGCAGTATAACACATCAATTGTTACTCGTAATACATTTGTTTTAGAAACATTACAAAGCATGCTCATGTTTTGTGTAATTATGGCAAAAATATTTTGTCTGGTTAAAAAAAAGACTTGTTTTACGCCCTGATACTTACTCAAACTTCAACAATGTACAAGTTTTATATTGTTTTTGCTCTTGAGTTATTCTGAATTAAAGTTAATATATTCAAGTCATAAGAACAACAGAAAATGACTCTGTGTGAATACATCCCATTTACAGTGTACAATGGTACTCATGTTAAAACAAATGTTTGTTTACTTCCTGGTAGGGCAGGGATGGGCATCTTTGATGGGGGGCACAAAACATTTGAACTCGTCATGATGAGCTGCAGTTGTGCTTGGGTCTGTGTACCAACACCCATTCTCTCCCTGACATGGGCTAATTTAATTGAGTGACTGACATAAGACAAACTACTGATGGACAACCAAATTTCGAAATTGTACCTTGTGTATTCTACTCTTGATCCGATGGCCTTCAAAGGGAGATACCACTTGCCTATCCCTGTGGTAGGGTAACTGTTTGTTTACATCCTGGTAGGGCAACTGTTTTACTTCCTAGTAGGGCAACTATGTTTGTTTACTTCCTGATAGGGCAACTACGACCAGTACATAAAGACCAGGGAGGAGCTGGAAGAGAACCAGATGAAGCGATTCAACTGGGAGCAGGACCAGATCAAACACATGAAGGTATCTAAGATTCCCTTTCTCTGAACACGCTTCCTCATTCAACAGTGGTTTGGCGATTTTATTTATGTGAAATTCGGGCTGACGCCAGTATTATGTGATAGATCAACCATAGTGATGGGTTATTTTGGAACCACGTGGTCGTTTCATACAAATCGTTTTTTAAGTTCAATAAACTCAAGTGACACACGATGAGAGGAAGTGTTGGGAGTGAAGGGTTTTACCGTGTGTGTGTGTGTGTGTGTGTGTATTTTGTAAACCTCCCTTTCTCTCCTTACCACCCCACCAGAACTACATAGCCCGGTTTGGGCACGGCTCAGCCAAGCTTGCGCGCCAAGCCCAGAGTAAAGAGAAAACCCTGCAGAAGATGGTGGCCTCTGGCCTGACTGAGAGCGTTTCCAATGACAAAGTAAGTCTGTTTAGTGACTTTCGACTCGGTGGACAAAGGTGACAGTGCTTCCCATATAGGGTTGGAACGGGTGCTCTTTTTTTTTTGTATAATTAGTTTTGACTACAGCCCAGGGCAAGTCACATGGTAAGAAAATTCTCTGGACTATAGTAAAAGTGGATCTTGCTGCAGGCAACTCTTTATTTTAGAAAATGTTGAACATGGTTATGGTCTATTGTGATGCAAAAAGAGTGTACAGTAGATGCCACAGAGTGAGTTAGTTCCAGGATAATAGACTTGTTTATAGAATTGCAAAATAGAAGCCATAGTCTCATAGCTCTATTCAGGGTGGTAGGTCACAAGGCAGGGATCAGAGAACCTGCGAATCATCATTACTCCCTCAGAACTGAGGACAGTAAGCTCGTATCATCCTAAACGCCTTCCCTGAGGACAGTAAGCTCGTTTCATCCTAAACGCCTTCCCTGAGGACAGTACGCTCGTTTCATCCTAAACTCCTTCCCTGAGGACAGTTAACTCGTATCATTCTAAACTCCTTCCCTGAGGACAGTCAGCTCATTCTTCTCTTTTCCTTTAGACCCTGTCATTTTGTTTTCCTCCCTGTGGGAAGATTCCCCCTCCGGTCATCATGGTACAGAATGTCAGCTTCAAGTACTCTGATGACCAGGTAGGTGATTGTCCAACCTTCTCTCACTTCTGCCTAACTGAATGTTTTTTTTTATCTATTTGTTTTTATAAGAAAATAGAAATTCCATCTCCAAACTATACTCGATCATGTTTTTTTATCTTAGATTTTTCCCATGTTTGACATTTCAGCCCCATATATACAAGAACCTTGAGTTTGGCATAGACCTCGACACCCGAGTGGCCCTTGTGGGGCCCAACGGGGCCGGGAAGTCCACCCTGCTCAAACTTCTCACTGGAGAGGTGAGTCTTGACATTGTTATGATTTATATATGGTCATATAGCTAACTAATTGTTCTCATCCCTGTCTCCTCTCTCTTCACCACAACTCACGTCTCCTAATTCTTTGTCCTCAGCTCCTCCCTACTGACGGTATGATTCGCAAGAACTCCCACGTCAAGATTGGCAGATATCACCAGGTACCATACCATTTAAAATGCAGTAATAGCCTAAACTGTCTTGACAATTGTGTCCGTAACGGACAGAAACCTTAACTTTTTTTATGTATGCTCCTACAATGGCAAAAAATTGGAGTAGACTGCACATTTTGAGATGACTGGGGATGGTCAGTGGCATCTTTATAGTTTTATTTTATTACTTGGACGTTAAAGAGGTCCTCCAGTGATCATTTTTTGTTTGTTGTTGAACTGTTATGGTTGAAAGCGATGAAATTATGAGAAAAAAAAAAAAAAAGTGATGTAAACACATTAACCCCTTAGAGTCGAAATCTAATTAGCATTAAAAAATCCATCAGTTTAAGCTAGATATTTTCTTTTTTTTTGCGTTGGATGCCTCTCAATCCACCGCATCTGTCACGGGACAACTTCTGGAGTGTTTTTTTTTTTTTTTTTTTTACAACAGCATGATTCACATGGCTGAACTTACTCTTTATTTCCCCTCCTAAAGCATCTTACAGAGCAGCTGGAACTCGACCTCTCCCCCCTGGATTACATGATGAAGTGTTACCCGGAGATCAAGGAGAGGGAAGAGATGAGGAAGATCATTGGCCGCTATGGGCTGACGGGCAAACAGCAGGTCAGTTTGATCATTAGTGATCCTAAAACATTGTCATGTTGCAGGGTTTTGATTGAACATTTGTCATACACACAATGAATTTATTATCCGCTCTTGTCGGACTTTGGCTGCATATCTTCTGCCATTTTCTTCAAATCAGAAAATGTTGTGACGCAACTCCTGTTTTCTGAATAATTTCATTATGGGCCCTAAAACCATAGAAATAGTGTCCACTGCTTGTATACTTCGTAAAAACACTACTTTACACCACTGGCTAATTAGTGACCTTCATCCATCAAGTACAAGGGTGTACCCTACGTGGAAGGAGTTTGATACATGTGCCATAGGCTTTCCCCAACGAACATTGTCATGTTGCAGGGTTTTGATTGAGCCCGTCTGGCATGCCACGGAGTGGGGTTTGTACTTTTGGGACTATTCCATTGGTTCCATTTGCACCATTCAAGCTCCAAGGGCTGCTTATTTATTTGGATAAAAAATAAATAATAATAATTTAAAACCCTATATATGAATTGGGGGACTGTCTTACGACAATTTACATTTGTCATTTAGCGGACTCTCTTATACAGATTGACTTACATGAGCAATTAGGGCTAAGTGCCTTGCTCAAGGGCACATCTGCAGATCTTTCACCTAGTCGGCTCAGAGATTGGAACCAGCGACCTGTCGATTACTAGCCCAATGCTCTTAACCACTAGGCTACCTGCCGCCCTAATTTACTGACATTGGTGCCAATTTTCTGCATTTTACCAGGTGAACCCCATCAGAAACCTGTCAGACGGGCAGAAGTGCCGGGTGTGCTTTGCCTGGCTGGCTGGGCAGAATGCCCACATGCTCTTCCTGGATGAGCCCACCAATCACTTGGACATCGAGACCATTGACGCCCTGGCCGACGCCATCAACGAGTACGAGGGCGGCATGATGTTGGTTAGCCACGACTTCAGGCTCATCCAGCAGGTTCGGATAAAAAGGATTAGAACACTTTTTTTTGTATGAAAGTGTTGCTTTTAAATACGTTGGTGGACAACTGCCACACTGTCTGAATATACTCCACCATGCCATTGGCACACTGGTGCTGCCCTGTTACACTCCACTAATATACAGTAGCGGAGTCAACATATTTTGAATGAGCTTATCATAAATAGTCCTAGTTTACAAGTGCTTATTGGAAATCTTTGTTGGAAGAACTGGGATTGATGCATGTGTGTCCCTTTTTCAACCCCTCTGATCCTTTTCGCTCCCTAGGTGGCCCAGGAGATCTGGGTTTGTGAAAAGCAGACCATCACCAAATGGAACCGGGACATCTTGGCTTACAAACACCATCTGAAAAAGAAGATTGACAAAAATTCGCATGGTGTATAACATTTTTTTTTTTAATTATTTAAAAAAAAAAAAAAAAAAAAAACGACCTCCCCAGATTCAAGACTGTGGACTCCCAATTTCCCATTCCATGTTCACATGACTATTTCTCTCAAGAAGCATGTTGCTCCATTTCTAGATGCCCATTTACTTCCTGCTTAAAGCCTCTTTACAGACTGCTGGAAGGTTGTGGTGCGTCCTAGTTGCCTTCCATTGCTACCCCTCCAACAGGCATACATACGATATCTTAATTTCTATGAATTAAAAAGTTTAAAAAATATATGTATCCATTAAATGTAGTGGAGAAGATGTGCACTTTGTTTTTAATTTACGGTTCATGACCTTTCCACAGTTCAGATCTAGTAGGATATACTGCCTGCAGGGTTGGGTAGGTTCTAAATGTAATCAGTTACTAGTTACCTGTTAAAATTGTCATCAGTAACGTAATCTGATTACTTTTGATAACTTTCCCATTAAGACAAAAAATGATCCATGAAACGCATTTGTCGTCATCAGTGGTCTCTGACTTGTCAGACTCGCTCAGGTGGAACAAATTTAAACTTGCACCTTTTTTCCCCAATGCTGAATTGTCATTGAGAAAAGTGTCAATGTATTTATTTTCTCGCAAATCATACTTTGAATTCAAAAGTAATCCATTAAGTAATCTAGTTTTCAAGTGTATGTAATCTGATTACAATTTTTTTTTTTTTTTTTTTTGCTGGGAATGTAACTGATTAGTTTTTAGTAATCAGATTACAGGAAATCAGTTACTTGCCGCCTATACATTTTTTTTTTTTTCTCACTCTAAGAGCTTTAATATTTTGTCATTATTTAACACTGTACCTGCAATAATGGGAATGTCTGAAATAAAGGAGCAAAATAAGACTTTTTTTTTTGTAACATGACAATGATAACTTTGATTTAATCACTAAGTTGACAAAGTGCTTTAGCATAAATTAATGTGCTTTTTCAGTGTCTTTTTAGCCTTTTTAATTTGTGTAGATATTTTAATTGATTGGCTTTAGAGCCCACATACTAGGTTTGGTTAGCGTTTAGCAAGGCTAGGCCATGTGAGCAATGCAGCAATATAATTTGTCCCTCTTGAGATGCCATAGCAACAACAGCCAGTATACACTTCCTCCAAAATAGTAAACTTGGATAAATCAAGAAATCTGTCAAATTGACATTTTTGCCAAGTAGGTCTGTCACACAATTTTACTTTTTAAGATGTTTGGTGCAGTATTTTGTCGAGTGAAATAAAACTAGTTTCTTGTTGAATGACAAACACTTAATTGAAGAATCCTGTCCGTAGTTGCCACTCCTATTAGTAGTACTGTTAGCCTTCAAACAGTTATGGCTAGAAGGATCTATATTTGGGCAGAGATACTTTTGAGGAAATATTCCAATGTACGGCAATTGTATACGTTGCCTATGTGTCGTCAATTGCAATCTGGGTAAAGTAAAGCACTCCCAAGTAGTGAATGGGAATCAATTGGGCGCAACAAAAATTAAGCGTCCATTTTGTGAACTACGACAAATATTTTGTGAGATCATTTGTTCTCTGTAATATAAAATGTTGGAATTGTCACAATGTAACCGCGATACATTGTGGTTTTGATCCTCTTGAACACCGCCACAGCACAGAATTTCTAAACCCAGAAGCGCAACATCACAAGACTTCTGGGAACGCTTGTGAAACGGACCTGGCCGGGGTTTAATAAGTCAATGAGAGCTGTGAAAAATTATTCCGTAAGGAACTCCCTTCACTTGGTTGTCCATTGAGAACGCACAATGACTTCGCTAAGAATAATCAAGTCAATAAACGTTGGGTAGTTAGATTGCATATAGTTAATATACTGGCAAATTAAATGTATTAGTAGCCAACTAACGTTAGTTAGGTACAGTAGCTAGCTAACATACCGGTACATACAAGCAATTTCTGTAATGATATGCTGTTTGTAAATTAAATGTTTTATTTAACCTGGCAAGTCAAGTAAGGAGAAATTCTTATTTACAATGACGGCCTACCAGGGAACAGTGGGTTAACTGCTTTGTTCAGGGACAGAACGACAGATTTTTACTTTGTCAGCTCGGGGATTCAATCCAGCAACCTTTCTGTTACTGGCCCAACGCTCTAACCAGTAAGCTACCTGCCGCACCCAGCATAGCTAACAAATTGTCAGCCAACATAACGTGTAGCGCAATTTATTTGAAAAGTCATTACTTTATTACATTGCTCAACATTTTCTGAACATTTGTCATAAATGCAATGAATTTGTATCCACTCTCGTCGGACTTAGGCTGCATATTTTCCGCCAAATCAGAAAATGTTGTGAAGCAACGTCCGTTTTCTGAATAATTTCATTATGGGCCCTAAAACCATGGAAATGGTGTCCACTGCTTGTATACTTCCTATTTTGGCAAATGTTGTACGACATCTGTGAACTTTTGGCATACTAACTGTATGACCAATAAACATACTACATACTCGATTTACGTCACAAATAGTGCAGTTAGTATGAGTATTCGAACACAGCTAGGCCCTCCGTGGAATGAGTTTGACACCCCTGGCCTACGGCCAAAAACAGTACAATCAGGGGTGTCAAACTCATTCTACGGAGGGCCTAGCGTCTGCGGGTTTTTGTTTTTTCCTTTCCAATTAAGACCTAGACAACCATTTGAAGGGAGTTCCTTGCTAATTACAGTGGTGGAAAAAGTACCCAATTGTCGTACCTGAGTAAAAGTAAAAAATACCATAATAGGAAATTACTCAAGTGAAAGTCACCCAGTAAAATACTACTTGAGTAAAAGTCCAAAAGTATTTGGGTTTTAAATATACTTAAGTATCAAAAGTAAATCCAAACGCAAAAATGTACTTGAGTATCAAAAGTAAAAGTATAAGCCATTTCAAATTCCTTATATTAAGCAAACCATATGGCGCAATTGTTCATGTTTTAATTTACGGATAGCCAGGGACACACTCCAACACTCAGACTTCATTCAGAAACAAAGCATTTGTGTTTAGTGAGTCCGCCAGGTCAAAGGCAGTAGAGATGACCAGGGATGTTCTCTTGATAGGTGCGTGAATTTGACCATTTCTGTCCTGCTTGCATTCAAAATGTAACGAGTACTATTGGTCGTCAGGGAAAATGTATGTAGTAATTAGTAAACATTTTTATTTATTGTAGTGAAGTGAAAGTAAAAGTTGTAAAAATATAAATAGTAAAGTTAAGTACAGATACCCAAAAAAACTACTTTACACCACCGACTAATTAGTGACCTTAATTCATCCATCAAGTACAAGGGTGTACCCTACGTGGAAAGAGTTTGATACATGTGCCGTAGGCTTTCCCCAACGAACAAACCATGTCGGAATTGGTGCCTACCAAAAAAAGACGCCATTACTATTGCTTGCTATTTGAAAATGGGATTCCCATCTCCTCCTTTCTCTAATATCTCTAGTGTAAGGTGCTTTTATTTTGAAGGCAGAAATCGGAAAATACTTTAGTGGTGTGTTTTCTATGCACGTCCATGCTACTTGGCACCCTTGGGACGTCCCGACCCCGACGTTACCCCATTGAAGTTGACAATTAAAATGCTTAAAGGTTTAATGCCGCGTTCTAAACGACTTGGGAACTCGGAAAAAAAGTAAAAGGACAAATCATGACGTCAGATATCTTCAGGTCAGAAATGCAGAAAAAAAGCTCTACAAAGAGGCCCGAGTTGCTGAGTTGGAATTCCAAGTTGGATGACCGTTCAAAACAATTTTTCCAGTCGCAGCTGATATACTGTGTGTGTGTGTATACACAGCGGCGATTTTAGCATGTAAAAAAATCCAAACAGTGGGTTGCATGCCAGCAAAGCCACAACACATCATATCTCTAAACCAGTTGGGGCAGCTTTATGTAGGCCCTAACAGTTTGTGGGCAACGTTAGTCACCGTTATAGGATAATTAATGTATTGTTTAGTGTTGTGTAGTGGCTTTGCTGGCATGCATCCCACTTAAAAAAAAGAAATCACACCAAGATTTACATGCTAAAATCGCCACTGCACTAAACAATACATTAATTGCACTATAACGGTGACAAACGGTGCCCACAAACTGTTAGCGCCTACATAAAGCTGTCCAAACAGCAATCACAACATCTTACCATTGCTACACCTGGCTGTCAGTGGAGCCTTGTCTGGCAGCGAAACAGTTCATTCAGACTCATTTACTGCCTGTTAAAAAAACATTGCTGACTTGCGTAAACAAATGTGGTTTCTAATGACAATTGAGTTTTACAAACTATGGCATAAGGGGACGACAAGCGGATAAGAGGCAATCCGTAATTTCGATTAAGACATTAATGAGCGAGCTAGGACGGACGTAGTCAATATAACTATTTGTTCAGCACTTTTGAAATGTACAGCAACATAATTCAGAATATGGGATGTTCTTACAATGTTCTCCCTGTACACAAAGTCAGAATCGTAGGATTTTAATTGTATTTTTATTTCACTTTTATTTAACCAGGTAGGCTAGTTACACATGGAATAAACAAACATACAGTCAATAATACAGTAGAAATTTAAAAAACAATGTCAATATACAGTGAGTGCAAATGAGGTAAGATAAGGGAGGTAGGGTAATAAATAGGCCATGGTTGCGAAAAAATTACAATATAGCAATTAAACACTGGAATGGTAGATGTGCAGAAGATGAATGTGCAAGTAGAGATACTGGGGTGCAAAGGAGCAAGATAAATAAAATAAATAACAGTATGGGGATGAGGTAGTTGGATGGGCTGTTTACAGATGGGCTATGTACAGGTGCAGTGATCTGTGAGCTGCTCTGACAGCTTGTACTTAAAGCTAGTGAGGGAGATATGAGTCTCCAGCTTCAATGATTTTTGCAGTTCGTTCCAGTCATTGGCAGCAGAGAACTGGAAGGAAAGGCGGCCAAAGGAGGAATTGGCTTTGGGGGTGACCAGTGAGATATACCTGCTGGAGCGTGTGCTACAGGTGGGTGCCGCTATGGTGACCAGTGAGCTGAGATAAGGCAGGGCTTTACCTAGCAAAGACTTGTAGATGACCTGGAGCCAGTGGGTTTGGCGACGAGTATGAAGCGAGGGCCAGCCAACGAGAGCGTACAGGTCACAGTGGTGGGTAGTATATGGGGCTTTGGTGACAAAACGGATGGCACTGTGATAGACTGCATCCAATTTGTTGAGTAGAGTGTTGGAGGCTATTTTATAAATGACATGGCCGGAAGTCGAGGATAAATAAAGGGGGGTATATAAGCAGACAATGAAAGATCTTACAATATTCTATGATTACATTTCTGTAAAACAGGTTTTAGGCTACATGTGCACCACTAAGTCAGAACAGTAGGCGAAATTAAAAGGGGTAAATAGACCAAATTATTAGGGTGAGGCACATGGGCTACTAACATCTTACTACACAACATACACTTAGTGTTACTTTCTTAGTTACAGTATACATATCTCCCTGGCATATTACATCATTTATGCAGCAGCATACAATACATTTTTGGACTCACATTGTTGTGTTGTGCTCACTTGAACAGAAAGGTAGCGCGGCGGTCCTTCATGTGCAAATTTTGTCATCAAAGTCTGGCATTCTCTGGATTTATGGTGCTTTCAAAACAACTGGTAACTCGGAAAAAAACAAGTTTGAATCACGATGACGTCATTGATTTTCAGGTCGTAGCTCTAGAAAGAGTCTGGATTTACAATTCTGAGTTGGATGACCGTTCAAAACATTTATTCCCGACTTCCCAGTTGTCTTGAACTCACTAAAGTCAAGTTTTCGCAATTCCGAGTTAACAGTTGTTTTGAGCGTGGCACAAATCATGCTTCATTGACAGCATGGCCAATGTTGAATGTTTATCATTTTAAACTTGGAAAAGAGCCCCTTAATCGCAGATTTGGGACCACACAGCCACTCCACTGAATAGCAGGCTAGTGATTGCTTTGCAATGCTTGCAGTTAGCCACTGTCACCGATTACTTCCAAACCATTCATTGTTGAATTTGCGATTTCCAACTTCTTGTGTAATGTTTATGTCCAATGGCCGATGAGCACCGATACGTTTTATCTATAATTTCTCTTCATTATTTCTCTTCACATGACAAGGATTAAAAAGGATTTGCCAGTAGATTGTCGACTTGATTCATGATGATGACTGCTAGCTAAGATTTTGAAAGTATGATGTTGACATGATCAGTCCAATCGAAGCTACTGTAGATATAACGTGATTTGACGTCATGTTATCTGTGGCCAATGACCTTGAGCCTTCTTGGATGGGCACTTCTAATGTAACTCAATGGCAGCACCCAACGGGCTAGAATTTTCTAGCCCTACCCTTAGACTTGAGGGTGGCGTAGTGTCCCCATGAGTGACAGAACACTGAGCCAATCACGGCGCAACTCTCCAGATTTTCTCCTGGCTTGCCCCACCACCACAGAAAGCACTTAGCTAGGCTGAAACACCTTTATTTTGGTGCTGCCTTACTCAATAAAACAAAAAAGAGACCATGTTTGTATGCAGCTTTATTAACTCAATATATATATATTTTTACATTGTTTATAAACTGATATGTGACACGTATTAGTGCCAAAATAACATGCTGCCCTGAATGATGGGTAGCCACTGTTAACACCAATAAACCCATCCTTTTAAAACAAATTTAGTAAAGCCAGGCAACTACAATCAACTTTCTAAACAACATTTTGGTTCGTTTCCATCTTGTTAGCTAGCTAGCGGCCTAGCCAGTTCAAATAATGATCAGAGCATAGCTGACAACTTCTTAACTTTTGAATTTTTTTAGTAATTATTACAGGAAAATAAACTCACAACAAGATCATTATTTTGCGAGTTATTTACAGAAAATAGCTTACAGTTGTGAGTGTGAATCAGTGGTGGCTGGAGCTATCGGAAGTATACAAGCTATCATTATAAAGTCTGGAATGGAATCATACATATGGAAACTACATTTTTTTAAACCTTTATTTTACTAGGCAAGTCAGTTAATAAGAACAAATTCTTATTTTCAACGACAGCCTAGGAACAGTGGGTTAACTGCCTTGTTCAGTTAACCCACCATTCTAGCCTTTACAATGAGCCCGTCCTCCTATAGCCCCTCCCACCAGCCTCCCGTGGTGTAACGAAATAAAAGCAGGATTTATGCCACGTTCAGGATTTATGCCACGTTTCAACTCTGACCGGGAAAAATCGATTTGAATGGTCATCCAACTCGGAATTCCAATTTAGGAACTCGGGCCTCTCTGTAGAGTTCAAAGCTCCCAGTGGTCTTGAACGCACCAAATTCTACCAGAGGATGTTTAGAATTTGTGCGCAGTCTCTCGTTGCTAGCTGTCGGGTAACCATGACGACGGACGCAGCGACAGGGTCAGAGTTAAACTTTTTTTTAATTAATCTGTCTGTTTCACAGGGAAACCGACAGTCTACAGACATTCTTACCGGAGTATAAATTAAATGTAGTTTTTCACCAGCGACACTTGTCGCATTCGAATTGTCTACAGACATGTCGATAGACAAAGTCTAAACCAGCCCTTAACGGGTTAGGGTAGGGACGTCTCAAGGATCCCGGATTGCATTAAGCGTTCTATGCGCGTTATTATTTGGGTCATTGAGCGATTGGCAACTGTGTAACAGGTAAAATCATTGTTTCATTGGCATTTAACTAGTGTACGACAACTTGAAATTATTGGATATTTGCAGTTCAGCAATAACATGTACAAATAACAGATATAATGTTACCTGGCTAATAGTACAAAAGTGGATGTGACACCTCGTTAGCTAGCAACCTTACAGCTAGCTACGGTAACTAGCCATCTCATTTAGCTGTTCCTTCTCGTTTTAGCAACGATGGAAAATAAGTGTCAATTGTAACATTACAGATTATGCGTTTTAATGCATTTTTTTTGTGTAATGCTAGCTAATATATTAGACTTCTATAGAGCCTCGGCTAATAGCTTGCTAGCTAGAGTTGAGTTAGCCACCTGTTGTGTTGCTACGCGCATAATCAATATTTTCACCTTGTGAGAGCTAGTAAACACTAACGTTAGTAACTAGCTAGCTAACCAGCCACTTTCTCTTAAGAATAGCTACATCTCATGCCATGGTCTCTCGTGCAGGATTTTGTTCCAGCCCCAGTCTAACATACCTGACTAATCAACTTCTCCTCGGGGCTGAATTAAGTGTGTTTATGCAAGGCTGGACCAAAAGCCTGCAGATGCAGCAGTTCTCTGAGAGGAGGATTGGCACACCCTGCCCTACGTTTACCCCTTCAATGTTTGCAGTTCTGAACGGACAGCCAGGAGACGTGTAGCCTTCTAATGGCTATGGGAGAGTTTGGTTTCTGACACTGCTCAGGTCTATCCGGTCCCTTCAGATCTGCAAACGTTGAAAGAGTGGAGTTGAGGGGAAAGAAGTTAAAGATTGTTTAAGTCTCAACGTCCTTTGTCATCCTCAGCTTTTTCCCCACACAGACTGCCTCACTTCACCCATGAGTCTACCGGCCGCCCCGCCCAGTTATGCTGAAGCCATGGCAGGGGACAAGGAGCAGACGCACGGTGGAGTGATGGTGGCAATGCCCCCCTACAGTGACAACCTACCCCCCATGCCTCCTCCACCGGTGCCCATCCACACCAGCTGGGCCTACGTGCACCCCAGTCCCAGTAAGTCGAGGGGCAACATGGTCTACCTAATTATCTTATAGAAATGGAATTGCTATGTCCTAACTAACCCCTTTTTTTTTATGCTGTTTTATAATGTTCCCCCTAATCTCCCTGACCTAGATAGTTTGTGTGTATGCATTGATATGTAGGCTACGTGTGCCTTTATTTTTTTGTTATGTAGTTCTGTCCTTGAGCTGTTCTTGTCTATTGATGTTCTGTATTATGTCATGTTTTGTGTGGACCCCAGGAAGAGTAGCTGCTGCTTTTGCAGCAGCTAATGGGGATCCTAAAAAAAATACCAAAATACCTAATCCTGTTTCATAATGTTCTCCCTAATCCCATTTTATAACATTCTCCCTAATCCTGTTTTATAACGTTCTCCCTAATCCCGTTTTACAATGTTCTCCCTAATCCTGTTTTATGGACACAGAGTTTAGCCTTGCTTGTTCATCATAACTGTCTTGGTGTGGTCAGTGCGGGACTGCCGTTATTCCCAAGAGTATTGTCCTTTCACCCCCAACCACCCCCACCCTCTGGGCCCAATTGTATCGCTGCAAAATGATCACGTCAAAAGAGACCATGTCACTAACTTCAAGTACTTCGTTGTACAATGTTCAGAAAATAGCTTTTTAGCCTATACCTGTATTATGAGTGTGGATTTGCAATACAGTCTCCAGATCTGTTGCATCCCAACCTTTTTTGTTGTTGCAATAAGTTCTGAGTTTTTAATGATGCGGTCTGTCCTGAAATGAGATGAGCCCCACTTTATTTGCCCAGTTTTCTTCTCCCCTTCTAATTCTCTTTTTTTCTGCCTATGTTAGGCCCGGGCTACACCAACCCCTACGCTTCCGACATGTCCTCTCCCTTCTCCGACCCCAGCACCAGCGACAGCTTGGATGGAAGCAACTGGGAGGACAAGAACATCCGACGCATGTTCATTCGCAAGGTGAGAGGCTCTAGTGTCCTTTTTTTTCTTTTGTCAACATATTTTTATTGACAAAGGCTCACCGCCATACCGCGTGCAAGAGGTGGGCATGAGGTTTTGGTTCAGTTCATGTATACTATTCTCTGCTGTATGCTATTAATGGTGTTTTGTATAATTTACAGGTGTTTCTGATACAAGACAATGATCAGAGAAATAAGCCATTCATGGAATAGCCAAGCACTTTGGATCGATTTGCCATCAATTTCTAATGAGTTCTCTGGACAACTTTTCATCCAAACCTCTCTGCGTTCCTTTCCTATATTTACACATAGTGCTTGATATAATGTTCACCCGTAAAATGATTAATTAATTCAAGTTTATACAAATATGTCCATTCAATAGAAAATTACATATAAAAAAACAGTAGTCCAAACCCCATGTCTCTGAATACAAAACTAAATGGTTGACTAAATATATATTAATTTACAAAGCTAACAGACTCTATTTCAATATCCACCCTCCGCGAAGACAATCTGTTCCTGTTTTCATTGTGTATTTCTGAGTCTTTCGCTTTAAATTGCCATAGAAACGGCCCTTCTCAACTTAGTTTGATCGCCAATATAGGCAATGAAAGCCAAGGATCTGTAGGTGAAAATGACAAAGGTATCAGGTTGATTTTCATTGGTCCAACCAGTGGAAACGCCTCCAAATGTTACCACCTCACATACCAAGTATGGAAGAGATTAGAACCAAGAGCGGTACAGTCTAAACTAGCAACGGTCATGGCAAATTATCGTTCTTATTTCATCAACACTGTCAAGCACAAGTCTGTTAAGGCTATAATATTGTAGAAAACAATCGAGTGATTCATTCTATGTAATTGACAATGACATAGGGCAAAGAAAACAGCGTTTTGACATACATTTCGTAGCACCCTCTTGAATAGCTAAATTTTTCTCAACATTGAGTGAACGCCCTATATATACAGCAGTGAGTGAACACCCTATATATACACAGCAGTGAGTGCACGCCCTATATATATATATATATAGATATATAGATAGATAGATAGGGCTTTCGCTCACTGCTGTGTGTATATATATATATATATATAGGGCTTTCGCTCACTGCTGTATATATATATACATAGGGCGTTCGCTCACTGCTGTGTATATATAGGGCGTTCGCTCACTGCTGTGTATATATAGGGCGTTATGTTGTTGTCTTAGGTCTCTCTTTATGTAGTGTTGTGTTGTCTCTCTTGTTGTGATGTGTGTTTTGTCCTATATTTATATTGTGTATATATTTTTTTTTAATCCCAGGCCCCCGTCCCCGAAGGAGGCCTTTTGCCTTTTGGTAGGCCTTCATTGTAAATAAGAATTTGTTCTTAACTGACTTGCCTAGTTAAATAAAGCCTGATAGTGTCGTCTGTCTTAGTACTGTGTAAAGCCCAATAGTGTCTTCTGTCAGCTAGCCTCTCAGTACCGTGTAGTTCTCTCAGCTAGTCTCTCAGTACTGTGTAGTTCTCTCAGCTAGCCTCTCAGTACTGTGAAGTTCTCTCAGCTAGCCTCTCAGTACTGTAGTTCTCTCAGCTAGTCTCTCAGTACTGTGTAGTTCTCTCAGCTAGCCTCTCAGTCCTGTGTAGTTCTCTCAGCTAGCCTCTCAGTACTGTGTAGTTCTCTCAGCTAGCCTCTCAGTACCGTGTAGTTCTCTCAGCTAGCCTCTCAGTACCGTGTAGTTCTCTCAGCTAGCCTCTCAGTCCTGTGTAGTTCTCTCAGCTAGCCTCTCAGTACCGTGTAGTTCTCTCAGCTAGCCTCTCAGTACCGTGTAGTTCTCTCAGCTAGCCTCTCAGTACCGTGTAGTTCTCTCAGCTAGCCTCTCAGTACCGTGTAGTTCTCTCAGCTAGCCTCTCAGTACCGTGTAGTTCTCTCAGCTAGCCTCTCAGTACCGTGTAGTTCTCTCAGCTAGCCTCTCAGTACCGTGTAGTTCTCTCAGCTAGCCTCTCAGTACCGTGTAGTTCTCTCAGCTAGCCTCTCAGTACTGTGTAGTTCTCTCAGCTAGCCTCTCAGTACTGTGTAGTTCTCTCAGCTAGCCTCTCAGTACTGTGTAGTTCTCTCAGCTAGCCTCTTAGTACCTTGTAGTTCTCTCAGCTAGCCTCTCAGTACCTTGTAGTTCTCTCAGCTAGCCTCTCAGTACCTTGTAGTTCTCTCAGTACTGTGTAGTTCTCTCAGCTGGCCTCTTGTTAGAGACTCTCTAACCTGTCTTATTTCCATCCTCAGGTTTTCTCCATCCTCATGGTCCAGCTGTTGGTGACCTTTGGTATCGTGGCTCTCTTCACGTTTTGGTGAGGGCCACTAACATGAATCCACACTCCAGAAAACATTTACAAAGTGTTTTTTTGCACTCGCAAACTCTGGTTATTTTCCGAATGGAATAAACCCCAAACACCTTAATGTGTGCAAACTTTGCACTTGTACAAACGCTTCGTTAGAAAATGCTGTCTCTATATTGTGATCAAAAATGTATTCTCACCTTCTAATATATACTGAGTGTACAAAACATTACGAACAGATTCCTAATATTGCATTGCCACCCTCTTAGCCCTCAGAACAGCCTCAATTCGTTGGGGCATGGACTATACAAGGTGTCAAGCATTCCACAGGGATGCTGGCCCATGTTGACTCCAATGCTTCCCACAGTTGTGTCAAGTTGGCTGGATGTCCTTTGGGTGGTGGACCATTCTTGATACACACGGGAAACTGTGTGGAAAAACCCAGCGGCGTTTGCAGTTCTTGACACAAACTGGTGCACCCGGCACCTACTACCATATCCTGCTCAAAGGCACAAATGTTTTGTATTGCCCATTCACCCTCTGAATGGCACACATTCTCAATTATCTCAAGGCTTAAAAATCCTTCTTTAACCTGTCTCCTCCCAGTCCTTCATCTACACTGATTGGATTGAAGTGGATTTAACAAGTGAAGTCAATAAGGTATCATAGCTTTCACCTGGATTCACCTGGTCAGTCGGTCATGGAAAGAGCAGGTGTTCATAATGTTTTGTACACTCAGTACGTGCTGTGTGCTTCTCACTGGATGGTTTGATAAAGATGAGGCTAAGTAAAAAAATGTCTATATATATCTGAAGCTGAAAAATAGGTGCCCATCCACTCACAAGTTGTCAAAACTAATGTATTCTCGCTCAACTTTACAGTGAACCAGTCCGGCAGTTTGTGCAGTACAATCGAATCCTCTACCTCGCCTCATAGTGAGTATCTCCAACTTGATGTGCTGTCTACCAATGCCAAACTGGTAAAATAGACTTAATGCATATCATAAAATGACTTAAAGGTAACGATGATTCATCCCAATGTTCACCTTGAAGTTGAAGTTGGGTATTTAAAGGTAAGACCTTTTTTTTTTTTTTTTTTTTTTACCTTGAAAGCAGCAACTTGACCATTTTATTGTGTAGATCATTGGTCACCAACCGGTCATTTGCGATCAACGGGTCTATCTTCAATGCGTTCCTAGTCAATCTCCAAACATTTCTGTATTCGTTTTTTTGTAGTCGTACTGCTGTTGGCAGTAGGTGCACTTGATTCAGCAGACCTAGCGCCGGGAAGGCAAAGTGTTTCCATTTTGAACCATTTCATATGTCTGAAGGTAGAACTCCGCCTACCCGGCAGACCCATAGAGCACTCAGCTGTGCCTCATAAGTAATACAACATTCTCTATTAGCAGTGTGATCATATACCTACATTTTGTAAATATAATTTCAAAATGGTCTGAGAAGAACAACATTGGCAGGGCAATTCAAGTATAACCTGTATGCAATGGTAATGTATTGGGCCTATAGCCTACTGCACAAACCTCATTGCTACAGATCTGTTTTTATTTGGTTAGTGTTGCATAGACTTACGTTTTATGTTTAAAACAAATCTGAGCAGTAGATCTTGGCTTAAATCTTGATTTAGCAAAGGTTGGCGACCACTGGTGTAGATCCTTTCGGTGAACGTTGTTATTTTGGGGTGGTGTTACCGTTTTAGATGTGGTGTTGTCGTCATTGGATTTAGGTGCACTGATATGGCACTCTGAGCCAACCGTCATAACTGGTGACCACATAACTGTTCCTGTTCCAGCATCACCTTCATGGGGGCATACCTGGTGCTAGTGTGCAGCACAAGTGCCCGGTAAGAAGCCAACTCTTCTGTCAATACTGCCAGCTTATTTCGACCACTTTATTGCCTTTCGTTCTTCTTCACAACATTCTCAATTCATACGTTCGTAACTAAAAGATGGAGGCAGTTGACTTTAACATGGTACATTTTTTGTTGATGGCTATTAGATTATTTAATTTTTTTCTATTTATTAAAGTTTTGTGAAAAAGGTTTTATCTGGCTATGATTCTCAAGTCTTAACTCTGAATGTTGTCATTGCATCCCATTGTCTTGTTACAGGCGACAGTATCCCACCAACCTCATCCTCTTGGGGATATTTGTAAGTATCAGCCAGATTTACAGCATCTCTGCTTGATAGTGGTATGCTTAGTTAGTGCCTCTGATATTATGACCATTTTACTGACATTATTGTACTCCAAATGATGCGAGGTGCAATTGAAACTATACATACTACTCTGTAATATTTTTGTGCTTGTGATCCTCTTCTTGTCTCCAGACTTTGGCAATGTCTTACATGGCAGGAATGCTGGCTAGGTAAATTGTGTGTGTGAATGCAGACTGTCCACTCTTTTTCTACATGTGTGCAAATGCTGTCTAGTGACTTTTATTTGAGTCTATGAGGTCACTGTGTGTGTGTATCAGAGGTGGTAGTAACTTGGTTATCCTTCCTCTGTGTCCATAGCTACCACAACACTAAAGTGGTGATGCTGTGTGTGGGCATCACCGCCATGGTGTGTCTGTTCATCACGCTCTTCTGTTTCCAGACCAAGGTGAGCTTTTACAAGCAGAAGGCTAACAGCACAATCTGTGTTTCTCTTGTCAAGTTAAATCGTTCTGTTTTGTGAAAGTAGTGGCATTTTAACTCGGTTGACTGGACGTCATGTCATGTTCAGCAGGGCAAAACGTTATGGAACGTTCAGATGCCTCTCTTGACATGTAAAATAATGAATAATTTCTATTCATTACATTTCTATTTGCTATGTTTGCCTGCTGAACGTGGCCCCCTGGTTTTTCGGTGTTGTCTTGACGTTGTGTTCCAGGTTGATTTTACGTCGTGTCACGGTCTGCTCTTCTCTCTCATGATGGTGCTGATGGTGACGGGACTGTTACTCCTCTTCACCGCCCCCTTCGGATATGTAAGCAGGACACCTCTTAAAGCTACAGTCTGTGATTGGTACATTCATTATTTGACTTTAAATTAATGATATATATTGATTTATTTTTATTTTTAAAAGGACATGGATTGCACAATAAAGTCAGAGACTTATACTGATTGAACATTGAAGATGGGCGACAGGGTAGACTAGTGGTTAGAGCGTTGGACTAGTAACCGAAAGGTTGCAAGTTCAAATCCCCGAGCTGACAAGGTACAAATCTGTCGTTCTGCCCCTGAACAGGCAGTTAACCCACTGTTCTTAGGCCGTAATGTAAATAAGAATTTGTTCTTAACTGACTTGCCTAGTTAAATAAAGGTAAAAAAAAAAAAGAAATGCTTGGTGAGCTTCAGGGTAGACATGTTCATTACAGGAAGCACGAGGGGAATGAACTTTACTGTTTGACCAAATCATGGTTTTAGCCGCCCCCCCCCAAAAAATGTGACGTTTTGAGTGGGGCGACGATGTAGAATGTGCTCTTTTCTTTTCTAAGTTTATCGTCTCCAACTTTCCGTCTTTTACGATCCGTGATCGGTTAGACATCAGTGTCTAACTGATGAGAGTCAGAGCAGGTCACTCTGCTGATGCCCTGTTTGACTTTTGAACGTGAGTTTGCATGACCTCGGCTCAGCCTATCAGACAACCGTGCGGCCCATCTTGGTGGGGGGCTCATTATAGATTAGTATAACAGAGAAATTGTACATTTAAAAATAAAAAGAACAGCCCATGGACCACCGGATGGCCGGT
The DNA here is from genome assembly GCA_030435695.1 of Brachymystax lenok tsinlingensis. NCBI lineage: Eukaryota > Metazoa > Chordata > Actinopteri > Salmoniformes > Salmonidae > Brachymystax > Brachymystax lenok. The sequence continues at coordinate 35,448,010 of CM059801.1, read as the reverse complement.
GGTCCATGGGCTGTTATTTTTAAATGTACAATTTCTCTGTTCTCTGTTATACTCAGCTATTTGGGGTTGATGTGTTATTTTATTTTTTTATCACAGACTGTAGCTTTAAGTCCTTAAGGTTAAGGCCACACAGAGATTTTGTGTCCGTACAAAATATGCCCGCTTTTGTGCGTATGCAACTCGTCTAAAAGAAGTAGAGATGGGTTGAACTGTTGACGGACCAAAAAAAAGACGATTGAACAGTGTTTGAATGAATATGCGTTTTCATACGTATCTGTGTGTCCACAGCCTATCCGGAGATATAATCACAAACTTGGAACTTTATCACAACTATACCACTGACTTTCGTGATTTACCTGAAAGGTCGACTAGAGTTTTGTACCTTGTTGGACAGGACCGTCTCCTCTAATTTGTGACTTGCTGTCTCTCTTTATGCTGCGTTTTCTGACCTCGCTTGTCTTTCACAGATACCTTGGTTGCAGACAGCGTATGCTGGACTGGGTGCCCTTGTCTTCACGTTGGTACTTTGCTTAATCATCAATCATTGAATCACCACTTAATGAGTGTATGATTGCTGCGGTGTTGGGACAGGTGTCTCTTCTCTTGTAAAATAGATTTCTGATCTAAATGTAATGAATCACCGGTATAAATATAAGGCTGAATATACTATCTATCTATCTATCTACACACACTCACATACTCACACACTCACACACACACACACAAAAGTATGTGGACACCCCTTCAAATTAGTGGATTCGGCCATTTCAGCCACACCCGTTGCCGACAGGTGTATAAAATCGAGCACACAGCCATGCAATCTCCATAAATCAAATTAAATTTTATTGGTCGCATACACATGGTTAGCAGATGTTAATGCGAGTCTAGCAAAAATGCTTGTGCTTCTAGTTCCGACAGCCCAGTAATATCTAACAAGTAATCGAACAAATTCACCACGACTACCTTAAACACACAATGTAAGGGGATGTAATATGAATATGTATATATTTAGACAAACATTGGCAGTAGAATGGCCTTACTGAAGAGATTAGTGACTTTCAACGTGGCACCGTCATAGGATGCCACCTTTCCAACAAGCCTTTTCATCAAATTTCTGCCCTGCTTGAGCTGCCCCGGTCAACTGTAAGTGCTGTTATTGTGAAGTGGAAACGTCTAGGAGCAACAACGGCTCAGCCGCGAAGTGATTTAGGCCCCACACAAGCTCACAGAACGGGACCGCCGAGTGCTGAAGCGTGCAGTTTGTAAAAAATAATCTGTCCTCGGTTGCAACACTCACTACCGAGTTCCAAACTGCTTCTGGAAGCAACATCCGCACAAGAACTGTCCGTCGGGAGCTTCATGAAATGGGTTTCCATGGCCGAGCAGCCGCACACAAGCCTAAGATCACCATGCACAATGCCAAGCGTCTACTGGAGTGGTGTAAAGCTCGCCGCCAGTGGCGCAGTGGAAACGTGTTTCTGGAGTGATGAATCATGCTTCACCATCTGGCAGCCCGACGGATGAATCTGGGTTTGGCGGATGCCAGGATAACGCTACCTGCCCCAAAGCATAGTTGCCAACTGTAAAGTTTGGTGAAGGATAAATAATGGTCCGGGGCTGTTTTCATGGTTCGGGCTGGGTCCCTTAGTTCCAGTGAAGGGAAATCTTAATGCTACAGCATATAATGACAATCTAGATGATTCTGTGCTTCCAACTTTGTGGCAACAGTTTGGGGAAGGCACTTTCCTGTTTCAGCTTGATAATGCCCCCGTGCACAAAGAGATCCATACAGAAATGGTTTGCTGAGATCAGTGTGAAAGAACTTGACTGGCCTGCACAGAGCCCTGACCTCAACCCCATCGAAAACACCTTTGGGATGAATTGGAACACCAACTGCGAGAGAGGCCTAATCGCTCAACATCAATGCCCAACCTCACTAATGCTCTTGTGGCCGAATGGAAGTAAGTCCTCGCAGCAATGTTCCAACATCTAGTGGAAAGCCTTCCCAGAAGAGTGGAGGCTGTTATAGCAGCAAAGGGGGGACCAACTCCATATTAATGCCCATGATTTTGGAATGAGATGTTTGACGAGCAGGTGTCTACATACTTTTGGTCATGTAGTGTATTTCTAAAAAGCCACATATGTGAATGTTAGTGACAACTTAGTTTTCTAGGACCTTGAGTAATGGTCTCTCTCCTTTCTCCCCCTCCATCCCTTGTTCTTTCTTTCTCTCTCTCTCCCCTCTCTTCTGTAGTTCTTGGCCTTTGGCGTGCAGCTGCTGATGGGCAACCGGCGGTACTCCCTGAGTCCCGAGGAGCACGTGTTCGGGGCGATGTGTCTCTACATGGACGTGGTCTACATCTTCTTCTTCCTCCTACAGCTGTTTGGGAGTCAGGAGTGAAGTCACACCACCTTGTAGCCCCTCCTCCCCGACCCGGCCCCCCTCTCTGAGTTTACTTTATTAGGATCCCGTTTAGCTACTGCACATGCAGCAGCTACTATTCCTGGGGTCCACATAAAACGTACAAATACATTAAAAAGCACAGAGCAGTAATAGACAAGAATATAAGATATTACATTAAATTCAAAATAACAATGAAATAAGAGGTGTGTGTGTGTGTGTGTGTGTGTGTGTGTGTGTGTGTGTGTGTGTGTGTGTGTGTGTGTGTGTGTGTGTGTGTGTGTGTGTGTGTGTGTGTGTGTGTGTGTGTGTGTGTGTGTGTGTGTGTGTGTGTGTGTGTGTGTGTGTGTGTGTGTGTGTGTGTGTGTGTGTGACACACCAAGAGGCAACAAAAGTACTATTCACACGTCATATTCTTATATACAGTAAAGTTAGATTAGCTCTTTAGAAAGAGAAGAGGTGATGTTTTTTAAAGCTAAACTTGCTTATTGCCTGAGTAACCTCTGGTGGCAGAGTATTCCACGATGACATGGCTCTTTACAGAACAGGATAGCCACACCACCTTGTCACGTTCAATAACCCCCTTTACTCTCTCTGCCTCCTCAAGTGCACACATCTACTGTGATACCCTTTCTCACTTCTGTTTGGTTACGCTCGTACAAGCACACACATTTGAGAATAGATACAAATACATGCCGGCACACTTTTGTAATCTGACGCAAATATACACCCACAGTACACTCACACACCCGCAGTACACTATCACACCCACCATATACTAACACACCCACTCTGAGGTCTCTTATAAAAGCATAGTTTGCTTATATTTGTCCTCTCCCTGAATATTGACACTCAACTTAATTCAGAATTATTATATATATATATATAATTTTTTTTATATAATCTGAAGTGTGTTACTGCTGGGATGTCAGTTCTGTCTGCACAGGCAGGCTCCTACATCTGGGGGCACTTCAGCCCTTTCCAGTCTCTGGAGTGTTGCTAGCTGTGGGCTTGTGTAAGGGTTAGAACCACTCTAGGGGAGTGTTGTTGTTCGGCAGTGTAAGGTAAACTGATCATCAGGGCTGGGGTCAATTCGAATTGAAGGCAGTCAATTCAGAAAGTAAACTTGAATAACAATTTAAAACTATATTCAATGACTTTTCAATAAACTGGGGAGTAGAAGCTATTTATTTCTAACGTTTTTTTTTTATTTCCTGAATTGACTGTCTTTAATTCAAATTGACCACAGCCCTGCTGGATGTTAGATCTGCACCGAGGCAGTGTTGGAAGGTAAGCTGATCTCAGATCTGCCCTCCGTCTCCCATGTTACTCTTAGGACGTGACCAGGCAGTTGACGAATCACAATGAGACTGCAAAAGAATAAGCAGACAGTGTGCTGTTTGTGGACAATCAGTTTGTTGGGACAGATATGAGAACGGGTTAATTGAAACCACGTTTATTCAGGTTGACTTGTGGTTGACCAGTTAAATGGACACATATATATTTCTTTTTTTACAGTTGACAAATCAGACTCATGGCTTTTGCTTAAACAATTACTTTAAACAGTTTCAGTCACTGTCTGGTGAGTCCAAAAGTATTTATTTCAAGGTTATATTTATGCCCTTAAAATCCCATTTATAGGCATTGACTTAACCAAGGCAAAATTTGACCCTGATTTAGACACCTGTATTTTCTCATCTGGGTCTGTGAAACGTCACCAAGCCAATGAAGTTGAAGGATAAAAGTGATGCTTGTAGTCCTTGGAGCAATAATTTGTCCATGGCTAGGTTGCGATTCTCTAGCCTCGTATTACCAAACTGATTACTGCTGCGGAATCCGTGAAGCGAAACAGAATGTAAGCTTGCGAGACTTCCGGATGGTTGTACGAGGTTAAATATTCTCTAGATCTAGACCGTATTCACTTCCGCCGATACCAGTATTTTAAACAACATTTTTACAAGTTATTTTAAATATCTAATACAAGTGTTAGATTCTACCCCCAAACCAATGAATAAAGACTACCGACCTTATCCTTGCAGCTGGGAAAAGCAATTTAGGTTGGATCTCGTCACCGTCTCTGTCGTTTTTAGGTATACACCGGCCTGCAATAGATTCCCAATGTCAGGGGGCAGGTCTTTGATTTTACGGATAAATTATCCGCCCATGCACGGTATTCGGCGTGTTATCTTTGGACGACAGAAACAGGTATTGAGATCCGGCTCGAAGGACCAAATTGTCACAAGAATTTTGCTATTTCAATTGTTGAACTCAACTATCTCTCAGACTTTGAATAATTCCCAGAGGTTGTAAGGCTCTGGTTAAGGAAGAATTAGACAAATTCCCAAATCTGCAATAGGCCAGGTTTTTTATTCAGAGAATGTTCTGATCTCAAAAATGGGAACACAGTCTTTTATATTGTACATACAAATGGACAGCCCCTCTTTAGGCAGCTGTCTTTCTCCATATTACAGAGACATTGCTTATCATTTCTAAACAGCTTCTAACGGTTTCCCCTCCCTGGGTGGGGAAACCTTTTTCCTGTTACTGGTTTCACATTCAACACGATTCGTCTGTCGACAGGTCCCCTTTTTCTTAGTCCTAGTCTTTAAAAAGTTTCTAGACACATATTATAGGATTTATTGTTTTATAATCCTAACCCCATTGCATACATTTTCAGGGTGGAATATTCTTAGTCATTACTTAAACATACAAATTCCTAAATCATCGAACCTTTACCCTTCTGTTGTACGAGGTTATCGATTCTCTACCCTTTTCCAGAAGTGTGCACTCGTTCACCCTGCCTCATGCATATTAAAGGTATTGGTGCAACATAGCTGGAGGGTGTTTCCACCGTATTCCTGACACCAGTCCATCCTTTTAAATCAGTGAGGGAAGGGGGGGTGCACACTTTGGAAGAAGGGTAAAGAAAAATTATGTAGCTCTTGACTGAGGAATGCTTTTTAGGGGGCAAGTTTAGTTTCTTTGTTACAATTTAACTCATTTCCTCTACTTTGAAGTTGCGTGCCCGTGTTACGAGGTTGTCAGGGCAGATTTCAAGTTATACTATGACTTGGACTGAACTGACAGATTCTTTGCAATCAAAGGTGTTTTTAAATAAATAGAGTAGTCGTGTGTCTCTTCAAATATGTATGAACCGAACACGGATGTAGAACTTGTATAGAGGCATGTTTTGAGGTTGTTTTAGTTAAATTGTGAAGTAAGAGATCTTTGAGAGGTGGGTCAATGTGACTGTAATGTCAGTTGTCATTAGCTGACATTTGACATGCCATACATATGTCAGGGGTGTTCGAAACAGGTTTAAAACGTGTTAGACACGCTTAGAACATTCCACATATTTTTTTTAAATTGTTGTTGCATTTATTACCTAGAATAAACAAACATTTCCATTTTAGATTACCTGTAGTACACCTTAATTATGTCAAAGGCTGGGCTCGTTCTGTTGTATAGGTGCACTGTTTAATGTGGTCTCTTTTCACAATGAAACTGCCTAGTGCCTACAATATAATTTCCACATAGTCTTCGCTATAGAATCTCCATAACGTTTGTAGCACTTTGTGTATTTTAAAAGCCAACTCCTTTTTAGTGAAAAGTGCAAATCCGGCACATGAACTTTGTATACTGAACAAAAATATAAACGGGTGAAATTCTACGATTTTACTGATTTTACAGTTCAAATAACGAAATCAGTCAATTGAAATGAATTAATTAGGCCCTAATCTATGGATTTCACATGACTTAATAGACCCACCCACTTGGGAGCCAGGCCCAGCCAATCAGAAATATGTTTTTCCCCATAAAAGGGCTTTATTACAGACAGAAATAGCCCTCAATTTCATCAGCTGTCAGGGTGGCTGGTCTCAGACAATCCCGCAGGTGAAGAAGCCGGATGTTGAGGTCCTGGGCTGCCGTGGTTACACGAGGACTGCGTTCGGCAGGCCGGCTGGATGTACTGCCAAATTGTCTTATGGTAGAGAAATTAACATTTTCTGGCAACAGCTCTGGTGGACATTCCTGCAGTCAGCATGCCAATTGCACGCTCCCTCAACTTGAGACATCTGTGGCATTGTGTTTGACTAAACTGCACATTTTTAGAGTGGCCTTTTATTGTCCCCAGCACAAGGTGCACCTGTGTAATGATCATGCTGTTTAATCAGCTTCTTCATATGTCACATCTGTCAGGTGGATGGAATATCTTAGCAAAGGAGAAATGCTCACTAACAGGGATGTAATCACATTTGTGCACACAATTTGAGAGAAATAAGCTTTTGTGTGTATGGAAAATGGCCGGGATCTTTTATTTCAGCTCATGAAACATGAGACCAGCACTTTACATGTTGCGTTTATATTTTCGTTCAGTATAATTAAAGTTGGGTCACACCTTAAATTAAGTGCACGTCAAAAAGCCGGCATGATCCTTTGATAAAGCCTTCACAAACATGGCACACATACATCAGGTTTATAAATGATTTGTGAACTTGTTTAAAACGTGTGTAACGGAAACGCTTCACAAGGTGATATGTCACCTGATAGTAGTTTATGGATGATTTATAACGCCTTTATGTCTTGTGACAGAAACGGTTTGACTCCAGACTTTTGGGTGATCCAAAATTCTAACATTCAGGTTTAAGCTTATTTTTTTTTTAAGCAAACATTTCTGGGTGGTTGATACTGACTACAATCATTCTTGATTTTGTTAATATTGACAAAATGAGGAAAAGTTTTTAGAAAACAATGTGTAAATACTTTCTTAATTATGTGAAATAGATATTTATGTGAGTAGTTTTAAAGTAATTTATTATTTAGCCTACCCTTGTTGAAAAGGAGTTGTATTATTTGACTTATTCTTGTTCACCAGCCAGTCTAGAGGCCTGGTAAGCATGCCTTTTTAAAACGTCATATGTATCAATGCTTTAATTAGTAGGGTATGGGCTTGTTATGTAATGAGGGGCAATTTTGGTCATTTCTTAGGTTGGGTGAAAGGTAAATGTTCATTTACATGTCTAAGTACTACTCCTGTTCCTACATATTCTTGTATATTACTTGGAATTTTTCATAGATGTCACCAGTTTGAGGAAACAGTTTTAACCACTAATCAAGAGAATGGCGGCAGACTCGATATGTTTGAGTAATTGCTCCTGTAAATTGCTCTGCATCGGAGCATCTGCTAAATGACTAAAATGTAAATCTATGTATTCTGTATGGTAATACCCATTTGACTCTTGATATAATTTTGAATTTTACTTAATTCACTCTGGGTCATAACTCTCATGGATCAATGCTGTTCTTACTACTTCCCCCCTCTAAATCAGTATTATTTTACATAGAAAATGAAAGACAATGTTTGACATTAGTCTAATGCAACAATATTCAGAGTGGGCTGACATGAACCAACGGAACAATGTTGATACATTGTAAAATACTCAACATACTACAACTATTGTTATTATGTCCACCAATTTCTAGATTCTGTATGGTACATTTGACCTTTACATTTAACCTTATATTACACTTAAATCATACAAATTGCTAGCCTAGCTATTAAAACCAGACTGACCACTGTTCTCACGTGCAAGGACTGATAATATTGTGGATTTTTCTGTTCATGGAACAAACCTGCTCACTGGTATATGCCCCTCCTTTTCTACTGTAACAAGAACGATGGTTCGACCCACAACGTGTCTTCAGGATCATCATCTTCTATTTAAACTTAAGTGGTGTGATGTACTTTGTGTGTGTGTGTGTAATTTGGTCCCATATTTTGTACTTCTTGAGTTCGAACCCTAACTCTTGATTAGCCTGCATGCAGTGACAGTGGTTAAGTAGAGCATGACCCTCTTAAATACCTACCGTAAGTTGAAACAAAACAATTTGATGACAGCTCAATTAGTTTGGAATCATTCCCTGTTTGTTGAAGTAAAAAAAAATATGTTGCTTGAAAGATTTGTGTTGTGTTTTTTTTTGTCTCGCTCATGTCCATTTAAAAAAAAAAAAAAAAAAAATTCTGTGGACCATTTATGCTAATTTGAATTTATATGGACACTCATGCAAAGGGTCGCATTGTACCTGAGCAGCTAGCTAGCTAAAGTTCAAGTTGGATGAGCTTTATATAGCCAATATAGTAGCCTTTATAGGTCTGTTGAAGAACAACCAGATTCTCAGCAATGCCAAGCTTACTAGAAACTAGCCCGGGGCTCTACCTCAGCTGTCACCGCTGCAAGCTAGGTCACATGCTACTGCTAGCACTACCAGCTGTACGTTTGGACCGGCGCATCAACCAACCAACCCTCAACACGGTACCGGAGGGTCTTGGCTGTGACAAGCCCAATCGGGTGATACTGGACAAATACCCATGTCGCTTTTTACAATTGGGGAGAAAAAAACAGTACTTGGTTTCTTAGGAGAGACGTTGTTAGAATACTCGTTAAAGGCTGATGTGGCTATTTGTTTCCCCAGTAGGACGTTTCCTTCGTCATCTGCCACTGTTGACTCATTTTATGATGAAGCAGTATTGCAATTGGAAACATGCCATTGAGTGAAACAAGGGCTTCATTTTCTTTAAAAGTCAAATGCAGCTGTTTTGTCTCCATATCAAATCATTTCTGGGTAACAATTAAGTGGTCAAAGAACAATAGCTTCATAGCAAAGAGCAATTTCTCAAGCAAGAATTTTGCTAGGACTGTCTGGGACTTAAATGAATGAATAACATTTTATTTTCTGTGTCAAATTGTCAGTTGGCAACCCATCCCTTACAGGATTAATTTACACTTTACACTGTGATAATTCAGTAATAATTATTCCTGTGTTCTGTGCAGTGCATAAAGAGTGAAAAATAAATCTATACATTATAGTAAAAGTTATCCAAGCAATAATTATTATACCCTAGAGCCATACAAATAATAAATACAGAAAATGAAAGGAAAGGCATTTGAACCCAGTCTGGCACAAAGAGAAGTGGGGAGGGAAAAAGTTAAAACTAGCTGTTATTGGAAGAGAGGTTTGGAACTCTTTTTCGTATTGGTCTATTAACTTATTTACCATCTGGTGTTGTCACCAGCTCCCCTCGTACGAACCAATGATAGTGGCCAAAAGGCCGTATTTGCATGGGCAGCGCCATTGAGGGCTTCCACCATTTTAATGTAAACTGGGTGGGACTTCCAACGTCATTGGCTGATCCCTCCTGATGACCCTGTTGGAGTCATGTCCAACCGGGTCTCCAGGAGTGATCAGCCAATCGGGAAGAAAAGAAATTGACTACTTCAAAATGGAGAGAGCCTCAATGGCACATCATATTTCAAAAGCCACTACAGCATAGCTAAGACAAAACAGGGCTTTAGCTAAGTGGGACAACACAGTCTTGTGACATGCAGGACACCCGGTTTCAAACCCAGTCAGTCACAAGAGCAACATTTATTATATTAGGGAGTGGAACGGCTATCCTTAGAAGGTTTATTCAACAATATCCTTATGGGGGCCATTACACTCTCTTGTAGCGTGTCCTGCGCAGCTTGTGGGCAGCATAGAGGAACAGAAGGCATATGCATATTTGCTAGAATTGCTCATTTGCTGTGTACAAATGTACTCTTATAAGTGGACGCACACGTGGCATTCCTGTAACTTTGAGAAAAACGATTTTATGTCGGAGTTGTGTCTGGTTCACACGCATATCTGCCCTCTCATTAGCTAGAATGTTCCCACCTGATCTCGCCTCCTCCCGCCTGCCTTCAGCCCTTGCGGACATGTATGTCACGTGTGCCTATGGTTCTTTTTGAGTCCTTTTTCCTTTTCCCGCAAGTGTGTTTTATTTTGAATTGATTTAGAAGTGTTTTAATATCTATTTATTCCTCTGATGTGTTTTAGTTTGCATCGTATTTCTTATTTAAGTGACTTCCTTTCCTTTGAATTGGGTTTACCCCTTTTGAGTGCTCGTCTCCTTGTGTGAATGAGGGAATGAGTGTGTTCATTAGGGACCTGAGCCACGTCTCTCACACCTGAGGCGTATTGGGGTTAATGAGCTGCCCCTGCACCAAGGCAGCTCTCTAGACATGTTCAGCAGATTCAAGCAACGGGAGAGGACAGGTGACGTAGGCTGTGCTCGGCCACACCACTACCGGCGCGTTTGGTGAGAGGAGACCGGAAACAACCCTGCTCGGGGATGAAGATCTGAACAACGTTTGAGTGCGTACCGATGGTTTCCAATATGATGACCTTACTGATGATGCTTTCTCCAGGTGTGGTCTGCTACCCCGAGACTGCAGAGGCCGTGTCTACCGCATCGGAACCCTGTGATGCCGGCAACGAATGCTCCATGCCAGACATCTATGGCCTCTAGCGTGTATGTGGTGTGGGACTGTCCTTGTCCTGTTGCTTTTATCCTGTAATACCCTTTTTAATAAATATTAAAGAACCGTAAACACTGTCTGTGGTATTGGGATTGAAATAACTTTGTTTTTGGATATGTATTTCCATTGTTAGAGCGGTCAGTTGACTATATATTGTCAACATAATACATCTTTGATTTAGAGAACATAATTTGAACACTAGTTCACTAAAATGGGGCATTCACGTGCTAGTCAGAAGTGGAGAGACTACCCCACAAGTCCAACATGATTGTGTTAAAGTGCTTTAGAAGTCTGGACAGTTCTTCAACCAGTACTACTTGAGCTGGCTAACTTGCTTAACATTGACAATATGGTCAAACTAGCTACATTATCCACAATAGGTTTGTAATTGTAAAAAAAAAAACAGACCTTATGGTTCAAAGGTCGGTGGTGAAATTGTCAACTCCCATAACATTTTCTGTTTCCGACTTGGAAGGGTCGTTAAAGTGAAACTTCCCAATCGGTCACTCCAAAGTGCCGAAAACTCAGACAGCACAAACTGTAAAATGCGTCCGAGAAGTTGAATATAACTTTAGTCATCTTGAACTGAAGGTTTGTAGACAATGAATCCAATATCTACCATATTGAAACTATCTAAATATAACATTTGAATATTCAAATGAGTCTTGAAATCAAATAATGAAATACATATTCAATTTGTGAATGACAAATTCAAGCTTATGGAATTCAAATACAATTTCTGTTGGCACTGAAATCTCTCCTATTGCAACCACCTGCCAACCCCACACACGCATCAAATGATGGCTGTCAGAAAAATCTGTCAAATCAATATGGATGGTGCCTTAAAGTAGGCACAGTCAGTGGTTCCCAACCTGTTCCATTCCTGGCACCACCAAATCACTGTCAAAAGCTCTTGACAGCTATTCGCGGAGTCGAGGAATGTTTTTAGCATTAAATCTTGGTGGTCAAATTTGGCCAATTTTAGCAGTGAATATAAGACATTAAAGGCTTATTATTATTAATAATGTGCATTGTGCAACGTAATGTAAAATGTCTTTAATACAATTATAACCCCCAACTGTTATTAATTTTGGAAGAACAAAATAAAGCGGACGTGGTCCACATGTTAAAAACTACTAGGCTAACTTGAAAAGTTAAATGACAAACATGTTTAGAGGTAGGCCTACTAGCCTATTATTCCACTTTGTCAAAAATAATGCACCGGGTGGAAAATCTATATTTGTACAGGGAAGGAAAGTTTCCACCCTTTCTCAGGAAAACGAAAGTTACCCGAATGCACAGTATATGATGTGCATATCTTCAACAGACTTTCAGTATCGACGCAGACAGAAAATTGATAGCGTGAAGAAGAGTTGACAAAACGGTAAGATGGTGCCTGAGTGACTATCCAACTAATTAACATGTAAAAGTTGAATGTATCTTTCTGAATGTTTCAATATTATTGGGCTTAAAACTTAATTGTTTTGTCGAAATGATGTTAAAGTTGTGCATGTGATAAAATTACTCGTTGACCATGATCTTGGGGGTAAAACTGATTAACAAAAACAAATCCTTGTTCAGTAGTCTAGTTTGGTAAAATCCTCGTTGTCTCGATAGAAAAGTGAGGAACTGTTTTATACAATTCTGCAAGGCATAGAAATTAATTCCAAATCACAGTTACCTCAATATTCATTGTAAGTAGTTTTTTTCATAGGCTAACTAGAGCGGTAGTCTACTTTGGAAAGTCATGAGCCCAACTTTTGATGAGGCGTTGGCTGATTGAAAGTGAAAGCATGCTGATCAGGCTGCTGAATCATTATATGAATGGTTTGTAATGATGCGGTGTCTATGATCGCAAACAGGTCGGCTACGTCAAGATGAAGTGTCCTGACTGTGGTCACCAAGTGGCAAAATCGTCTAAATTCTGCAGTGAATGCGGATTGAGGTTAGCTGCTCAAGTTTGCACCACAGGTAATATATATATATATATATTTTAACTATTTTCAAGTATGTAATATATGAATGGCGGGGAATAAAGCTATCATGTTTGGATGCTTACACTTAGCCCAAGATGTACTCTTATGGAGCCTATCGTTACTCGTTAAGGTCCAGGGACTTTATGTTATTTTCGGAGGTAGACTGGCTCTGGCAGCCAAATAGAGTACCACAGTATGAGTCATAATACCCATAAAACCTAGCGGTCAAACAGGGAAATGGCTCCAATCGTTTTTAGAAACACCAAACATAAGGGCTGTTTTTTGTGAAGGCTTACCCTGGCGTTACTATTTGATAACTGTGTAAATCTCTCACGGACAAGGTGACTTTTATCAATATATTTGCCTGTATTTAGCCCCAACAAATGAAATGTTTATTAAAATGTCATGCCAAGGTTAGCCTACATGAAACATAGCCCTTTAAGTGTTTCCAAAATCCAACACGGGAAAAGTGAATGGTTGGACAAGGAAATCGGGAAATGTGAACATGTCCAAGTTGTTAAGATTTTAGAAGTTGTGTAGTGTATGCCCAGCATTAGGCTATGCAGTATAACAAGCTAGATGAACTGGATGTTATGCAACCACACCCTTTTAGTAGGCTCAACCAGGACTCTGGGGTAGATGTAACATAGTAAATGTTAAATGGGATGAAATGAAATGATACGTTATGTTTCATATGTTGTGTATTAATTTATGGCTGTCCATCATCCATTTCATGTGATATGTTACGAATTGCAATTCATGCAATACCTTATGAATTTGCTAAACGTATGATATGTTATGAATTCCAGTTTGTTGTAGCTAACATTAGCTAGGTGGCTAATGCAAAAATTTGCTAAGTGGCTAACATTAGGTAGGTGGCTAACGTTAGCTAAGCAAGGGGTTTGGGTTAGGGGCTCAGATTAGGTTTAGGGGAAGAGTTACCAAACATGCTAAGTAGTTGCAAAGTAGCTAAAAAATGAGTTCCAAAGTTACTAATTAGCTAAAATGACATGCCTGGAGTATGCAGGCCATGGAAAAACTGGGACCTAAGAAACCATAAGACTTTAATATAAAATATAGATCTGGAATATTTTGAGTTCAACTATGCTGCTGATCTGTGCAGACTAGGCTGCGCCATGCAAATTAAATCAATAGCTCTTATTTTGGTTCATTAAACTGACTATACACACTTACATTCCCCTTGCGCTGATCACAGTCAACACACCCATATATTTATAGTAATATTTAATATAATGGATTACAATCATATAGCGGAATAAAACAGAATAACATCTAAATAACTTGAGTGTCACCGAATGTGTGGAACCGCTGTCAAAAAAGTGGTATTTATCACACCGTGCGCTTACCAGTTATTTTAATAAATCCGTTGAATATACGCAATCACAAAGAAATCCGTTTATTAATTTGTCCTAAGAAACATTAATGGTACTAATGAAATGCACTCTGGGGGCTAACCACATTGCCACGATCGCCAGCAACTGTAGCAGTGGTTTCGACTGTTGCAGCAGATGATGCATTCTTTTTAAACCAATTTCTAATATCCATTTTGAAGGTAGCCAAGGTTACCTGATCACTGAGGAACACTATTGTGTTTAACTAACGCTCCACCCGCTGCTAATTTGAACTGCCGGTAAAAAGAGACGTGACTTCATGATGGATATCATAGATCTAAACCCTGTCAGTCATAATTACCTGAGCCATATTCAATTTAACAATACAATTATTTTTGGGAGGTAATTTAAACATTAAATGGCCTATATCATACATAAATCAGTGTTATAGCAAAACATATATCTTATTATTATTTGGACAGACAGGAGTTATGATAGGGTGGGCCAGGCCCCCTAAGGCCCGCCCATAACGCCAGCCATGAGTTTGAGAACCCCTGCCGTACAGTATGCATACCTATGGCCAGGAGTATGCATCCGGTATCCTTGGGATGTCCCTACCCTAAACCCTAACCTTAACCCTTACCCTAACCCTAAACTCGTTTTTTAAATTACTCACAATTTCTGCCATTAAGTCAGAATATCACCTTAACCCTCACCTTAACCCTTACCTTAACCTTTTTAAATTAAACTTTAATGGGGTGAGGTCAGAATTCAGTATGTTTCAGTATGCATACCCATGCAGGAGCTGCTTCTGATCACGTGACCTTACCCAGAAAGGCCCTATGTATACAGCATTGTCCAGGACAAGGAAGCAAATCAGTGAAATATTTTTTTAAAGGTCAGAATGGTTGCATGTCTCTATCACGTAGTTGATGTTGATCTAAATGACTTGCCCTCCATGTCAGATGGGACCACTTCAGAGCATCAAACATCTGTGGTCTGTGAAGCAGAGCCCCAGAAGGAGGATGAACCACTGACATCATCATCAGGGAACAAGACCGGCACACCTATGAAACACTCCAGTGAAGAACCAGGGGGCAATGTCAAGAAAAAGGTCCCAATCTCCACTAGAAAATAGAGTATATGCAGAGTCAGGATTGTTTTACATTGTTCAAAATTCAGTAACACTTTACTTAAAGCGGACAGGTATAATGTTTTATTTCCTATTATGAGCAGTCATAAGCCTTTATAATGTCTTATTAAAAGGCTTCTAATTAGCATGGAATGGGAATGCTTTAATGTTCGGTGCTAGCATGGCTTATGAATCAGACATGCTGATCCTTAATGATTATGATGAGCTAAAAGGCTTCATTTTTGTATACTTTGTTCATAGAGTGGAGGCTCTTCCAGCGCTACTGAGCTGAGCACCGACACACGTCAAGAGAAAGAGGAATTATCTGGCAGTAAGAGCTCTACTCCAGCGGTGGATGGCCCACCTGTCAACACTGCCACACCTGCTAGCCCACCTGTCAACACTGCCACACCTGATGGCCCTCGTCCCGTCAACACTGCCACACCTGCTAGCACTCCTCCTGTCAACACTGCCACACCGGCTGGCCCTCCTGTCAACACTGCCACACCTGCTGGCCCTCCTGTCAACACTGCCACACCTGCTGGCCCTCCTGTCAACACTGCCACACCTGCTGGCCCTCCTCCTGTCAACACTGCCACACCTGCTAGCACTCCTCCTGTCAACACTGCCACACCTGCTAGCACCCCCTGTCAACACTGCCACACCTGCTGGCCCTCCTGTCAACACTGCCACACCTGCTGGCCCTCCTCCTGTCAACACTGCCACACCTGCTGGCCCTCCTCCTGTCAACACTGCCACACCTGCTGGCCCTCCTCCTGTCAACACCGCCACACCTGCTGGCCCTCCTCCTGTCAACACTGCCACACCTGCTGGCCCTCCTCCTGTCAACACTGCCACACCTGCTGGCCCTCCTCCTGTCAACACTGCCACACCTGCTGGCCCTCCAACCATACCTATAGCCTCTCCAAACCCATCCTCCCACCAGACACTGCCAGAATACCAGGCCAATGGTCCATCGAAGGTAAACATAGGCGCACCAGTGAATGAGCCAAACCAACTTAGTCCTACATCAGTCACACAGGCCTCATCCACACCCGAGACAGCTGATCAGAACACAGGAGGACCTGCCTCAGACCCAACTCAACCAGCCAGTAAACGCTTTGATGAGGACGTCCAGAAGGGGACATCACACGGGTCAAGGGATCCATCAAAAAGCCTTGATGGTGAAGGTAACACAGAGGTTAGAGTTCTGAATGAACTGAAGACCTCTAGTAACCAGACCGACGAGAGTATCACGAATGAGGAAAACTCAAAGAAGTGTGTTGACCAATCCCAAGTATCCACTGATAATCAGAAGGGTTCTGACCCAACCGATGAGCCAAACACTAGTCAAACACAACCTGCTAGTCCAGCTCCCTCAGTAACGCAGGAGGTGCCTGAGAAAACCTCTAAGAGAAAAGATCAGAACAAAACAGGACCTGCCTCAGGTCCAAGTCAATCTGTAGGGCAGCTGTCATATAAAGACGCTTTGGTGGGGACTTCTCAGGAGACGGGAGATCTGTCCAGGAGGCAAGGGGTTGGCGCCAGTAACCATAGAGACCAGAGCAGGAAAAATGAAGCAAACTCACAGAACTTTGTTTTTGGATCCCACAAGGCAGAGGTAAAAACATATCTTTCTATTCTGTTATTATTCAGCATGTGGAATGAACTGCATTTTTTTGTACTGTAACATTCTTGCACTTAATTAGGCTAGTGACAAGCGTCAAGAATCAAGACAAGCGACTTCCAAGCCAAACAAGGAACCAGAGAAGCTGAGTAATACGGGTGGTGGAGATGCTTCCAAGTCATCTACTATTGACGCCCCACTTGCAGGGAAAAATCTGCCTCCGAACCAACGTAATGAAGACCGCTTCCAGCATCAGCCACTGCCTCCTCAGTTGTAAGTTCAGTAGAGTGAATCAGTTCAGTCTTATTTTTAAATGTATGTTTCCTGTCACAGTTTAATCTTCACGAACCAGTAGTCACAATGCCAGTTGTAACATGTTTGCATTTGAAGAATGATGTCATTTTATGTCTGCTTTGGCCATGGGTAAAGCAACATTGGGAAGGACAAGTGTAACTTTCCTGTACCCAGTGTTGGGAGTGAACAACCATCTAAGACTAGTGTAACTATCTTGGACCAAGTATTTTTTTTGGGGTGCCAGAATATCATAACATTTAACAGCAGAAAAAGTTGATCATGTAAATAATTTTGAGTGTTGAATGTTATCATGATCATTTAGATTTTGGAAATTAAATTAAACATTTTTTGTTACTTTTCTTCCAAAAAGGCCACCAAGAACACAACAGGTCCCTGGGAGTGATGACCTCACCATCTATTTCCATGCCATCATTTCCAAAGACTTCAAACTGAACTCAAATGACCGGATATTCTTAAGATCTGAAAGTCTTTTTGGATCTTGGGACATAGATGGCGCAGAAATGTTTGTTACCCGGTATGGTCTTTAATTCAAATAATAGAATTGTGTGTAGAATGATATTAGTATAAAAATAAAATATTACTGAAATACCCCACTGTCATTGAAATAATCTTTTTAACTGATAACAATTTCAAGATGGATGTTTAGATTCTCTTCATTCAACTTATATCAACATGATATTTAGTCACCACTGAACATATTTTCTGTTGTTTACACAGAGATTTGGGGAAAGATAGAGTCCTTGTTGCAGGACGAATGGTGATTCCCGACAGGAGTAAGATTGAATTTCGCTCCATACCCTATAAATATTTTGTTTATAGTAAGTGGAACGGGAAGCACTATGATCACAGTACATATGAGCACATCTACCAGACACCCTCCACGTATTTTGTCAACAGGTGCCTGTCCATCAGTCAAGATCTTTTGACACATGAAGGTACAGTTGAGTGTCTTATACCAAATACTGCACTTGCAATTATAACACATTTTGTTGAGATAAGGTTAGACCAGGGATGGGGGGGGGCATAGATTTTGTTAGTCTCACTCAGATGTCATATTAAAAACTGCAAACATTTCTCTCCACCCTATGGCAAAATGAGTAGAATTGCATGATATGTGTCATAAAATCCCTAAATCTTCTCTCCCACCCCATGGCAAAATGTGGAGAATTGGAACGAAATTAACTCTAAAGCTTAAATTTCAAGAGGTGGGCTACACCCCCATCAGTTGTCCATCCCTGGGTTAGACAATGTGTATTAACAGAGCATCTCTTTTGTTAGCATTCATCGCAAAGCCCATACTGCGCAATTCAAAAATGTCAATGTAAAAGTTGTAAATCCGGTCTGATGAGATACATTTTAAACACACCTACTCATTCCAGGGTTTTTCTTTATTTTTACTATTTTCTACATTGTAGACTAATAGTGAAGACATCAAAACTATGAAATAACACATCATGTAGTAACCAAAAAGTGTTCAAAGTAGCCACCCTTTGCCTTGACAGCTTTGCACACTCTTGGCATTCTCTCAACCAGCTTCATGAGGTAGTCATCTGGAATGCATTTCAATTAACAGTTGTGCCTTGTTAAATTAATTTGTGGATTTTCTTTCCTTATTGTGTTTGAGCCAATTGTGCGCCGCCCTATGGGACTCCCAATCATGGCCGGTTGTGATACAGCCTGGAAAAACCATCAAGCGCTATGATGAAACTAGCTCTCATGAGGACCGCCACAGGAAAGGAAGACCTAGAGTTACCTCTGATGCAGAGGATAAGTAATAGAGTTAACTGCTACTCAGTTTGCAGCCCAAATAAATGCTTCACAGAGTTCAAGTAACAGACACACCTCAACATCAACTGTTCAGAAGAGGCTGCGTGAATCAGGCCTTCATGGTCGATTTGCTACAAAGAAACCACTACTAGAGGACACCAATAAGAAGAGACTTTCTTGGGCCAAGAAACACGAGCAATGGACATTAGACCGGTGGAAATCTGTCCTTTGGTCTGATGAGTCCAAATGTGAGATTTTTGGTTCCAACCGCCATGTCTTTGTGAAGCGCAGAGTACCTTAGGTGAACGGATGAACTCTGCATATGTGGTTCCTACCGTGAAGCATGGAGGAGGAAGTGTGGGGTGCTTTGCTGGTGACACTGTCTGATTTTATTTAGAATTCAAGGCACATTTAACCAGCATGGCTACCACAGCATTCTGCAGCAATACGCCATCCCATCTGGTTTGTGCTTAGTGGGACTATCATTTGTTTTTCAACAGGACAATGACCCAACACACCTCCAAGCTGTGTAAGGGCTATTTGACCAAGGAGAGTGATGGCGTGCTGCATCAGTTGACCTGGCCTCCACATTCACCCGACCTCAATCCAATTGAGATGGTTTGGGATGTGTTGGACCGCAGAGTGAAGAAGCTCAAGAAACTGTTTGAGAGAATGCCAAGTGTGTGCAAAGCCGTCATCAAGGCAAAGGGTGAACTTTGAAAAATATAAAATATATTTTGATTTGTTAACCTTTTGGGTTTCTACATGATTCGATATGTGTTATTTCATAGGTTTATTATTCTACAATGTAGAAAATAGTAAAAATAAAGAAAAACCCTTAAATGAGTAGGTGTGTCCAAACTTTTGACTGGTACTGGTAAATAAATAAAAGGTGACATTCAGTACTGTCGCCTCATATAAAACATTTGGCCTCATATCTAAAATGCTGGAGTATAGAGACAATTTAAACGTTTTAGCTAAACTGTTAAAATAAAATAGGTTGGAGTGTATTTTAACAAAACTGTGACATTCTTTCTCCTAAGGGGAATGGCATCAGTATGACGATGTCATATATCCAGAACCAAAACAAGACCTTCTGTCACGTGTTACAAACTGGTTTCAGTGGTGGGATGCCGTGAAGAGCAACTTAGTAAAGGGAAGACAGCTGGCTGGAAAGGTGATGTTGGAAGGGATCTTTGATCTTCTGAGAACCTGGACTGAAGTGAATGTGAGGAGTTTCTTTTCCCAGCTTCAGCAATTCTTCACCACATACAGCTATCCCTGTGTCTATGGTGGTGGAAAGGCACCATGGGAATTATCGTTTGGAGAAGAACAGGTATATTTAAATTTGACATCGATAGGATGCTGCATTACATGTATAGTGCCTAGAAAAAGTCTATACCCCCTGAACTTTTTTCACATTTTGTTGCGTTACAAAGAGGGATGAAATAGATTGCATTTTTTATTGATCTACTCAAAATACTTGATAATGTCAAAGTGAAAAGAACATTTTACAAATTAATTTAACTACACAGTATCTGGTGTGACCACTATTTGCCTCGTGCAGTGTGACACATCTCCTTTGCATAGAGTTGATCAGGCTGTTGATTGTGTAATGTTGTCCCACTCCTCTTCAATGGCTGTGCAAAGTTGCTGAATATTGGCGGGAACTGGAACACGCTGTCGTACATGTCACTCCAGAGCATCCCAAAAATGCTCAAAGAGTGATATGTCTGGTGAGCATGCAGGTCATGGAAGAACTGGGACATTTTCAGCTTCCAGAAATTGGGTACAGATCCTTGCGACATGGTGCCGTGCATTATCATGCTGAAACATGAGGCGATGGCGGTATCTGCATTGAAATGGCTATCGATAAAATGCAATTGTGTTCGTTGTCCGTTGCTTATGCCTTCCCTTACCATAACCCAACTGCCACCATGGGTCACTCTGTTCACAACAGCAAACCGTTGAAATCGGTATTAATCCGTGAAGAGCACACTTCTCCAGTGTGCCAGTGGCCGTCAAAGGTGAGCATTTGCCCACTGAAGTTGGTTATGATGCCGAACTGCAGTCAGGTCAGGACCCTGGTGAGGACGAAGAGTATGCAGATGAGCTTCCCTGAGACGGTTTCTGGCAGTTTGTGCAGAAATTCTTTTTTTGTGCAACATGAACATTCAATTCTCTGGCAACCACTCGGGTGGACCTTCCTGCAGTCAGCATGCCAATTGCATGCTCCTCAAAACTTAAGACATCTGTGGCATTGTTCTGTGACATTGTGTTGTGACAAAACTGCACATTTTAGAGTGGCCTTGTATTGTCCCCAGCACAAGGTGCACCTGTGTAATGATCATGGTGTTTAATCAGTTTCTTGATATGCCACACCTGTCAGGTGGATGGATTATTTTGGCAAAAGAGAAATGTTCACTAACAGAGATGTAAACAAATTTGTGCCATATTTTGTTGATAAATAAGCTTTTTGAGCATATGAAACATTTCCGGGATCATTTATTTCAGCTCGTGAAAAATGGGACCAACATTTTACATGTTTTTGTTCAGTGTAAATCTGCTTGAAAATCTATGGCAATTGACTTGAAAATTGCTGCCTAGCCACGATGCCCAACACCTTCATCTCTTATGAGACTTACCCAATAAGGTGTTTCTAACATGTATTGACTTGGGGAGAAGAATACTTATCTAATCAAGGTATATTAGTGTTTTATTTTTCATTCATCTTTAAAAGATGTAAGAATTTTTCTTCCAGTTTGAAATTACAAAGTGTTTTGTGTAGATCGTTGACTGAAATAATTAAATCAATTTGAATCGCACTTTGTAATACAATAAAATGTGAAGAAATCCAAGTAGACTTTCTATTGGTATTGTAGATATACATGTAATTGAATTAATTAAACCACCCAGGACTTTAAATCTATAGTTGTCATATTCGTGTGTACAGTCAACAAAATGAAACATGCGTACGCAAACACAAAATAGTTTCCCCTTTGTAAAATGTAATTCTGTCATTTAAAAAAAACGTGAGGCCATAGAAAGTAATTATGTTTGAACTGCGAAGTAATATGTCGAGTGATTTAAAAAAAAAAAAAATTATTCTACTTATTCCCTCAGGTGAGAAGACTCATGAAAGACTTCATGGAGGAAAACCTAGATCCTCACTCCCAAAAGGGAAAAGAAAAGGTGGTTTTCCTCTCAGACCCACTGAAAGCAGGAATTATTATCCTGATTGTGTACAACAAGTACAGATTGAAAGAGGACAACAGAGGTCAACTCTCTCATCTTTGTCAGCTGCTCTGCTTGCCAAAAAAGCCAAGAGACAATTTCCTTGCTTACTGGACAGACTTCTCCAAAGGCCTACCCGAGCATATTGGGTATATGTTCATTGTCTTATATTCAGTTAACCTTGAAATCTGGAGGTTATTATGAATGTCAAGCTAATATGTGGTTATTTGTATACATCTAGTGTTGCAGAGGAAGTTGAGTCGCTATGCAACGTTGCAAGAGAGTGGAGTGTTGTGAGCTGGATCTTGGTCATCCCTCTCCTGCATCTGCTTAGAGGGGACAGCAAGCCCTTTGAGCCCATTCCACCCACCATGGATCCACCGTTTGCCACCTGGGCAGGGCTTAAAGGGATCCGAATAAAAGACACCTACAGAGACACACGGTATGAATCTGTGAAATGTTGACTGAGATTGGTTCCAAAGCTGGAGTTTAAATGGAACTTTGATGAGCTGAATTTCAAACTTGTATCAGAAAACATTTCCTTCTCACTGTAGAATATTTTATTGGTCATGTTTAATATCTTAAATGAGACTCTGACTCTGAATCCAGGGGCCTAATGAAGGTCATGACAGATAACACACACCTGGTGGAGGTGGATCATCTGCTTGTGCGCTCCTGGATGTGTCTGCTAGAGTTGGAAGACTTGATGAGCTTTATATCGGTCGTCCGTGTGGATGTCTTGGACACACTTCAGCAACTCCATTTCAGTCTCAAGTCTGTAACGAATTACTACACCTATAGGGTATGTGTCCTTGGTTGAAAATGCAGTTATTTCTTGCAACAGTGAGGCAAAAATTATGAATAAAAAAATCTGTTATGGCCTGAGATTGAATTCTGGGTGCAGTCCATAACTTTGTGTTCATAGTCTGATTTGATTGAAAAATTGCAGCATGTAATCATATCAAGGTAATACAATGTCAAAGATTTAGTGGCGATATACTGTACTTAACAACGATATGTTATTTATCTAGCAACCAGTGACAGCGATTTTGTCATATCTTATTGAAATTACTGGACAACACTTCAGGTAAAGAAATAATATTTTTACTATGTTATATCTAGAGAAAACATCCAACAATTAAAAGTGACATTCCTTTAAAATATTGTATTAGAAATAACTTGAGCTTCATGCAGTTACAGAACATACCTGTTACAGAACATACCTGTTACAGAACATACCTGTTACAGAACATTACTGTTACAGAACATACCTGTTACAGAACATACCTGTTACAGAACATACCTGTTAGAGAATATACCTGTTAGAGAACATACCTGTTACAGAACATACCTGTTAGAGAACATACCTGTTACAGAACATACCTGTTAGAGAATATACCTGTTAGAGAACATACCTGTTACAGAACATACCTGTTAGAGAATATACCTGTTAGAGAATATACCTGTTACAGAATATACCTGTTAGAGAACATACCTGTTACAGAATATACCTGTTACAGAATATACCTGTTACAGAACATACCTGTTACAGAACATACCTGTTACAGAACATACCTGTTACAGAACATACCTGTAGTGTTCTTTGACCCTCACAAGTTATTTGTTGTTGTTGTTATCAGTGATAACAGATATGGAGAATGTTGCTTGAAAACAGCTGTGAGTGTTCTGGGGACAATCTGTAAGGACACTGCTGATCCAGACCGCTGTGATCTTCCACTGAACTGCCTGCATCTGGTCAGTCTGATTGCAGAAACTGCCAGAAGCTCCCATCCACAGGTACACCCTATGTGAATGGAAAACATTTTGCTTTCTGAATATAAAAATCAAATTTTATTGGTCACATACACGTGTTTAGCAGATGTTATTGCGGGTGTAGCGAAGTGCTTGTGCTTATAGCTCCGACAGTGCAGTAATATCTTAACAGTTTCACAACATATACCCAAAAACACACGTAAATCTTAAAGTAAGGAATGGATTAAGAATATATACATATACGTCAGAGCGGCATTAGACTAAGATAGTGGCATAGTATAGAGTTCAGTATATACATACAAGATTGGTGATGCAATATTTACATATGGCGGGTGTGAATATCTTTTGGTGTTCGATTCCATGTGACTAAGTACAACATAATAGGTCTGACAGACTAAATCAAATGCCATAATGGGGGATATATTTCAGTAATTCTCAACTTGTTCATGTTTTAATATTTTTGTATTGCTTTATTTGAGCACAATTCTTGGTAAAAGGGATTTAAATGCAAACACATTTTAAATGAGGAATCATTTAAAAAAAAATATGAGTGGTATTCTGCATAATTATAATATGATTATTATTAATAATATTATCTCAATATGATCAATGTCTTGGTTTTCAGTCAGTGAAAATTAAGGAAAACGAAGTTCTGGAGGAGACACTTCGAACAATGAGGGACTGGCGTCGAAAAGCATTCCCAAACAAACCAGTTAACCATGGGTCCTATTTTACCTCAAAGATTGAGCCGGAAATGAAGGTAGGAATGTTAGGCTTAAAGTCCAAGCAATGAGAACTGTGCAGTTTTAAATCCTTATCAGAAGAATCAGTCAAAAATAATTGTACATTAGCATAGCATGTTGACGTGTACAGTGATTGTTTCACATTCAGAGATTATATTCTCTAGGTCTGGAAAAGGTTGGTCTCAGTCACGTTTGGGAATGAAGAATTCACTGACCGATGGAGAAGTACTTTCTTGAATGATTTTGAAGGAAAACTAAAAAAGGTATTGATTATGCTTTAAATCAGTTGTAAAAACATATTTAAATGAACTGTAAAACATATAATACATTTAAAGGGGCAATCTGGAATTGGTACATATGTTTTCTTACTTTTAAAAGAATCAATGGCTAATCATATGCTTAGTTGAACTGTCATTCCCCATCAGAAACAAAAAACTCTTGTTTGTAAACAAGGTAATTGTAAACACATGTTGTATAGATTCACAACATAGTTCAAACTATCGTTTTGATCTCATTTGACGGTCCTTGCATTCACAGCTCTGTCTATGAAATTTAAAGTGGTTACATTTCTCCAGCCCCATACCTCAGCTTTTTACCAAAACACGTGAAAGCGGGGTGACCGCTTTCTAGTTTTAGAAATTCCGATTGCCCATTTAACTAAATAAATAGCCATTTGTACTACTGTGAAAGTAAAAACTGTTGATCATGTGTGTGTCCATCAGGAGAAGCCAATGCATCAGATTGAATTGTACTGTGACAAGATCGAGGAAGTGGGCAACACATGTCCCTCTTTGTGTAACTCTCTGGAGAAATGTGCCTTGGAAGCAGTCACCGCCATTTGCCAGGCAAGATTACGTTTTTTATAATACTGTATGTACCTCGAATGATCAACATTTATTTGAAGTGCCTATGACAGTAAATGCTTCATCCTATTTTAAAAAAGTTGGAACGGTTTTGATGTTGAATTGTGTCTTACCACTTTTCATTATCAGGACAAATCTAATCTTCGTGAGCTGTTGAAGAAACAGGACTTCAGCAAGTTTGGGAAGCTGATGTCTGTGATAGTCCTGAAGTCCTGGCCAAAAAATAGCGATGGACAGTACGTCGAGGGCGAGGAGTTGGTGATGGAGCACCTTCTCAGCTGGCCTATGGCCATAAGCATCTTTCGAGTACAAGGTGCATATATTATACATACATGCATTGCATTGCATTGCATTGCATTGCACTGCAACACATACAAAAAAGAAAATAACACATACCTGCCTATATTGCATCCTGAGCCTTTGCATTCAGAGCCATGTGTTTGAGTAAGATCATATTTTCCCCATTTTCTTTCTACCCACAATTTACACGTTTGTCTACTTTCAGGTGCAAATGGAGCATTGATTAACCGGTTGACAGATGAAGCTAAAGAGCGGATGGGAGTGGCAAGCTCTGCGTTCTGTTCTGTCGCAAAGAAATTCATCAACGGGAAAATCCAGATTAAGACTCTCAATCAAATCCTTGAAAGAAAAAAAGAATTCACAGAGCTGCTGAAGATAGGTGATTGTTCTGGGAAATAGTCAACAATAAAAAAATATATAGTTAATATTGTTTCACTCCAGATGGAAAAAGAGCATCTCAAACTGTAGGATGTGTGTTGACGTCAGTATTTTTCCACAACAGATGACCTGTGTGATGATGGTCGTTGTCAGGACGGGGACGCCATGAAACGATTACTGAAATGGAGAGAGGAGGAAGTGGAGGCTATCGTCAATGACAAGAAGATGGTTGAAGGCCTTCTCATATTTTGCCACAAACTCCAGGAATATCTCAAAAGTGAGTTCAATTTTTTCAACACTGTATATATTTCTTAAGAGTTTATGATATTTGTTTAAGTATTTGCAACATTGTCCTCACGCAAAACAACAGTGGCATATCACAAGGTCTGAGCACGCAACATGTAAAGTATTGGTCATGAGCTGAAATAAAAGATCCCAGAAATGTTCCATAAGCACAAAAAGCTTATTTCTCTCAAATGTTGTGCACAAATTTGTTTACATCCCTATTAGTGAACATTTCTCCTTTGCCATTTCCACCTGACAGGTGTGGCATATCAAGAAGCTGATTAAACAGCATGATCATTACACAGATGCACCTTGTGCTGGGGACAATAAAATGCCACTCTAAAATGGGCAGTTTTGTCACAACACAATGCCACAGATGTCGAAGGTTTTGAAGGAGCGTGCAATTAGCATGCTGACTGCAGGAATGTCCACCAGAGAAAAATTGCAGTTAAAATAGCTAATCTTATGCTATTTTACGAATTTTGCCATGAGGCTGAGAGACAATGTTGCTGTTTTAGAGCTCAGGGATTCTTGAAAAACGAGTAAAACTTTTTTACACAAATATTTGTCTTAATATGAACAACATTTGAAATATATATTTGATAGACCAACGTATCGACTAATACACCAAGTAAAGTATATATTTTTTCATAAAATGCAACTAAACTGGATTTATGTCAACTCTGTCAGGCATGACATTTTTGCAATTATTGTCGAGCAAGTGTTTAAAGGCCTTGATTGTTTAATTCTAACATTATATTATAAAAAAAATGTAATACAAATCTCCAAACGTGTTTTTGTTTTGTTTTATAGCACTATATAATGCTCCAGGGCTCATTTTGTTAGCATTTTGGCATGTTTTTTTTTATTTAGAACATAAAGCAAACATTATCCCTTGTGTGTAGCACAGCAAATACTTCAATTGTTTAAACATTTGTTGCAGAAGAGTGATTTCAATAGTTTATTTTTCAGAATATTTACCAAAAAAATCTATCTTAAGGGGAGTTGACAACAGATGCTCTAAACCGACATATTCTTGCCTCTACAAATAAAAGTTCAGTACAAATATTTGTAAAATATGGAAAATCCCCAATAAAAACACAACCATTCTATCAGATCTTTCAGCACGAATTTGAAGTTGGACAAAAATCGGACAAAAAAAAGCCTCCTGAGGCACACAGAGGCCAAATTGAGCTCCATAAGGCATCGCCGTGCGCCTCTAAAAATGTTGTAACAATGCGGAGGGCTTCCTTCACAACCGCTCTGCGCTGCACAGCAAAGCGCAAGAAGTATGAACGCCCTGACTTCATACAGAGGACATAACCGTAAATGTTGCACGGCCAACACAGATGTCGGATTGACCATGCAGCGACTTTTAAGAAGCGGTAGATCTGTTCTATGTACGCTATTTCTATGCTTCCCATTCTTAACTTTAGTTTTTTGCATCTTTGACTTTCGGTTTTATACACCAGCTTCAGACAGATGAAAATACAATCTTTTTTGGTTATGGAGAAGCAATTTCAAAGCGGTTTAGATGGTATGATGATTCTCTACACCAGGGGTTCCCAAACCTTTTTCACTCTGGCCCCCCCTGCAGCTCTGTTTTCATTTTAAACACTTTTTTTTGAGTTTGAAATTGGGATCCTTTGCTTTGGATAAGGGTATTTCCAAGCATAGAGATTAATAAATAATATTGAAAGTGTTTTGAAAATTCCCCCAAATAAATATTTTCCATTATATAATTCCCCAAGATGTACATTTTAAGCTCAAATAATGCAACAAAATATTTTTTTTCAACAACAAAAATAAGGATTGACCCTTCTTTCAAGAATCCCTGAGCTAATTTCCTGCTATTCTACACTTTTTGCCATGAGGCTGGGAGAATTGTGCAATTTTAAAGCTAATTTCCTGTAATAAAACCACAGTTTAAGAAAACTGATTCAGTTATAGAATGCACAACTCACCATGAATTTTGGATTGTTATAGTTATTTTGTTCATTGCGTGCATTTCTTTGCTTGAGGAAATTGTAGCCCTTGACATAACACTCATGGTTAAGGTTGTCATAAATGCCATATTAATCCACAGTCGATGTGAGAGAGCTGCAGCACAAAAACCAACAGAACATAGATCAGATGACGCTGGATGATTTCATGGAAGTTCACAGACTTGACCATGACTCCTCTGATGAAACTGGAGAGGTCACATACTTCAACCTGTGTGATGACACCAGGCAGATGGCATCTAGTCTACATGCTATCAGGGACAGCTACATTTTCACTATGTGCTGGGAGAACCAAGCCAAAGAGCTTTCACTCAACCAACTTGACACAGATGAGACAGAACCAAAGCCTGAGAGGGATACAGAAGTGTACACTCTCGATCTGATCCACAGTGAAATATTCCAGAGTTGCAACGATAATTACAGGAGGATCTATGAGAGTTTGAGATCTGGTACGATATCATTGGAGGAGGTGGATAGAATCTTTGAAGCCTACAAAGACAAGTACAAAGACATGGAAAAAGATCTGAAGATCATGCGCAGGATCAACTCATCTGATGATGGAAGATGGATCAAGAGAAGGATCCAGCAAATCCAACAATACCATGACCTTCATCTAGCATTGGAATCAGCCAAGGTCATTATGGATGTCAGAGAGACGATCTGTCCTCAAGGGGACTTCAAAGTGCTACAGACACTGCTGGATATGGTGAGTTGGAAAAATTCTCACTTTACAAAAGTGATCTTGGTTCAATATATTAAGCATTTCTACGCTCTTAGAAAAAAAGGTGCTATCTAGAACCTTAAAGGATTATTCGGCTTTCCCCGTATGATAACCCTTTACAGAACCCCTTTGGGTAGAACCCTTTCCACAGAGGGTTCTACCTGGAACCAAAAAGGGTTCTCCTATGGGGACAGCGAAGAACCATTTTAGAACCCTGTTTTCTAAGAGTGTAGCATTACTATAGTCTATTCATATAAATTATGTTTTTTCCAGAATACTGAGGACTTTAAGGAAGAGAGTCTGAATCGCATTGATGACAATTTGCTGGAGATCAAGAAGGATCTCGAGGACATCACAGAACCTCGCAGACAGTGTCTTCGAGAGCTCACACTGAGGATAAACTTTGTCAACTGGGTCAAAGAAGCTCTTGAAGGTGAGGTCATACCAGAAGGCAAGGGAGAAAAAGAGCAGCACCAGTAGAAGCCAACTAGTTAGGGTTTCCCATAATGAACTTAAACAGTTTTTCTTTGCTGTTGCAGATATCAACGAGCTGAAAGTGTTTGTCGACCTGGCCTCCATCTCCGCCGGAGAGAACGACTTGGATGTGGACCGTGTAGCCTGTTTCCACGATGCTGTTCTTGGTTACTCCTCCATGCTCTATGGGCTTCCACCAGATGCCGACTTTCATGCCTTCAAGGAGGCCTTGACAAAACTATGGAAGGCACTTGGAAATGACAGCAACATACCAAATAAGCTGGTTAGATGTTATGATAATTATGGCATATTTAACATTTTGGGAAAACTTGTCAAAGGACCGAGGCCTGTATTGGAACATTGTAGATGATGAATTTTCAGCACTACACTTTCAGAATTGTGTTTGATTTGCAGAGCACCATGATACATGATATAATATATAATGTAATATATTTAGCAGATACCTTTATCCAAAGCGACTCAGTCGTGCGTGCATTCATTTTTTACTTACAGGTGGACCCGGGAATCAAACCCACTATCCTGTCATTGCAAGTGCCATGCTCTACAGACTGAGCTACAGAAATAATGCTTTAATCCCATATTCACAATTGTTTCCTCCCTGATTGCAGCGGGATACTGCACGCCATTTGGAGTGGCTGAAAACGGTGAAGGACAGCCATGGTTCTGTTGAACTCTCTTCTCTATCATTGGCCACGTCCATCAACACAAGAGGCATCTACATTATCAGTGCACAAAACCAGAAGAAGGTATGCTCAATACGATTAGGAAGGTTACTGTGTTTATAAACAATTGAAAGATTAGTTTATATTAGTTTGTTGGAAGATGTATCTTCATTAAGGAGTTACTGTCTAGTAGTGTTGGGCGATTACCGACCTCAGAAGGCACTAATCGCTCAGCACTGCTGTCTATGTTTGTACTCATACAAGGTCTTCAATTTCTTTCTGCTTATACTCATACAAGGTCTTCAATTTCTTTCTGCTATTGTTTAACAAATATCTGTAAGCACTTTCCTGAATACCCGCAGAAGTAGACTGATGCTTCTTATATTGGATCTTGTCCATTTTGTTTTCTTCAATAGCTGCGTTTAGACACTGCCCTGAAGCTGCAGATTCCAGAGCAGCAGGAGGAAGACCAGATGCGCAACTACTCCTTAGAAGACATGAGAGATCTGCAGAACAAGCTAATGCTGATGTCTGGAAAGGGGGAACAAAGCCAGATTGAGGTGGATCACTTTACTGAGGTAATGTGATTGGGGACCTTGAGGATCATCACACACCTGAAATAATAATTACTGAAAATATCATTCTATCACAGCATCTTTAAATGAACATACTTGAGATTATATTTGATTTGTAATATATGATTTTATGTACAGAAACTGAACTTTTAAACAATAACTTGCTTTATCTTCTCAGGTTTTTGACAGTGTCCAGAGGCTAGCTGTAGCATTTGTAGATCTTTATGCAGCTGGGAACCCACTTTTTAGGTGTTGGGAGGCCAAGATTCACTGTAATACTCAAAGTGATACTGGTATCATAATGGAATTCAACCTTGGCAACATCCTACAAAACATAATGGTGGAGGGCAATGCAATGTACCATCTTACAGACCTGTGCAGGAAGATAGAGGTGTGTTTGGATGACTGGAACAGATTCATGGACAAACAAAGATCTCAGCACTATTACCTTAACTATTACACCGCAGAGCAGATAGTCTACCTTTGTAATGTTTTGACAGAGAAGAATTTGAACACTAAATTGGATGAAAAGGTGTTGATGATGCTCTCTTTCATCAAACCTGACTGCTCCATGTCAGATGTGTGGGAGACATGGATGACTTTTCAGAACAACATGACAGAAACTCAGCAAGACGAAGACACCAGATTTCAGACGTTCATTGACCTTCATAATGACTTTGATTCTTCTTTTGCTGGTGAGGGAAAATGTGCCATTGATGTTCTGCAGAGCCTTCTGGACCAGGCTGTTGGTTTACAAAAACTGGATCTGGTCTGGGATGCTTACATGAAAGATATGAGGAGCATTCTCCAGGACTCTTTAGACACCAGAAGCTTTGGTAGACTGCTAGAGATGTTGGCCAACAAAGAGAACCAGGAAGAAGATGATGAAGAACCCATGCTTTTAGAACCAAGTGAGAATACAGTCCGGAGAAAGCTCCCAAAGGGCCTCTTCACTGGTCAACCTAATCTCATAATCTGCCCACAAGATGAAATCTTGACTTCAAGCATCTGCTTGTATATGACCAGTGATTATGAGCAGCTGCCTACCTACGATGAAGTCCTCCTGTGTACCCCTGCCACGTCCTATGAGCAGGTGGAGCTTTTCTTCCGGCGATGTCTCACACCAGGCTACTTGGGTGAGAAGATCTACACCCTGCTCTTCGCAGACCAGCTGAGCTATGACGTGAGCTACGCAGTGGAGAAGTTATTTCAGAAACTGAGTTCATGTTCCAGGAGCAACTACAGGCTGGTGATCATCTGCAGCGCAGAAAGAGAGCACACCTACATCCCCTCTGCCTTCAATCAGTTCAAACGGAACGTGGTGCCACAGGATTCTCTTGAGAGGATTCAGAGATACCTGTCCAGGCATTACACTGTCCCTTCACACCAGACCAGTGCGGCATCTGTGTTCAAAGGTCGACACTTTGTTGGGATTGTGTCTTCCCAGAGGGCTGGAGTTGGTAAGTCATACCATACAAAAACTTTTTCACTTCATATAGTCCCACAGAGGCAAACATGGGTTTTCAAATGTCACCCTGGTATATTTAATATTATGAATGTGTTATTTTAAAAACGTGCGTTTTTAATTACAGTTGCAAGTCTTGAGTTTCAGGAATACTAATCGTTTATACTCTCAACACATATAGTAGTTCTTTAAGCAGAAATTATTCAATGCCCATACATTTGACCTAGGTCTTTGTAAGAGCTGAATCAAATGTGTTATTTATTTTCTAGGAAAATCTCTGTACATACAGAGGTTGTATGAAAAACTGGAGGGGACTGTGACAATGGGAACCACATTCCGTAAATGCATTCGCTTAATTGAGCCCAAGGTTGATGAGCACATCATTCTTCAGTCCTTGTTTGAAACGCCGGAGAGCAAGGAACACAAAGTCTTTCATTTTGATGTCACATCCTCGGTAAATATTCCTAGTATTAATAAGATATTGAAAATAGTTTTTCTGTGTCAGGAGGTTTACATGTGTGCTTTTGATGTGCTCCAGGTACAGAAAGGCCTGCATGAGTTTCTATTCAAACTGTTCTTCCTGCGTTACCTGACGGATTCCGATGGACTGATGTGGAAATGCAGCAACAAGCACTTGTATGTGATTGAGACACTACAATCCACCAATGAACCGCACAGACATGCCTCAAGATCTGTAAGTGTCAATCTATTTTTTAATTTTGTCATGTCACGTGAAACGGTTAAATAGATTTTTTTTTTGTGGTCAAAAAACAAGAAGTGTTTTCCGATGTCTTTATCTGGAAACACTGATGACATCATCTAGTGTGCATCATGTACTTTTAACCAACTATGAACTAGGAATTTTAGGAATAGATCACTAAAATCACATTACCTTTTCTTGACCTTGAAAGTAGTCCGTGGGGTGGAGTCAGCAACCCAAGATTTGACTTTGTTTACTAGGCTACAGTGATTTATGGTTAGCATTACGTTTCGCTTCATATGATGCATTTTTCATCACACTTTTTTGCTTTGTCCAGAAAATGCTTTTATCTTAATACTTGTATTGTTGTTTTTGTGATCATATCAACAGTGGACTAACAAAATACAACAATATTTAATAAATATATATTTAAATAATTGTTCTGTTAGACAACCCATTTTAGTCATGTAGTGTTTGTCAAAATACTTAATATGACATGTATTTGTCTGTTTAGGATCCAAAGGGACACTTTCCTCTCTTTGAGGTCTTTCCTAAGGTCTTCTGCCGTCCACCAAAAGAGGTTATGGGGTTGGAAGCGAGAAATGGAGACGATCCAGTACTGGAGACTGAGGACCCACTCATGGATGACCAGTGTTTCAGGAGTGAGACCTTTCAAAGACCATACCAGTATCTAACACGGTTCCATAGGGGTGAAAATCTCGACAGCTTCAACTACCAAAGAGTTGAAGGAACTCATGCAGAGTGTCTTCAAATGCTCTTCATCTACTGTGGTATAATTGATCCATCCTGGGCAGAGTTGAAGAACTTTGCTGGTTTTCTCAATCTTCAGTTGCTAGACTGTGAGACATCGGATTTCTGCAACTTTGAGTTTGTTGGAGACACTCTTAGGGGATTCAGAAACTTTGTGGTTGACTTCATGATCTTGATGGCCAAGGACTTTGCCACTCCATCTCTCTGCATCGCTGACCAGAGCCATGGGAGGCAGCCGATGGACACTGGACTCAACGAAAGAGATCTAGCCCCGTTCCTCATCAGGAAGAGATGGGAATCAGAACCGCATCCATACATCTTCTTCAATGATGACCATGTGTCCATGACCTTCATTGGATTTCACCTACGGGTGAACGAGCAAAATGGGGTTGACGCCATTAATCCATCAACAAATGCGGTAATCAAGAGAAACATTATGACCAAAAACCTGTACAATGGCCTCAGACATCAAAGAGTTCCCTTTAACATCGACTTTGACAAACTTTCTCGAGCAGATAAGATTGAGCGTCTATGTAGTGTGCTGGGGACCAAGTGGCCAACAGACCCTGATGAAACGTATGAGCTCACCACCGACAACATACTAAAGATGATGGCCATTCACATGAGGTTCAGGTGTGGCATTCCAGTCATCATAATGGGGGAGACTGGCTGTGGGAAGACACGGCTCATCAAGTTCCTGTGTGAGTTGAGAAGGAGTGGGGCGCCCACGGAGAACATGAAACTCGTTAAAGTTCACGGTGGAACTACGTCTGACATGATCTACAACAAGGTGCGGGAGGCAGAGAAGATTGCAGTTGCCAATAAAGAGAAATACGATTTTGATTCTGTTCTTTTCCTCGATGAAGCTAATACCACTGAAGCAATAAGCAGCATTAAGGAGATCCTATGTGACAACACTGTGCAAGGACAACAACTCAGCTCCCAAACTGGCCTGCAAATCATTGCTGCGTGCAATCCTTACAGGAAACACACAGATGAGATGATCAAGAGGCTGGAGGCAGCTGGTTTGGGGTACAGGGTCCGAGCTGAAGAGACTGAAGAAAGACTTGGATCAATCCCTCTTCGTCAGCTGGTGTATAGGGTCCAAGTGTTGCCCCCGAGCATGATCCCTCTGGTGTGGGACTTTGGGCAACTCAGTGACCACACAGAGAAAATGTACATCCAGCAGATTGTACAGAGAGTTGTGGAAACAAATTCAATCAACAGAGGATCCATCAGGATGATCACTGATGTGCTGTCGTCATCACAGGGATTTATGAGAGAGAGGAAAGACGAATGCAGCTTTGTCAGTCTCAGGGATGTAGAGCGCTGCATGCAAGTATTTGTGTGGTTCTACAACAACCACT
Organism: Brachymystax lenok tsinlingensis; assembly: GCA_030435695.1. Classification (NCBI taxonomy): domain Eukaryota; kingdom Metazoa; phylum Chordata; class Actinopteri; order Salmoniformes; family Salmonidae; genus Brachymystax; species Brachymystax lenok. The sequence goes on along the minus strand of CM059801.1, from coordinate 35,412,745 downwards.
CACTGTTTCAGGATGAGTTAAAGGCATTCCTACAGAAGCAATCCCAGGAGGAGAGGAGCAGGAGTGACCAGCTACATTCACCTGCCAGTGATCCAGTTGATTGGTCACTGTTGATGGCTGTTGGTGTATGTTATCAAGCCTGTCTAGAAACAAAAGGTGAATACCAGACCGCAATCTGCCAATTCCTTCCCCAAGTCACCCCAAAGAAGATGAAGCAGGAAATCTCAGTCATGCAGGACCTTCTCCTAAGCGGTGTCCCAATGGGAGAGACAATAGCACGAAACAAGGCTTTGAAAGAGAATGTCTTCATGATGGTGATCTGTATCGAGTTACGAATCCCCCTGTTTTTGGTTGGCAAGCCTGGGAGCTCCAAATCTCTGTCCAAAACTCTGGTTGCAGATGCCATGCAGGGCCAAGCTGCACATTCTGAGCTGTACAAAAGGCTGAAACAGGTTCACCTGGTGTCCTTCCAGTGCAGCCCTCACTCCACGCCAGAAGGCATCATCAACACATTCAGACAATGTGCCCGCTTCCAAGAGAGCAAGAATTTGGAGGAGTACATCTCTGTTGTTGTGCTAGATGAGATTGGATTGGCAGAGGACTCCCCAAAAATGCCTCTGAAAACATTGCACCCTTTACTGGAGGAAGGCTGCATTGATGATGAACCACTGCCTCATAAGAGAGTTGGATTCATTGGCATCTCCAATTGGGCCTTGGACCCTGCCAAGATGAACAGAGGCCTTTTTGTGTCCCGTGGTGACCCAGACCAAAATGAGCTACTCGAGAGTGCGAAAGGCATATGCTCATCTGACAAGATGATTCTGGAGAAGGTTAAGCACCTCTTCAAACCTTTCTCCCAAGCATATATGACGACTTGCAAGAAAGGCAAAGGGTTTTTCGGTCTACGAGATTACTATAGTCTGGTGAAGATGATGTTCGCCATCACCAAGGCCTCTAAGCAAAGCCCCAGTACAGGTAAAATCATTGAAGCAGTCCTAAGGAACTTCAGTGGAAGGGATGATGTGGACGCAGTGCGTATATTCACCAAAGAGCTGCCGGGCCAATCCATTCAACCTGATTTGGATGGCATCAGCACTATTGATCTGGTGAAACAAAACATTGTTTCCATTTGCCAAGATGAGGAGTGCCGATATCTCCTTGTCCTCACCAAAAACTATGCAGCCCTCCAGATTCTTCAGCAGACATTCTTCTCAGACCACAACCATCCAGAGATCATCTTTGGTTCCAGCTTCCCAAAGGATCAAGAGTACACTCAGATCTGTAGAAATATCAACCGAGTGAAGATCTGCATGGAAACTGGCCAGACTGTTGTACTTCTGAACCTTCAGAATCTGTATGAAAGTCTCTACGACGCTCTCAACCAATATTATGTTTCACTTGGGGGTCAGAAGTATGTCGATCTTGGATTGGGAACCCATCGTGTGAAGTGCAGAGTTCACAAAGACTTCCGGCTAATTGTCATTGAAGAGAAAGAGGTGGTCTACAAGCAGTTCCCAATTCCCCTGATAAACCGTCTGGAAAAGCACTACCTGGACATCAACACTGTTCTCAAGAAGGACCAGACGGAGATTGTCAAACAACTAAAGGAATGGGTCAAGGATTTCGTCTCCTTGAAAAGCCAGCAGTCCAAGACAGACCGCTACAAGCCACATGATGTCTTCATTGGCTACCACTCAGACACATGCTCCTCTGTGGTCCTGCAAGTGACTGAGAAGATGAAAGCAGAGTCTGACGAATCTGACACTCAGAGGAGAGTCCTGGATGAAGCCAAGCTTATCATGCTGAACTGTGCAACTCCAGATTCTGTCATTCGTCTTGACGGGACTAAATTATCTGATGATGAGACCGAGTACCTGACACAAATCTATTTTGAGGAGCAGAATCATCATTCCTTGGCAGACTTCATTGCCTCCCACACACAAAAGGAGGAATGGTGGCATTACCACTTTACAGAGGTAATTCACTTGACTCTTGTCTTTTTAAGAATATACCTTGAATAGAATGCATCTTATATTGCTCATAAATCGTTTTGCTCTTTTTGAAGGTCACAACATTTTCCCGGCTATTGACAGCAGCAGATATCCATCAGCTGCAGAACATCACAGAGCGGTGCAACGTCAAGCTTCTCTCACTGCAACAGTTTGACACAGAGCACTCCTTCCTCAAAGAAATCAGGTCTGCTTAAAGAAGCTCAGTATATAGAGTTGCACAATTCCAATTACTTTCCAAAAATGTTTTCCAGAAATCCCGGTTGGAAGATTCCTGGATTTTCTGCTTATTCCCTTCTGATTCCAGGAGTTCTACAACCAGAATTTCAGGATAACCTGGGTATTCTGGGAAAGTTATCAGAATTTTGCAACCCTAATTGTATTGTGTGTGTGTGTGTGTGTGTGTGTAACCTTGTAGATCATTCATAAGAATGGTACAGGATTAGGAAAATAACTGTGTTCTCTCTAGGCAATTTCTTGACTCCACATCTGCCGACAAAGTCCTCATCATCCAAACAGACTATGATGAGGACTCCCAGAGCATGAACATTCTGGCATCTGCCAAGTGAGTGATTCCCATTTAGATTTGTCGTCACAACTGTTGGAGAGAACTAAACTGAAGTATTAGGTTGTACTTGTTGTTGTATGTTTTTCATTTTTTTCATTTAAATCTTTGATCTTTGAATCTCCTCAGATATTCATCCATAAATGAAATAAACAAACCAAAAGAAGATGGTGACAATGGAAGGGTGTTTGTGTACTTTGTTACCAAACTGCCCCGAATTAAAGGTGGAACCTCCTATGTTGGATTTCATGGAGGTGAGTTCTGCTAAATGCTATACAACAGGCTGATTTAAGAGTATGATCTAGCACCCCACAAAGAACCGATCTGTTCTGAAATGCTTTCAATATTTACCGGTATTCAAAATACAAAAAGGCACTTGCACATCTGAGCAATCTTTTTTGTAGGTGCATGGTAACAATTGAATAACATGAAAGAAAAGACAGAGCAGCATACAGCTCTTGCTAGCATTACTGTTCTTTATCAAGCTTTACCTATCGTCAGAGATTTGACGTCACTGTTCTTTATCAAGCTTTACGTATCGTCAGAGCTTTGACGTCACTGTTCTTTATCAAGCTTTACGTATCGCCAGAGCTTTGACGTCACTGTTCTTTATCAAGCTTTACGTATCGCCAGAGCTTTGACGTCACTGTTCTTTATCAAGCTTTACGTATCGTCCAGAGCTTTGACGTCACTGTTCTTTATCAAGCTTTACGTATCGTCAGAGCATTGACAAAGGCCTTGAGGCCGATGCGTAAAGTTTTTAATAAAGAACAGTGATCAAAAGCTGGGACCGAGAGACTGAAAAACAGCTTCTATCTCAAGGCCATCAGACTGTTAAACAGCCATCACTAACATTGAGTGGCTGCTGCCAACATACAAACTTTAGCCAATTTAATAATTGGATGTAAGAAATGTATCACTAGTCACTTAAACAATGGCACTTTATATAATGTTTACATACCCTACATTACTCATCTCATATGTATATACTGTACTCTATACCATCTACTGCATCTTGTATATGCCGTTCGGCCATCGCTCATCCATATATTTAAATGTACATATTCTTAATCATTCCCTTACACTTGTGTGTATAAGGAAGTTGTTGTGAAATTGTTAGATTACTTGTTAGATATTACTGCACGGTTGGAACCAGAAGCACAAGCATTTCGCTACACTCGCATTAACATCTGCTAACCATGTGTATGTGACCAATAAAATTTGATTTGATACTAGCAAAAGCAGTATGCCGGTTTCTCTTTTCTTTAATATTTACCGGTATGCAATTTCCATCCTCTTTTTCTTTGCAAAGGACCCTGGAATTCAGCTCATATCGACGATCTTAGAAAATCCAAAGAGTTTGTATCAGATGTCCAGTCCTTGAGAAAGCTACCCATCAGCCAACTTTTTGAGAAAATTGAAGAGCCGTCCGAGGGTACATTTTACTTGTATTATACATGATAAATATCCTAAATTACTTAAATACTATATTTTATGGGGAGCCCCAGCGGGAAGAGAACCCATGACCCTTTTGTTGCAAGTGCCATGCTTTTGTCAACTGTTATTATGCACAGTAGCACAAATGCCATAGTTGGGAATTGACTGTAAATAATCCTAGATAATTTGTTTTTTCATAGTTTTCTTTCTTTTTCCAGCAATGCAAACAGATGACACATACATCCAGGCACATGAGGTAGAGCACTCTGTAAGTATTGTATACTACATATTGTATACAAGTTTGTATTGCAGTTCTTAATTATGATATGCAGGTGCTTCTGGTTTCTGTAAAACCTAACAAGGTATGGGTGTGTTATTCATGTGAGCGTGCTGTTGTTTCAGGCTGAGTTTGATGCCACAGATCTGGTGCGAAGCTGTGTGCAGAGTGCAGTGAGCATGCTCAGAGATCAGGAGGACAGTGGAGCCCTCAGCACCAGGAGGGTGGAGATCCTGCTGACACTTCTGGACGATAGCGAGGACCTAAAAGGTTACTGACCTACAATATTTCCTGTGTGTTACCGTAATTTCAGTGATAGCAAGGACCTGAAAAGGTTACTAACCAACAATATTTCCAGTGTGTTACTGTAATTTCAGTGATAGCAAGGACCTGAAAAGGTTACTAACCAACAATATTTCCAGTGTGTTACCGTAGTTGCAGTGGTTAAAGACTAGACCTGGAACCCTCCCACTTGAAAAAAAATACTACAGTTCACTATAAAATATTACAGTACTTGCTATAGAATTCTGTGATAAACTAAAACAGTAAACTACACACTGTAGTATCCCTCGATCGTGTAGTGCTTACTATAGAATGTTGTATTATGTGTAAGGGATAAACGCCAACGTTCCCGTACATTACCTTTGAAATAATGGACAAGGCAGCGGCACAGGGCAGAGCCGAGTCCTTTTGCAGAGTTTGTTTTTCGAATGTAATGTACAGAAAGGAGGCGTTTATTCCACTTATACCACAGTTGCCAAAGAAAATAATATTAAAGCACACAGTCATTAGTTTGATTAGTTTGATATTGATGGGCGCGACCCAGTCGTTAGTTTGATTAGTTTGATATTGATGGGCGCGATCCAGTTGTTGTTCTATATGTGTTTCTTCTATATTTTCACTGGCAACGTTCTTATCCTTTTTTGTTAACTAGCCAAATAGCTACGGCTAACACCGTTACAAACTCTGCAGCCAGAATAACAGCGAAGTAGCTGCATTTGCGTTTGTTTAAGCTGTTTTCTATTGACATTCATTTGGATACATCCATAACAATCTGATGATGCCCGATGTTGCCTGGCATAGCTAGAAATGTTTGCCTTCTCGTCAGGACACTTGACACTGTTCTTTACAAGGAGATTGCATTACATATCAGACACTAGGCTAGAGCCTAGCTAAATCGTTTGTTGCTAACAGAATAAAAAAATATCAATTGCTGTGTGTAGGCTGGTGTAGAGGAGTCAGACGCAGGACAGCAGAATTTAGTGATAAACGTATTTACTCCAAATAATCACAAAATACAACTATAATATATCGAGCCCACAATAACGGACCGTATTACAAACCAACAATCACTCACAAAAAATGATACAGCTGGTCAAACTAGAAACATGTGGGAGGATATGACAGCATAGAGCCACTAAACTAGAAACGTGTGTGAGGATATGACAGCATAGCGCCACTAAACTAGAAACGTGTGTGAGGATATGACAGCATAGAGCCACTAAACTAGAAACGTGTGTGAGGATATGACAGCATAGCGCCACTAAACTAGAAACATGAGGGAGGATTTGACAGCATAGAGCCACTAAACTAGAAACATGTGGGAGGATTTGACAGCATAGCGCCACTAAACTAGAAACATGTGGGAGGATTTGACAGCATAGCCCCACTAAACTAGAAACATGAGGGAGGATTTGACAGCATAGCGCCACTAAACTAGAAACGTGGGAGGATTTGACAGCATAGCGCCACTAAACTAGAAACACAAGGGAGGTTTTGACAGCATAGCGCCAATAAACTAGAAACGTGGGAGGATTTGACAGCATAGCACCACTAAACTAGAAACGTGGTAGGATTTGACAGCATAGAGCCACTAAACTAGAAACATGAGGGAGGATTTGACAGCATAACGCCACTAAACTAGAAACATGTGGGAGGATTTGACAGCATAGAGCCACTAAACTAGAAACATGAGGGAGGATTTGACAGCATAGCGCCACTAAACTAGAAACATGTGGGAGGATTTGACAGCATAGCGCCAATAAACTAGAAACATGAGGGAGGATTTGACAGCATAGCGCCACTAAACTAGAAACATGTGGGAGGATTTGACAGCATAGAGCCACTAAACTAGAAACCTGAGGGAGGATTTGACAGCATAGCGCCACTAAACTAGAAACATGTGGGAGGATTTGACAGCATAGAGCCACTTGCGTCATGACTGCAAGAGTAGGGAAAAGATAAATGAATATTCACTCACCACGTTAGGTCATCAGATGTTCCAAAGAAAGTAGCTAACTAGATTTGTTTTTCCTTGTTGGACCTGTGTTTACAATTTGGTTTGTGTGGTTGTTGGTTTAGCTTTCTGTAACTTTGTAGCAAGTATGGTCTGCATGTCCCGATAGATTTTCCAACTGTCCACAATCTGGTTTTAATGGCCATTCTAGAATGCCCTTCTAGCCAATCAGAAACAAATATTCAACAATGCTTGACCCTTGATCGTGTGTAATACTTCCTATTGAATGTTGTAGAAAACTATAGTAAATACTACAGGATTTTCCACACAAAACACACTGTAGTAAATAGTACAGTAGTAAATATAGTAAATACTACTGTATTTAATTTGCATATACCCTGCCCATTCCCCTCCCCATATCCCAATTTGTGCCACCCATAAGGGAGAAACCTACATGCCAAGTATAGACCATATATTGTGTTCCCTACAGGTTATAGAAAAGAGCATAAGCTCTGAACTGTCCGTTCAGACCCCAGTCCTACCTAACTACAGGTTATAGAAAGAGCAGAAGCTCTGAACTGTCCGTTCAGACCCCAGTCCTACCTAACTACAGGTTATAGAAAGAGCAGAAGCTTTGAACTATCCGTTCAGACCCCAGTCCTACCTAACTACAGGTTATAGAAAGAGCAGAAGCTCTGAACTGTCCGTTCAGACCCCAGTCCTACCTAACTACAGGTTATAGAAAGAGCAGAAGCTCTGAACTGTCCGTTCAGACCCCAGTCCTACCTAACTACAGGTTATGGAAAAGAGCAGAAGCTCTGAACTATCCGTTCAGACACCAGTCCTACCTACCTACAGGTTATAGAAAGAGCAGAAGCTCTGAACTGTCCGTTCAGACCCCAGTCCTACCTAACTACAGGTTATGGAAAATTTGCTCTTTTTAGTATTTCTCCAGTAGGTTTCCTCAAGGAGAAAGCCTTCACTTCTATGTCAAAGATAGTAAAACAAAAACACTATAGTAAATACTACCGTAATGTTTGCAAAAACACTACAGAATATTACAGTCTGCCAAAGCACTACAGCAAATACTACAGTATACGACAATCCACAAAAAATGCTACATTAATTACTTTAGTTTATACTACAGTTTTCTTTTACTACAGTATTTATACTATAGTTAACTGTAAATACTACCGTATATACTACAGTAAAGTAAGCAAAAACATTACAAAGAATACTACTTTTTTATGTCTGTAAAAACACTGCAGTATACTATAATCCCCCAAAACACTACATTCATTACTATAGTATTTACTACAGTTTTTCTTTTACTACAGTAATTTATACTATATTTAGCTGTAAATACTGTGGTATACTACAGTTAAATCCTCAAAACACTACAGTGAATACTATAGATATTGTGGCATCATGAGAGGGCGTGTTCTAGAGGGCAGATACATTGCCCTCAGATGGCTGGAGCAAGATGGCCGTCCGTGAAGGACTACAAAACCCAGGCTGCCTGAGAGTACAGCTGGAGCTAATGAGACCAGCAGTAGGCTCTAATAATGAGTGTGAGAAACTGTTGTTTGGTGTGGCTGGGGGAAAGGACATGTACCTCTGTGAAACAAAGAAGATGAAATACTTTTGAGATGAAGAGATTTAAGTTGTAAACCTTTTGTTAATAATTAAACTCCCCTACATACTGAAGAGACTGAAGTGGTGTTAAGGGGAACTTGTAACAGCAAGCAAATACTGTAACTAAAGGTAACTGGCTTTTACATGAATTGATATGCTTGATCTCTGTATTGTGCCCTTAAGCTACATTCCTGACAACCCTGAGAAGCCGCCTTCACTCTCTACTGGAGAACCGTGAGCGAAACATCCCTTCCCCCAAGTACTGGGTGTTAACGGAGGCATCCAACATCGATGCTCTTCAGGAGGGGGGAACCTTCACGTAATGTTAATCAATGATACTGCACTACTCTGCATACGGAAAATCTATAATTTAATTCATTTTCAAATGATTATTTGGTCTTGTCATTGTTCAGAAGTATAGTCAGTTCATACTGTATTTGTTCCACAGACAAACTCTATGGAAGAGAATCCAAGCAGTGGTCACACCCCTCTTGGCCCAGTTGGTCTCAGTCATCGACAGGGACCGTAATCTTGACCTCCTGCTGGACAGCAACAGTGGGGAGGAAGTCAGAAACCTGTGGCTGAAGATATTCGGCAGTAACGAGATGCTTGATATTCCTGACGTTGATCTCAAGTGAGTGATTTATGTGTGATGATAACACATACTGGATTAAGAAACCGACCGGACTGCCTGGTGTCCTTGTATGATGTGTAAGGTTTTATGTAGCCTGTGTTGTGTCTCAGTGGAAACAGGTAGATGTCACTGCTGACAAATTCCCCATTTCCCACAGTTCTGAGTCTAAGACCATCCTGGTGCAGAGCCATGTCACAGCTGAGAGGACCATGTGCTGCACCCTGCCCTTTAGCTGGAGGATCAGAGAGATCCTGGATGAACTATTGATCCAAACTCAGCACCAAACTCAGCAGAGCGGAAGTAAATCATTAGATGCCTTAATTCAGACTTAAAAAAAAAAAAATAAAATGAACGATACATTTAGATAACAATTGTATAGCTTATGCAAATACATTATTCGTAAAGGTGTATTTCTTAACTCTCATGTGGACTACTTACAGTATTTTTAAAATCTTTTACAATTTTTTTTCTTGGAAGGACTTGTCGAGGTGTTCTTTCATAAAATCCCAATTGGTCAGTATCTGGCTACATTGGGTGAGAAACTGCAGAGGGAATTTTTCCAAAGGTACCTGCAGGACTTCATTGCCATGACGATGAAAGTGGCTTCGGAGGGGGAGTTAAAGGTATGCCTTTGCAACATCATCATGTTTTCAAAACATACAAATAGTAAAACAAGAGGTCCTTTTTATTTACACTCAGATATGATAATGTCTACCCATCAATTAGGTGATCCTAATGAATATATGTACCCCTATTTTCCCAGCATCTGTGTGAAGCCCTGAGCTGCTGTGTGAATGAGCTCCAGAGGCGACGAAAAGCTCCAAGTGAAGAGATTCCCTCCCTGCCCCTGATCCATACTGCCTACAACATGTACCGTACCCGTCTGCACAACCTCACCAGGATTATGTCCCTGCAACCACAGGTGGTTCAACACTTGCAGAGAATCACACTAGTGAAGGACAGCCCAGAGATGGTAAGAATCACACTAGTGAAGGACAGCCCTGAGATGGTAAGAATCACACTAGTGAAGGACAGCCCAGAGATGGTAAGAATCACACTAGTGAAGTACAACCCAGAGTAGGAATCACACTAGTGAAGGCAGCCCTGAGATGGTAAGAATCATACTAGTGAAAGACAGTACAGAGATGGTAAGAATCATACTAGTGAAGGACAGTACAGAGATGGTAAGAATCATACTAGTGAAGGACAGTACAGAGATGGTAAGAATCATACTAGTGAAGGACAGTACAGAGATGGTAAGAATCATACTAGTGAAGGACAGTACAGAGATGGTAAGAATCATACTAGTGAAGGACAGTACAGAGATGGTAAGAATCATACTAGTGAAGGACAGTACAGAGATGCTACGTACATATATTTTCAACACACTGCTGCATTTAGTTATGAGAAATCAGCTGTGCCAAATGTTTGTGTATAGAGTAAATATTAATGTATGATAGTAGTTGAACATACAGTATATATGAATGTATGATAGTAGTAGAACATCAGTATATATGGTAGTTGAACTTTTACCAGGTTATGTACAGTATATACTGTATTGAAATGAGGCTGCCAACATGCTGATAGAAATGTCATAGTAAACATGCCAGTAACTATACCATGTTTCTGTCTCACTCCTCTGCCAGGTTCTGGATGTCTATGCAGCAGTTGCCTGTGTTGAGCTCCTGGAACCCCCTGCATTGGACTCTGATGCCCAGTGCCAGGACTGGCTGAAGCAGGTGAAAAGACTGAAGGGGTCTATGGAGCTGGTCTGCTCCCAGAGAAGCATGAAGCAGTATGGAGAGAGGAGCCGGGAACAGTTTGACTACATCTGGTGAGGGAAATGTCCCTTTGAATGACTACAGATGACTTTCTTTATTCATCTTTATTCAACTTTTTTAAAGAAACTTAATATGTATTGCGAAAGAGGTGAAGACCTTCACTGTAGAAATGAATTCAAGGTGCTAGTCCATCCACACATGTTGGAATGAAGTAGTAAAGCAAGCATATCCATGATATTCAAAAAGCAAGAACAAAAAAAAAAAATATATATATATATATATATATATATATATACACAGTATCAGTCAAAAGTTTGGACACCTACTCATTGAAGGGTTTTTCTTTATTTTTACTATTTTCTACATTGTAGAATAAAAACTATGAAATAACACATATGGAATCATGTAGTAACCAAATGAGTGTTAAACAAATCAAAATATATTTTAGATTCTTCAACGTAGCCACCCTTTGCCTTGATGACAGCTTTGTACACTCTTGGCATTCTCTCAACCAGCTTCACCTGGAATGCTTTTCCAACAATCTTGAAGGAGTTCCCATATATGCTGAGCACTTGGCTGCTTTTCCTTCACTCTGCGGTCCGACTCATCCCAAACCATCTCAATTTGGTTGAGGTCGGGTGATTGTGGAGGCCAGGTCATCTGATGCAGCACTCCATCACTCTCCTTCTTGGTCAAATAGCCCTTACACAGCCTGGAGGTGTTTTGGTTCATTGTTGAAAAACAAATTATAGTCCCACTAAGCACAAACCAGATGGGATGGCGTATCGCTGCAGAATGCTGTGGTAGCCATGCTGGTTAAGTGTGCCTTGAATTCAAAATAAATCACTGACAGTGTCACCAGCAATGCACCCCCACATCTTCACACCTCCTCCTCCATGCTTCACGGTGGGAACCACACATGCGGAGATCATCCGTTCACCTACTCTGCATCTCACAAAGACAAGGACAGATTTCCACTGGTCTAATGAACATTGCTCATGTTTCTTGGTCCAAGCAAGTCTCTTCTTCTTGTTGGTGTCCTCTAGTAGTGGTTTCTTTGCAGCAATTCGACCATGAAAGCCTGATTCACGCTGTCTCCTCTGAACAGTTAATGTTGAGATGTGTCTGTTACTTGAACTCTGTGAAGCATTTATTTGGGCTACAATCTGAGGTGCAGTTAACCCTAATTAACTTATCCTCTGCAGCAGAGGCAACTCGGGGTCTTCCTTTTCTGTGGCGGTCCTCATGAGTGCCAGTTTCATCATAGCGCTTGATGGTTTTTGCGACTGCACTTGAAGAAACCTTCATGTCTTAAAGTAATGCTGGACTCTCGCTTCTCTTTGCTTCTTTGAGCTGTTCTTTCCATAATATGTACTTGGTCTTTTACCAAATAGGGCTATCTTCTGTATACCACCCCTACCTTGTCTCAACACAGCTGATTGGCTCAAATGCATTAAGAAGGAAAGAAATTCCACAAATTAACTTTTAACAAGGCACACCTGTTAATTGAAAGGCATTCCAGGTGACTACCTCGTGAAGCTGGTTGAGAGAATGCCAAGCGTGTGCAAAGCTGTCGTCAAGGCAAAGGGTGGCTACTTTGAAGCATCTCAAATATAAAATATATTTTGATTCATTTAACACTTTTTTGGTTACTACATGATGTGTTATTTCATAGTTTTGATGTCTTCACTATAGAAAATAGTAAAAATAAAGAACTTGAATAAGTAGGTGTCTAAACTTTTGACTGGTACATATATATATATATATATATATTTAAAAAAAGCTAAGTAATTGTTTGTCTGAATTAACTTTCTCCCAGATATAGCTAATTTCTCCAGAATAAGTAAAGATTTGTCCTTGTTTGTTTTGTGCTTTTAGTGATCATTGGAACCGTATCTGCATCGTCTTTCTGTTTGTGGAACACATGCTGCTAGGCTTTGAGTTTGAGGGGATGGAACTCAAGTCTCTGGTCCTTGATCACACTCGTACCTTAGGCAAAGTGAGTTCATATAATATATTTTGATTGTTTAAGTCAACATGATACCAATTACATTTTTGTGCTTTGTTTATGCTTACACATTATTTATTTCCATCCCATATTTCAGGATTAGCACCCATCAGACTTAAGCTATGTATATGTGAACCTGAGCTCTTGAACTATGTTAACGTATTGCAATTTTCTCATTGCATTGAACTTTGTGCTTAAAGGATAAATTCAGGATTTTACAAGTGAATGTTTAAATGGTTCCTTACCCTGAAACTTCAGCGAACGTTTGACACCACTAGCTAAAAACCAATGGGAGTAGTGGGCGACAACTGTGTAATAAAACTGAAATCACCTCAATTGGCTGGATGTCATTTTAACTAATCTATGTGACTGCTAATTATCACTTGTGTGGCAGATTCTGGTGAAAAACTCAGACGTAAAATCGGAGGAACCATTTGCGGCCATCATTACAGTACTGAAGACTTGCAAGCAAAAAGCAAGTGATCTGATTTGCAAGTAAGTCTATTTGATATAATTGATTTAATGTAAAACTCTATTCATATTATAGGTCTACATTATTCGCTGTGGCTGATAATCTGTATACAGAATTTGATGTTTAATAACGGCAGCGATTCTTTTTCTCAGGTTTGGTTTCCAGTGCCGTGTGTGTATGGGGGAACCACAGGACCCCGTGGACCTGCCTTGTCACCACATGTTCTGTCTGACCTGCGTCAGAGGATGTCTCAACACAGGCCAAATGTACTGCCCCATGTGCAAACACGAACTCCCAGATGACTTCGAGGTCAAAGTGTCCGAGGACATAAGGTGGGTGTGTTTTTACCCTTTTTAATCTGGATAGCCAATGATAAAGGACGTGTCTTCCCCTGTAACCGTCTAATCTGTCTACTATGGTTTTGCAGAGCTTGCATCACCCTAAACGCCCAGTTCAGGCAGAGTTGCAATGCGTTTTTCATAGACCTGGTCACTACTGTGTGCTTCAAGGACAACATCCCCCCATCAAAGGGTGTCATTCTGCACCTGTTGTCCTTCCTCATGGTTGAGACAGAACCGATCCCACTCATCAGAGGTACCCTCAACACAAACACACTAGTCAAAAATATAGAGTTTAGATTCCGTTTGTTCCTGTATTCTTTTTGACATTTTAAGCATTTAACAGACCGGAGGGAAGATTGTGGCTCAGTAAGTGTTTGTATCTGTGTTCTAATTGTATTATATTTCTACCAGCACAAAGTCAGATACACACCAAACATTTCTCACCATTTGATGAGTCTCTGGACAAGAATCCTGTGGTGCGATCAGTGATACTCAAGCTCTTGCTCAAGTACACGTGAGTGAACCAGAAAATAAAAGTGTTGTTTATACACTATATATATACAAAAGTATGTGGACACCCCTTCAAATGAGTGGATTCGGCTATTTCAGCCACACCTAACAGGTGTATCAAATCGAGCACACAGCCATGCGATCTCCATAGACAAACATTGGCAGTAGAATGGCCTTACTGAAGAGCTCAGTGACTTTCAACGTGGCACCGTCATAGGATGCCACCTTTCCAACAAGTCAGTTCGTAAAATGTTTGACCTTGCTAGAGCTGCCCCGGTCAACTGTAAGGGCTGTTATTGTGAAGTGGAAACATCTAGGAGCAACAATGGCTCAGCTGCGAAGTGGTAGGCCACAAAAGCTCACAGAACAGGATCGTCGAGTGTTGAAGCGCGTACCGCGTATAAATCGTCTGTCCTTGTTTGCAACACTCCACTACCGAGTTCCAAACTGCCTCTGGAAGCAACGTCAGCACAAGAACTGTTCGTCGGGAGCTTCGTGAAATGGGTTTCCATGGCCGAGCAGCCGCACACAAGCCTAAGATCACCATGCGCAATGCCAAGCGTCGGGCTGGAGTGGTGTAAAGCTTGCCGCCATTGGACTCTGGAGCAGTGGAAACATGTTCTCTGGAGTGATGAATCACGCTTCACCATCTGTCAGTCTGACGGACGAATCTGAGTGCCAACTGTAAAGTTTGTTGGAAGAAGAAGAATGGTCTGGGGCTGTTTTTCATGGTTCGGGCTCGGCCCCTTAGTTCAAGTGAAGGGAAATCATAACGCTACAGCATACAATGACATTCTAGACGATGCTGTGCTTCCAACTTTGTGGCAACAATTTAGGGAAGGCCCTTTCCTGTTTCAGCATGACAATGCCCCCGAAACCAGAAATGGTTTGTCAAGATCGGTGTGGAAGAACTTGATTGGCCTACACAGAGCCCTGACCTCAACCCCATCGAACACCTTTGGGATGAATTGGAACGCTGACTGTGAGCCAGGCCTAATCGGCCAACATCAGTACCCAATCTCACTAATGCTCTTGTGGCTGAATGGAAGCAAGTCCCCACAGCAATGTTCCAACATCTAGTGGAAAGCCTTCTCAGAAGAGTGGATGCTATTATAGCAGCAAAGAGGGAACCAACTCCATATTAATGCCCATGATTTTGGAATGAGATCAGGTGTCCACATACTTTTCGTCATGAAGTGTATCACTGCAATGCTGCTGTAACCAGCAACGCAATTCAGTTGGTTTCAGATGTTATCAAACATTTGACTGAAAATGTACTATTTTTATTCTATTATTATTATTTTTTTTTTTTAGCTTTGATGAAGTCAAAGAATATCTGCAGCAGTATTTGACATTGATAGAAGAGAACAACATTCTAGAGGCTGAGGATAAAAATGAACTTTATGCGCTCTACATCAACTGCCTTGAGGTAGGATCTGACAGGATTTCACCCTAAATCAATGGTGCTATATCACTATTCTATTTGTAAAATAGGTCTTCTAACCTCAACGGGACTTTCTGGATAAATAAAAGTTAAATAAATAGAATAGATGTTTATAACTGTTTTTCTGCAGGACTCCATGTTCGACAGAAAGCCACACGAATGCCAGAAGCCTGCAGATCAGCAGGCCTACCTGCAGAAAGAGACGGAGTTCTTGCATCACTTCCTGGACTCTGTCACTGCGTCGGCTGAGACTGTCACAATAGAGTACCTGCAACAGATCGCGAGGGTCCGTCTATGCCTGGACATGGCTGCACACCTGCTCCATAGCACACAGTCTGGTAAAAACACTCAATCAATATGGCGGCACAAATTCTGATCCAAAAATGGTGCTTGTTGGTGTAAAATGAATTATAATCGGGTTTTTTTCGAAGGAATGTTTTATAAGGAATACTTGCAATCACTTTGACTGACTGATCCAAGATCTGTCCTCGGTTCCTCACGTTGTGTGCAGGGGAATGTGAAAATCCTCAGGATGCGGTGGAGGAGTTCCTGTGTGCTGTTAGGAGCCTGTGTAAGGAGAGTAAGAACGACTGGTACCGGGTTTACCTGATCCGCAACATCAGCAGCCAGCAGGGTGTAGAGTATGTCCAGAGGATGCTGAAGGATACAGAGAAGTACAGGTGGCTTTTTCCTGAAGAGGTGCAGCAGCAGGTACATCACAGGGTTTCAGGAAACGTTTCATACAACCCCATTTTTGAACTGTTAAAAATACCCATTGGTCCTGTTTTCTGTCCTCTACTGTTTACTAACATGTTTCTAAAGAGGACCTGAGCAGGTTAGATACAATGATGTGTATTTCCTAGCTAGTACTGTGAAGGACGATGTTATTGATATCAGGGTCTTCCGTCGTTTTGTATGCAGAATGAAGATGTTGGCCAG
This sequence comes from Brachymystax lenok tsinlingensis, assembly GCA_030435695.1. Taxonomy (NCBI): domain Eukaryota; kingdom Metazoa; phylum Chordata; class Actinopteri; order Salmoniformes; family Salmonidae; genus Brachymystax; species Brachymystax lenok. The sequence continues at coordinate 35,396,457 of CM059801.1, read as the reverse complement.
ATGGACCAGTATCTCGTCTATGGAGATGACTACCAGGATATCCGCGAGGCTGTTGCCAAAGCAGTACTAGAGGACAGTGTGCAGGAGATTGAGGATACTTGTCAGGTATTAGTTTAACTCCACTAAACTCAATACCACTGTATGTAATGTGTGTATTAGTTTTATTAAAAATATTTCTAACACTCAAGAGTTTATGGATGCTTGGTGAATTTGTCCTCAGCTTTGTGTGTTGTTTTGTTGTAGAGATGTACTGCACCTCCAAGGAGGCGGACCTTGTATGTCCTGCTGGCTATTTTCAGAGAAGTCACCAGTCTGTACCGAGCAGCCAACACAGGCCTCCACCCCTCCCCTAAGGTAGGAACACAGGCCTCCACCCCGCCCCTAAGGTGGGAACACAGGCCTCCACCCCTCCCCTAAGGTAGGAACACAGGCCTCTACCCCGCCCCTAAGGTAGGAACACAGGCCTCTACCCCGCCCCTAAGGTGGGAACACAGGCCTCTACCCCGCCCCTAAGGTAGGAACACAGGCCTCTACCCCGCCCCTAAGGTAGGAACACAGGCCTCTACCCCGCCCCTAAGGTAGGAACACAGGCCTCTACCCCGCCCCTAAGGTAGGAACACAGGCCTCTACCCCGCCCCTAAGGTAGGAACACAGGCCTTTACCCCGCCCCTAAGGTAGGAACACAGGCCTCTACCCCGCCCCTAAGGTATACACATTAGATTACCTCCTCCAACTCCATCAGAGGGAAAACTGTTAGCCCACAACTAACGATAGTTGGCAAACTATTACGATTTTGATGTTATAATAGTTATACTTTGAATTATATTGACTTTTGTAGACTTCAGAAAATCCCAATTACACTTATCCAAAATGCCTGACTTTGTTTTACTCCTCCAGCAATGCCAAGCACTTGAGGACTTCATTGAGGGCTCAAGGTACCTAAATCGCAAGGAAGTGAGGGACTTTGCCAAAGAATTGGTTCACAACAGGATGGGAGGACTGAGTGTCCTGGCAGACCGGTCCAGTGTGGAGCACACCCTTATAGAGCTGGCTGTTCACATGGCCGCTGTGCTGCTCACTGGGACAGAAGGGCTGCTCACACCTCTACAGCAGCTTGGCCTGTCTCCCAACAATATGCTGGTATGATTCTCATCTGTACCTGTCAGTGTCTTACATTGACTTGTTTCTCCTTGTTGAATGTGAGAGTTGTCTTTATCTGCTTATGTCTACCCCAACAGAGTGCCTTTCTACCCACAATGCCTGAGGACATGCTGGCTGTCGCTCAAAGGCTTATAACACAGAATAAAGTGGATTATGGACTCTCCTGGTACTGTAAGTACAGAAATGTTGAATCCTAACCTGAGAAGCGCTTGTACTGTAACTTGAATTTTGAGTAAGTCATCGGTGTTACACCTCTGTGAAATTGTATTTGTTAACATCGTGCTATAGGAAGCATGTAGACAGTAACTGTGTTATGGATATCTACTGTTGGAAATTGATTGTTATTTTCAGATTCAGCTAATACAATTTTGGGTCAAAAACAATGGCATTTCTGTATAAGCTCAGTTTTGACTCAAATCTCAACAGCTTGTCCGAATGGTCACCCCTGTGTTGTGGATAAGGTAAGCAAAGTTCTTCATGTAAAATTGTGTTAATATTCAACCATGAGGGCCTCCCGAGTGGCTCAGTGGTCTAAGGCACTGCATCGCAGTTGCTAGCTGTGCCACTAGAGATTCTGGGTTTGAGTAAAAGTAAAAAATGTATAAAAATATTCAACCATGTTCATTAGCAAACAACCAAGTGATTTACCCACTCTATTGCAGTGTGGTCGACCCACCCATAAGGCAAAATGTCTGGAGTGTAAGGAGGAGATTGGAGGGGAGAACCATGTTCCCTTGACTGGTTTCCAGAAGATGGAGCTACAGCAGTAAGTCAGCGCTCTAAGGGCCCAACATTGATATTACTGCCAAAGCATCAGAGTAGGAGTGCTGATCTAAGATCAGTTCGGCCTTTAAAATTATACTAAAGTATATGGACAGGAGGGACCTGATCCTAGATCAGCACTCACACACTCTTAGAAAAGGGTTCTTCATCTAGCCCCATAGGATAACTCTTTGAAGAACCCTTTTTGGTTCCAGGTAGAACCCTTTGGGTTCCATGTAAAACTCTTTCCACAGAGGGTTCTACATGGAACCTCAAAGGGTCCAACCTGGAACCAAAAAGGGTTCCTATGAAGACAAGAACCCTTTTGGAACCCTTTTTTTCTAAGAGTGTTTTCTGATACGTTTGATACATGGCTCCAGATCTCATGTCATGACCAATAACTGAACGTGTCCTCTTAGGGGAGATCTCACAAGGACCGGCCACATCCTGGGAGACCCTCAGAGGAGGGACAACCCAGACACCCTGGACACCAAAAACATGTCCCTCACCCCCTTTATCCTGGTCAGACTGCTCACCCACCTGGCCATGCTGAGAGGGGCCTCAGAGCAGCCACAGGTAGGCCTTCTTGTCTGCCAACTCTTTCTAGCTTTATGGGTCCAGTGTGTGAAAGAACAGTGCCTTAATTAAGTAGGGTGTCCAGTGCGTGAAAATGCGTTTTGGTCATGAAATTCCACTTCCTTGTATTATTAAAATACATTTTACCTATAGAAATATGGTAATTCATGTTCTTAATTGTTCAGTGGGTTATTTCTCTTACATATCATCAACATTAAAGTCGGATTTTATAACATAACAAATCCGATTATAAGCATCGAGCTCTGTTGACATAGCAGTGCAGGTTTCTAGTAATAACTTTTGATGAACATTTTCTTTGTGGTATTCGCCTTCAAAGTTCTTTTTGCGGGTTGCTAAAAGCTAAATTTGCTTGACGAGATGAATTAAATGTAAAAGGGTTTGAAAATAAAAAGCATGGTATACACTCAGTGCTCCGTTGACATTTCAGAGATACGCTTGTTTTTGAGATAAATATTTGAAAAAGAACAGGAATTTCAAATTAATATGAAAAGTATATACAAAAAAAAATGAAAATAATACATAATGTCTCAAAATCGATATCTATCTTACCTCTATACTTTATACTTCTTGTCCTGTGGGTTCGAGAAGAAAGATAACGAGTTCAACAGGAAAGTGAGCCTATCGGGTAGCCTTAATTCTTACACAGAATCCAGCCTAGCTGACGCAATGCAATTTTCTAAATTTTGTACCACTTTCTTTCTCTCTGGCCCCCATTTGATTTAGTCCCCCCTAATTCTGGCCATCCAACAAGGGTAAAAACTCCATTAACTTCTTAACAGATTATGATAGAGACATGAGGTTTGGACCATTGATTTTCCTAATTGATTATCTATACCAGATGATGAAGGGGAGGACCATCCTCAGTGAATTCCATAAATAAAAATAGTGAAACATTAAAAAAGTTATCCTTATAAAAATATTTAGTATAGTTTTATCTATTGCCAAATAGTTGATTAAAACACACTATTTTACAATGAAGGTCTACAGTAGCCTCAACAGTACTCTGTAGGGTAGCACCATGGTGTAGCCGGAGGACAGCTATTTTCTGTCCTCTTCTGGGTACTTCAATACAAAAACTAGGAGGCTCATGGTTCTCACCCCCTTCCATAGACTTACACGGTAATTATGGCAACTTCTGGAGAATGTCCTCCAACCTATCAGAACTCTTGCGGTATGAACTGTCCACCCAATCAAAGGATCAGAGAATGAATCTAGTACTGAAAGTATAAGCTACAGCTAGCTAGCACTGCAGTGCATAAAATGTGGTGAGTAGTTGACTCAAAGAGAGAAAGACAATAGCTGAACAGTTTTGAACAAAATAATTTCTTCAAAAATGAAGGGGATAGAGATTTCATTGTATTTTTTTCTTCCAATTACTTAGCTAGCAATTACTTAGCTAGTTTAGCCTACTCAAACACCCAGTTCAAACAGAGAGGGCTATGGCTATCCTACACGGGAACCTTTCCAAGTCAAGGTAAGCTTTTGGTTTTATAAATGTATTGCCACCAGGGCCTGCCGGTGTGACTGCTAAACTGCTTGCTGACTGTACTGCATGATTGTAGCGGGTTTAGTAACGCGTTAGTTCTGTTAGCTTTGTTGACTATGACGTTAGCTAATATGGTGACAACAACGTAGACTGTGTTTAGCAGTTAGGATATGAAGGTTTGGCTTGAAAGGTCACAGACAGCTGATGTGTTGTGCACTGAAGTCTACAAGCGAAGGGAAAAGGTGAGAGGAGGAGAAGGAATTATGGAATTATGCTGTTTGTATGTGGCTGCTATGAAAGTGAACTGTGTTTGCGTGTGATCAAGGGTGTATTCATTCCACCGATTCTGTTGAAAAACATTTCTTAAACGGAAGCATAAGGAATGAAATGGGATAAACATACCTACATTTGTCCAATAGAAACTCTCGTTTGCAACTGTTGGACTAATGATTACAGCCTAGATCAGCTAGATGCAGGCAAGAGTGTGCAAGGTGGTATTGAATGTGTACCTGACTGTCACCTTCATTACTTAAATTGTTTCTCTTGACCTTTGCACCTACATTGTAAACTTTCATTCATAGGCTAGGTTGTAGCAACCTCATGATTGGTATAAGGAAAATCGAGTATCATGTAGTAACCTAAACCAATCAATGTTACATTTAGCTGAGTGAATGGAATATGAATGACAGTCATCCAATATGCTGTAATAGAAATAAGGCCATGCTCATAAAAAATAAAAATAATCGTCGTCCTCATCTTGAACAGCACCGATCCACACAATTAACATATTATTTTACCCATTGGTCAAAATATGCGTTGGACAACCTACCTTAAGTAAATTAAAATTGTGTACCATTGTTTACTCAATTATATAGCTCACAATAAGACCTGTATAAATGTAGCATCAGTCATCTTGTTAAAGGTTTGGTTTACTAATTACAAATGTTCTGTTGTAATGAAATCCAAAGAAGTTTATAGAAGGCAGTATTTCTCAATAATATTCTCTAAAAGTCAGTATGAAGGTTTGCGCTCAGGCTAGAATGAAAGGTGTCTGGTACGTAGGAGAGAAAATATCTAGAGTTCAAAAGGTAGTCGCACTTTAAAACCACGAAAAGGAATAAACCCAATGAGGCCGAGATGCAAGACAATATACTTAATTAGTATTAGTAAGGACATTTATGCCACTTTTCGACCTCATTCGTTATCTCCAGCACCTAACCAATGTCTACAATATGTGAAAATAGCACATTTCTATGATCTGTGGTTCAAAAGAGGAGGAGGTCCTAAAAGAATGCTTCTCTGTAACATCACAGGGTAGGAATTAAAGTATAAAACTGTGATTTTCAAACCTGCAACAAGTTTCTATCCAGAGGCAGGGTGTTTTCTTGCTCCCCACGTCACAGCCAATCTCATAGTGTTTGAAAATGTTTTAACTTTTGATGATGTCATCGGGTAGAACTATATAACTAAAGGCCGAAACGTATGCTCATTTTTTCACCCTCTTGTAATTCTTTAGAGCGTGGATTAAAATAAATTGATTATTTTTGCATTTCGGCATTCCTTGGGTTATTCCTGCAATAATCTCCCCATTTTCTTTCTAGTCCATCCAGCAGATCATCCAGCCTCCAGTCCAGGACGCCTGCGAATTTCTGATTTGTCACCTGCTGAAAGACATGGATCAGCTGACCAAAGCCCTGGGGAAGGGAACTGATGACACGGTCACCACTGTCCACCTGATAGTCAGATCCATTCTGGAACCACCACCGACCAATCAATGTAAGGACGTTAATTTCAAAGGGAATTGTTTGAGTTTGGCAGGTATTTACACTCAAGCCATAAAAAGGGGGGAAAAAACAAGAAGGCCGAGATGTAAAATATACCTTATTTAATTCCATGCTGGAAAGAATACACAAAGTGCCATTGCTCTATTTTTATATTTTAGTATATATTTTGTTCCTTGTAATGGCTTAAGTGTGAGTACCTGCTGAACTGAATTATGAAAGCTAAAAACGCTTGGATCCTGTATAACACACCAGTAGCCCCATCATTGACTAGTTGTCTTTGTTTCTAGGGCCGGCTGGCTATGATCCCCAACTCTCAACTAAAGAGGCCAGAAATACCTGGGAGACAACCGTTGCTACCGACATCATCACTCCTCAGTTGAAGGTGAATCCTTTTGGATAATATTTTCAGTTGGCTAGTACAGCGGGATTAAAGATACTCTATTCCAGCTTTGACAAGAACAATGACAACGATTTGTGTGTGTCATCACAGAACCTTGACCAGCAGCTGAGGGAGGTAAACGCCACTATCAGAGACGACTCACGTGTCTCCTCTAACTTCGTCATGAGGGTGACATTTGGGGACGAGTGTCCGTTGTCCTCCCTGCCTCGGGGCTCCCAGGTCCACTGTTCAGGGGTGTGGAGCTGCAGAGAGAGAGTGTCCCTACTCAGCCTCACCCACATCGTAGAACAGAATGACGGAAAGGAAAAGCTGCCATTACTCTGGAGGTTCCTACAGAAGGTAAACAGTCGTGAAGTGTCTTTGGGTTTTTCGAAAACGCTCTATAAGTATGTATACTGTAACTATGTATTATTATTATGAAATATGTGCTCTTTCTTGCTATTGTATGTGGTAAAATGTCAACAGCATATTTGAATGGTTTCTTTGTGATTCTGGGACATTTTTTAAAGCACATGATTGGCTGCTTTATTCATTTGGTGATTTAACAGGAGGCGGAGTTCCGGCTGGTCAAGTTCCTTCCAGATATCCTGGCCCTACAGAAGAGTCTGGTGAAAAAGTTCCAGAACTCAGCAGACCTGATGGATGACTCCATCAGAGAGTTCATCCAAAGACAGTCAGGTAACTAACTGCATCTTAACAATCCATCCTTGGTACTATGCAACATAGTTACCAGCCACGTTATTGACAATTTGCCCAATTTCATATAGATTTCTCAATAAATGTTTCTCTTCTAACAGTACCAATGAGAGTGTGGTACGAGAAGCGAGTCCAGATATTCCTGAACACATGGAACCTGCTCAGAGTATCTGTAGCCACCAGTGAGTTACCCTGTCCTCTATAAAACATGGCAGGTTGTCCTTACGACCAGAATGAATAGTCAAAAACAAGAATCTGTTTGGTGTGTGGTTTGACAGCTCCTGTCTGTGAATCATGAACGTTGTCATTGTGTGTGTGTGTGTGCGCAGATGAGATAAAGATCCCAGAGGACTTCTGGAGGGAGGATTTGGACCTGGACAGTAACCTCCAGTACCTCCTGCCGGCGGCGCCAGGGTCCAGGCTTGTGTTCCACGGCTCTGCTAAGCCACCTGGTGGCCCTTCACAATGAGCTGCTGCGCTCTGTGGACCGCCACACTGGGGAGGACACCAGGTACACTAATGAAGAATGAGAGAGAGTTCCACCGAAAGCTTACTTAAAGAGCCATTTTTAAATGGCCATGTACTGTTATAATCTCCCCCCTGGCACAGCCAGAAGAGGACTGGCCACCCCTCAGAGCCTGGTTCCTCTCTAGGTTTCTTCCTAGGTTCCTGCCTTTCTAGGGAGTTTTTCCCTAGCCACTGTGCTTCTACATCTGCATTGCTTGCTGTTTGGGGTTTTAGGCTGGGTTTCTGTATAAAGACTTTGTGACATCTGCTGATTTTAAAAAGGGCTTTATAAATACATTTGATTTCAATTCGATTTTTACTCAAAATGATATGTTAGGATTTTGTTCATTTGTTCAAATGACCATTTGCATCCTCACCACAGTTTTTGCTCTGTACTAAAAAGTGCTCAATATTGAAAAATGGGGGATTGTATTAACAGTGGACTAATGATCAAAATATGGGAAGCAATTAATAAAGCACTGCACAGTATAAAATAAATAGGTTAAAGCCCATTGACTGAATAGGTGGTCACTTTCTGCTTCAACAGCTACAAGGTGAGCCTGTCAGAGCTGACAGAGCTGCATGTGATCCGCTATGAGCTGGAGAAGGACCTGCTGCCCCTGGTGCTGTCTAACTGCCAGTACAGCCTGGAGCGTGGCAAAGAGACCCTGTCTGAGTACGACCTGCCCAAGATCCAGCAGCAGGTTCTTACCCGCTTCCTGCAGGGCAAGCCTCTCATCACACTGACTGTGAGTCCAGGGCCTGGTTCCATTTCAGTCCCTAGTCACTTTTCCATAGTTCCTACCCCTTCAGTGTTCACAGATCTGAGTGGAATATTGGACTATAGTTGAAGGTAATATGGCACTCACTGACTGAACCAATGTGTTGACTTTCAGGGAATCCCCACTCTGGTCACCAGACACGAGAGAGATTATGACATCATTTTCAAAATGGTGAAAGGAAATGTGTCTCAGGCAAGTCGTTCTTCATCATCAAACTTGTTTTTGTTTATACTCTAATATGGCATGTGATTATTCACTTCACTTTACAAAAAATATTAAAATGTTGTTTCTTCTAGGAGCGTCTGCCGTCCCTGACCCTCACAGCCCTGTCCAGGGATCTGCAGTCGTACAGTGAGGTGTGTGAAGCCCTGAAGGCTGTGGAGCTGGCTCTGGGCTTCCTGTCCATGACTGGGGGAGATTCCCAGATGGCCCTGGTCTGCTACCTTGAGGACATGCTGAAGATGGGCGAGCAGACGGACCCTCACATCTTAAAGGTGACACAGCCCCGGCCCCACCATTTATAATATTCATGAAACACATGACTTGGTTGGTCAATATCAATTTAAACTGAGACTCGGCAACATGGATGTTGTCACGAACAACACTGCAGACATTCAGATGAACGTGATGCAATACTTCTCTCTCACACAGTCACACAGAGAGTATCTGTGCATGTGCACGCTGTGCGATTCACGCTGCTACAACGTGAACCAAAACAGCAGAGAGGTTTTATCACTTAGTAGTTTAGAAATCAACCAGATATCGCTCTTTTATTTTGGCCATCGATAATTCTACCTGAAATGCAAGTGGTGAATTGTTTTCAATGTTCCAGTCACGGGGTCATCGTGGCCAGTGCATAACGTACCGTGTGTTCTATGCGGTCCCACTTTTGTAGGCTCTGGGCAGGTGCAGTCTGAAGCACTGTGTGGCTCTGTGGCAGCTCCTGTCTTCCCTCAAATCAGAGAACATGCTGAAGAGTCTGAAGAGGGTAAGACACGTTCAGACCAACCAACGAGATACAGAACATGACACAATCATCCACAGAACAATGTGACTGTGTCATTGTGTGAGCTCTTCTGAGAGCGGGTTCAATGTTTTAAACCCAACCGTTTTAAACCCATACATTGTAAAATGTTAAGTTACTATTTGCACAGCTGAGAGACTTTCCCCCTTCTCTCCTCTTCAAGGACCCTTTCTCTGGGGTGTCTGCAGAGTACCAGCAGCCCCTGAAGGAGGAACAGAAGAGGATGCTCCAGGGCTTCATCTCCAAGGGTCACGTTGACACCTGGCTGCTGGAGATGCACGAGTTCCTCCTGCTGAACCTGGGAAAACCACATGTCTCAGACACCTACGGACCACACTGGAGGTGAGGTTAAATGGCAGCTATGGAGGAACTCTGGGTCGACTCATAGGTTCCAAACCATGCAACGATATTCACTCCTTGTAACTTTTTAAAGGGAGAGTTCACTTTTCTAGTTTGGCTTGTTTTCCACTTGGGGTGTGTTTTTTGTTGTTTTTTTAGCACTGTCCAAGAATGTGGCTAACATTTTTTGGAGTATGTAGCAATCATAGAAATAAGAATGAACAGAACGGGCTTGGAAGCTTTAACCCCGGCAATTGATTGGTAAACTCATGGGTACACTTGCACTGGCTGCCTGGTATTGTGACGCAATCATTTTGGTATTTTGGAATGTTCTATCAAAAGATGCTGGATTGCCATGGTAATGTAGAATGTTCATTCAAATGATGCTACCTGATGTGATTCATGCAATGGAATGTATTTTTTGTAATTTAAGCAATAAGGCCCAAGTGGCAGTGCTGTATCATGAATACAGTCACGGGTAAATGGTGGCGTTCGACCCGACGCGATAGCTCTTATAAAAACTGTTACCAACATATTAAAATAACAATGAATTACATATATTTTATTTTGATAAAGTCATGTCATACAATTTCATTCTTTCACCAGAAGATATAGTCCGGACCAAAGTCTGGTTGTTAGTTATTTTAGTCATGTTGCTACAGACGCGACCCAGTCGTTAATTATTTTTGCGTAGTTGCTATATACTGGTTGTCCGTTCTAAACAAAATGGTTGCTATGCAGGCTGGATAACGTTCTTGTCACTTACTAGCTAGCTATGTATGGTACTACAGAGATCAAAAGTGAAACATTGTTTCCCGAGGTTGGACAGGCAGACAGCGAGGCTTCTATTAATCTTTAAGAGTCTATTGACGCACCGCTGCATCAATCTAAGTAACATAATAAAATAAATCCCCAACAAAATCCATCAGTTTACGCTAGAGAGATATTCTGCATGGGCTGTGTCTCAATCCACCACATCCACCAATGTCGCCCTTCCGCATCTGAAGATGGTCGAGACACAGCTTGTGTTTGTCAGACCATGAGACATCCCGAAAATCAGTTCTCTCACAAAAACTTATGTGGTTATGACCACCCAATGAAAAAGGGAGATTCTCACGAACACGATGGTGTTCTCCGTTTAGCTATACGACCCCCATTAAGTGTCACAGGACTCGTCTCAAGGTAACCCATACAAACAAATGGAAGTATGGAAGTAGTTTTGTGCCAACAAAGATAAGGAGTTAAATATGTGTCTAAAAATGTTTTAGAATTCCTGAGCTTTCTTATATATCCTAGAAAAAGGACAGACACTTCAAAACCTTGTTCCTTTTTGGGCTGTCTTTTTTGACATTTCTGAATGTGTTATTCAATGCATTCCTATGGAGTAAAGGCCAAATTGATTTAAAGAAATGTACTTAGATTTTTTTTATACCTAAAGGGGTCCCAAAACTCTGAATCAAACCGCTAAATGATCCACGGTATGACCGCCCCAACTGCTCAGACTTCTAGAGGTTAATTCCCGTTGTACCAAACTAAATGCTAGGCAGGGAGTTGAGATAAATACAGGAGATGATTGGGACAGCAACATGAACAAGATGTTTTGATGGAGGCGCAGTGATCATTTTCAGATGAAACTGTTAGCAGGCATAGGTGTGTCTGTGACGGCCAATACAGCACGGCTTGAAGCTGCTCGTCCACTCAGCATCCAGGATCCAAACGACCAGTTTTTGTCAGTTGAGTTGACTCAACAAATCACAGAACAGATTGAAGGGTACACTTACGGCTTTTACATCCTGGCATGGGTCCACTCAAAACGGCTGCCAGTCCACCCATTATGCCATCATTGATGCCCTTTCTGTTCATTCTTATTTCTCATTTCTATGGTAGCAATAGCTTGCTTCTGTTAGCACAAAGACACCAGCTAAATAACTTGTTTTATTTTGAAGGAAGCTACAACACCCTGGGAAAGTTGAAAATAAGCTAAAACTTCCAAAAATGAACTATCACTCATTTTTTTAAAAAGGGGAAATGTATCGTTATTTTGTGCATGTATGCATTAGTCTAATTAATGGGCCTAAGCCCTAAACAATATAGTCGGAGGTGTGAAATCACAAGACTTTTCCTCTCTCATTCTACCTTGTTAGTGTCAAAGAGACGTTGTCTGGATACATGGACCTCAAAGAAGTAGAAGTCCTGCCTGACGTGGAGGCCTCCTTCCCGGACGAGATACTCCTCTCACAGATTGTAGAGACCTGGAAATTTACTGTGACTTCCCAACAGGAATGGATGATGTAATTGATCAACTGTCCATTTTGAATGTAAATGGCTACTATAAACAGTAGATAAATCAGGGAAATGTTAGAATAGATCACAGGAGTAGCTTCTCATCACTCGTTTTGTTATTAGCCTTAAGTGATGGCACAGTACAGTATGTCCCCCACTGACACTCCAGATGTAGACAGAGCATATTAAAATGGTAAATATGAAGAATCATGCCTTTCTCCATGCAAAAAACTGCTTTGAATGTGATTTTCCCTGACTGTAATAGTTTTTACTGAATCTTTTTTATGTTTGTTTTTATAGTTTACTTTGAGATTCTATTCAAACTTTTCAATATATTTTTTTATGCAGTTTAAAAATTGTTTATTATACTTTTATGTTATGCTCTCTTTTTTACCTTGTTTTTTAAAATAGGTTTGCAATCTTCAGACTGTTGTTATTTGGCGTTTCTTCCATCTTGAAATCTATCCTGACACCACTGACTTTAGATCAGTGGGCGCTATGGGTCCACTTTGTCTAATTTGCAGCCTTGTTTAGTGAAATGCATGACATTAGAATTGCATCTGGTTGAGAATTCAGTATAGCCCTCATCTCCAAAAAAAGATCACTTTAGTTTTTTTGTTCTGATTTGAATGAGTAGATTCTTTGTCTTAAATAATTTGTCCAATCATGACATCTTGAAATAAAGGGACTGGAGCCATAATCGCACCTTGAGATGCTATTAGATCATGGCTGTCCTTCACTGTTTTCCAACCACAAATGATGTGCAGTATCCTGCTAATATCAGGGAGAAAGCAATTCTAAAACTTGGTTATAATGTAAAATCAAGTTAAAATTAAATGAAAATCCTATAAAAAATGTTGAGTGCAAATGATTATCACTTGCTTTTCATCAAATTTATGTTTGGGTCAAAATTAAGTTAATCTTAACTGAATGAACATTTACCCTTTTAATGGAGTCAGTGCAGTTTAGATCATAAAAACATATCATGGACACATTCATCCAAAAACACAATCAAGATTGCTTTCACTTTTTTAGGGCCTAATGAATTTATTTCAATTAATTGATTTCCTTATATGAACTGTAACTCGATAAAATCTTTGAAATTGTTGCATGTTGTGATTAAATAAACCAAACAAAAATATAATTATGGATTTCACATGACTGGGAATACAGATATGCATCTGTTGGTCACATATCTTTAAAAAAGGTAGGGGCGTGGATCAGACAACCAGTCGGTATCAGATGTGACCACCATGTCTCATGCAGCGCGACACATAACCCACTAAAGTCGGTTACAACGTCAAACTGCAGTCATGTCAAAACCCTGGTGAGGACGACGTGCACGCAGATGAAACCTGTTGCTGTCGGCGTGGCTGGTCTCAGACGATCCCACAGGTGAAGCAGCCGGATGAGGAGGTCCTGGGCTGGCGTGGTTAAACGTGGTCTGCGGTTGTGCAGCCGATTAGACATAACGCCAAATAATCGAAAACAACGTTGGTGGCTTATGGTAGAGAAACGAACATTAAATTATCTGGCAACAACTCTGGTTGACATTCCTGCAGACAGCATGCCAATTGCACACTGCCTCAAAACTTGAGTAATCTGTGGCATTGTGTTAGGTAACAAAACTGCACATTTTAGTGGCCTTTTGTCCCCAGCACAAGGTGCACCTCTGTAATGATCATGCTGTTTAATCAGCTTCTTGATATAATACACCTCACATTTGTTCTCAAAATTTTAGAGAAATAAGATGTGCGTATAGAACATTTCAGGGATCTTTTATTTCAGCTCATGAAACATGGGACCAACACTGTACATGTTGCATTTATATTTTTGTTCAGTATATAATTGTCATGTTCACACTGCATCAAACATTGTTTAGTTTTTTTACAATAGAGCGAAATACAAAATCTACACATTACATAACCCTACAGTGAGAGTTTGAGCGACAATAACAAGGCTGTCTTGGATGATTATTGATAATATTCCAGATATGTCCAACGGCACACACCAAATAACGACTATGTGGCATTGCACTGTGGTGGCATAAATATGGATAGCTTTTGGTGTTCATGAACATTGCTGGAGAAGTGTTCACCAATATTTGTATTACTTTTAAAGCTCTGAGCTTTTTTGCATTTGATGATTACAAGCAGCACTGAGGTACGTATGATGTGATGCAGACCTGCCAACCTTCATTTTAAGGAGTACCACTTCAGCGCAGCAGTAGCACCCCCGGCGGCCTAGTAGACCCCACAAGAGCGCACATGCGACACCCGTGATTGTTTTACAGAAGACTGCCTCAGTAGGAATGTTATGCTACAGACTTATGGGTACTTCAGTAGCTAACTAGAAATATGTTTCAAATGTACAATCATGCTCTCCCTAGGATGTTCAGACAATGTGGTGCTGCTGTAGGCCTAAGGTTGGGTAGAGAGGAGGTCCGGGAGAGGGCAGTCAACTTCCCCCTCAAGAGGTTGGCTACTAACGGCCACTTCCCGAAACCTAGAGACTTAAATTATATCAAACAATGTAGCCAACACAGTTTGATCCTAAATGAAATGGAGCTGGTCTCAACGACGCTTACATTTTTCTAGGTAAAAATTTAGAAGTCTGAATATTCTAATTAAATAGGTGGTCTTTATGTGGATAGTCTTGTGAAAATATAAACTGGCTTAAAATTTTGTTTGGGGAGAAAATTATGAATAATTAAATTACTGAATGCAAGGTAGTTTAGCTTACTGCAGGCTATTTGAAATAAGAAACAACTGAACTAGGCTTATCTGAATTTGTTTGACCCGTCCATCCCTGACCTACTCCATCAGGTTACATATTTAGGATTTACAATGCCTTAAGAAAGTATTGACACCCCTTGATTTTTTCCACATTTTGTTACAGCCTATATTTAAAATTGATTAAATTGAGTATCACTGGCCTACACACACACATAATGTCAAAGTGGAATTATGTTAGACATTTTTACAAATTAATAAAAAATGAAAAGCTGAAATGTCTTGAGGAAATAAGTATTCAACCCTTTTATGGCAAGCCTGAATAGATCCAGGAGTAAAGATGTGCTTAACAAGTAGCATGGACTGACTATGTGCAATAATAGTGTTAACCATGATTTTTTAATGACTACCTCATCTCTACCCCAACACATACAGATGATTGTCAAGCAGTGAATTTCAAACACAGATTCAACAACAAAGATTTTTCCAATGCCTCAAAGATGGAAACCTATTGGTAGATGCGTAATACACTTTTTAAAAACGCAGCCATTGATTATCCCTTTGAGCATGGTGAAGATATTATTTACACTTTACACAACCAGTCACCACAAAGACAGGGGGCTCAGCTCCAACATCAGGGGGCTCAGCTCCAACTTCAGACGGTTGAGTAAAAACCAAATTGTGCCAACCAACTAGAAGCATATGCTTTGCATATTTTAGGGTTGTTTTTCAAACCAGCGTACTTTTACCTCTGATTGCGTGCAGGTTGGCAGGTCTCAGTGATGCATAACTGTTTTGTTAGGTTCCCCCCCCTCCCCCAAGTGTGTACAGTATGCAGTGTGTACAGTATGCGGTATCTTTCTGCAGTGTTGTGTTTATTCAGTGTGTTTACTTCGTCTTTTACCTGTTCTAACCTTGGTTTCAGTTGCATGTTTTTAAAATCACTCACTCATCACCCTGGTCAGTTTTTTTTGTAAGAATACGAATTGGACATATTTCAATTGGTTTGAGTTTGACTCCACTTCACAGAAGTAAAGATTAATGGGGGGGGGTGCAAGCATAATTTCTTTATTTTTTCTACATGTTTGTTCTACATTTCATGTACTACTGAAGTATTTCAGTCATTTTGCTATCTACTCAAAATCTATACAGCAACCTTGGCTTGACATCTCATGAACAATCTCTTTTCCAAACAAGGAAACAACCCCAAGCCACACTTCTGTGAATGTTCTTTACAAAGCCAGACGGATTCTAGATTTTTTTTGGTCATTGAAGTAATCCATAGTTAAATACTGGCTGGGTTGTGAAGTATGTAAAAAGTTAGTTGCCCCTCCCCACCCACTCCTCTAAAGCCCCACTCCTCCAGTGTCCCACACATCATGCCTTATACTCAAGGGGGCCTCAAGGCATGAAGATCAAGGGCAGTGCTCCCATCCAATCCCTGGGAAAGAGCACTATAGTCAGTCTCTTTGGGGCCTGTTCAGGATGGGTGGTTATAGAACATCTAGACAGAAATGTACTTTGTAAAACAGAGGATGTGAGCAGAGTGGAAGGAGTAGCAGCACGTGGGCAATTTGGCTGGAGTGGAGCAGCGCATCTCAGGGCCTTGGTCAGGGCCTTCTCTCTCGCGCTCTCCAATTTTGCTCCGGTACCACTCAGCCACGAGCTCTGGGCAGCATTTAAAAAATGTCTTTCACCACTTATTTTAAATGAGGCCTATTCTTGTGTATTTATTTAGCCTATTCCCACTACTAATGCTCAGAGATGTTGATATGAGTCGACTAAGAAATCGCTCACAGCCTGTGTAATTGATGGCAAGACATCAAATGAGCTTGTGTAGCAGCAGAGACGTTTAGATTTTTTTATAACAGTGCTAAAGTTGTCCATCAACTGTAAAATGTGAGCGCTACAGAGCCACAGTTACAACTTAAGTACCTGATCAAGAAGATGAGAAACACACATTTTAATAGTTATTTTTTTACCACAGCGGCCACATATCATCAGGTAGGTCCTTGTTCAGTAGCGTATGACATGTTGTTGAAATGTTGAAGCTTCTTATGATAGCCTACTTCAAAACAAAAAAAATGGTACATAGTCACAAAAGTAGATGGGGTATTACTTAAATTATCGTTTTAAACTAAACATAAAGGCAGCGAATTTGGAGCGGCAGTTATTTTTTTCTTCCTGTGAGTGCTGAGCAAATTTGTTTTGGTGGAGCGGGAGAAAGGACGAGTGGTGACCTGCTCTGTGAGCGATGAGTGGGATTTCCAGACGCTCAACTCTGCTCAAATATTCTGGTGGTGAAACAGTTATGCTTATTCCCCCATTTAGAATAGGAAATGCATAGCTTTATTTATGACAGGTTAAAAATCACACACAAAAAAATATATATCATCATGACTGCAATTTAAGTCGATCTTAGATTGTCGGGGAAAACTTTTTGGCTCAAGGGCCACATCGGGATTTTGAAATTCAACTGAGGGCTGCACAGATATTTTTTTGTAAAAAAAAATAAAAAAAAATAATTGGATTTGAGGGCCAGAAACAGGTTACATTATAACAAAGAAATTAACTAGGTCTATTATATTTTCTACGTAGTTTCTAGTTTTAGATGTTCAAGTGTGGCCTAGAGTGTCTTCTTTACCCCAAATAATAACCCCACCCCCCAAAAAAATATTTGATCTATTTTGTTTGCTCTAACCATGACAGAACTCCTGTATGACATTTTTATCTGCAACGTTCAGACTGTTTCATCATCTCGCTGAATACACCCCCAGACCATTGCAAAGGATGCAACTGACCAATCAGAGGGATCCTGGGGCATGGTTCAGTCAGTTAACGTTTAGGTGGGGCTTACCGACGTCCTTCCACAGGAATTCGTTCTAACACCAACCTGTTCTAATCTCAGTACAGCCTCATACTTAAAAACAACCCTCGGTGAGGCCAAGCAGTCCCCGTTAGAAAGGCATCCCTCCGGAGATCTGTCGAGCCACCTGTTCCTCGGTGCTTTCCTCCTTGTCACGCTCCTTGTTCCAGTCCTTGAGGCCCTCAGGCAGGGATGTGTCCTCATCCATGCCCCCCCCGTGCCCTCCACAAACTCCTCGTAGGTGGACTTCTCAGCGAACGGCCTCGGCCCCAGGAGCTCCACCATGTCCTTCTTGTCCAGCACCTCTTTCTCCAGCAGACGCTGCGCCACCTTCAACCATTGAAGGTAAATGTCTTATTACATTTGGCTTAAGTTTTACTTGTGTGTCTGTGTGACAGTGTAAGCCTACGAGAGTAAGTGTTTTTATGTCCTACCAGCACACATACCTTCTCCACGTCACCTTTCTTCTCAGCCAGTAGGGTGTGGGTGCGCTCGTAGGCCTCTCGGATGAGATTGCGTACCTCCGTGTCAATGAGGCGCGCCGTGGCCTCGCTGTAGGGCTTCTCAAGGGTCATCTCGCCCTGCCGGGGGCAAGTCGAAGGACACCTGGCCCACCTTGTCATTCATGCCAAACTGCACAATCTGTAAAAACAATGGTGTAGAAACAGAGTAACACTTTATTGGAATGTCCTAATACCACAGACAGATTTTCAGTAAATTCAATTATATATATATATTTGTTGAATTATAATATGTGCAGGCCCCATGGTCTGTGGCACATGTTCACAACCCAAAAGACAAGGGTTGGTGGACAATTCTTGATACACACAAGGAAACTGTAGAGCGTGAATAACCCAGTAGCGTTGCAGTTCTTCACACACACTCAAACCGGTGTGCCTGACACCTACTACCATACCCTGTTCAAAGGCACTTCAATCTTTTGTCTTGCCCATTCACCCTCTGAATGGCACAACCACAATCCATGTCTCAAGGTTTAAACATCCTTATTTAACCTGTCTCCTCCCCCTCATCTACACTGATTGAAGTGGATTTAACAAGAGACATCAATAAGAGATCATAGCTTTCACCTGGATTCACCTGGTCAGTCTACGTCATGGAATGACCAGGCGTTCCTAATGTTTTGTACACTCAGTGTATGCTTCTCTACTTAAAATAATAAATAGTAATAACTGGAATGTGACACACAAACCTTCATGAGATTAGTACAACCGTCTTAGCCGATCATAAACCCATTGTGTACTCGCCCAGTGAAACACAAAGAAAAACCCCCAATACAATGCTAATGGTGGTGGGGAGGGAGAGACAGACCTGGGCGTATGCACTCTGGGTAACCTTCCTGAGGTCGTCCTGGGCCCCCGTGGTGATGCGGCCGAAGAAGATCTCCTCAGACACGCGGCCACCCAGCGTCATGCACATCCTGTCCAGCAGCTGCTCCTTGGTGTAAAGGTACTGCTCCTTAGGTAGGTACTGGGCATAGCCCAGCCCTTTGCCTCTGGGGATGATAGATACCTGGAGAGAGGACAAACGTCAGAGGTCAGTTGAACCTGACAGTTGTTGGTCAACCAGTATTAAATCTGGCTGATACGGGCTAAAATGTCAAAAAACGTTGAACTATCCCTTTAATATCTTGCAAAGTATGCATATATTCTCTAGAGCTAGTCAGACTGATGTTTTACAAAGTTGCCAATATTAACATTACACTTTTTCTAAGGATGCATGGTAAAGACCATCCAACTCAGTCAAGTCAGCCAGCGTAGCGTGAATATTAGAAAAACAGGGTGTTTGGATCCTGGACGTTGATTGTTTGGACAACAACTCCCGCAAAATACCAATGACGTATTAAATGTCATAATTCCGCTGTCCCGCAGCCCAGGCAAGGAACTCATGAACTTCATCTCTTTCGGGGCAAGCATCCACACATTATTTGTCCAAACCAACTGGTTTGCAACAGTTGGTGGTTGTATGTAGCGTTCTCTATCTACAACCTGTGCAACAATGTATCGTTTTACAAATGCGATCTCTCCCATGCCCGTAGCCCAAGAATGAACGTAAAACGAATAATTCATCACGGAAACCTTAAAACATTCAGAACTCCATTAATTCATTAACCAGCACAGTGCGGCCAATTGTATATTTATTAAATCATTATTTTTTCAAGTTCTTGTCACTCATCCTCATTGAATCACTGCTAGCTAGGTACATGCTAATGATTTGTTTAGTATAGTAATGTATAGTAATATAGTAATGATTAGCATTAACAACTGGGTCAAAACAACAACCCGTATAGAGGGGCAGGTAGAATGTTGGTAGTGACTAGGATCTACCGGAATAGAGAGGCAGGTAGAATGTTGGTAGTGACTAGGATCTACCGGTCTAGAGGGGCAGGTAGAATGTTGGTAGTGACTAGGATCTACCGGTATAGAGGGGCAGGTAGAATGTTGGTAGTGACTAGGATCTACCGGTATAGAGGGGCAGGTAGAATGTTGGTAGTGACTAGGATCTACCGGTCTACAGAGGCAGGTAGAATGTTGGTAGTGACTAGGACCTACCTTGAGCAGAGGGTCAGCGTGCTCCAGGTACCAGCCTGCCACAGCGTGCCCTGCCTCGTGGTAAGCTACAGTCTTTTTCTCCTCAGGCTGCAGGACCTGAGTCTTCTTCTCCAGACCTGGACATTCAACAACAGAAAGGAGATGACATACCTGTGCGACTATCGAAACAATCTGCATGACAAAGAAGGTACCAAATGTATATAGAAAGGTTGAATGAAGGAGGTAGAACAAAAGGAGTGAGTAATCAATGACGTTTGATCTTTGTTGCTGTGTAAAAAGTCCAGACGATGTACCAAGCCACACTAGTTCAATTATATCATATAGATTAGAATACATTATACTTTCAGTTGAATACATTTCAGGTCAAATGTAATAAGTCATATTAGAGTTCATTGCATCTCTATGGTTTGCTGGTCTTGGACAACACAGCTTGTAAGCAGCCAATACATGTAACACATTTTTTAAATTTAACTAGGCAAGTCAGGCCTCCCGAGTGGCACAGTGGACTAAGGCACTGCATCACAGTGCATCGCTAGCTTTGCCACAAGAGATCCTGGTTAGAGTCCAGGCTCTGTTGCAGCCGGCCGCAACCGGGAGACCCATGGGGCGGCGCACAATTGGACCAGCGTCGTTAGGGGAGGGTTTGGTCGGCAGGAATGTTCTTGTCCCATCGCGCTCTAGCGACTCCTGTGGCGGGCCGGGCGCATGCACACTGACACGGTCTAGTTGTACGGTGTTTCCTCCGACACATTGGTGTGGCTGTCTTCCGGGTTAAGTGGGCATTGTGTCAAGAAACAGTGCGGTTTGGTTGGGTTGTGTTACGGAGGACGCACGGCTCTCGACCTTAGCCTCTCCAGAGTCTGTATGGGAGTTGCAGCGATGAGAAGACTGTTACTACCAATTGGATACCATGAAATTGGGGAGAATATGGGGTAAAAGTAAAAAATTATAATAAAACATTGAAAAACTAGGCAAGTCAGTTAAGAACAAATTCTTATTTACAATGACGGCCTAACCCGGACGAAGCTGGTTCAATTGTGCGCCTCCCTACGGTGATACAGCCTTGAATCGAACCAGGGTCTGTAGTGACACCTCTAACCCTGAGATGCAGTGCCATTAGACCACTGCACCACTCGGGAGACCGAGTACATAAGTGGCTTAACGCGGTATGTAGCAAAATCAGTATGTGTCCAATTGTATATGTATGCGCTAGTGCTCACCTCCAATCACGCGTTCGATGGCCTGCTCAAAGTGCTTCTGGTTGATGGAGTCCGCCAGGTGGCGAGCAGCAATCAGCGCGGCTTCATTGCACACATTGGCAATATCGGCACCTAACAAAACAGAATACTATCATTTTTTTCTCCTTAATTTTTTTTATATAGTTTAGCCTCATTAAGAGCAGTTTTCAACAAGCCTATTAAAATTGAAAGGCAAAAAAATGTATCTATATGAGCATTGTAAGAAAGACCTTACAAATCCGTATTTTATTTTTGTATACAAATATCAATATAAAAATGTACAGGGAAAATTCAACATTATACAGTATGTATGTAAGTAAGCAGCAGGGTTTTCGCCAAGACAAGTAAATGGAAAATTTATTTACTGACATTTGAGCACTTTACTGGTCATCCATATGCATTGGATCTGTAATCCACTAGGGAGTCCACCCACGCAGCCAGCGCAAATCAATTAACAGATAATTACGTGTCCTTAAAAACAGCCATGATCAAACAGCCATGATCATGATGTGCAGCATTACAAAAATGTATAGCCAAAGTGTTATTGGTTTTTTACTTTCCTAAAATAATAAAAATTGTCCACCTCACGGTTTATCTGTGGGTGATTTGAACGCTAAATGCAAGCAGGGCATTGCATACAGACTTAGGAGTCCACCGTAGGATATTCATACTTAACAAATAAATAAAAAGGAAGAGAAGCTTAGGCCTAGCCCCAGAGAGAGAGAAGTCTGCGGCATGCTACGGCAGACATGCATTTCATTACCCTTGTCAGACTACTACTGCGCCTGTTATACAGATATAGGTGTACAGAAAGAGGCTACTTCGCAAATGTTCAAATCATATATATATATATTTTTTTTAATATAAAGATAAGCATTATATTGTAAGATTTGTGTAACTCTAAAACATTCTTCCTCACCTCAAGTTCAACTGTCGGTGTCAATTGGTGCCATGGTGTGCAATGCCTTCATATCATAGGACTGCAGTGTAATAGGCTAATAGCCACACCTTCACAAAAGGTTTCTAAACTTTATTAGGGTGAGTCAAGCCATTGTTTATAGGGAAAATACGAGCAGGATATTATACTGCGGCAAACATCACAGTTGGAACTTAAATTTGGCCAAAGAAAAATGGCTCATATTGAAACCAAACATTAACGATTTGGTTTAATAAACCTTCAAAAAGTACTGAACAGGCTGTACTGCAGCAATTACCAAGAAAGGCTAGTGCCTACCGTACCCAACAAATGACAGTAATAAGCTAATATTTATTTTACAACAGGTCTACATATTTAACAGGCCTACTTTTAACAACTCATCTTAAACTAAATATGGAGCACAAAGTAAAATAAAAAAATGGATTAAACTTAATGTAGCAAAGGAAATTGTCTCAACAGAATGTAACAAAAATCACATTGTGCATATATAAAGACTGGTTTTAATTCATAAATAGGTCTACAATAATAACAATGATATACAGTAAAAAAGAATCATAAAAAAAATATAAATACGAAAAAGTTAAATTGCATCCTACCGGAATAGCGAGTTGCACAGTAGCCTGCATTTGGCCAGTCCAACATTCTTCCCATCTTTGTTCACTACAGTATTAAAAACTTGTCCTTAAGGAAATTCCTATTGTAGGCTTTTCACTGTAGGCATACTCTAATTTTCATTTTACTTCAATGAAAAAGGCATTCCATCCACTTAAAAATCAACAGTAGCCCAAGACTCCAATCTTGCCCTCTCAGCAGCATGCACCTAAATCAGCGCACAGTGAGAAGGTGCTGAAGCGAGCAAACGGGATGCACGATATGCAAAATTTGGCCTGCTACAAATTTTATTTATCGGCTTTTAAAAGATGTACCGTGCAGAAATTGCTTCGCAATTTCCTGGTTGCTAAAATTCTAAAAGTTCGCCTAATTTCAGTTTATGTAAAAATAATAAGTAAAAGCAAGTACAGCGTAGAGAATCATTGTACCCCTGTGAAAAATCTTTTTCATGACCAAAAACATTGTATTTTCAGCTGGTGTACAAATCAGAAAGTTAAAAAGACGCAAAAAACTAAACTTAAGCACAGGAAGCATAGAAATAGTGCACATAGAACAGATCTACCACTTATTAGACTTACGATGAGAATGACAGATCTACAATTCTAATTTCTATGTGGATTTGGTCGGGTCGACCCAAAAAGAGACATATTGCAGCTTTAATTACTTTTTGAAATCGACAAAAGCTGGCTACCTTAAACCCTGGTATGCAGTATATGACATTCTGAATATGGTTTGTCAACCATATGGTAACAGTTTGTGATCATTTTAACTAGGCCTATAAACCCAATGATGGCAGTTCTGACACCATTGTCTATGATGGCATCCCCAGAGTGCCTCAAAAACCTACCTGAGAAGCCTGGGGTGAGGGCAGCCATTTTCCTGGCGAGAGCTTCTTTGTCCATCTCTGCATCCATTTTCAAAGGCCTCAAGTGCACTTTAAATATGGATGATCTGCCTTTAATGTCAGGATGACCTGCGAAAACAATGTCACCCATATTCAAAAGCTTTTCCACAGTTTCCTAACTCGGTCAGTCATTCCTTTTTAGCATCAACTAAAGGTTGACCAATTACTACTAAAAACAAAAACAATTTCAAGCTCCTGGATAGGTTATGATATGTGACATGTTGTGGTAATAGCTTCACTATTACACAGTGGTTCATTAACAGATAAGCATAGTACAACTAATTTTCCTGTATTACAGTGGATTCATATTTTCTTTTTACCATATCCAACAACTACATTAATCCAGAACAGGAGGAAACCCTAGCAGTCAGGGGGCATATGATAAAAAATAAAAACGATGGGCTCGTACCAATGTAAATCTGTCTGTCAAAGCGTCCGGGCCTCATCAGTGCAGGGTCCAGGATGTCAGGTCTATTAGTACCTGCTAGCACTACTACATTGGT
Source organism: Brachymystax lenok tsinlingensis (assembly GCA_030435695.1). Classification (NCBI taxonomy): domain Eukaryota; kingdom Metazoa; phylum Chordata; class Actinopteri; order Salmoniformes; family Salmonidae; genus Brachymystax; species Brachymystax lenok. The sequence continues at coordinate 35,372,274 of CM059801.1, read as the reverse complement.
TGCTGTGTTGAACCCTGGAAACAGAGGGAAAAAAGGGAGGTGAGAGTGTCATATGGATTCTGTTTAAATCAGTGTTTCTTAATCCTGGTCCTGGTGGACCCAAAGGGTGTGCATATTTTAGTTTTTACCCTAGCACCACACACACCTGAATCCATTATCACAGTGTTTCCCCTATATTCATTGAGCAGTAGCGGGCCTAGCTATTGTCAGTAGCTAGGTTCCCATCCAATTGCTGACAGAATATTCTAAAATCAGCATAAAGAAAATGTGTATTTTCCCAGTGGTGTGCTAAATGGACACCAAACTGTACATAAAAGTATGTAGAAAAGATAAACCTATTTATTTATTTTATTATAAGATCATCTTATAGAGAACTAACAAAAATACTTTGACAGAATATTTATTTTTGGCATGGGGCCATTTCGTTAATGTTTGAGTCACTCAGATAGCATACGAACAAAGAGAATTGCAGGAAAGTAGCTTTAAAAATGACATTACATTCTCCCCGCCCCATGAAAAGATGTGTAGAATTGTAGGAAAGTAGCATTAAACCTCAAAATGTCTCTGCGGCCGAGAGGGTGCCCGATAAAAACCCAAATAATACCAATACCAAGTCCCCCCCTAAGGGAAACACTGAATCAACTATTACACCTTTGATTAGTGGAATCAGGTGTGTAGTGCTAGGGCAAAAACAATGTGGACCCCTTTGGGTCTACTGGACCAGGTTTAAGAAACACTGGTCTATAATTTCAATCAGTAGCCAGCTAGCTAAGTTAGCCAGGTAGCCAGCTCAGGTAGCCAGCTCAGGTAGCCAGCTAGCTAAGTTAGCCAGCTCAGGTAGCCAGCTAGCTCAGGTAGCCAGCTCAGGTAGCCAGCTCAGGTAGCCAGCTCAGGTAGCATGGGTAATTGAGGCCATTTTACTGCGCTCCCTGTCCAATGTCTACAACTCCATCCCTATGAAACAACAGCCTGCATGTTGGTTGATTGTTTATTAATGCCATTCTTGCATGGACTAAAATCTCCCCACTCCACTTCCTACTTTCTCAAAAATGAATACTCTCCCAAGTAATTGAATACTAACGTCTGTTCTGATATTCAAATAACCGTGTCCATCCCTACTGCGGTGGCCTGTGTAGAGACAGACCTCGCAAAATGAGTGGACTACGTAGTTTGCTGGGGGCATTTATTGTAGAATTTTTGGCTGGATTTGATGAACTATACATTTTTTTGGCCCTGGGCTTTTGTTAATTTGACCCTGAACGATACACACCATCCATCTCGACCAGCAGCTGATTGAGGGTGTTTTCCTGCTCGCTCTGGCCACCAAAGTTCCCTCTGCCTCGCTTGCGCCCTACGGCGTCGATCTCGTCAATGAAGAGGATACAGGGGGCGTTCTTACGGGCCATGACAAACAGATCTCGAACCTGGAGAAGCACAAAGCAGGGAGAGAATTAAAACCCAGCGTAGATCAGGCTTTGGCGTTACACCGTATTCCCGGGGTATTTGGAAATAGCTACAGGATGGTTTTCCCAATACTGTTCAAACTATTTCTTTAAAAGTTTAATAAATCTTAATATTTGTAGCTACTTTTTATTAAGTAAATTTACCTGCAGTCAACTTGTGCAATACGATAGGAGATAAAAGCAGATTGCGTTCTTCATTTAACCTGCCACATTTTACATTATGACGCTTACCGGTTGTCCCCAGTCACACGTTGCTTGCTTACAAGTACAAAACGACAAGAGCCCGGAGCCTTGTGAGTCACTCACCATTGTGCAGCGCGCACCAGGTTATCTAGTTACAGTATGGAATTCACAACTAAATGTTTGCCCGCTAGATATCTTAGAACTAATAAGTTCACTTTCTAAAATGTGATAGATGCTCTGCAGTTGTGCATTGTGGTTTGCCAACTTAGCAGCTAGTGGTTAGCTTCCTGCAATCAAGCTCCTCTATTGGTAACAGCAGAGAATCCCCTCCTGCCTAATATTTGTTTTGTGCATGCAGCAAAATGTAGCATTTTTTTGTTACTTGTTTAACTTTATGAGCTGGGATGTCTGTCCTGCAAACAGTTGGTAAGAGACTGTATAAAATGTTTACATCACTGATATTGCTTTTAAACTGGAGTTCTGGTTCAGAAATCTTCCAATTGAGAGCAAGACGCAACTGTCAAGAATTGTGAGTATAAACATTAGGACAGGGCTCCACTTGGCAAGGCTGACGGGGTGGGGCACTACTGGGCAGGGCAAGGCACTACTGGGCAGGGTGAGGCTTGACAGGGCGGGGGCTCAACAGGGCTGTGAATGAATTGGATGGCTGTCCTTTCCCTTTGTCAGGTGGATATTCAAATGAAAGAGCGTTGAGACACAGTTGATGAAGAAAAAATTAAAAAAGGTTCACAATCAGAAATGTCCATCAACCCAAAGTATACTGACACCAAGATCCACAGTGTTGCCACTTACCCTGGCGGGGCCCACGCCCACAAACATCTCCAGGAACTCTGAGCCGTTTACGGTGATAAAGGGGACGTCGGCCTCTCCGGCGGTGGCCTTGGCCAGCAGGGTCTTCCCTGTGCCAGGGGGTCCCGTCAGGATGGCCCCCTGTGACATAGAAGAGTATGACTTTGGTGGTGTTCCAGGTTGCCGGTTTTGCAGTCATGCTGTGCATCCCAGAAGACTGCTATAACATTTCGACCCTCTGGAACATGCTCATTGCTTACTTACTCCTAGAAAGATATTTTTTTTTGTATAGGCAATATGGTGGTAGCTCCACCTTGCCCTATGATAGCCTAAGTGGAATTTTCATAAACTGTTCATACATATGGTTTATGCTTATAAGCAAAGTTCTCTCCTGCCGGCTCACCTTGGGGATCTTGGCACCCAGGTCCTGGTACTGCTTGGGGTTCTTGAGGAAGTTGACAAACTCCATGATCTCCAGCTTGGCCTCCTCGCAGCCTGCCACATCCTTGAACTTCACGTCGATCTCATCGCGCAGCACCTTGGCCGTTGTCTCGCTGACACTGAATAGTCCGCCCATGCCCCGGCCGCCCGGTCGGCCCGCTCCCGCTGGCCCCCGTCGCAGCATGAAGAGCAGGAAGCCGATGATGAGCACGGTGGGCAGCATGCTGAGCAGGAACGACCTGAGGGGAGAAGAGAGATGTGCTACTGGGATTAGAGCTGGGTCGTGTTCCCAACGGAAAAGGAAAAAAGGAGCATTTATTATTAAGGTGATCTCTTCCCGTTTCAGTCCATTTGGTATCCAACTTACCCGTCGCTTTCAGCGGAGTACACCACTGGCAGACGGTTCTCCCCCTCGATACCCATCTCATACTGAGCTGTCTCTAGGTTCCGCTCAAACGTGTCCACGCTGCCAATGTTGAACCACACGTATTGCTGGGTAGAAAAATACAAACCACTCATTACTACCTTTGTTCTAACAAGTGAGGAAAAGAACACATGCATAAAAAGGAAAAATGTATATGGGTACAGATATTTAACTTACTCCATCAACTGGAGTCTTTCCGGGTGTAAATACCACTTTCACATACCGCTTGTTTATTACCTCCAATCTGTCAACCTAGAGAGAGAGAAAAAAAGATAAATTCCCTGAATGTGAGATGGTCAACAGCAGTGGACAAATCAGATTCAAGCCATACATCAAGCAAACAAACATCTAACCTCTAGCCTAACACACAATTTCGTATTGTTAAAATTACACACCATTTTTCCTATCAATGATACTAATAGAATACTTACGACTTCTTTCGAGAGGTAGTTATTGACAAAGTCTTTCCAAGTGACCTCTCTCCCGCCTTCCCGTAAAAAGAAGAAGTACGTGACCATGGTCCAAAACGCAGCACCACTCAGGAAGTACATACGGAACTCCTTATCATCCCATGGCACGTCACCCTAAGGATAAACACGTTGCGGAAGAATTTGAAATAACAACCGATTTCATTGGATCATTTGCTCGGTTTGTACTGTGCACTATATTGTCTTGTTGGGTTTGGTTTACAACAGTTTAGCATTGACATGATGCTAACAGTAGTGCAGAAAAACAATGGTAGGAGTGGTAGGACCTTGGATAGCACGCTCCAAATAAACAAATCATTAAGTCAACTTCAGACTAGGTTTCAGGTGTTGATTCTCACCTTTTGAAGCCGGCTATACCAATGGGAATCATCCTTCCTGCCTCCTCTTTTTCCTCCTCCGCCTGAGGCACCTCCTCCTCCCCCTCCTCCTCCTCCTCCACTAGATCTACCAGTGGCCTTCTGTGCATTGGTAGTTGGCTTGGCCTCTGAGAAGGCAGATAGACACATCCGTTTTTTCAGCCTAAGACCGAAGTCAACCCTCTGTTTATAACATGGAATTGGTGTAGTGCAGTAGTTCACAGGAGGTTTCCATAGTTATAGTTTACATGATGACATACCTCATCTAAATACTGGAAATGTTAACATTTTGTTAATCACCACATACAGTGCATTCGGGAAAGAATTCAGGCCCCTTGACTTTTTGTTACGTTACAGCCTTATTCTAAAATGTATTCAATTATTTTGACCCTCAAACAACAAACAATACCGCATAATGACAAAGCAAAAACAGGTGTGGAGAAAATGTATACAAATTCAAAAAAAATATCACTGACATAAGTATTCAGACCCTTTATACTCAGTACTTTGTTGAAGCACCTTTGGCAGCAATTACACCCTTGAGTTTCTCCCATTCTTCTCTGCAGATCCTCTCAAGCTCTGTCAGGTTGGACGGGGGAGCGTCACTGCACAGCTATTTTCAGGTCTCTCCAGAGATGTTCGATCTGGTTCAAGTCCGGGCTCTCGCTGGGCCACTCAAGGACACTGAGACTTGTCCCAAAGCCACTCCTGTGTTGTCTTGGCTGTGTGCTTAGGTTCGTTGTTCTGTTGGAAAGTGAACCTTTGCCCCCAGTCTGTGGTCCTGAGCACTCTGGAGCAGATTTTCATTAAGGACCTCTTTGTACTTTCCCCTCGACCCTGACTAGTCTCCCAGTCCCTGCCGCTGAAAAACAGCATGATGCTGCCACCACCATGCGTCACCGTAGGGATGGTGCTAGGTTTCCTCCAGACGTGACGCTCAGCATTCAGGCCAAATAGTTCAATCTTGGTTTCATCAGACCAGAGAATCTTGTTTCTCATGGTCTGAGAGTCCTTTAGGTGCCTTTTGGCAAACTCCCAACGGGCTGTCATGTGCCTTTTACTGGCCACTCTACCATAAAGGCCTGATTGGTGGAGTGCTGCAGAGATGGTTGTCCTTCTGGAAGTTTCTCCCATCTCCACAGAGGAACACTGGAGCTGTCAGTGTGACCATCAGGTTCTTGGTCAAATCATGTCCAATTAATTGAATTTACCACAGGTGGACTCCAATGAAGTTGTAGAAACATCTCATGGATGATCAATGGAAACAGGATGTACCTGAGCTCAATTTCAAGTCTCATAGCAAAGGGTCTGAATACATTAATAAAAGTGCAAAAATGTCTAAAAACCTGTTTTCGCTTTGTCATTATGGGATGGATACTCTTCGTTTAAAAAAAAAAAAAATTTATGAGGACTGTTTATTTAATCCATTTTAATAAGGCTGTAACGTAACCAAATGTGGAAAAAGGGAAGAGGTCTGAATAGTTTCCGAATGCACTATAGTGTTCAGTAGGTCTTAGCCAGCTAACAGGAAAGTATATGTCAGTGGTTTAAATTACCTTTGGCTTCTCCACTGGTTGGGTTGGATTCACTGCTCTTCGGAGCATTCTTCGGACCATTGGGGAAATACTTTTCAAATCCTGAAGTAAGAACACCAAACTTTAGAGAGCACAAAAATCAACAAAATCATAAATGAGCATGAAAAACTTGTCATTTTAATGACCCATAAATACATTAGGCTTTGTGTTATATATAAATCAGAGAGAATGGGAATCTGCTAGATGAATACAGTGAACGTTGAGGTACATACCTTTTGGTGGTTTGGAGCAGAGTCTTTGATAGGCACCTAACACATGTTCAAACAGGGTCCTCCTTTCAAGTGCTATCTGGCTGTCTGTTTGGCTGGAGACCTTGAAAATGAAAAAAAATAAAAATAAATGACAATCAACATAACATACGCCATTTAGTAGACGCTTTTATCCAAAGCTACTTAGTCATGTATGCATTCATTTTACGTACGGACAATCCAGGGATTCGATACCCACAACACTTGTGTCGCAAGCGCCATGCCCTACCAACTGAGTCATACAGGACCAGAATGCTTGGAAGAAGTAATGTTGCACTAAATAAGACACTTTCCTCAACTCCATCCGTGGGGACCAGGGTCCTTTTAAACGCGTTGATCGATTCAAAACAGCAGCACACCTTCAACTGCTCGACTAGGTCTAATTTTTTAAACCATTTGGCGTATTTAAGTAATAGTAGTAGTAGTAGTAGTGTTGGAATAGTTAGAATTGAGAAGCACGGCCCTCCTGAGTGGCGCAGTGGTCTAAGGCACTGCATCGCAGTTGCTAGCTGTGCCACTAGAAAACCTTGTTCGATTCCAGGCTCTGTCGCAGCCGGAAGACCTTTGGGGCGGCACATTGGTGTGGCTGCTATAGTGGGCGTTGTGTCAAGAAGCAGTGCCGGCTTGGCTGGGTAGAACTTTGGTTCTATTTTAGACACTTGATGCGCTGCAGGTCCTGCCACCTCATTGGCTTTTAGGAGCATAAACCCGCTTAGTTGATTTAAAGATGAACGAGGTCCACACTCCAGTCCAGCAGGTTGCCAACACCACATAAAATAGAAAGAAGACTTTACTAAGAGAGATCCGTTTTTAACTAACTGGGTTTCCCATTGTATCTGTGGATTAATTTTAGGAGTAGAGAACACACAATTTTGTGTCACTCAAAATGGGTTGATATTCTTCAAAGATCCAGCAAGAAAAAGGACCTTGTACATTTCAAGTAAAAAAAAACAACCCAATGTTTATATCCCAGGACAAATTAGCTACCAACAGCAAGCTAGCTAGCTAAATGTTTCATACGTGTTTCGACCTGTCCCCAAATTAAATGAATTCGTTCAGAGTTGTTTGTAATATATGTCCACCTGCGTGTCCTGATCGCATCTGGTGTGGAAGTACAAAATCACCATGAATGCGTGCCGGGCGTAGTCCGTATATAACATTGACGAATGCAAATAGTCACTACACGTGCATACATAACGTTACCGAACTAGCTAGACATGTTGTATAACGTTGGTTTGACACGCGATAGTAGACTAGCTTAACGTTAAATAAACTATTTAATGCATGATGTAATATCGCGCTGCGTTATGTCACCGCGGCAATGTCATTCGCAGGCCTGTTATGCTAGCTAGAATGACAGGTTGTTTTTGTTGGGCAAAAAATAAAAATGTTGGATTATGACAGTATCTAGATTTTCTACATTTAAAACACTGCCTATTCCCAAAACAAACTCATAAATGCCTTTTATCGTGCAATTATAATCGACTAGCACGGCTTGTTTTTGATGTTGTAACGTGGTTCATTGCAACTCACCAGCCGGGCACAGCAGACCTTAGTTGTTCTGACGTTTGGAGGCAGCAACATTTTGAATAGATTCCTGCCACCTCTTGACAAGCGGAGATATCGGTGAGCCATTCTGACTTCTTACGTTATTCTAATGGATTGGTTCCCCCCCCACCCGTAAAGATTTATCAGAAAAACTGTGGTGAAGACTTATCTCATGCATGCACTATCCCATCCCATAACAAGAGCCGCCATTATTTTACCCCTTAAAAATGACGTGATGTACGCAGGCTTCTTCTCTGGTTCCTTTACGGCAGACTACACCGATTGGTTTATTGCCGCCACCTACTGTTCGGGCAGTGAACGGAAGGAAAACATATATCCATTACAGGAACGGGGGGGAATAATACCACCATCATATATCATATATCATACATCATATAATACCACCATCATATATCATATGTAGAATAATTCTCGACAAAATTGCACCACTAAAATCTAGGCATTCCAAATCTAATTCTGAACCTTGGATTAATGACTTAACTCGAGCTGCTAGGCAAAAGTGTAGGAAAGCTGAGCGCCAATGGAAAAAACATAAATTGCAGGTATTCTACGATATCTTAAAGGATTGTTGGCGTAATTATCAGAGAACTGTTAAAGCTGAAATGACTAAATACCTCTCTGATGTTATAAATAAAAATTGCCATAAACCTTATGTTCTTTTTAGCACAATCAACTCTGTTCTTCATACGCCCCAATCCAAAAAGCAGGAAGAGTCTTCTGTGGCCTGTGAAAAATTTCTCCACTTTTTGTGGAAAAAGATTGCCACCATTAGAGCTAGCATTTCACTTCCAGCTTTTGACCCTTCCATTTCCACAGTGTGTGCAGCAGTTTTCATTAAGTTTGAGCCTGTATCCCTCTCGGCCCTTAATGACATTGTTACACATTTAAAACCTTCAATTTGTCCCGCTGATATTGTCCCACCTCGTCTTTTTAAAGAGGTGGCCCACTATTGGACCAAGCATCCAAGCAATTATTAATAGTAGTCTTACTTCTGGTTATGTGCCACTTTGTTTTAAAGAGGCAGTGGTGCAGCCCCTTATCAAAAAGCCAAATCTGGACACCTCAATTCTTGCAAATTATCGTCCGATCTCTAAACTTCCTTTTATGTCTAAGATTTTAGAGAAGGCAGTCCTTGTGCAGTTACAATCCTTTTTAGATCTGCATGGTATTCTTGAGGTGTTCCAGTCTGGCTTTAAAGCTTTTCATAGTACAGAGACTGCACTTATAAAAGTTTTTAATGATCTTTTAATTTCAACAGACTCTGGAGATTCTGCAATCCTTATGCTTTTAGATCTCACAGCAGCATTCGATACTGTCGACCACTGTGTTCTTATCTCTCGTCTTGAGCACAGCGTGGGAATTAAAGGTACTGCACTAGAATGGTTTCGATCATATCTTTCAGAGAGAGTGTTCAAAGTTGGTGTTGGTGGTTCTACTTCCCCCGCAGCACCACTGTCATGTGGAGTTCCTCAGGGCTCTATTTTGGGGCCGATTCTCTTCTCTCTTTATTTGCTTCCTCTTGGATCCATCTTAAAGAAGCATAACATCAGTTTCCATTTTTATGCAGATGATTCACAGATCTACTTGCCTATAAAAAGTAAAGGAGATAATTCCCTAAAAAGACTGTTAGATTGTTTTTATGACATTAAAGCCTGGATGGCTTTAAACTTTCTACATTTTAATGAAAGTAAAACAGAAGTCATGATTTTTAGACCTAGTAGTTCTACTGGCGCCTCCCAATTGGACCTGGGTCCTTTGACACCCTATGTCAAGCCTATGGTAACTAACCTTGGTGTTAAGATGGATTGTGATTTTCAATTAGAGAAGCAGATTAATTCTGTTGTAAAAGCTAGTTTCTTTCAACTCAGGCTGCTTACCAAACTAAAGCCATTTTTATCTTTTGTTGATTTTGAGAGGGTAATACACGCTTTTATCACAACTCGCCTGGATTATTGTAACGCTTTATATGTAGGTATTAACCAGGCCTCCCTCTCCAGATTACAAATGGTTCAAAATGCTGCCGCTCGACTCCTTACTGGAACTCGCAAACGAGATCATATTACGCCTGTTCTTGCCTCCCTTCATTGGCTACCGGTTTGTTTTAGAATACATTTTAAGATTCTGTTGTTTGTTTTTAAATCCCTTTATGGTCAAGCCCCAGCTTATATCTCTGAACTACTGAAGCCGCACAATCCTCTGAGGTCACTAAGGTCTGCTGACCAGCTACTTTTTTTTTGTCCCTAGAACGCGGTTGATAAATAGGGGAGATGGAGCATTTTCAGTCGTGGCCCCAAGGCTGTGGAATGATTTGCCTCTGCATGTCAGATTGGCCCCCAGTCTTCACATTTTTAAATCACGACTTAAAACTCACTTTTATTCATTGGCTTTTAAACCTGCTTGAGAATTGTATTGTGCATTCTATTTTCTAGTTTGTCCCGTAAATGTTTTTTTTGTTACTCGTGATTTATAAATCTGTCTGAAATATGTACAGCACTTTGGTCAACCTTGGTTGTTTTAAATGTGCTTTACAAATAAAGTTGTATTGTATTGTATTGTATATCATATATCATACATCATATAATACCACCATAAAAAAAAATCACCACCCCACTCCTTCAGTGATAAACCAAAAATCACATCCCTACACAGGCCTAGTGGAGCATTCATAGACAGGATTCCTTGTAATACCTAAGTTTATTTTATTTATTTGAGTTTATTTTTACAGGGACAGTGCACATTAATCAACGTTTCAGTAAAACTGTCCTGGTTTTAGCCAGCCGGCTAATTTTCAACCGCAGTCCCTGGGCAGGTTATTAAAAACAATTTCAATACAGACAGTCAATGAGCAGTGAGCACATGCAGAGCAACATAGGACAAGCAAGACAGCATGCAGACAGAGCAACAAGACAAAATCCATAAAAGCAACAGTGTTTCCACACCTCACAAGCTACAGACAACAGACAACATGGAAAGCGGCAATACACAGCTAGGGAATATGTTCACAAATCTGATTGATCTTTAGCCATGTCTTAATATTTTGTGTGAAAGTGTGATAGGTGGTGCAGTTATGTGTGTCTGATGGCAGTGTATTCCAGACATGGGAAGCTCTCACAGAGAAAGCAGATTGACTAAAGGTGCTTTTCCTTAAGGGAACTATACAGTCACCTCTCATGGCAGACCTTGTGGATCTGCTGCCATATGTTTGGGTTTTCTATTTAACAAAAGTACTTGAGTGGAGGGGGAGGAGCCAGGCCACTTAGGATCTTGAATACAAGACATGCGTCGGTGTATTGCACAAGATTTTCCCAACTCAGGAGTTCATGCTTTCCGAGGATGTAACAGTGATGATGGCTATTGGGCTTCCTATCAAGCACTTTGAGAGCCTGTTTGTAGACAGACTGAATGGGTTTTAATGTTGTACATCAAGCTTGGGCCCAACTAGTCAAGCAGTATGTTAAGTGGGGGAGTATCATAGATTTGAAGTGCAGTTTTTCTACCACTGTAGTCAAAAATTTTGTATAAATCAGAAATTATCTAGGTTGAATTTGGTTATTTTAATTACCTTTTTCACCTGCTTTTTAAAAAGAGAGGTTGGAATCTAGTATGATGCCAAGGTACTTAAAATCAGACACCACCTGGAGCTCCTCCCCTGACACACAGACATCTGGCTCAGTAGCATCTGTTGCCCTCTTTGTGAAGAACATGCAGACAGTTTTTTTCACATTGAGATGCAAACACGAGTCACTGAGCCACTTTGTAACCTGGACCATTACAGTAGTGAGTCACTGAGCCACTATGTAACCTGGACCATTACAGTAGTGAGTCACTGAGCCACTTTGTAACCTGGACCATTACAGTAGTGAGTCACTGAGCCACTATGTAACCTGGACCATTACAGTAGTGAGTCACTGAGCCACTATGTAACCTGGACCATTACAGTAGTGAGTTCTTGTGCAGCTTGTTGTTTGCTCTTTGCATGCACATATATCACTGTGTCATCTGCATACATTTCAACATCAGACCCAGGACAGACAGAAGGCAGATCATTAATGTACAGGCTGAACTACAGACCCAGTACAGACAGAAGGCAGATCATTAATGTACAGGCTGAACAGGAGGGGCCCCAGTATTGACGCTTGGGCCACGCCCACATCATAGCTAGGAGTGGGCGACAGCTCATTGCTCACTCTGACACACTGAGTTCTGCCTTCAAGGTATGATTTCATCCACCTCAAGGCATCGGGGGAAAAGTTGAACTTGGACAATTTTGTGATGAGAACCTCATGGTTAACAGTATCAAAAGCCTTCCTTAGGTCCAGAAACACAGCCCCAACAACGCCCCCTTTGTCCATCTTGGACAGAAGAAAGCAGTTGGCCGTTTCTGTGGAGTGCTTCGCTCTGAAGCCAAACTGCATGGAGGGTAATGTGAAGGGGCTGTTGTTGACGTGGGAAAATCAGTTGTTCTGCTACACACTTTTCGACAACCTTCGACACCACAGGTAGCATACCTCTGCTGTAAATAAAAAATAAAAAAACATTCAGCCGCACTCACAACAATGCCTGTTTTCAGATTTCTTATTTGTTTGCGCCGTACAGATTAAAATCAATGCAATAAACAAGACAAAGTCCACCTTTTTGTGAACATGCATTGTGTCAGGATCCGGTTGACGAGCAACTTTTACGGATGTCTCTAATCCAACTACCATGGTGTCTTCAACGTTACTCCGTTCTTCCACTCTTCTGAGCGCCTCCGGATAGGAGACACGCTGAACAGGCCTTATTCTTGCCACCTCGGTATCCTTCACCCTGATAGGACACTTCATGAATTCTGGTGTATGCTCCTCCCATTCACGTACAGTTTCCATTAATCACACTGCAAGGGGTTTGGGCACGAAGGCTCTTACACGATATCTCACATAACCCAAATATACGCATGAAGAGAGAGACTCTTCTTCAAATAACAGAATACTGGATGGACGGGGCTTCCTCACTCCATCCACCACAAGGGTCAGTCGGCCTGCAACAACCACTGGGCTTCCTCACTCCATCCACCATCCGGGTCAGTCGGTGTGCACCAACCACTCCATCCACCATCCGGGTCAGTCAGGGAGAAACCAACCACTCCATCCACCATCCGGGTCAGTCAGGGAGAAACCAACCACTCCATCCACCATCCGGGTCAGTCAGGGAGAAACCAACCACTCCATCCACCATACGGGTCAGTCGGTGTGCACCAACCACTCCATCCACCATACGGGTCAGTCGGTGTGCAACAACCACTGCATCTATTTCTTCGGTTACATCCTTTGCACTCACTTCTAGCGCCACTCCAGAGATAACCCCCTTGATAGGCGCCCTGCTTCGCAGATTCACACGCGACGCATTCCAATCCAATATCTTTTTCAGGTGCAAAGCTCGCTCTTTCTGCTCCTTGGACATACAAAATAAACCAATTTCTTGTTATTTTCACTGACGCCACCTCATCTAACTCAAATATCATTTTCATCGAGACTTCGAAACGGATCTCCCAGGTTTCTCTTTCGATCCAAAACTTAGACTAAAAGAACAGTCAGAATTAGGCTTGGATTTACGAGACTCCACGACCACTTTCCTTCTCTTGTTTCCTTTATTTGCTACTGTAATCCATTCCTTCTCACTCGTCTCCACTCAACGCGCCATCTGACTCAAACAAAACATTTGCCTCCGCCATCTTCCGAATCGGTTACATTCTTCAAGCAGCCCTGTCGACGAACGGATTCAGTTCCAGTCTTCTTCTCTAAGGTTTTATGGTGTAGCTACCAAAACTAATGTTGTATTCCCGACACCAACTGGACAGGGGTAAAAACATTTTTTAGACAGATATGGGGAAAAAGTAATTAATCCACACACACTAATATATATTTTTTTTAACACGTAACAAATGTTATCCCACTCCTTGAGTTATTAAAAAACCTCCGTAACTCCCTACTCAGGCTCTGGGGCATGAGAGGATGGGGCCGCTCGAGAAAGTACATTCAATATTTTAATCCAAGGAACCGTTCAGCAGAAACAATGTCAATCTTTCTTGACTTATTTTCAACTTGAGCTGTTCCATTTACCACCATTGCTATAAAATTCAAAAGATCCACCTCCACATGGAGAATTTCCAATGTGTTCTCCAATCTCATAAAACATTTTAGAAAAAGGCTCAGTGCTGTTATCCTCACAAGGTGCCAATCATTTTGACCCCTATCTTTTGAGAAAAAAAAGTAGTACACAATCTCTTTCTCTGGGCAATTTTATTAGTGGAAAATATATACAGTTGATGTTGGAAGTTTACATACACCTTAGCCAAATACATTTAAACTCCGTTTTTTTAACTCAATTCCTGACATTTAATCTGAGTAAAAAGTCTCTGTGTTAGGATCACCACTTTATTTTAAGAATGTTAAATGTCAGAATAATAGTAGAGAGAATGATTTCAGCTTTATTTCTTTCATCACATTCCCAGTGGGTCAGAAGTTTACATACACTCAATTAGTATTTGGTAGCATTGTCTTTAAATTGTTTAACTTGGGTCAAACGTTTTGGGTAGCCTTCCACAAGCTTCCCATAATAAGTTGGGTGAATTTTGGCCCATTCCTCCTGACAGAGCTAGTGTAACTGAGTCAGGTTTGTAGGCCTCCTTGCTCGCACACACTTTTTCAGTTCTGCCCACAACATTTCTATAGGATTGAGGTCAGGGCTTTGTGATGGCCACTCCAATACCTTGACTTTGTTGTCCTTAAGCCATTTTGCCACAACTTTGAAAGTATGCTTGGGGTCATTGTCCATTTGCGACCAAGCTTTAACTTCCTGACTGATGTCTGACCATCCTGACCATCTATTTTGTGAAGTGAACCAGTCCCTCCTGCAGTAAAGCACCCCCACAACATGATGCTGCCACCACCGTGCTTCACAGTTGAGATGGTGTTCTTCGGCTTGCAAGCCTCCCCCTTTTTCCTCCAAACATAACAATGGTCATTATGGCCAAACAGTTCTATTTTTGTTTAATCAGACCAGAGGACATTTCTCCAAAAAGTACGATCTTTGTCCCCATGTGCAGTTGCAAACCGTAGTCTGGCTATTTCATGGCGGTTTTGGAGCAGTGGCTTCTTCCTTGCTGAGCGGCCTTTCAGGTTATGTCGATATAGGACTCGTTTTACTGTGGATATAGATACTTTTGTACCTGTTTCCTCCAGCATCTTCACAAGGTCCTTTGCGGTTGTTCTGGGATTGATTTGCACTTTTCGCACCAAAGTACGTTCATCTCTAGGAGACAGAACGCGTCTCCTTCCTGAGCGGTATGACGGCTGCGTGGTCCCATGGTGTTTATACTTGCGTACTATTGTTTGTACAGATGAACGTGGTACCTTCAGGCGTTTGGAAATTGCTCCCAAAGATGAACTAGACTTGTGGAGGTCTACAATAGTTTTTCTGAGGTCTTGGCTGATTTATTTTGCTTTTCCCATGATGTCAAGCAAAGAGGCACTGAGTTTGAAGGTAGGCCTTGAAATACATCTACAGGTACACCTCAAATAATGTCACTTAGCCTATCAGAAGCCATGACATAATTTTCTGGAATTTTCCAAGCTGTTTATAGGCACAGTCAACTTGTGTATGTAAACTACTGACCCACTGAGTTATTGAATGTATTTATGTCAGTGTGACTGTGTATGTGTTTTGTCTACACAGTTTATTCGATCGTTGGGTTTCTTTATTTTGTTCATAGCATCTTGTACGTTCCATTTATTATTATTAAAACATGTGGAATGGAAATCGCGCTGCATTTTGGTCTGATCCTTCCAACGGTCGTAACACTGCTACTGTCTCTTATGACCGAAAATAACTTCTGGACATCAGAAAAGTGATTACTCACCGCAGACTGGAAGAAACTTTTTCCTTTACTGAGTCCAACGAGAAGGATATCCTGCTTTCACTGGAACAGGCCCAGATCCACACCTTTTGCGTGAAGAAAAGAGGCCGGAAAAGGGGCCGCAGATCGGGCATCCTTCTGAGAATCCGGAGGCGAGCAAGTAAACTCCCACTGCCTTCCATTCTTCTTGCTAACGTGCAATCATTGGAAAATAAAATTGATGACGAAGATACGGGCAACATAGAGCTAGCAGGATTTTCCATGCACCGGCAGAACAGAGACGCTACCTCTGGTAAGACGAGGGGTGAGGGTGTGTGTCTTTTTGTCAATAACAGCTGGTGCGCGATGTCTAATATTAAAGAAGTCTCGAGGTATTGCTCGCCTGAGGTAGAGCACCTTATGATAAGCTGTAGACCACACTATCTACCAAGAGAGTTCTCATCTGTATTATTCGTAGCTGTCTATTTCCCACCACAAAATGAAGCTGGCACTAAGACCGCTCTCAACCAACTCTATAAGGTCATAAGCAAAGAAGAAAATGCTCACCCAAAAGTGGAGCTCCTAGTGGCCGGGGACTTTAATGCAGGCAAACTTAAATCAGTTTTACCAAATATTTACCAGCATGTCACATGTGCAACCAGGGAAAGACAAATCCTAGACCACCACCTTTACTCCACACAGAGATGCATACAAAGCTCTCCCCCGCCCTCCATTTGGCAAATCTGATCATAATTCTATCCTCCTGATTCCTGCTTACAAGCAAAAACTAAAGCAGGAAGTACCAGTTACTGGCTCAATACGGAAGTGGTCAGATGACGCGGATGCTACACTACAGGACTGTTTTGCTAGCAGACTGGAATATGTTCCGGGATTCATCCAATAGCATTGAGGAATACACCACCTCAGTTATCGGGTTCATCAATAAGTGCCCCTATGACGTCGCCCCCACAGTGACTGTACGTACCTATCCCAACCAGAAGCCATGGATTACAGGCAACATCCGCATCAAGCTAAAGGCTAGAGCTGCCGCTTTCAAGGAGCTGGATACTTATCTGGATGCTTATAAGAAATCCCGCTATGCCCTCAGACGAACCATCAAACAAGCAAAGTGTCAATACAGGATTAAGATTGAATCCTACTACACCGGCTCTGACGCTCGTCGGATGTGGCAGGCCTTGAAAGGGAAACCCAGAATTGAGCTGCACAGTGACGCAAGCCTACCAGACGAGCTAAATGACTTTTATGCTCGCTTCAAGGCAAGCAACACTGAAGCATGCACGAGAGCACCAGCTGTTCTGGATGACTGTGTGATAACGCTCTCGGTAGCCAATGTGAACAAAACCTTTAAACAGGTCAAAATTCACAAAGTCGCTGAGTCAGACGGATTACCAGGACGTGTACTCAAAGCATGCGCGGACCAACTGTCAAGTGTCTTCACTGACATTTTTAACCTCTCCCTGAGTCTGTAATACCTACATGTTTCAAGCAGACCACCTTAGTCCCTGTGCCCAAGGAAGCGAAGATAACCTGCCTAAATGATTACCGCCCCATGGCACTCACGTCGGTAGCCATGAAGTGCTTTGAAAGGCTGGTCATCAACAGCATCCTCCCGGACGCCCTAGACCAACTCCAATCTGCATACCGCCCCAACAGATCCACAGATGACGCAGTCTCAATCGCACTCCACACTGCCCTTTTCTCACTTGGACAAAAGGAACACCTACAGTTGAAGTCGGAAGTTTACATACACTTAGGTTGGAATCATTAAAACTCATTTTTCAACCACTCCACAAATGTCTTGTTAACAAACTACAGTTCTGGCAAGTCAGTTAGGACATCTACTTTGTGCATAACACAAGTAATTTTTTCAACAAGTGTTTACAGACAGATTATTTCACTTATTATTCACTGTATCGCAATTCCAGTGGGTCAGACATTTACATACACTATGTTGACTGTGCCTTTAAACAGCTTGGAAAATTCCAGAAAATTATGTCATGGCTTTAGAAGCTTCTGATAGAAACTCATTCTTCAATCTCAGGCACCTCTTCAACATTATGTATGCTCAGAGGTTACCCAACGTGGACCTTGCCGTTATATCTTTTGACGCTGAAAAGGCCTTTGACCAAGTTGAGTGGTCCTCTCTATTCAAGGTCCTACAGAAATGTAATATTGGAGATGGGTTCATAAATTGGATCCAGCTTTTATATAGGAAACAATGTGCGAGAATACTCACTAACCAATCACTGTCGCCTCGATTTAACCTTTATAGAGGGACAAGGCAGGGTTGTGCGAGGTCGGCTATGCTCTTTGCTCTAATTATAAATTGGAACAAGAGCGAATTAATGCCCATACGGTTGCAAAACACCTCTTGGTTAGAACATCTTCAGAAAAATGTACCTACCTAGGAATTGTAGTTACCAAACAATACTCCTCACTATTTAAAGAGAATTTCCCCCCTCTGATGCAAAAACTCAAGGCAAAGATACAATTTTGGAGAACTTTCCCAATTTCTCTGCTCTGAAGAATTAATGCCATTAAACCGGTCTTCCTCCCACAAATGCTCTACCTATTCCAGAACATCCCAGTATTCATACCTAAGTCCTTTCATAAACAACTGGACTCAATTATCAATCCATTCATTTGGGATTATAAAACACACAGGATAGGTAAAAAACGCCTCCGTAAATCCAAGATGGAAGGAGGATTGTCTCTCCCAAATGTTATATTTTACTATTGGGCCGCTAACCTCCGCGTTGTTACATTTTTGCTGGATGACACACATCCAGCTGGCTTAGTATGGAGCGTAAGGATTGTCACCCCTTCTCTGATTTTATCGCCTGTCAATCTAGAGATGTCACTTTATAGTAACAATCCTATTATTCATAGCACAGTCCGAATCTGGAAGCAAATTAAAGTCTACTTTGACCTTATCATTCATGCTCCCTGTTGCCAGGAATCCCTCCTTTGCCCCCTCTAACCTTGATAACACATTTGAGCGATGTGGAGAGCTAGGGATAAATACCATAGGGGATCTATATATAGAAGGGACCTTTGTCTCCTTTGAGTTGCTGAGGTAAACTTATAATCTTCCCAGAAGTAACTTTTTCAGATACCTACAGATTAGAGACTATGTTAGAAAACACCTTCCGACATTTTGGAATGTTTGACGGATGCATAAAAATATGCCCCACCTCAGACAAACTGCTATCTCGTCTATATGACACTTTTCAATCTGTTAGCACACCTTCTACAGATGCCATTAAGGCAAAATGGGAGGAAGAACTAGGGACTGACATTTCTGTGGCAAACTGGGAAGATAGCTTGGAGTACATCCACACCTGCTCCATTAACTCCAGACATCGTCTCATACAATTCAAGGTATTACACAGATTACACTGTTCCAAAACTAAGCTACATAGGGGATGTATCAGGAAATATCCTATGTGCGATAAGTGTCATTCTGCGCAGGGTACCCTACTCCACTGCTTTGCTCTATGCTCTGACTTGTATGGTTATTGGTGTGGAATTTGTATTATTCTTTTTTATCATTTTTAATTTTTAGGACCCTCTCTGGAGTTCTGGAGGGGATTGGGGGGGTGACATTGACCCTCTTTCTACCTGTCCTTGTACTGTTTGTCTTATTTTGTATTATTTACTTTGTACCTAGAACTCTGGGTCTTGTTGTTTCTGCCTGCTCTTTTATGTTTAGATAAGAATTGCACACTTGTCTTTTATACCTTTACACCATTCTTGTGTGTGTTCAATAAAAATATTTGAACAGAAGCTTCTGACAGGCTAATTGACATAATTTGAGTCAAATGGATGTGTACCTGTGGATGTATTTCAAGGCCTACCTTCAATCTCAGTGCCTCTTTGCTTGACATCATGGGAAAATCAAAAGAAATCAGCCGACCTCAGAAAAAAATTGTAGACCTCCACAAGTCTGGTTCATACTTTTTAAGCAATTTCTAAATGCCTGAAGGTACCACGTTCTGTACAAATAATAGTACACAAGTATAAACACATTGGGACCACGCAGCCGTAATACCGCTCAGGAAGGAGAAACGTTCTGTCTCTTAGAGATTAACGTACTTTGGTTCGAAAAGTGCAAATCAATCCCAGGACAACAGCAAAGGACCTTGTGAAGATGCTGGAGGAAACGGGTACAGAAGTATCTATATCCACAGTAAAACGAGTCGACATAACCTGAAAGGCCGCTCAGCAAGGAAGAAACCACTGATCCAAAACCGCCATGAAATAGCCAGACTACGGTTTGCAACTGCACATGGGGACAAAGATCGTACTTTTTGGAGAAATGTCCTCTGGTCTGATTAAGCAAAAATAGAACTGTTTGGCCAAAATGACCATCGTTATGTTTGGAGGAAAAAGAGGGAGGCTTGCAAGCCAAAGAACACCATCCCAACCGTGAAGCACGGGGGTGGCAGCATCATGTTGTGGGGGTGCTTTGATGCAGGAGGGACTGGTGCACTTCACAAAATAGATGGCATCATGAGGATGTAAAATTATGTGGATATATTGAAGCAACTAAGTGTTTTTTTCAACATAACATTGCAGATGTGTTGTCTTATGTAAACCAGTCCGAGGCGCTGCGTAATGAGGGCAAGTCTGTCTCGCTGTCTGTAGGTTATGCCGTACGATTGAACAGAATGCATTCCACGCCACTGTTTCTCCCGTGCATGACAACTCCACCTAGGCGTTACCATCCTGTGTTAGTGGGCATTATTGTTATCAAAACCCAACCCTTAAATATCCAATGGATCGCGGAATGTAACAGCTTCCCTAAACCAACTACCTCAGACCTCTCGTACAACGGCTAAGTGCGTCGTTAGATTCTTTTTTTTGTCCTTTGTCACTTCATGCACAGAAGACCTCAGCTAAACACAGAATCAAGATGTTTATCTGTCTCTGTGATCGCCAATAACTTCAGAACGAAGTTGACTACAAATAGCCTACAAAGTTGCCAATGTGTTACAGGTGTTGGTTTTTCCATTTCTGTTTTGAGGTTGGACTTTAGCACGTTAGCACGTAGGTTTCACCAATTGGTGTCACCTTGTTAGTCAGTATGTGTTACATCTGTGCTGATTGCCATCTCGTTAGTGGAAAGGTGTTTCACCTGTGCTGGAAGTTAAAGCTTGGTTGCAAATGGGTCTTCCAAATGGACAATGACCCCAAGCATACTTCTAAAGTTGTGGCAAAATGGCTTAAGGACAACAAAGTCAAGGTATTGGAGTGGCCATCACAAAGCCCTGACCTCAGTCCCATAGAAAATTTGTGGGCAGAACTGAAAAGCGTGTGCGAGCAAGGAGGCCTACAAACCTGACTCAGTTACACCAGCTCTGTCAGGAGGAATGGGCCAAAATTCACCAAAATTATTGTGGGAAGCTTGTGGAAGGCTACCCAAAATGTTTGACCCAAGTTAAACAACATAAAGGCAATGCTACCAAATACTAATTGAGTGTATGTAAACTTCTGACCCACTAGGAATGTGATGAAAGACATAAAAGCTGAAATAAATAAATCTCTCTACTATTATTCTGACATTTCACATTCTTAAAATAAAGTCTTGATCCTAACTGACCTAAGACAGGGAATTTTTACTCTGATTAAATGTCAGGAATTGTGAAAAACTGAGTTTAAATGTATTTGGCTAAGGTGTATGTAAACTTACGACTTCAACTGTACACAACATACACTTATACCCTGACTACACCGCTCGCGTTACAAAAATAAATGTAGAAATCTATGTTGTTCAATTATTACACCCACACAGCTCGTGCGTGCCAACAAGCGTCTGCGTTGCCAAGAGCTAAAATAGAAGTCAGTTCTATTTCGGATGCGGATCGCGCTGCAAGTCCTGCCTCTCCCATCTCCTCATTGGTTTATAGAAGCAGGTACTCACGTGCCATCTCCTCATTGTTTATACCTGTGGGTGACTGAAAGACGAATGAGGTCAGTGGCGGTAATGCACCTAATTTATGTAAGTTGTCAATCGCAATATAAAGTCAAGAGAAGAAAAGGCCTGGAAGGAGGAGAGATGACTAGAAACGATTCGGTTGAGCGTTTTATGTGTGGATTATTTAGCGGAGTAGAGGACCTTGTGCATTTCAGGTAAAATAACAACTCAATGTTTAACGTTATATCCCAGGACAAATTAGCTAGCAAATGCAAGCTAGCTAAATTGCCATAACGTTAAATGTTTATCGCTTTTTGACCTGTCCCCAAATTAATATAATTGGTTCAGAGTTTGTTTTGAAATTTTAACCTGCGTGTCGTTATTGTGTTTGGTGTGGGGACAAAATAAATTTATGCACGATGTCGCACGTGCGCAGCCGGTTTGGGTTCCGTGTTAGTATTACTTTCTTAGCTACAGTATAAAAAATCGAATCAAACTTTATTTGTCACACGCGCAGAATACAACAAGTGTAGACTTTACCATGAAATGCTTACTTACAAGCCCTTAACCAACAGTGCAGTTCGAGAAGAAGAAAATACGGATACAAAAGTATCTATATCCACAGTAAAACAAGTCCTATATCGACATAACCTGAAAGGCCGCTCAGCAAAGAAGAAGCCACTGCTCTAAAACCGCCATAAAAAGCTAGACTACGGTTTGCAACTGCACATGGGGACAAAGATTGTACTTTTTGGAGAAATGTCCTCTGGTCTGATTAAACAAAAACAGAACTGTTTGGCCAAAATGACCATCGTTATGTTTGGAGGAAAAAGAGGGAGGCTTGCAAGCCAAAGAACACCATCCCAACCGTGAAGCACGGGGGTGGCAGCATCATGTTGTGGGGGTGCTTTGATGCAGGAGGGACTGGTGCACTTCACAAAATAGATGGCATCATGAGAATGTAAAATTATGTGGATATATTGAAGCAACTAAGTGTTTTTTTCAACATAACATTGCAGATGTGTTGTCTTATGTAAACCAGTCCGAGGCGCTGCGTAATGAGGGCAAGTCTGTCTCACTGTCTGTAGGTTATGCCGTACGATTGAACAGAATGCATTCCACGCCACTGTTTCTCCCGTGCATGACAACTCCACCTAGGCGTTACCATCCTGTGTTAGTGGGCATTATTGTTATCAAAACCCAACCCTTAAATATCCAATGGATCGCGGAATGTAACAGCTTCCCTAAACCAACTACCTCAGACCTCTCGTACAACGGCTAAGTGCGTCGTTAGATTCTTTTTTTTGTCCTTTGTCACTTCATGCACAGAAGACCTCAGCTAAACACAGAATCAAGATGTTTATCTGTCTCTGTGATCGCCAATAACTTCAGAACGAAGTTGACTACAAATAGCCTACAAAGTTGCCAATGTGTTACAGGTGTTGGTTTTTCCATTTCTGTTTTGAGGTTGGACTTTAGCACGTTAGCACGTAGGTTTCACCAATTGGTGTCACCTTGTTAGTCAGTATGTGTTACATCTGTGCTGATTGCCATCTCGTTAGTGGAAAGGTGTTTCACCTGTGCTGGAAGTTAAAGCTTGGTTGCAAATGGGTCTTCCAAATGGACAATGACCCCAAGCATACTTCTAAAGTTGTGGCAAAATGGCTTAAGGACAACAAAGTCAAGGTATTGGAGTGGCCATCACAAAGCCCTGACCTCAGTCCCATAGAAAATTTGTGGGCAGAACTGAAAAAGCGTGTGCGAGCAAGGAGGCCTACAAACCTGACTCAGTTACACCAGCTCTGTCAGGAGGAATGGGCCAAAATTCACCAAAATTATTGTGGGAAGCTTGTGGAAGGCTACCCAAAATGTTTGACCCAAGTTAAACAACATAAAGGCAATGCTACCAAATACTAATTGAGTGTATGTAAACTTCTGACCCACTAGGAATGTGATGAAAGACATAAAAGCTGAAATAAATAAATCTCTCTACTATTATTCTGACATTTCACATTCTTAAAATAAAGTCTTGATCCTAACTGACCTAAGACAGGGAATTTTTACTCTGATTAAATGTCAGGAATTGTGAAAAACTGAGTTTAAATGTATTTGGCTAAGGTGTATGTAAACTTACGACTTCAACTGTACACAACATACACTTATACCCTGACTACACCGCTCGCGTTACAAAAATAAATGTAGAAATCTATGTTGTTCAATTATTACACCCACACAGCTCGTGCGTGCCAACAAGCGTCTGCGTTGCCAAGAGCTAAAATAGAAGTCAGTTCTATTTAGGATGCGGATCGCGCTGCAAGTCCTGCCTCTCCCATCTCCTCATTGGTTTATAGAAGCAGGTACTCACGTGCCATCTCCTCATTGTTTATACCCACGTGGGTGACTGAAAGACGAATGAGGTCAGTGGCGGTAATGCACCTAATTTATGTAAGTTGTCAATCGCAATATAAAGTCAAGAGAAGAAAAGGCCTGGAAGGAGGAGAGATGACTAGAAACGATTCGGTTGAGCGTTTTATGTGTGGATTATTTAGCGGAGTAGAGGACCTTGTGCATTTCAGGTAAAATAACAACTCAATGTTTAACGTTATATCCCAGGACAAATTAGCTAGCAAATGCAAGCTAGCTAAATTGCCATAACGTTAAATGTTTATCGCTTTTTGACCTGTCCCCAAATTAATATAATTGGTTCAGAGTTTGTTTTGAAATTTTAACCTGCGTGTCGTTATTGTGTTTGGTGTGGGGGACAAAATAAATTTATGCACGATGTCGCACGTGCGCAGCCGGTTTGGGTTCCGTGTTAGTATTACTTTCTTAGCTACAGTATAAAAAATCGAATCAAACTTTATTTGTCACACGCGCAGAATACAACAAGTGTAGACTTTACCATGAAATGCTTACTTACAAGCCCTTAACCAACAGTGCAGTTCGAGAAGAAGAAAATACGGATACAAAAGTATCTATATCCACAGTAAAACAAGTCCTATATCGACATAACCTGAAAGGCCGCTCAGCAAAGAAGAAGCCACTGCTCTAAAACCGCCATAAAAAGCTAGACTACGGTTTGCAACTGCACATGGGGACAAAGATTGTACTTTTTGGAGAAATGTCCTCTGGTCTGATTAAACAAAAACAGAACTGTTTGGCCAAAATGACCATCGTTATGTTTGGAGGAAAAAGAGGGAGGCTTGCAAGCCAAAGAACACCATCCCAACCGTGAAGCACGGGGGTGGCAGCATCATGTTGTGGGGGTGCTTTGATGCAGGAGGGACTGGTGCACTTCACAAAATAGATGGCATCATGAGAATGTAAAATTATGTGGATATATTGGAAGCAACTAAGTGTTTTTCAACATAACATTGCAGATGTGTTGTCTTATGTAAACCAGTCCGAGGCGCTGCGTAATGAGGGCAAGTCTGTCTCACTGTCTGTAGGTTATGCCGTACGATTGAACAGAATGCATTCCACGCCACTGTTTCTCCCGTGCATGACAACTCCACCTAGGCGTTACCATCCTGTGTTAGTGGGCATTATTGTTATCAAAACCCAACCCTTAAATATCCAATGGATCGCGGAATGTAACAGCTTCCCTAAACCAACTACCTCAGACCTCTCGCATTACAACGGCTAAGTGCGTCGTTAGATTCTTTTTTTTGTCCTTTGTCACTTCATGCACAGAAGACCTCAGCTAAACACAGAATCAAGATGTTTATCTGTCTCTGTGATCGCCAATAACTTCAGAACGAAGTTGACTACAAATAGCCTACAAAGTTGCCAATGTGTTACAGGTGTTGGTTTTCCATTTCTGTTTTGAGGTTGGACTTTAGCACGTTAGCACGTAGGTTTCACCAATTGGTGTCACCTTGTTAGTCAGTATGTGTTACATCTGTGCTGATTGCCATCTCGTTAGTGGAAAGGTGTTTCACCTGTGCTGGAAGTTAAAGCTTGGTTGCAAATGGGTCTTCCAAATGGACAATGACCCCAAGCATACTTCTAAAGTTGTGGCAAAATGGCTTAAGGACAACAAAGTCAAGGTATTGGAGTGGCCATCACAAAGCCCTGACCTCAGTCCCATAGAAAATTTGTGGGCAGAACTGAAAAAGCGTGTGCGAGCAAGGAGGCCTACAAACCTGACTCAGTTACACCAGCTCTGTCAGGAGGAATGGGCCAAAATTCACCAAAATTATTGTGGGAAGCTTGTGGAAGGCTACCCAAAATGTTTGACCCAAGTTAAACAACATAAAGGCAATGCTACCAAATACTAATTGAGTGTATGTAAACTTCTGACCCACTAGGAATGTGATGAAAGACATAAAAGCTGAAATAAATAAATCTCTCTACTATTATTCTGACATTTCACATTCTTAAAATAAAGTCTTGATCCTAACTGACCTAAGACAGGGAATTTTTACTCTGATTAAATGTCAGGAATTGTGAAAAACTGAGTTTAAATGTATTTGGCTAAGGTGTATGTAAACTTACGACTTCAACTGTACACAACATACACTTATACCCTGACTACACCGCTCGCGTTACAAAAATAAATGTAGAAATCTATGTTGTTCAATTATTACACCCACACAGCTCGTGCGTGCCAACAAGCGTCTGCGTTGCCAAGAGCTAAAATAGAAGTCAGTTCTATTTCGGATGCGGATCGCGCTGCAAGTCCTGCCTCTCCCATCTCCTCATTGGTTTATAGAAGCAGGTACTCACGTGCCATCTCCTCATTGTTTATACCCACGTGGGTGACTGAAAGACGAATGAGGTCAGTGGCGGTAATGCACCTAATTTATGTAAGTTGTCAATCGCAATATAAAGTCAAGAGAAGAAAAGGCCTGGAAGGAGGAGAGATGACTAGAAACGATTCGGTTGAGCGTTTTATGTGTGGATTATTTAGCGGAGTAGAGGACCTTGTGCATTTCAGGTAAAATAACAACTCAATGTTTAACGTTATATCCCAGGACAAATTAGCTAGCAAATGCAAGCTAGCTAAATTGCCATAACGTTAAATGTTTATCGCTTTTTGACCTGTCCCCAAATTAATATAATTGGTTCAGAGTTTGTTTTGAAATTTTAACCTGCGTGTCGTTATTGTGTTTGGTGTGGGGACAAAATAAATTTATGCACGATGTCGCACGTGCGAGCCGGGTTTGGGTTCCGTGTTAGTATTACTTTCTTAGCTACAGTATAAAAATCGAATCAAACTTTATTTGTCACACGCGCAGAATACAACAAGTGTAGACTTTACCATGAAATGCTTACTTACAAGCCCTTAACCAACAGTGCAGTTCGAGAAGAAGAAAATACGGATACAAAAGTATCTATATCCACAGTAAAACAAGTCCTATATCGACATAACCTGAAAGGCCGCTCAGCAAAGAAGAAGCCACTGCTCTAAAACCGCCATAAAAGCTAGACTACGGTTTGCAACTGCACATGGGGACAAAGATTGTACTTTTTGGAGAAATGTCCTCTGGTCTGATTAAACAAAAACAGAACTGTTTGGCCAAAATGACCATCGTTATGTTTGGAGGAAAAAGAGGAGGCTTGCAAGCCAAAGAACACCATCCCAACCGTGAAGCACGGGGTGGCAGCATCATGTTGTGGGGGTGCTTTGATGCAGGAGGGACTGGTGCACTTCACAAAATAGATGGCATCATGAGAATGTAAAATTATGTGGATATATTGAAGCAACTAAGTGTTTTTCAACATAACATTGCAGATGTGTTGTCTTATGTAAACCAGTCCGAGGCGCTATGTAATGAGGGCAAGTCTGTCTCACTGTCTGTAGGTTATGCCGCATTTGATTGAACAGAATGCATTCCACGCCACTGTTTCTCCGTGCATGACAACTCCACCTAGGCGTTACCATCCTGTGTTAGTGGGCATTATTGTTATCAAAACCCAACCCTTAAATATCCAATGGATCGCGGAATGTAACAGCTTCCCTAAACCAACTACCTCAGACCTCTCGCACAACGGCTAAGTGCGTCGTTAGATTCTTTTTTGTCCTTTGTCACTTCATGCACAGAAGACCTCAGCTAAACACAGAATCAAGATGTTTATCTGTCTCTGTGATCGCCAATAACTTCAGAACGAAGTTGACTACAAATAGCCTACAAAGTTGCCAATGTGTTACAGGTGTTGGTTTTTCCATTTCTGTTTTGAGGTTGGACTTTAGCACGTTAGCACGTAGGTTTCACCAATTGGTGTCACCTTGTTAGTCAGTATGTGTTACATCTGTGCTGATTGCCATCTCGTTAGTGGAAAGGTGTTTCACCTGTGCTGGCCCAGGTACTATTTAAGAGTGGCTGGCCCAGTGCTCCAGTTGTCTTGAAAGATGTGGAGGATTAACACCTTTAGTTGGTGTGCCCTATTTTGGTTTCAAGAACAACATTATTTTGTCTGATCTTACCTGTTTTCATCTTGTTCTACTTTTTGGTGTGCTTCCTGTCTTTACATTTAGTGTGGGTTTTAATTTTGTTTGCCTGCACTGGAGGGCAAATTTAGCAAAAGCTCATGTTGGATGTTTAAGTCCCAGTTGCTGCTAGTCAACTTCCAGTAAACACCCTCTTGAGTGTCTTTCAAAACTCTACCTGTTTCGTTCTGGTTGTCAGTAACTTTGTTAGTTCCCCCTTCTGTTATAGCAACACTCTTGTTGGGGAACGTAACCACTGTCTTTGCAATTGTTACAAACAAGTGAAGGATTAAAAACATATGTCAAATAAACCGAGATGACTGCATTAAACGGATAAATTACATTATAGGTTACATAGCCCTAGACCTATATAATTCAAGCCTATTGAAATCCTTTACATGTTTATGAAATCTAGTTATTTTTAGCTAATTGTAGGCTATACCTGTATTTTAGCTCAATATATTTCATGTGTAAACATGTACGCAACGATGCGCAAAATCTTGATTTTAGTGCGTAGTACTAGAAAAAGCAGTCTCAATATTCAGCCATAGGAGGGATATCTCTTTAGGAGTTGACAATTTGTAATGTAAAGATTTGAATGGAAAAATCTGATCCGAGAATAGCACTTCCATTCTTACGATCCAATCAGTATCAACACATGCTCGAATGACGCACTTAGCAAACGTTCTCGCTGTATGATGTTTTGGGAAAGCGCATGTTTTCGTTGAAACACTCGTAAACCCATCAGGAAACCAGGCCCAAAGAAGTTGGTTAAGCTGCCCTTTTTTAATCATGGTTGTTAATGATTTTATTACTTCTAAAGGAAACATTTTGTTTTAGGGGCACAACTAAGATGTTCTAAACCAGGGATAGGCAACTCCCCGGGGGCCTGATAGGTGACGCTTTTGCCCTTGTTAACACACCTGACTCCAAGGTCTTCAGTTTTAGAATGTGTTATTTTCATCAGGTGTGTTTAGATGTAGGGCTGGGGTAAAAGTGTGACACCAATTGGGGACTGGAATTGTCCATCCCTTTTTCTAAACCTTTCTCTTAGTAAATTACAGTCCTACATGTAGTGGTTTAGCCTTTCCCTGCAAATGGCGTCACATGTGCAGATGTATGCACCACGTAATTGCACTCTCTGCTGTGTTCACTGAGCTGTTGGGTCTCCCTGCAACCTCATTGGATAACGCTGAGCAATGGGGGCTGACCCATGTGGGGGGAAAGTGCCCCATTAACTGGTCCTCTGGGATTCAAACTCAAACCTTCCATTGGGGATCAACCACCATAACCTCTACCAGTCAGACAGAGTTAACAGTGCATTTGGAAGTATTGAGACCCCTTTTTCCACATGCTTATACCTTACAGCCTTTTTCTAAAATGGATTACATTTTAATATTCCCTCAATTTACACACAATACCCCATAATGACAAAGCGAAAATCGGGTTTATACATTTGAGCAAATTCATTACATAAAACATACCTTATTTACATAATGATTCATACCCTTTGCTATGAGACTCAATTGAGCTCGGATGCATCCAGTTTCCATTTGATCATTCTAGAGATGTTTCTACAACTTGATTGGTTTACACCTGTGGTAAATTCAATTGATTTGACATGATTTGGAAAGGCACACCTGTCCTATATAAGGTCCCACAGTTGACAGTGCAAAATCAAATGTCACATGTGCCGAATAAAACATGTGTAGATCGTACCGGTAAGTGCTTACTTACAAGCCCTTAACCAACAATGCAGTTCAACAAATAGAGCTAAGATATTTACTTAATAAAATACACAAGAGAATTACATAACAGTAACGAGGCTATAGACATGGTACCGAGTCAATGTGCGGGGTTACAGGTTAGTTGAGGTAATTTTGTAAAGCGACTATGCATAGATAAAACAGTGAGTAACAGCAGTGTAAAAACAAAGGGTGGGGTCAATGTAAATAGTCCGGGTTGCCATTTGATTAATTGTTCATCAGTCTTATGGCTTGGGGGTAGAAGCTGTTAAGGAGCCTTTTGGTCCTAGACTTGGCGCTCCCGTACCGCTTGCTGTGCAGTAGCGGAGAGAACAGTGACTTTTTTTTTGGCGCTTCCTCTGACACCGCCAGGTATATAGGTCCTGGATGTCAGGAAGCTTGGCCCCAGTGATGTACTGGGCCGTACGCACTACCCTCTGTAGCGCCTTACAGTCAGATGCCGAGCAGTTGCCATACCAGGCGGTGATACAACCGGTTAGGATGCTCTCGATGGCGCAGATCTGTAACTTTGAGGATCTGGGGACCCATGCTAAATCTTTTCAGTCTCCTGATGGGAAAAGATGTGGTCGTGCCCTCTTCACGACTGTCTTGGTGTTTTGACCATGATAGTTCATTGGTGATGTGGACACCAAGGAACTTAACTCTCGACTTGCTCCACTTCAGCCCCGTCGATGTTAATGGGGACCTGTTCTGCCCTCCTTTTCCTATAGTCCACGATCAGCCCCTTAGTCTTGTTCACATTGAGGGAGAGGTTGTGGCACCACACTGCCAGTTCTCTGACCTCCCTATAGGCGGTCTCATCGTTGCCCGTGATGTTGTCTGCAAACGTAATGATGGTGTTGGGAGTTGTGCTTGGCCACAAAGTTGTGAGTGAACAGGGAGTACAGGAGGAGATTAAGCACACCCTTGAGTGGCCCCAGTGTTGAGGATCAGTGTGGCAGATGTGTTGTTGCCTACCCTTACCACCTTGGGGCGGCCCGTCAAGAAGTCCAGGATCCAGTTGCAGAGGGAGGTGTTTAGTCCCAGGGTCCTTAGCTTAGTGATGAGCTTGGTGGGCACTATGGTGTTAAACGCTGAGCTGTAAACAATTAACCGGATTCTCACATAGGTGTTCCTTTTGAGAAAGGGCAGTGTGTAGTGCGATTGAGTACACGTCCTGGTAATCAGTCTGACCCTGCGGCTTTGAATGTTGACCTGTTTTAAAGGTCTTGCTCCCAACGGATACGGGGAGCGTGATCACACATTCTTCCAGAAACAGCTGGTGCTCATGTATGCTTCAGCTGCTTGCCTCGACGCGAGCATGAAAGGCATTTAGCTCATCTGGTAGGCTCGTGTCACTCAGCAGCTGGCGGTTGGGTTTCCAATTGTAGTCTAATTTCCAAGCCCTGCCACATCATGGTCTAAAATGCAGAACATACTTATATCACCATAGGGAGAACTTGAATCAGGATTTTATTTCAGCTGTGTCACGATCGCGCTCAGAAATGGACCAAGGCGCAACATGGTTGGAGTTCCACATGTTTAATCAAAGTGAAACGTACAAAAACAAAGATATGTAACAGACCGTAACCAATAGGAGTGCATACACATGCACTAACTCAAAACAAAGGCAGGTGGGGAAGGGAACAAACTAAAATAGGATTGTTAGTCGTTGCCTCTAATTGGGAACCAACACAAAACTCAAGAGTCCCCTAGAAAACCCTAGTCACGCCCTGACCTAACACCATAGAGAAACCCAGAAGGGCGTGACAAGCTGAATGATATTACTGAGGTTGAGACAAGCTTGCCTTGAAAGTAGTCTCGCGCAGCAGACAATTCCTCCAAGTGCATTTAGCCTGGGGATAAGGTTACTGTCACAATCCTCGGAATGAATGGCCCAAAATGCAGCTCGGGTTTCGTTCCACATCTTTTAATTAGTGTGAAACATACCAAATAAACAAACAAATAGCAAGAATCGCCATGGTGTAGCACATACAAAAAAACAATGAGCCAACATAAATATGGTCCCCAATTAGAGGTAAACGACACTCAGCTGCCTCTAATTGGGAACCATAAAAAAAGAAAACCCTAGTCACGCCCTGGCCTAACCTCCATAGAAAATTCCAGAGGACACTCTATGGCCAGGACGTGACTGTTACCTTGAACGAGGCAACGATTCGTTTTCTGTGCAATATAGAGATACTATTAGGATAATCAGAGCCGTCATAGTAGGATTCAATCTTAGTCCTGTATTGACGCTTTGCCTGTTGGATGGTTCGCCAAGTGTTCAAACGAATTGTCTCTAGAGCTCCTAGACAGGATTGTGTTGAGGCACAGATCTGGGGAAGGGTAGCAACAAAAATTCTGCAGCATTGAAGGTCCAAGAACAGTGGCCTCCATTCTTAAATGGAAGAAGTTTGGAACCACCAACACTCTTAGAGCTGGCTGCCTGTCCAATCTGAGCAATCGGGGGAGAAGAGCCTTGGTCAGTGAGGTGATCAAGAACATGCTGGTCACTGACAGAGCTCCTCTGTAAAGATTGTTGTTCTTCTGGAATCTCTGCAGCACTCCTTCAATCAAGCCTTTATGGTAGTGGCCAGACGGAAGCCACTCCTCAGTAGAAGGCACATGACAGCCAGCTAGGAGTTTGCCAAACGGCACCTAAAGGACTCTGACCATGAGAAACAAGATTCTCTGGTTTGATTAAACCAAGATGGATCTCTTAGGCCTGAATGGTAAGCGTCACATCTGTAGGAAACCTGGCACCATCCCTACGGTGAAGCGTGGTGGTGGCAGCATCATGATGTGGGGAGCCAAGACAACGCAGGAGTGGCTTCGGGACAAGTCTCTGAATATCCTTGAACGGCCCAGCCAGAACCTGGACTTGAACCCAATCAAACATCTCTGGAGAGACCTTAAAATAGCTGTGCAGCAACAGTCTCCATCGAACTTGAAAGGGTCAACAGAGAATAATGGTAGAAACTCCCCAAATTTAGGTGTGCCAAGCTTGTAACATCATTCCCAAGACTCAAGGCTGTAATAGCTACCAAAGGTGCTTCAACGAAGTACTAAGTAAAGGGTATGAAGTTTTTTTCACCTTTTTAACCAGGTAGGCCAGTTGCGAACAAGTTAGTAATCGGTTGAAAATCATGCATTTAGTTTTACTAGCGTTTAAGAGCAGTTGGAGGCCACGGAAGGAGTGTTGTATGGCATTGAAGCTTGTTTGGAGGTTTGTTAAGTGTCCAAAGAAGGGCCAGATGTATACAGAATGGTGTTGTCTGCATAGAGGTGGATCAGGAAATCACCTGCAGCAAGAGCGACATCGTTGATGTATACAGAGAAGAGTCGGCCCGAGAATTGAACCCTGTGGTACACCTAGAGACTGCCAGAGGTCCGGACAACAGGCCCTCCAATTTGACGCACTGAACTGTATCTGATAAGTAGTTGGTGAACCAGGCAAGGCAGTCATTTGAGAAACCAAGGCTGTTGAGTATGCTGATTTAAGAATACGGTGATTGACAGATTCGAAAGCCTTGGCCAGGCCGATGAAGACTGCTGCACAGTACTGTCTTTTATCGATGGCGGTTATGATATCATTTAGTACCCTGAGCGTGGCTTGGGTGCACCCGTGACCAGCTCGGAAACCGGATTGCACAGCGGAGAAGGTACGGTGGGATTCGAAATGGTCTTAACTTAGCTTTCGAAGACTTTAGAAAGGCAGGGCAGGATGGATATAAGTCTATAACCGTTTGAAGAGGGGGACGATACAAAAGAGGTTGAACAGACTGGTAATGAGGGTTTAAACAATGGTGGTGGATAATTTTAGAGGATCCAGATTGTGTAGGCCAGCTGATTTGTACAGGTCCAGACTTTGCAGTTTATGTAAATGTTATCAGATTTTATATGTAATGTGCAATTTCTAATCCTGTTTTTGCTTTGTCATTGTGGGCTTTTGTGTTTAGATTGTTTCACAATGTAATATATTTTAAGTCAAGGGGTCTGAATACTTTCTGAATGCACTTTATTGATAAGTCACCTTGTAAATTATTTTTTTACTTTTTAAACCATCGTTGTCACGATCTTCATTAATCGACCAAGGCGCAGCGTGCCGGGTTGAGAAACACGTTTATTACTTAAACTCACCGAAACAAAAACAACGAACGAAGATCAAATGGTGTCGCAACATACACCCTAACAGAGTCAACTTCCCACAAACACTGGAGGGAAAAAGGGCTGCTTAAGTATGGTTCCCAATCAGAGACAACGATAGACGGCTGCCCCTGATTGAGAGCCATACTCATCCAAAACAACGAAATATAAAAGAACCTAGAATGCCCACCCCAACTCACACCCTGACCCAACCAAAAATGAAACATAAACAAGCTCATACAGGTCAGGGCGTGACAATAGTTCAATTCAGAAATGGTGAGTTTAGACTACAGTCAGGATAGTATAACGTATCCTGTCTTAAGACATTTAGCACGTTCTTCCAATAGATTAGGTTAATCAAGAGTCAATGACTTTATACCATTATGGTAATTGAAATTGCCAATACCCATCAGGGAAAGTTGCAGAGTAAGGTTTTTTAATGCCACTGATGATAAACACCAACTTGGTCCAAATTCCTTTTTCATTAATATAATGGTAACATTCTCTGTAGAAGTTGCAGAAACTAACACCTACTGTAGCTATGTAGGCTGCCAATTGTCACTAAAAACCAACAAAATAATTGTTATTATTCTGTATTCCAAATTAAACTAGCATATGCATTTCTAAGAACCTGGAGGTAAATTTCAGTCAGACAACTTCACTGAAATCCACTATCATTTGCTTATGCCAGCTCAACCACAAACCATCTATACAGTGGAGTATTGGAATATAAAAGTAAAGTCCGGTACACAAGGGACGTAGTCCGACAGTCCAGGTCACAACAGGTAGTCTCTCAGATATTGCTCTCTCCTACTCTGCCCCTTTTGTGCAGGTTGCTCCCTCCTTTTATCCCCAAGCACTCCCTGTCTTAACGAATCACAGCTTTGCCTTGATGGGCAGGAAGTCCATATAAGGACTTTGGCTGCCAGATATCTCCCCTCAATAACCACTCCCCTCTCCCTGCCTTCTGCCACAATAAATACTGGAGGCTGAGATACAAGGGGTCGGGAGACACTGGCCCCGTCTGACGATACCCCCCGGACAGGGCCAACATACCATCTAGTTGTAATTAGTTTACACCTCTGGACATTATATTGATTCGACACAGTATCAACGCAACAGTAGCCTTTGTGTGCAGGTCTTACAATGGATGTGCCCACCCTGCCACTATTGAAGGCAGGATTATCCCCGTGTTGGTGATGGATACCCCAGCACAGGAGGTGTGGTACCAACGCGAACATGTGGCGCACTCAATCTGTGAAAGTACATGTCAATTAGGCCATTGATTCCATTATGATGTCACAGTTAAAAGGAGAGCGCAACAATCCACGATTTGTTTTTTTTTTAACTAGCCACTGCCATTTTAAGTTCTACAGTAGGTGAAATCATTGACCAACAATCCATGCAAGAGATGATTTGGCCATTAACGTTGGCAGTGGCTAGTAAAAAAGATTGAAGTTACTACCTGCTTTAAATGTAAGAATGTTTAAATGAGTGAAATTACTGAGTCATCCCTTTAAGGTTATAAACATATTATTACTACAAAACTCAACACCCCTCAGACTACAGTAACGGTGTCACGATCTTGACAAGGAGAGGACCAAGGTGCAGCGTGTGAGTTCCACATGATTTTTATTCATGGAAACATACAAAAGCAAGACTAAACCGTAACAAAGTGTAGCACACAGGCACTCACCAAAAACATTCAATATCCCACAAAACAGGTGGGGAAAATACTAAACTAAATAGGATCCCCAATTACAGTTGCCTCTAATTGGGAACCAACTCAAAAACCAACAAATGCTAAACACCCCTGGTCACATCCTGGCCCAAAAGCCCATAGAGAACCCAGAGGGCTCTCTATGGCCAGGACGTGACAGTCCCCCAAGGTGCGGATTCCGACCGCAAACCCGAAGTCAATGGGGAGGGGTCGGGTTGGCAATTGGTGTCGGTGGCAGCTCCAGTGCCGGGCTGAGAAGGCGCACTGGAGGCCCGGTGCGTGGAGCCGGAACAGGACCCACCGGACTAACGATGCGCACCTAAGGGCGAGTGTGGGGAGCTGGCACTGGATGTACCGGGCTGGGGAGGCGCACTGGCATCCTGGTGCATGGAGCCGGCGTAGGTCCCACCGGACTGGTCTCACGCACCTCTGGGCGAGTGCGGGAGCTGGCACTGGACGTTCTGGGCTGGAGAGGCTCACTGCAGGTCTGGTGCGTGGAGCCGGCGTAGGTCTCACCGGCCTGATGACACGCACCTCGGGACGAGTGCAGGGAACCAACACAGGACGCACCTGGCTGGGCAGACGCTCCTCTCAGCGCTTGCGCTGCAGCTCTTTTTGTGCCACGACCTCTCTCATATCCCTCCTTGAACTCCTCGTATGTCTCCCATTCGGGCTTATGCTCTCTCCTCAGCCCGGCCGCTAGCCCCATGTGCCCCCACCCAAAAAACAATTGGGGGGCTGTTGTGGCCTCGGACCCCGGCGTTGTCGCTGTCCTCCCATCTTCCTTGGCGACTCCCGCCAAGGAAGGGTCTCACAGCCCCCTATCTCCTCCCAGGTCCAAAACTCCTTCACCTCCAATGGGGCACGCTGCTTGGTCCTGGTGTGGTGGGATATTCTGTCACGATCTTGACAAGGAGAGGACCAAGGTGCAGCGTGTGAGTTCCACGTGATTTTTATTCATGGAAACACACCGTAACATAAGGTGTAGCACACTCACCAAAATCATTCAATATCCCACAAAACAGGTGGGGGAAAAGACCAAACTAAATAGGATCCCCAATTAGAGGCAACAACAGCTGCCTCTAATTGGGAATCAACTCAAAAACCAACAGAGTGCTAAACACCCCTGGTCACGTCCTGGCCCAAAACCCCATAGAGAACCCAGAGGGCTATCTATGGCCAGGATGTGACCAATGGACCACACCTCCAGCCTTTGTTCATAGAGCAACGGACATGTTTGGGCCCTGTTCAAACA
This sequence comes from Brachymystax lenok tsinlingensis, assembly GCA_030435695.1. Taxonomy (NCBI): domain Eukaryota; kingdom Metazoa; phylum Chordata; class Actinopteri; order Salmoniformes; family Salmonidae; genus Brachymystax; species Brachymystax lenok. Next base: position 35,335,584 of record CM059801.1, on the reverse strand, counting down.
TTGAAAGGTCAAAGTTCTTATGGATTTGTCATGTTAACTGTGACAAGGCTTGCTTTTGCCTAGCTTACGTGAATGTGTAAACTAATTCTCACCCAGTCTCCCCCTCATCTGTTGCACAGAAACTGCAGTAGAGTTTCCTGTCAAGATCTGAAAGAAAAAAGCAAACGTCAGCTATATCACCTAATGTCTTTTAGGATATACTATATACAGTTCTGGCCAAATATGGTCACCCTTAAAAAATAATTTAATTATTCCACATTTCTTAAATATTTTTTAGGTGAGTTTTAGAAGCGTTGGGCCAGTAACCGAAAGGTTGCTGTATCGAATCCCCGAGCTGACAAGGTAAAAATCTGTTCTGCCCCTGAAGGCAGTTAACCCACTGTTCCCCGGTAGGCCGTCATTGTAAATAAAATGTGTTCTTAACTGACTTGCCTAGTTAAATAAAAAAAGTTCAGTTGGGCTTTCTCTTTCAGCAGTGGGATCTTTCTATGATTCCCAACCAAATGAATAACTTCCCCATGTTTGATTGTAAGGAGGTTACATTATCATTTAATTTACACTAGATATACTAATTTTAAAACCAGATCACAGATGTGGATTACATTAGACTTGTGCGGTCTCCACAGAGTTGGGAAGGACTGCATTCAGTTCCTTTGCACCTTATTTATGGTACAAACTGCAGATCCAACTTACGTTAGACACTCTGGTGTCCCTTGCCCATTTAAAAAATGTTATGGAGGATCAATATGTCTGATTTTGTTCCTGTTGAGTTTTGGATGTTTTGAAATGTTCTTGTCTGTATGTGTCACGATCGCTTGAATGATTGGACCAAGGTGCAGCGCGAGTTCCGTTCCACATCTTGTAATTGGTGAAACTTACAACCAACAACAACAACTAAGCAAAAGATCTGACATGAACTGTGTAGCGCAGCAGCACAAACACAATAACAATGACCCACAAAGCAAGTGGGGAAAATAAAAAATAAAACAGAACAAAAAACACCCCTAATCATGTCCTGACCAAAACACATGACAAGTCAGCAGGCTATCCCAGGCCAGGACGTGACAGTATGCCTAGAACTGTACATGTCAACGTTTACACAGGGCACAGCCGTAAAAGAGATCCAGGTCTCAGTCTGTTTTCCATGTTAAAAAAATGAAAAACGCCACAATTGTAGCTGTCTCTTTGCTTGGTGTGTGTGGTATTGTTGTCGCCTGCCAGGGAACATTGCTGAACACCGATTGTGTGTTTGTTCCTCAAACCAGTATCTGGTTGGGGAGGAAAACATGAATTGTTGATACATAGGCTGACATTCTCTCCTCACTGTTATAAACTCAGCAAAAAAAGAAACGTCCTCTCACTGTCAACTGTTTATTTTCAGCAAACTTTACATGTGCATATTTGTATGAACATAAGATTCAACAACAGACATCAACTGAACAAGTTCCACAGACATGTGACTAACAGAAACTGAATAATGTGTTCCTGAACAAAGGGGGGTCAAAGTCAATATCTGGTGTGGCCACTTGCTGCATTAGGTACTGCAGTGCATCTCCTCCTCATGGACTGCACCAGAGTTACCAGTTCTTGCTGTGAGATGTTACCCCACTCTTCCACCAAGGCACCTGCAAGTTCCCAGACCTTTGTGCGGGAAATGGCCCTAGCCCTCACCCTCCTATCCAACAGGTCCCAGGGATTGAGATCCGGGCTCTTTGCTGGCCAAGGCAGAACACTGACATTCCTGTCTTGCAGGAAATAACGCGCAGAACTAGCAGTATGGCTGGTGGCATTGTCATGCTGGAGGGTCATGTCAGGATGAGCCTGCAGGAAGGGTCCACATGAGGGAGGAGGATGTCTTCCCTGTAACGCACAGTGTTGATTGCCTGCAATGACAACAAGCTCATTCGGAGGATGCTGTGCCACACCGCCCCAGACCATGACGGACCCTCCACCTCCCAATCAATCCCGCTCCAGAGTATAGGCCTTGGTGTTACGCTCATTCCTTCGACGTTAAACGTGAATCCGACCATCACCCCTGGTGAGACAAAACCGTGACTCTTCAGTGAAGAGCACTTTTGCCAGTCCGGTCTGGTCCAGCAACGGTAGGTTTGTGCCCATAGGCGACCTTGTTGCAGGTGATGTCTGGTGAGGACCTGCCTTACAACAGGCCTACAAGCCCTCAGTCCAGCCTCAGTCCAGCCTCTCTCAGCCTATTGCGGACAGTCTGAGCATTGATGGAGGGATTGTGCAACTCGGGCAGTTGTTGCCAACCTGTACATGTCCCGCAGGTGTGCGGTTCGGATGTACCAATCCTGTGCAGGTGTTGTAACACGTAGTCTGCCACTGCGAGGACTATCAGCCGTCCTGTCTCCCTGTAGCGCTGTCTTAGGCGTCTCACAGTACGGACATTGCAATTTATTGCCCTGGCCACATCTGCATGCCTCCTTGCAGCATGCCTAAGGCACGTTGACGCAAGGCATCTTTCTTTTTTGGTGTTTTTCAGAGTCAGTAGAAAGGCCTCTTTAGTGTCCTAAATGTGACCTTTAATTGCCTACTGTCTGTAAGCTGTTAGTGTCTTAACGACCGTTCCTCTTTGTTGTTCAATGAACCATAAACAATTAATGGGAAACAGTGTTTAAACCCTTTACAATGAAGATCTGTGAAGTTATTTGGCTCATACTTAAGTAAAAGTAAAGATGCATTAATAGAAAATGACTCATGTGAAAGTCACCCAGTTAGTCTAAAAGTGTTTGGTTTTACATTTTGATACTTAAGTATACTAAAGTTAAAGGATAAATAATTTCAAATTCCTTATTAAGCAATCTAATAAGGCAAGATTCTTTTTATTTACAGATAGCCAGAGGCACAGTCAAACTCTGACATAATTTTCAAACAAAGCATGTGTGTGTAGTGAGTCCCCCAGATCAGAGGCAGTAGGGATGTTCTCTTGATAAGCGCATGATTTCTACAATTTTCCTGTCCTGCTAATCGTTCAAAATGTAACCACTTCTTTTGGCCGTCAGCGAAAATTGTATGGAGTAAAAACGACATTTTCTTTAGGAAGGTAGTAAAGTAAAAGTTGCCAAAACTACTTTCAAGTATTTTTACACCACTGGAAATGCCTGACCAGGTTCTCGCTCATATGGCGCTCCGCGTTAGGGCAACCAGTAGGGTCCAGGACAATGGCAGAGTGGGTCCTGCAATTGACATACTAAAAGCAAGCGGTAATACCAAGTCAGTATAACATATTCAAGTTTAGTACTGTCCAATCTCTCACTAAATGGTCCATCTTGTGCAGCTTACCAAGAGTTTCCAGTGGTAGTTTGCCACATTGCAAGCTCCAATCAAGCAACTGGGCTGCTCCAGACTGGTCTACAGGAAGAGGAATGAAGATACATTGATATGGTGTGGCAGGCCATCTTTTGTCAGGAAGGTGGCAGCTCTCTCCACACATTGACCCCTCTAGCCTCTTATTTAGAACCATGACACAAAAGCAACTCTGCGGACATGCTTTTACCTGTTGACAAGGTGTTCGTGTGCATCAACACCTTATCTCCATGCAGGACATTCCCTGCCAGAAGGTGATCATAATAAAAACATCCCTCTCCACTTGAAGGTCAATTACCTAAAGCACAATGGCAAACGGTTGGTCAAAGTTGACACGATGCCCAGGCAAAAACGAATTGTACTTTAAACCAACTGCAACCATGGAAATGTAATCCAATTTGCCCTTAACATGTGGGGGACCTGAACATGCCTCCCCGCTAAGCCACTCATTTGGCTTCAACGTAAGGAAGGCATGGAGGTGCAAAATGGCAACGGTTCCCTCCAACAAAATCCTTGCGGTTGACCTGTCCACACCATCTGACATTGCCCACAGTTTCTTCACCTATACAAACAGATTATGGTCATAACAATGGTGTCCAAACTGCCTGACTACAGATGATCAACATGTAGTAGGAAAACATGCAGAATGTAACCAAAACAGTCACATTCCACTTACTCTATTTTCCCAATTCGTCATCCCTGCTGGAGTGTTTCTCAGACACTGTTGGAATTGGTCACCCTATTGAATAATGGTGACAGGTCAGTTTGGGGCAGGCCTGCATTTTGTGTTCACAGATATACATAAAACCCATGAGGACCACATGGCTTAGTAAAATGGTCAACATTTTGTGACATACCAAAATAAGACAGACCTGTTGATCAATGGTAGATTGTTCTTGGTGGTACACTTATGGCCAGAGTGTTTTGCGCCCAGATGCCTAGTCCTCAGCTTTATTGGCATAGGACTGTCCACACTTCCGCCAATGGCCAGTACAGCTGCCAGTTGGTGGACACACCTCTGGGCATTGTCCGATGCAGAGCAGGAGCACGTCTCCATTGGCAACAGAGTAATGACATGCTGCTTGTCTGAGAAGCCCTGGTAGAGGAATGATTGGGTGCTTTGCACGAGGAGGATTCGTCCAAGGCCTCGGCTCCAATTTCTGCCATGTCAACCTTTTTCCTGTGCCACACAGGACTGGATGCCTTCCGCAGAGGACACCATGTCGTCCTCCGACGTGGTAGGGGAAACTGGTGGTAGGCATTTTTCTGGAGAATTGCTCATGGCACTCAAAGGTCAGGTGGAAATTCCCCTAGGTTACAGTAGCCCCGCAGCACTTCCCTCAAGGCATTGGTTTGGAGTTGGAAGAGTAGATAATCCATCCAACCAATGCCTTGAGGACCGCATTGAAGCTCTCGGAGCAGTTGTTGGTAATTCCGTCTGACTGGATGCCCAAGCTGTTGAGCACATTGTGCGCTCTTGTCCATGGCGTCGGACAGCAACTGACGGAAATAAACCTTGAAATCAGGGCTCCAGTGGACACACACTCTCCAGTGTGCATTCGTAGTCACTCCTTGATTTCGAGGCCAAGAGCTCTTTATCTTGTTAGGCAGCGGCAGCTGAGGGGTCGGTTTTGGAGAGTCTGGCATGCCCAAAGTAAAATGCCTGCCACTCAGTCCCAGAAAGTAGGATATGCATAATCTTGGTATCATTTGAAAGGAAACGCTCTGAAGTTTGTGGAAATGTGAATTGAATGTAGGAGAATATAACACAATAAATCTGGTAGAAGAAAATACAAAGGAAAGAACATTCGTTTTTCTGTTTTTATTGCTGCTGCATCATCTTTGACAAGACCAAGAAACACCATACTTTCAGTTAGGATGCTGGGGATAATTTCGATGGAGAACAGAAGAGGGCAACAGTGTGTGTGTGTGTGATAACTTCAGGAATGAGTGAGCTACATGACATTTGCCATGAGGTCACCCAGGTGTCCCACACAAGTTGCCCAAATGTACCCAAGTGGCCGAATTAGTAAAGTGATATATTTTGAATTAAATAACTATATACAGCATACAAAAAACTATTCTAACACACCAAAAAATATTTTTATACAAAAATTTACAAAAAAACAAGGTTAACTATTTACAGACTTTCTCTGTCCTCTACACAATGTTTTGCTGCTTATGCCATATCAAAGAGCAGTCCCTCTCTGGTGTGAAGCATAGGGTCACCGAACAAGTGGAGCAGGTCACAGGTGATTTTCCTGTGACAAACAACACAGCGACGCCTCCCTACTGTGCCCTTTCTGCCAGGAGGCAAATCCATGTCCGCAGAAATGAATGAGAGCAAGTGGACACCACTGGTGGCACGAGCAGAGGTAGAGGGGACAGAAGGGGATGGAGTGGGCTTGCTGTAAGCAGCAAGCTCCTGGAGAAGCTGCTCTCTGAAGGCTAGCTGTGACATGGGGGCTTGTCAACAGCTATTAGCCATTTCCCTGTGGAGGATGAACTCATTCACCACAGCAATGTCAATGAAATTATAAAACAATGTCTTGTACCATTTCATGGTCTTGTGAACATTGTAGTATCCTATCAGCGCGTCTGACAGGTCCACACCTCCCATGTTCTTACTGTAGTCCTTGACAGCCGCTGGAATGGGGACATTTTTGGTGGTCCACGCCCCACTAACTCTCTTCACACGTCTGACGACGTGATCGCCACTGAAGGCTTTGTGGATGGTCGTGCACATGACCACCTCTCTGGTATCCATCCACTTTACAAAGAGCAGGCCATCTTCACGAATCCATCTCATGGCACCCCGATCAGCCCGCTTAGGCATGTTGTTCACTTTCGTTTTGGGAAAGCCCACTCTGTTGGGACGAATGGTGCCACAAGCCCACACATCCAGCTTCCTCAGGTCGGTGAACAGGGTCGGGCTTGTGTAAAAACTGTCCACAAACAGTTTGTAGCCCTTCCCCAGCAGTTGGAAATCTAATAACTCCATAACGGAGTCATAGCTTAGTCCCTTACCGGGTCGCAAAACTGCTTTTCCCCTCATAAACAAAAAAATTGCATGTGTAAGCACACACAGAATCAGCCAAAACAAACAGTTTGTAACCCCACTTTGTGGGTTTGTTACGCATGTATTGTTTTAGGCCAATTCTGGCCTTTGAGGCTACCATCCTCTCATCTATGGACAAGTTCTGAGCGGGCTGAAAATAGGTCTTGGAGGCCTCCACTATGCTGGTGTAGAGAGGTTTGATTTTGCAGAGCCTATCAAACCTTGCTGTGCCTCTCTTCTCATTCTCATCAACTTGTGGGTCACTCATGTGAAGCGCCCGGGAGATAGCCAGAAACCTGTTCGAAGACATGACAGCAGTGGGGAAAGGCAGTTGATAGACAGGTGACCTTTTCCAGTAGGCCTTCAAGTTCTTCAACTTCACCAGCCCCATGAAAATGACCAGTGAAAGGTAGCAGAAAAGGTCTTCGATGGAAATGGGCTTCCATGCGTCCTTCTTTCCTGCATGCTTCTTTTCCCCATACTTGTTTGTGTTGGACACCAGGGAATCAACAACAGACGAGCTGAAAAAAAGCTGAAAAAGGTCAATGGGGCGGTACTTTGCAGTCATGTCCAGCTGAGGTCCTGGCTGCCTTTTTGGTCTGAATGTTGGTGGAATTGGTTCCACATCAACATCGAGCACAGTGTGCCAACGCCCCTCTGCCTCTCTGTCTGCAGGTTTCACACCTCCCCTCCTCCGCTTCTTTGTTGCCGTCTTCACACCTCTAGATGGCTGGGCAGGTGTGGAGCCGGAAACAGCAGGGGTCCGTCTGGATGGACCAGCTTCAGTGGGGGATGGACACCTTGACAATGGAGGTTCCCAATCAGAGTCACTGGCACTGTGAAACAAAAAAATGTCCATTTAAAATCCAACAACTCCAAAACAGAATCATAGCTTACAAAACTTTTTATGGGCCTCAAACACATGTGTAATAAACTAACCAAATTCAGCTACAAACTACAATAAACAGATACAGAATCAGCCAAAGCAAAATGTTTGTGACCCCCATTTTTCTGGTTCGTTACACATGTATTGTTTGAGGCAAAGACAAGTTCAGTAGGATTACTGTAACAACTAAAATAAACAGATACATACATACACACGCGATGTAAAGCCAATGTTTACTTCACATTTCATTACTGCAAATGAAATAGAAAAAAATCTACCAGAAATATGAAAGTAATAATATTTCATACGAATAATTTCAAACAGCATGATAAGTACTTACCAGTCCAGAACGGCATCCTTTCCATCTAGAAACATGTCTTCAGTCTGTGAATCAAAGCTATGGTCACTAGAAGACCCCTCATCCTGTGCCAAATCGGTCTCGCTTTCTCGGTCAATTTCGTCAATTATTTTGGTCAAATCCGTATATTTAGACTTGGTTTTAGATTTACAAATACTGCTGTGCGTAAAGCGCATCGCTGTTTCCAGGTAGATTTTCAATGGCAAAGGACCGTCCCTTACGCTCGCATTTTCTTATAAAGCTGTCCTTCCCGCATATAACCATTTACCTCAGCTCATTGGCTATCTCCCAAACTAGATTTCAAGATGATCAGTGGTCAAAAATATAGTCAATCAACCAAAGGCCGGTCATATCATTGGTGCGTAATGGTGTCATTGATAGGTGTCTTCAAATTGGGCTTCTTCGGTCAATACGTCCCGCACAAAGAAACAGCATGTACGGTTGTGTTACTAACAACCAGAGGATTGCAAAGAAACCTACCTTGCCTGGAGAAAAGTACGTTTACTGTGTGTAATTACGTCGACAGTCAAATTAGACGGAATTCACGACACAAGTGGTTCACAAAATGTTTCAAGTTAGGCTAAAAAAATGGATTTTATCAAAAGAACCAACCATTATTTGCGTAACAGGGACCCCTGGGACTGCAAAAAGAGGACTATCATTGAAGGTAAGTGATTTATTTGATCACTATTTGTTATTGTGTGAAGCCTGGCCTGGTTTTGAAAAGTGTTTTACTCTGGGCGCTGTCCTCAGATAATCGCATGGTGTGCTTTCGCCGTAAAGCCTTTTTGAAATATGACAATGCGGTTGGATTAACAAGAAGTTCATCTTTTAAACTATGTAAGGCACTTGTATTTCCTTGAATGTTTACTTATTCAATTCTATACTTTTATACTCATTTTTACCGGATATTGTCGCAGGTGGGTCGCTAGCGCCCCAGCAATCCCTGAGAAGTTAATGGCCTGCTGGTAATCTGCCACAGTTTGGCAACCCTCTGACCCCATCTTGTGCTTAACATTGTTCGAGATGTGGTTCCAGCAATTGACAATCCTGGCTTGCAGCATGACAGGTGCCTCTTGAAACGCTACATGACGGAAAACAAGGGGTGAAACATGAATTGCCCAGGTCAAACATGGTGTCATAGTGAAAAGTATTAGCTTTTAATGACTGCCTTTTTCAACCATTTCTGGTGCTGCCACTACCAGAAGGGTTGCGGTTCGAGTCTCCATATGGGTGACAAATGCAGGGAGAATGTCACCATATGTGTTGCCACCAACTCGTCCCGGTCCAAAACAGTGAGGTCCCTTGCTCGACAAATTGTGTTCTTCACTTGTGCCAAGTTGGTACACTGGCATGAATGATGCATTTGGGGGTGGTGGTGGGTTATTGGTCATGAGTATACTTTGCCAGGTGTTTCAGTCTTTTGCCTGGACATTTGATCTATAATTGAGGGAGCTGATCGGATGAAATCCCTTGCTTGCTGCTGTTGGCTTTTGCCGTGGGTGTGGGGGACAGCGCAGTGTGCCTGCTCACAAGTTAACTAGCACAGCATGAGGCATTAACTCGTACTCCCTTTTTTGGAGCCCTGGTGCTTCCTTCCCTGCATAGTACCGCACCCTTAGTTTTGGTGAACAGCGAGGAAGACTGTGGGATCCCTTTTGAATCCATCGCCTTCCAGTCCTCACATGAGGAGGAACTACCCGCAAACATAATGTCTCCAGGCATTGGCTATCGTTCCCTTACTCTACTCGTTGTAGAGTTGACAACGATAGCTGAGGGTCTGAGACCTTTCCAGTTCAATGACCAGCACAGAAAATAATACATTTTCCGGATGGTGGCCCGCTGCTGTAACTTCGTCTGGTGAGAGGCAATGTCATAAAGTTAGGGCCCGCTTTATTTTTGGCATTCTAATAAGGATCATTTCCAAGTACATGACTTGCCCAATCACGGATTACTTCCAGGAACGATGGAATTGCGCTATGATGCATTAACCACAGTGGGCTGCAGGCATAATCGACATAAGTAGTAGCTAGGGGTCCACCAACCATTTATAATTTATTTTTTAACAGTCACTTTGTTGTTAGAATAGTAAAATACACAAGGGGAAATTTCGAGATTTGGTTGTCCATCAGCAGTTGGTTAACAATTAAGTTTGTCACATACACATGTTATCGCAGGTGCAGCAAAATGTTGATTTCTAGCTCCAACAATGCAGTAATACAAAACACCCAATCCTAAAAATTTACAGTTTGAAGTCGAAGTTTACATAACTCAGTTTTTCACAAATCCTGACATTTTAATCCTAGTAAAAATGCCCTGTCTTAGGTCAGGTAGGATCACCACTTTATTTTAAGAATGTGAAATGCCAGAATAATAGTGATTTATTTCAGCTTTTATTTCTTTCATCACATTACCAGTGGGTCAGAAGTTTACATACACTCAATTAGTATTTGGTAGCATTGCCTTTATGTTGTTTAACTTGGGTCAAACATTTTGGGTAGCCTTCCACAAGCCTCCCACAATAGGTTGGGTGAATTTTGGCCAATTCCTCCTGACAGAGCTGGTGTAACTGAGTCAGGTTTGTAGGCCTCCTTGCTCGCACACGCTTTTTCAGTTCTGCCCACAAATTTTCTATAGGATTGAGGTCAGGCCTTTGTGATGGCCACTCCAATACCTTGACTTTGTTGTCCTTAAGCCATTTTGCCACAACTTTAGAAGTATGCTTGGGGTCATTGTCCATTTGGAAGACCCATTTGCAACCAAGCTTTAACTTCCTGACTGATGTTCTTGAGATGTTGCTTCAATATATCCACATAATTTTATTTACTCGTGAACCAGTCCCTGCTGCAGCAAAGCACCCCCACAACATGATGCTGCCACCCCGTGCTTCACGGTTGGGATGGTGTTCTTCGGCTTGCAAGCCTCCCCCTTTTTACTCCAAACATAATGATGGTCATTATGGCCAAACAGTTCTTTTTTTGTTTCATCAGACCAGAGGACATTTCTCCAAAAAGTACGATCTTTGTCCCCATGTGCAGTTGCAAACCGTAGTCTGGCTATTTCATGGCGGTTTTGGGGCAGTGGCTTCTTCCTTGCTGAGTGGCCTTTCAGGTTATGTCGATATAGGACTCGTTTTTACTGTGGATAGATACTTTTGTACCCGTTTCCTCCAGCATCTTCACAAGGTCCTTTGCACTTTTTGCACCCAAGTACGTTCATCTCTAGGAGACAGAATGCATCTCCTTCCTGAGCGGTATGACTGCTGCGTGGTCCCATGGTGTATATACTTGCGTACTATTGTTTGTACAGATGAACGTGGTACATCCAGAAATTGCTCCCAAGGATGAACCAAACTTGTGGAGGTGTTAAAAAAAAAAGAAGAAAAAAAAAAGAAGGTAGGCCTTGAAATAGGTCAATTTGAGGTGTACCTATCAGAAGCTTCTAAAGCCATTACATTTTCTGGAATTTTCCCAGCTGTTTTATAGGCACAGTCAACTTAGTGTTTGTCATGATCGTTGTAAGAAACAGACCAAGGCACAGCGTGCATTACATTCCACATCTTTTAATTAAAGGGAAATTTACAAAAACAAGAAAGCAATAACGACCGCCTTAACAAAATAGTATAGCACACAGGTGGGGAGAGGACAAACTAAATAGGATTCCCAATTAGAGACAACGACAAACAGCTGCCTCTAATTGGGAACCACACACAACACCAACATACAAATACTAGAATCCACCCTAGTCACGTCCTGACCCAAAACCACCATAGAAAACCAAGAGGGCTATCTATGGCCAGGACGTGACAAGTGTATGCAAACTTCTGACCCACTGGAATAATCTGTCTTTAAAACAATCATGCACAAAGTAGATGTCCTAACCGACTTGCCAAAATTATAGTTTGTTAACAAGAAATTTGTGGAGTGGTTGAAACACAGAAGTTGGAGTCATTAAAACTCGTTTATGTAAACTTCCGACTTCATCTGTGTATAATAAATATCAGAACAATTTGAGTCACATCAGCTACAAAGATTTAGATTGGTAAGTTAGTCTAGCCAGTTATCTAAACTTATAGTAATAATGGCCCGATACCGACTGGGCACGTGCCCAAGGGCCCTGACCTCCAGGAGGCCCCCAATGATTTTGTTAGGCACTCTCTCTGATAGTTAACATTGCATAAGTCTTGTCAATGTGTAGAATTGCAGCAAATTCACTAATACTGCATCTTCTCTGCTCAATGGCAAAATGAGTAATTGCGTGAAATGTATTCAAAAATTGCTCAACTACTCTCCGCCCAATTGCAATTTCCACAATTCAAATGTAAACAATTTCAATTTCTCTGCTGTCGGGGGAAGGGGCACTAAAATGTTTTGCCAGTGAGGTGGGGAGCCCCCAAAAGGCATGTTAAGATCCAAATGAACAATAAAACATGGACATAGGGGGACCTGGGACATCATCCGAGTCAGTGCTGATCTACGATGTGTCTATAATCTTGTTGTAAACGGCAAAACTGATCTGAGAGGAACACTCCTACTCAGAGACACTTAATACGTAAGGTCCCAGGTTTTATTGAATGTTGACACTTGGCCACTGGGGTTGAGTGGGGTCATAAGGGTAGCAAACTAAATGCTAATGAAATTACCTGGAGTAGGGGTGATGAGTTATCGCTGATGTGGACGAGGCAGAGGCTCAAGTGTTTCTACTGTATGAGATTTCTGTGGAATGGTTACAGGTCAGAGGTCAAGTCTATAATATGGAAATAACGAGATTGAGCGAGCCACTATTGTCAGCTGCACAACACAATCTTTACATACATCCCTCCTTCCTCCAGAGAAGTAATCACTGATTATAAATGACAAGACAGATTAAAGCCATGTAGTGGAGCCCTTGGTTTCACCTGCCCATTCCTGTCTAAGCAGCGGTTTTACTTCCAAAGAGGGAGGAGTTGCATAGTAATTTGTACCAAACATCTCAGTTCTCCCAAAGTGCCCCCTTTTTCAAATATGCTTTTACATTTATGGCGAATAGTGAATCATATGTGCGCCCTTCAGGAGAAGTGAGTGATGTCATTACACTAAATTAAATGAATGATCATGAGTAATTTCTTACAGACATCCCACTAAAATATTTGCAGGACACATTCAAAATGACAAATTAAAGACTACAATTGAAATGCTTCACCCACATATTAAACATATTCAAAGTATGTCTACATGAACAAATATAGCGATGTGCAGAATAAATGAGCAATTTCAGTTGGTTTTGATTTGACATTTCCCCTCATCCCATGTTATGTAGCACCTTTCCATTTAACTACATAGTAGGCCAGCCAACATGGCACAAGTGCTGGGGAAAGTCACACGCTAGATCAAACAATGACTTAAAGCATAATAACTGCAAAAAGTAACTAAATGTTTTCTACATCATAGGAGAATGGTCCTTAGTGGTGCTACAAACCACCAAGGTAGCAGAAAATTAAGTTTCATTCCTGTATTTTGCCATAACTATAAAGGCAAAAAACTATGGTAATGCAATTAGTATTTCTGGTCAATTACAGGGTATTTCACCTGCATGTGTTACTAGTGCCATTATGGGCGTAAAAAAAACAACGAATTTGACCTTGACAATTCAGATCTCTGGATGACCTCCACCCATACGGTGTTTGTCACCCATCATTTTCATACTGCATGGATGACTGACCAGCTGCAGCAAGCCTTTTTACAGCACTGTCAACAGTGGGTGATCTAGAATCAATTCAAACGTGGGAATGGACTTACATTAGAGCAATCCTATTTCAATTCCTCTTGTGCCTGCAGCCTCCCAATAACCTTTTACCATAGGATTTTCTAATTCAATAAATGTAATTTAAGGGACATGACACTCTAAAATCTAAGTTGGGGAAATGCTTTCATTACACTATTTTTGAAGATAAGTCTTGTATTTTAGACTGGAGGGTAGTGTCCTTTCACTTCCCATTTAGATGGTTGATGTGAAAGAGCTGGTTGACGGCTTTCAAGGAGTCTGCAGGAGGCACAATGGAACATGACAATGGCATGTGAGAGAGAATAAAGTAGACTGCATCGGTCAAACGTGTGATTGATGGCTTTATGGCCCCCGGGCGGTATACATCCGGTCCGGAAGTTCCCACGGGGGGAGGGGGTTTTATGACCCTATATGTACATCTGTCACTTTGAAGTGATGCGTGTGTATTTTATGGTCCCTGTAGATATTTTGAAGATATGCCTGTGTTTACATTAAAGATGTCAAGGTGATTGAAGTGACCTCTTTGAACTGGGGAATGTGTTTTCTGAAAAAGTAATTGTCCGGGGTATTTGACAGCCTATAAGTAGTTCTGGACACTACCTACTAACTCAGAGATAAACACCAGAACACTATAGATATGAAACATGGATTTTGTGATCACGAGACACACGTGATGACCGTAACAACTGAAGCAGGACCTCGGTTAAAACAGAGAAAGGACGGCGTATAAAGCAACAATATACGATGCGCCAAAAAAGCGTTTTCTAAATTTGTATAGAACCCAAATACCTCCCTCAAGTGTTGATGTCTAATGAACAACTATGTGGTTATGTTTGATTTCCCAGCCTGTAGTGTGAAGCTCTATACCATAGCCGAAGGAGAAGAATATACAGACCAGAGTTTAGAAGTGGACTACAGGCTTGAAGACTGGCAAGTGTTTCACCCCAAACTGAGTTATCACAAAGGGTTCCAGCTTGTTCACGGGCTACGAGACCCATTGGGGAGTTGAGCAGGACTCCTCAGGAAGAACGTTCAACAAGGTGAAAATGCAAAGAAAGAATGGACTTCCGTATGGGTGCGTGCAGTTCTATATCGACAGCGAGAAAACCTGCAAAGGCAACAACCGTGATGCGGGACCGACTCGGGATTTTAAGTTGCATGTGCGTATAGCATTTAAAAGTTGGGCTATGATGGAATTGAGTGTTTGAGGCAGTGGATGCTCTTTTTGTACAGAGCCAACACCGACAGAGTATTGTTCAGCTAAGGAAGTGCATAATATATACGAATCCTAAGGATTATGATTCAAAGGAACCCCAAGAAGGGTCATCCTCTGAAGAAAACTAAGTACGCGGCTGTTCGTATATAACCACGCCCCCGATGCTAAAGTGAGTCTCATTAATTACCCTTGGTGACCATCTTCTCCCAAGTGGATGTGACTTTGGGTGAACGCCTCATCACTCAAAGCAGCGCCACCTATCCCTATAGGGCTATCCTGGAATGTTTACTAAACTACTCCGAAGACACTCTGAAGACACAATTCAGCGCCGGGCTGTTTAGCAAGGATACTGCCAGAGCAGGGATGGAATCTACAGACCCCACAACCGGTGAAAACAAAGGACTGGAGGCGTATGCTCGCTACTGTGCTGAATCTCGAGAGTTTCATCTGCTAGGGCCTAAACACTATGACATTTTCTTTCAAGAACGTTTACTCTTAAATTCGGTTGATTTAAGGCTAAAATGAACAAGGGCCAAGGATGAGTTTTGTCTGCCCAAGACGGTAAGTTTAGTTTAAAAGTGTTGGGGGCTACGCTTTTTATTAAAGTGTCCATCTCCGGCCGTTCGTCTGGGTCATTCTCAGGCTTTGATGAAAGGAAATTCCCCTCTACCCGCCAAAGAATTACCATGAAAACATTCAGCATACCGACGGGTAGTAGAATATGTAGTCAAGAACCTGTTTCTAGGCCCTTTACCCCGCTACATCGTTATAGGCCTGGTTGATCACGCCTCTAATATGGGAAGCTTACATAAAAACTCTTAATTTTCAGTATTTCAATGCAGAGTATGTAGCTCTCTGTCAGGACGGACGCCAGGTCCCTGCTAAGGCTTTCCAACTGCAATTTAATAACATATCTGTGTGAGAATTGTACAATCTATTCCTGGCTACAGGGAGGCATATAAAAGATATCTTTACCTATTGACAGAAGTTACACATTGTATGCTTTCAATTTATCCCCGGATGATGACACCTCAGGAAATCTGTCAGTCGTGTCACAAGGTAACCTTAGGCTGGAAATGCGTTTCCGTACACCTTTAGCTTGTACAGTTACTATGGTTGAACCAGAGCATGCAGTTACAATCTTGGAAGTGAATGCCCGAAGACAAGTCTTAGTGGATTATTATTGAGATATTAAAGATCATTGAGCAAAAACATGAATACCCAAGAGCTAGAAGGCCTAATGAGCCGTTTGATCGGAAAACAATTTTGTGGAGTATGGGCCTGTGATGAGCTACCCACTGTGAAATGGACTGAGCGACCGGCCATGTTTATCGTCAATACCCATCCTAAACACATGCCCGGTGAACATTGGCTAGCTGTAACGTTAGAAGATGTAGGAGGACGAAAATTCTCTACATTTTTTGATTCAAACGGTTTCCCCCCCCGTCTATTAAACAGTTTTTGACCAAAAATGGATCAAAGATCTACTACAGCATCAAACAAGTACAAGATAACCTCTCCTCTACCTATGCTAAAGAGCCCGTGGAGTTTATTTTGAAGATGTTATGTCTCTATATAGTGATTTAAGAAGTAATGATAGCACAGATTATTTTGTTAGAAAATATCAAGTGTTTAAGGATGTGTCCTTTAAGACCCTGTAATCAAGGCGTATGCTCACGTCAAATGTTTAAAGAATGTCATATTGTATAATTTTTTTAAATACAATTTATTGAATTTAATGAAAAGCCATTCAAGTCATTCAAAAGTCTAACCACCCTGAGAGATTAGGATTAGGAAAAGGTCCGGAGGCGTTCAGGGGTAAGGACTCATCTGTAAATGAGTCATCATTAGTCCTTTCAAAGGGGGGAGGGGTTTCAAGAACATCTTGAGGAGTGCTGTAGCTCTTTGAAGGGTTATGTTTTAAAGTTTGAATCTGTTGACGAAGCTTATAGTTTGGTACACCCGAGAATGGAATGTTGAGGATTGCTAGGGCTTTAAGAAACTGCCGCCACCCCGGGGGTCTTCTATCCTCGGCAATCTTGCGGGCTGCTGTGGTTCTTTTGAGTAAGTCCAGCATATGAGAACCTGTTATAGAAATGTTCTCAAACAAACTGTCTGTTACCCAGTATTTTGTAAGATACTGGTTGAAATGAGGCCCAATCTATAATGGTCAAATGTGGATTATTTATTCATGGGAGAGCTCTGAGCTCTAAAAGGTGTACACAGTCGTTTATATGGTACAATGTTGAAATACAATGATACAAAATTCCCACCACTTCCCCCACCCTCTCCAAGAAAATAGTGTCTTCCCACAGTACCCATTCATTCCTTATCACAATCTTTGCACATAAGTCAAACTTGGGCGGTTCTGTTAACTATCCCTACTGTCTTCAAGGGCAGGGATCTCTCGCATGTGTCTGGTAGAATCAAAGAATTCTTTGTTCCCCCAGACACCCCCTAAATGAAGTCATACCAGCTTGTTTGACCTTCTGCACACAAAGTTAAGATCTAGACACAAACACATTAATTGGACTACCATTTTGTCTTGTAACCCTATCTCTATTGCATACATTTTCAGAATGGAATGTTCTTAGTATTAAGTACAAACATATTTAGTCATCAAAACATAAAATCTATAACAGAACCCCTGACAACCGCCCCCTGAAAGAAACTCCCCTTTGTCATTCCAAGTAGCGGTCCCGTTTGAGTCTTTCATTTTGTTCATAATGTATATAAAATTTTTCCTGTTATGTGCAGGGACATGTTTCATCATGTCATGCTAACATTATCGGTAACAGGTATTTGATCTTCATCCGGTTGAAATATCAGGCTCTCTCTGTCATTCTCTAATGGTTCCGGTAGGGAGAGCAATTAAATGGTTGGTCTCTCTCTCACCCTGTTTTACCAAGGCCAAATACCTTTGCAAGAGGTTTGTGTATTTTTGGACCTTATCATAGGGATTCAATCCTTTTCTGTTCAAAATGTCCAAATAGTTTTCTGCCATTTGTCTGATATTTTCAGGACCCTGTGATTGCTGTTTAAGTCTATTAAATTAATGTTGAGGCACCAAGTACATTTTATTTGCCATCACACTTTGTGTTCACCCCCTACGTCGGGCCGCACTAAGGTTGGTGATGAAGGGCACGGCTATACGTAGTAATGGTAGAAGAAACCCCCCAAACTGCTGTATGGCATGTCTTTTCTTTTGAAGACTGGCACAGAGTTCAAAGCAATCTCACATAGGGATCATATGAGATCTGAAGAACAATGACCCAAGACGGTCTTCCGTTCTTTAGGGGTAGCTCTAACTAGAGCTCTCGAGTGGTAGGTTTTTTTAAACGCAGAGACATTCTTTACTTTTTAGGAATGTAAACCGTTGGCCACAACCCCGTTCTGAACCTTGTGGTGGTAAAAACATGGCTAAGACACATTGATTAATTTAATTAATGTACTATGTGATAGCAGACATGACAGTATTGATAATGAGGCTTAAGTGCAAAAACAAGCTTAACTTAGATAGTTGTAGGAGATTAACTCATTATAATTATTACATTTTCAGTATTCTGATTTGATTACTTTGAAGTAGTAAGACAAAGACATACATAATATATAGGATTTGTTGAAGCTGAATAGTTGAACAAACAGACCTAAGGGTCAGCAGAGGGACATTTGGTACTGAATAAACAGAGCTGAGGATAAACAGGTCAGCAGAGGGACGATTGGAACTGAATAAACCGAGCTGAGGATAAGGTCAGCAGAGGGTCATTTGTAACTGATTAATAGATCTGGGGAAAAACAGGATGCCAGAAGACAATGTAACAAAGACCCCTATTGAAATAGGACGCTGTAAAGCTTGGGGAGGGGTCTATGTATGGAATATAGGGAGAATACTATAAAGGCTGTGCTCTGAGACAGAGTCAGCTGTTTCCTAGGTCAGCTCGCCTTTAATTACTCTGTATTAAAGGCTTATTGTATGAGTGTCATAATTTGAAGATCATTTTTTCCACGACAGCCTCAGGTGTTCTGGGGTATTTGATTTTAAATCCACGATTAAATAGGAAAATGGTTCTTTGGTAGCGTCCTCATAGCTTTCCATAAAGTATGATTTCCTTCCAGGGTACATCTGCTGTGCTAATCTGTAGCTTGTCTCTAAGGTTTTTGAACAAAACCATGTAATTGGCTTTCAAACTAATGGTACGGCTATTTTTTCTGTGGTGAAACACATTTTGTACCAAGTAAAGCACTGACAGGTTTTGATATTGAGTAAATGCTCGTGCTATTTCCTGGATATTCGCTACCTGAAAATAATATATCGTCCAAAACCAACATTGTTTTTGAGGTAAAAGCTCATTAACAGACAAGGATGCGTGTCACGATCCTCGGAAGGGACAGACCAAGGCGCAGCATACATGTTTATTTAACAACGTAACTGGGACAAAAGTAACAAAACAAACGTGACGAAGATCGTGAAGCTGAACATGACGTGATTTAACCAAGCTATGCACAAACAATAACCCACTGGTGCGGGGAGCAGGAACCGGCCGTACTGGGCTCATTAAGCGCACTGGCACTCTGGTGCGGGGAGCAGGAACCGGCCGTACTGGGCTCATTACGCGCACTGGCACTCTGGTGCGGGGAGCAGGAACCGGCCGTGCTGGGTCCACGACGGGCACAGGGATCCTGGAGCGTGGAGCAGGGACAGGACGTGCTGGGTCCACGACGGGCACAGGGATCCTGGACTGTGAAGCAGGGACAGGACGTGCTGGGTCCACGACGGGCACAGGGATCCTGGAGCGTGGAGCAGGGACAGGATGTGCTGGGTCCACGACGAGCACAGGGATCCTGGACCGTGGAACAGGGACAGGACGTGCTGGGTCCACGAAGGGCACAGGGATCCTGGAGCGTGGAGCAGGGACAGGACGTGCTGGGTCCACGACGAGCACAGGGATCCTGGACCGTGGAACAGGGACAGGACGTGCTGGGTCCACGAAGGGCACAGGGATCCTGGACCGTGGAACAGGGACAGGATGTACTGGGGCTGCCGTACGTTTTTTGGGGCTGCCTTTCGGGCTTCCTCGCCAGGGGAGTCCCAATAAACTTTTCTCGCCCCGGCACCCATGCTCCATATAATTCCTCATAGTATCGCCGCCGCTGCTTCCAGCTCCTCTCTAGGACGGCGATACTCTCCTGGTTGAGTCCAGGGTCCGTCCCTAAACAATTCCTCCTCCCAAGTCCTGAACTCCCGAGTCTCTCGCTGCTTGGTCTTCTTGTGGTGGGTTATTCTGTCATGATCCTCGGAAGGAACAGACCAAGGCGCAGCGAGGTATACATGTTTATTTAACAACGTAACTGGGACAAAAGTAACAAAACGAACGTAAAGAAGATCGTGAAGCTGAACATAACATGTGAACTAACCAAGC
Organism: Brachymystax lenok tsinlingensis; assembly: GCA_030435695.1. Classification (NCBI taxonomy): domain Eukaryota; kingdom Metazoa; phylum Chordata; class Actinopteri; order Salmoniformes; family Salmonidae; genus Brachymystax; species Brachymystax lenok. Next base: position 35,315,556 of record CM059801.1, on the reverse strand, counting down.
TATGCACAAACAATAACCCACAAAATACTATAGAAAACCCCAACCATATATATGGTTCCCAATTATAGAAATGGACAAACTAGAACCAAAATGAAACAAACACACGCCAGCCTAAACTCGGGCCTGGACGTGACAATGCGGGTATTCCTTCAACTCATCATACGAAGGTTAAAACATGAATAACACCACACACTATTGTCAGGTTTCTGAGATAATACATGTTCAGAATTCTCTAAAATACTTTTTACAAAACAAGTTTTACCGCTATTTGAGGGGCCTGCGATTAAGGCCGAAAATGGTAGTTGCATCCTGGGGTCAAAACCTTCTACAGCAGCCATTCTATCTTAAGGGTTAAGACACACTGGGCCTGTAACATACGTCAGTAACCAAAGGGCAACGTGGTCCCGTCAGGTAAAAGCAATCTCTTGTCATAGACTACCCGGAATCTTTTAGTAAGTGGGGCGTTCCGTAGATGGAACAATCTTTTTGTAGGAGTTCAAAATTTCCAATTCACTGTTCCGATCGTTTATGAACCCCTCGACCAAGCTTCTGATTGATTCCAAGTTTACACGCGGGGCATTTTCATAGTTTTGAGTCACGCCTTTGGCTTTCAACACCACGTGATTGTCTTTTGTCCTAAAATCATAGCTTTTGGGGCCACAGGATGACCACTCTATGATATGGTCCCCATCTTCGAGTTCATTCGTTAAACCACACAGATAGTTGCTAAGAGGGGGGTACCAGTCACCCGGTTTGCTTATATAGACCACAGTCTGTGTCATGGTAAAGAACCCTGCTCTGCAGCTGCTCCATGAGGGTGTTCAAGTCGAGCATATGCTGTGGTAAATGCTGCAATAAACACATTTACATTACCCGAAGGTAGAACCCACTTCTTGTTACGTCTCCATTGCACCAGGGCAATGTTTTGGCTCAAGAATGAAAAATGTGAGATTTTGTATTGGTCCGAAAACTAATTCTTCTGGATCTTTAATGATTGAGGTCATCAACATATTGCTTCTTTGCGATAGTTTGCCCCAAAGGCTGTTAGAAAATAATTTCGATACATTCCTCTTGGTTTTGTTGACCTCTTCTGTCAGGGTCAAGATGTATACCTTCCTTGTCATAATAGTCCTGAAATGTATGTCTTTTCTCTCTTGATCTGTGACCGAAGCAGGATACCCTGAAGCCATTTGCTTGCATCTCAAGAAGGTCATGATGTATTCTTTAAAACGAGTGTCTGATTTCCTGGAAAAGTTCCACACTTCAAAGATTTTGGCCACACGATACCCCATCTCTATAGCCTTAGAGAATTCAACGGTGACCCATACACCGGTCAGGGCTCTTTCTTGATCTGAATGATCACAGGGCTTTTCCTGGTTGTTTTCACTGCAGGGAAAGTAAAGTTTTCCTTGAGGCCCCTTGTAAGGCAGCACTGGCAGAAGCAAACCCCGGGGAGGGTAAACGGTTGCTTTTATCAAACCAAAGTAGTTTTGCGGTAAGTCATGGTCCCGGTGAATAATTTCAGGATGCCCCAGAGGAACTCATTACATGAGGATAAAAAAAATGTAAAATCTACATATCCTATTGTCTCATCAGGTTGTGCTACATACCGTAATGTCAAAGCATTGGTACGACCTCCATACCATACAAGGCCTGTCGTGGTTCCAGGGGTTCGGGTGTGGCATAGGTGGAAAAGAAATCTCGAACATGAGGATCATACTTTTTGAGTTCTGTCCACTCGTGTTCCCACATTCACTTTCAACCCATAAGCTACCTGTAAAGATTCCATTTTGTCTTTGAACTCTTGGTACATATCCCCAAAAGTCTTTTGGGTTAAGGCACACATGGCCTGGGGCACAAAGCAAGATTTACAGCCATGGAAGAAACAACCGCTGTACTCAAACACGGTCTCAACACCGTCAATCTGTGCGTATCCATCTACATGATACGGGCCGACATTCTTCTCCCCTCTATTCAAAGCGTGTTCGATTAAAATGTTTTTATCCTGGGACAAATACTCCAACCATTGAATGGACCCGCTAGAGTATGACTTGACTTGTCGGCGGTAGTTGTCAGGCGATGGAATAGCTATAGATGCCGGGGTTAAATAGTGTGTACAATATGTTATCATGCATGCCGATGCAATCGTTGTACAACTCCAGGGGTCAATGCCTGCATCTTTGATTACCTCTTCTCTGAATCTGAGGCATGCGTCACGCAGTATAACCACATCATTGTCACAGTGTGACTCCATCTCTTTATGGAAATCAAAGGTATTATGCCGTACTGTCTCATACCATGACATGAATCTCTCTCGTTCTTTGGGAGACATTTGATCACACCCGTACATTTTGGGGCTGGGATAAGATCCAATATAATGTAGATTCTCATCAGATGTGAAGAAATGAGGAAACCAACCTTTCATAGAGTTTTCAAAACCCAAGGCCTCAGGCATTTGAGCCAATCTCATGGGTAAGAAACTTAGGCCATGTATCCCTGGTTGAAGGCAGGGTCTACAAAACACAAGATTTTACTGCCTTGCGCTATGACGCTGGGTGCAACGCCTTGTTGTATCAAGGGGTTCAAAAGAAGGTAGGAATCATAGGCTCTAGAATTGTGCACCACAAATGTGAAGTTTCTGTACTGGGGCTTTCTAAAGTGTTTTAGAAAGAGTAGTGCACAATTGGGGCCCTCTGACGTCCACTTTTCACCCTTGAAAGTCATGGTAGATACAAAGATAGGCAAATGAACACCTGAATCCTGATTAGTCTCAAAGTCATGAAACACAGATTTCTCTGAATCTTCAGCCAAGGGCTGAATATACCACTCGTGTTGCTCTTCTTGAACCACATCTGCTTTTCAAAGGCCCTTTACAGATCGGGCAGCATATGAGGTTGGGGGTTGTTTATCTTAACGTTGTAATTGCAATGGCATTTTGGACATTTCTTGTTAATGTCACAACTGCTTTACCAGCCTTGGGGCACCATGTTTCAATTTTGTGTTTTTCGTAGCAGTAGGCCGAGCGACATGTACGCTGACAATCCGCACATGGTGTTAAGTTTAAGGGCTTCCGTGGACAATTCTCATATAAACATATGGAACAGTTATAACGGCACGAGTGCAGCCTGTATGACAGGCTGGGCACCCATATGGTGCTCCTAAGAAAGCTCTGATGTTGGTAATACCATAATGGTTGTTTTGCACATAAAAAGTACAGAATCTGAGGATGAGGTTGCGGATTGTTCTGGAATTTCATGAGAGCTGAATTAGCTCTACTATGGTACAAAACCACAATCTTGATGTTCAGCAAATGTCGGAGAAGGCCACCGCATCATGTACACCCAGCCCTACGGCGTCTCATTAGCCTTTTGTAAAGCGATTGCATCCGTACATCCAGGGTTGAGTAAATGTGATAGACCTATTGCAAACCATAGCTCTTTACCTGGATTGTTAACGTTTATGAGACTATCAAGTTTCCTTCTCTGACCCCCTCCACCTAGGGGCTGGCGAACTATAGTATCCAAAACCATCACATAAAAAATTGGATAATCATGGCTCTGATTCATACATGTTAAATTTATTGCGGAGGCTTCTATCAATAGCATCCCGAGATTGTTCATAGTCGTCGGCTCGTATGTGGTGTACAGGTATGTTGGAGATGCCGTGTTCTCATTCTGTTAATTAAGGATATGAGTTCCGGGGGGACTTGTGTTGAGTTATTGCTGCTGAGGATGCTGTGTTCTCATTCATCTGGTTAATTAAGGAGATGAGATCTGGGGGTATTCTAGAATCCTCCATGCTGCGTACCGTTTTTAATGAGACTGCTGTCTAACAAGCTGGGCAATGTTATGTCAAGGCTATATCTTGACGATGTAGGCGCTGAAGCAAAGCAAGCATACATTTGTTTCGCTGAATTTCTCTGTTTTTTTAGAGCCCTGTAAAAGCCTGTGAGAAATTTGTGTTTCGAATCTGTGCCCTCATATTCAGAGTCTACCACAGAATTGACTACATCGAGCTGTTTTGCAGCTTCGTACATTGGCATTATGGGCAAAGTTATCAGCAGGCTTAGATGTTTTACTATGGCTGACATCGGCGTCTTCGGACTCTTCCTCTCGATATATTGTGTCCTTCTGTGACTGTATACGCCTGGGGGAGTCTGAAAGAAATATACAAGTGTATTAAAAACAAGATATATTATATATACATTTATTTCAAAAACATTTCAAATTAATATAAACACATTTCTCACTGTTAGGCCTTGGGGTTTTAGTTAAATTACTTGTTTCCCAACATTTCTGAGGAATCATTGATAACGGGCTTCCTGTCACGTTGATTCTGCATGATTTGTAGAGCTATCGTCAGAGTCTGAAAAGAACAAACATTATTTGACGTTGTTTTGACATTCTTTCAAAAATATGTATAAAAAAAGTGTCATACCGCATCCATAGAAAGCATGTTCTTGAAGCTAAACGTTTTCAGAACCCAGAACCGTCTCTGGCGTTGCTGTTCTATGTACTTGAGCAACGGCTCTGTGGAGCCCTGAGGAACTGCAAAATAGTCGCCTCTGGGGGTTAGACTTTCGGTAAAGCCGTTCGTACAGAACGGTAAAATGTTATCGCTTTCATCACCCTTGTAGTGGTTCATGGGAAGTGGCCATAAGGCCTGGCATCTTCTTGCTGTCGGAATGTCAGCTATAAACAAGGTTATATTTTTAAAACAATGTACACGCTTTGCTTAATGCTTAACATGATTATATATATTTTTTTGACTTACGACAAATAGCTTGACTGACTCCTTTAACGAAGAACCGGTCTCCGTTTGTTCCTTCGAATCATCAATTGTTATCACTTATTCCTGATAACAGCTGTGTAAATGTTGGGTCTCCTATAGGCGTTTTATATATTTAGATTCATTATATTTATACATTTTAACATAACATGCAGAATACGATTCCCTCCACTTTTTACAATATCTGCAAAAACCATAACTAACAACGGTTTAATATTTGCCGTTTATATACTTCCAACCGTGCCGTTTCATAATATCCCACTAACTACCTAGCGCACACAAAGTGTAATATATAATACTTCTACAACAACACAAAATATATACATATTAACCGGCATATTTAGATTGTAGAATGTAATTGCAACTCACCATATTTGTCCATGTGTAAAAAAACGGGCCGTTGGCGTTTGAGATGCGTCTCACACAGAGTATTTTCAGAGGAGAACGTTGCGTCGTAACGGAGACAGGGTAAGGCTGCTGAGTTAATTTTGGGCGTGAGTTTAGGGTCATTGGCCATGACCACCCTACAGACCTAATTGTCTAGACACCCCTGGAGAAAGCCATGTGTCTGGACACCCCCCACCGTTCCAATCGCTGGGGTTCCCCCTTCATCCTCTAGATGTGGCCCTGATGTCTGTACACCCCACTAGGGAAAGCCGGTGATTGCAACGGCGTCGTTCGTCTGTACACCCCCCTGGGGCCATAAAAAGTCCATGTGTTTTTTCATGTGCCTATGCATACGTGCACGCACCCACACATCTTATTCATTCTTTCTTTCACTCTGTTCGTGGTGAAACAGTCGCGGAAAGGGGGCTCGTGAGAAATATATTCATTAAGTAAGTTACATTTTTAAAGTCCTTTATTTAATTCTAAGTCTTACAAACATTTGTGAACACGTTATAATTATTTAAACATTTTTTTACTATCCTTGTCTGGCAGAAAAGACCGGTAGGGGGGTAATACAGTCCCCAGTTGAGACGGAAAGCGGGGAGAGAGGAAAAAAAGAGCGCTTCTAATCATAGGAAACGTTAAGTTACATTTTTAAATTCTTTTATAAAATTCGAAGTCTTTAGTAAAGGCATTTTTAAACCCGTTTAGAATTGTTAACATTTTTTAAATCTTTTTGCTGAAAAAAGGCCTGTGGGGGTTGGTCTCTATTCGTTAACTTCTTTGGGAGCAGCGCACGAGGGACCGTTTGAGGGCCTGGCGTGCCCAAAGTAAAATGCCTCCCATTCAGCCCCAGAAAATAGGATATGCACATATTTAGTACCATTGGATAGGAAACGGATATGGCAGGCAAAAACCCAAGGAATATCTGTCCTGGAAAAAAGTGGTTTTGACACATTGCCTCATTTAGAACCCCTCCCTTATGAAAATGCCCATAAGGGCATATGAATGCAGTACCTATTGCTTCCTCTGGATGTCAACAGTCTCAAGTGTTCTGATTCTTTTTAGATGGCAGAAGAAGAATAAGGAAGTGATCACACAATGTCAATAGAGGAAAAGGCGCGTTCACGGCTGGCGCGCCCTTTGGTTTTTTCCTTTCTTATCGCCCAGTTTATATTCCGGTTGAAATATTATACTGAATATACATAAGTGTTCCTAAGGATACATTATCAATGATGTTTGATTGTTCTTGGACAAGTTTATAGGTATAGGTTGAACGAGTTCCCTTCACGTTTCAATGGGCGGTTGGACGCTGTATTTTCTTATCATAACGCAGATGTAATACATGACTTTTTCTAACAAAAGAACCATGGATTGTCTTCGTTGGACACTTGGGAAGCCCTCAGCAGAAGTTCTTCAAAAGGTAATTGATTTGTTTTCGCTGTGAAATGTGTTTTGTGTGAACCGTGATGGCTTATGAATTTATGGTAATGGAAAAAATATTGGAGGTGCTACCCTCAAACAATAAAATGTAGTGCTTTCGCCGTAAAGCCTTTTTGAAATCTGACAATGCTGTGATATTGCCAAGAAGCAGAGCTTTTGATGACTATGCAACTTTTGGATTTTGAATTTGGCGCCTTGCATTTCACCGGGTAGTGTCGGGAGTAGGGAGCTAGCACACCACCGCTCCTTAAGTTAACTTTGTGGAAGTTTGTGGAAATGTGAATTGAATGTAGGAGAAATATAACACAATAAATCTGGTAGAAGAAAATACAAAGGTAAGAATTTGTTTTCTATTTTTATTGTTGTTGCATCTTTCACAAGAAACACCATACATTCAGTTATGATGCTGGGGATAGTTTAGATGGAGAACAGAAGAGGGCAACAGTGTGTGTGCAAAGTTTAAGACGGATAACTTCAGGAATGAGCGAGCTACATGACATTTGCCATGAGGTCACCCAGGTGTCCCACACAAGTTGCCCAAATGTACCCAAGTGGCCGAATTGGTACATTTTGAATTTAATAACTATATACAGCATACAAAAGGGTGATTAGTGACTTTCTCAGTCCTCTACACAATGTTTTGCTGCTTATGCCATATCCCAGAGCAGTCCCTTTCTGGTGTAAAGCATAGGGTCACCTAACAAGTGGAGCAGGTCACAGGGGATTTCCTGTGACAAACAGCACAGCGACGCCTCCCTACTGTGCCCTTTCTGCCAGGAGGCAAATTCATGTCGGCAGAAATGAATTTGAGCAAGTGGACACCACTGGTGGCAGGAGCAGAGGTAGCGGGGACAGAAGGTGATGGAGTGGACTTGCTGTAGGCAGCAAGCTCCTGGAGGAGCTGCTCTCTGAAGGCTAGCTGTGACATGGGAGTCTGTCCACAGCTCTTAGCCATTTCCTTGTGGAGGATGAACGCATTCACAACAGCAAAGTCAATGTAATAAAACAATGTCTTGTACCATTTCATGGTCTTGTGAAGAACATTGTAGTATCCTATCAGCGCGTCTGACAGGTCCACACCTCCCATGTTCTTACTGTAGTCCTTGACAGCAGCTGGAATGGGGACATTTTTGGTGGTCCACGCCCCACTAGCGTTCTTCACATGTCTGACGACGTGATCGCCACTGAAGACTTTGTGGATGGTCGTGCACATGATCACCTCTCTTGTATCCATCCACTTGACAAAGAGCAGGCCACCTTCACGAATCCATCTCATGGCACCCCGATCAGCCCACTTAGGCATGTCATTCACCTTCGTTTTGGGAAAGCCCACTGTTGGGACGAATGGTGCCACAAGCCCACACATCCAGCTTCCTCAGGTCAGTGAACAGGGTCGGGCTTGTGTAAAAATTGTCCACAAACAGTTGGTAGCCCTTCCCCAGCAATTGAAAATCTAAACTCCATAACGGAGTCATAACTAAGTCCCTTACCGGTCGCAAAACTGCTTTTCCCCTCATAAACAAAAAAATTGCATGTGTAAGCACACACAGAATCAGCCAAAACAAACAGTTTGTAACCCCACTTTGGGTTTGTTACGTATGTATTGTTTTAGGCCAATTCTGGCCTTTGAGGCTACCATCTATTGACAAGTTTTAGGCGGGCTGAAAATAGGTCTTGGAGGCCTCAACCATGCTGGGGTAGAGAGGTTTAATTTTGCCAGCTGAAGTCCTGGCTGCCTTTTTGGTCTAAATGTTGGTTGAATTGGTTCCACATCAACATCTAGCACAGTGTGCCAAGCCCCTCTGCCTGCAGGTTTCACACTTCCCCTCCTCCGCTTCTTTGTTGCAGTCTTCACACCTCTAGATGGCCGGGCAGGTGTGGAGCCGGAAACAGCAGGGGTCCGTCTGGATGGACCAGCTTCAGTGGGGGATGGACACCTTGACAATGGAGGTTCCCAATCAGTCACTGGCACTGTGAAACAAAAATATCAGTTTAAAATCCAATAACTCCAAAACAGAATCATAGCTTACTAAACTTTTTTTATGGGCCTCAAACAACACGTGTAATAAACTAACCAAATTCTGTTAAACATTTTGCTTTGGCTGATTCTGTATCTGTTTACTGTAGTTACATGGATCTTACTAAACTTTTTTTGGGCCTCAAACACGTGTAATAAACTAACCAAATTCGGTTAAACTACAATAAACAGATACAGAATCAGCCAAAGCAAAATGTTTGACCTCCATTTTTCTGGTTCGTTACACATGTATTGTTTGAGGCAAAGACAAAAGTTCAGTAGGATTACTATAACTAAAATAAACAGATGCGCGCACACACACACGATGTTTAGCCAATGTTTACTTTACACATTTCATTACTGACTATATTGCAAATGAAAAAAATCTACCAGAAATATGAAATTAATAATATTTCATTTCAGTACATACCAGTCCAGAACGGCATCCTTTCCATCTAGAAACATGTCTTCAGTCTGTGAATCAAAGCTATGGTCACTAGAAGACCCCTCATCCTGTGCCAAATCAGTCTCGCTTTCTCGGTCAAATACGTATATTTAAACTTGGATTTAGATTTCCCTGCCATAATTACTTCTAAAAATTGCTTAAAATAGTCTCGAACAAATACTGCTGTGCGTAAAGCGCGTCGCTGTTTCCAGGTAGATTTAATGGCAAAGGACCTTCCCTTACGCTCGCATTTTCTTATAAAGCTGTCCTTCCCGCATATAACATTTTACATATTGCCGTTTACCTCAGCTCATTGGCTATCTACCAAGCTAGATTTCAAGATGATCAGTGGTCATTGGGCCGAAATACAGTCAATCAACCAAAGACCGCTCATATCATTGATCGGTGTCTTCAAATCGGGCTCCTTCGGTCAATATGTCCCGCACTAAGAAACAGCATATACGGTTGTGTTACTAACAACCAGAGGATTGCAAAGAAACCAACCTTGACTGGATAAAAGTACGTTTACTGTGTGTAATTACATCGAATGTTCAGTTGACAGTCGAATGAGACGGAATTCATGACACAAGCGGTTCACAAAATGTTTCAAGTTAGGCTATAAAAATTGATTTTATCAAGCGAAACAACCATTATGTGTGTAACTGGGACCCCTGGGACTGCAAAAAGAGGAAAATCTTTGAAGGTAAGTGATTTATTTGATCACTATTTGTTAGTGTGAAGCCTGGCCTGGTTTTGAAAAGTGTTTTACTCTGGGGCGCTGTCCTCAAATAATCGCAAGGTGTGCTTTCGCCGTAAAGCCTTTTTGAAATATGACAACGCGGTTGGATTAACAAGAAGTTCATCTTTTAAAATGTGTAAGGCACTTGTATTTCCATGAATGTTTACTTATTCAATTTTATATTTTGCATGACTGCGCTATCGTTTTTCCTGATGTTGTCGCAGATGGGGCGCTACTGCCTAGGTTAATAACAGAAGTCTTGACTTAAGAGGCAGGGTTGGTGTCACAATCTTCGTAATGAAGGGACCAAACTGCAGCATGCATTGAGTTCCACATTTTAATTAGAAAAATGGAACAATACAAAAACAACAAAGAATGAACAGACCGTAACAATACGTAGTGCAAAAGATGACAAATGAAAAAAATATCCCACAAAGCAGGCGGGAAAAAGCACAACTTAAGTATGATCCCTAATTAGAGGTAACGACAATCAGCTGCCTCTAATTGGGAACCATACAAAACCAAAACATAGTAATAGAACCAATATTCCCTCTAGTCACGTCCTGACCAAAGCCTCTGGGCTCTCATCTATGGCCAGGACGTGACCGTACCCCCCCAAAAGGTGCGGACTCCGGACGCAAAACCAGAACTGGGAGGGTTCGGGTGGGCATTAGGCGTCGGTCTGAACGCCTTGCCCGGATTGGTCCCCGGCGCAGAGGAAAGCTTCGGACCTGCTAGGAAGGCACACTGGAAGCCTGTTGCGTGGAGCCGGCACAGGTTTCACCGGACTGATGACACGCTCTTCATGGCGAGTGCGGAGAGCTGGCACAGGACGTAACTGTCTGGGAAGACTCTCCTCTAGGAGCCTGCGCTGCAGCTCATTCCTCGCCAATACCTCTCTCCTGTATCATTCCCAAAACTCTATATTCCTCCATTCAGGCTCTGGCTCTCGCCTCGGCCATTCGCCCCATGTGCCCCCCACAAAAAAAATCTTGGGATTTTCCTTGGGCTTCTCTTTGCTGCGGACCACGGCGTCGTCGCTGTCCCTCTTCTCTCCTCGGCGACTCCCGCCAGGGAAGGGTCTCGCAGCCCCCCAGAATCTCTTCAGGTCCAACTCTCATTTATCTTCCTCCATTCCTGGGCACGCTGCTTGGTCCTTTGGTGGTGGGTTATTTTGTCACGATCATCTAAAGAAACGGACCAAAGCGCAGCGTGGGTGGAGTTCCACATTTTTATTCCAAGTGAAACTTCAAAACAAGAGAGATGTACAGATTGCCACAAATGTTTAGCGCACACAGGCACTAACAAAACAATAACCCACTAAGTATGGTCCCCAATTAGAGGCAACAGCTGCCTCCAATTGGGAACTACACACAAACCAAACATAGAAACCCAACTAGTCTCGTCCTGACCTAAAACAGAGAACCCTGAGGGCTCTCTATGTCCAGGACGTGACAGGTTAGAATACAAACCTTCTCCACAAAGGCAACTTTTTCCTGGGGCATGGTTTGTAGACAATTCAGGTGTTCCTAATCCTGGTCCCTGTGAAGAAACACATGTTATGACAGCTTAGAAACAGTAGTAGCCAAAGGAAGGGAAAAAGGTACAATAATGATGGTATAACAATTCTAGCTTGTATTTTCTGGTAATTGGAAACATGTAACTTTCGAATTGCGTCCCCCATTCCTAAACACATCCATCCTATAGTGTAGGTTTTGAAGGTTCAAAATCTATGCTTGTAGTCATCAGAAGAAGATTGATGGATCCAAGAAGTACAAGCCCCCACACCTTTCTCCAACCTCTGAAATATACTTAAATTGTGCTGTCTGGTTTGCTTAATATAAGGAATGTCAAATAAGTCAGTAGTAAAAGTGTAAATTATTTTTTTAAAGAAATGGCCATAAGTCCGCTAGATCAGAGGCAGTAGGGATGACCTCTTGATAAGTGTGTGAATTGGACCATTTTCCTGTCCTGCTAAGCATTCGAAATGGAACAAGTACTTTTGGTTGTCATGGAAACTGGAAAAAATAGAAATGTAAAAACAGATTGGACCAAGGTGCAGCGAGCTTAGCGTTCCACATTATTTAATTCAATGGGAACCGTCAAAAACAATGAGGCAACAACATATGTAGCGCATACACTGCACTAACCAAAACAATAACCCACAAAGGCAAATGGGGAAGGAACACACCTAAAAAGGATTCCCAATTAGAGGCAATGACTAACAGCTGCCTCTAATTGGGAACCAACACAAAACCCACCTAGAAAACCCTAGTCACGCCCTGACCTAACACCATAGAGAAACCCAGAGGACTCTATGGCCAGGGCGTGACAGTACCAATACAAAACAAACTGATGTAAGAAGTACTTTCAAGTATTTTTACATCAGGGAAATTGTATTGAGTAAAAAGTACATTTTCTTTAGGAATGTAGTGGAGTCCCAAGGCCAGCAGTTGAGAAGCATTTCCCCTAGCAATGTAAAAAAGATTAATGTCCTTGAATGTACACTACCTTTAAAGTTTGGGGTCACTTAGAAATGTTCTTGTTTTTGAAAGAAACACTTTCTCCTAAATAACATCAAATTGATCAGAAAGACATTGTTAATGTTGTAAATGGCAGATCTTTAATAGAATATCTACATAGGCCCATTATCAGCAACCATCACTCCTGTGTTCCAATAGCACGTTGTTAGCTAATCCAAGTTTATCATTTGAAAAGGCTAATTGATCATAAACTTTTGCAATTGTTAGCCCAGCTGAACTGTTGTCCAGATTTTAAAGAAATAAAACTGACCTTTAGACTAGTTGAGTATCTGGAGCATCAACATTTGTGGGTTCGACATTTTCGGAATAAACGTGGTGAGTGAAATGTAATTACATAGCCCACTCCCTACACAGCATCTTATTCCGCTGCGATGTCACGATCGTCTTTTGAAATTATTGAACCAAGGCGTGCGTGGAGTTCCACATTTATTTTGTAGTGGAACATACAAAGAAACAACTTTTTGAACAATAACGTAGCGCTCAAAGGCACTAACACAAACAATATCCCACAATCGCAGGTGGGAAAAGTACACACTAAGCATGATCCCCATTTAGAGGTAACGAATAACAGCGGCCTCTAATTGGGAACCATACACAACACCAACATATACATTGCCAACTAGAAACCCCCCCTAGTCACGTCCTGACCTAAAACACCATTGAGAACCGAGGGCTCTCTATGGCCAGGGCGTGACATGCGATACAACTTTGTAGGTGTTATTTACAAAGTTTTGGGAACAGCATCCTCTTGGAACGTCCCACAACTTATACCAACTCTTAAACGTTTGTCAATTTAGCTAGCTTGTTAGCTTATTTTACCTGAAATGCACAAGGTCCTCTACTCTGACAATCGGGTAAACAGTTTGTTTCTAGTAATCTCTGCTCCTTCTTTGGACATTATATGGCGGGCGGTTGGCAACCATCTTTAAGGTGCATTAACACCTCCGACTGGAGTGTGGACCTCAGTTCCTCTTTCAATCACCTACGTGGGTATATGCCCCTAAAAACCAATGATGAGATGCGAGAGGCGGGACTTGCAGCGCACCATGCGTCACAAAATACGCAACGGGGGCGGTGTGGTCAGCAAGTTAGACATTTAAGTTGCTGTTTACGTATATGGCGACACCACCACCTCATCTATATACATTAGAACCAGTCAGAGACATCAGAATTTGGCATAGACTTGTTTAACCAAGTAATAATAATGTTCGTGTTGACTTCAGAAGCCAGTTACAATAAAAATATTTTTGAAATCAAACTGCTGGTATTTACATGAATCAGTCCAAGTTGTGGAATTTCAGATCAGACAGAATGGTTGCTTTTGAGACTGTTTAGTAGGTAGCTCTTTGTTTAAAGATACTGTAGGGCTGGCTTGAATTTGGTATAGATACATTTCCCAGGACTGTACCCTTAGGCGTATGCCTCGGAGGACGTGAATTAAAACTAGAGTCAATAAGGGTTACCTGTTGCGGAACAGAAATCCCATCACTTGTTTCGTGCATGTGCAATGCTACAACTCAGCATTCTTGTTCCGGTGCAAGCCGTCCCTTTTTTTAAGAACCAAGGTCGTTCCCAAAACAAATCCAAGTTGAAATCCAACAACTTTTTTGGGGCCAAGTTTTTGTTTTTTACGATTTTCATCCAAGAGTCCTGTTCAAATAGCCGGGAGAAGCGATCAACTCCACTATCGTATGTTGGGATAGGGCCAGAAAGGACAATCCGCTTACCATTAGTCTGTCCCTCAGGTATTAGAAGTCCTGTCTCAACTCCCCCGATTGCAGGAGCTTGATGTCATTACTACCTGCATGCACACAGTTTGCAGCTCAGGGTTTTGGTCTAGAATGACCTTAAAGCTTCAATAATTAACTTTTTTGGGGGCAATCCGACAAAATGCACATAGAAATGTGTGTTATCAACTCAGCAAAAAAACGTCCTCTCACTGTCAACTGCATTTATTTTCAGCTAACTTAACAAGTTCCACAGACATGGACTGTGTCCCTGAACAAAGGGGAGGGGGTCAAAATCAAAAGTAACAATCAGTATCTGGTGTGGCCACCAGCTTCATTAAATCTCCTCATGGACTGCACCAGTTCTTGCTATTCCACCAAGGCACCTGCAAGTTCCCGGACATTTCTGGGGGGAATGGCCCTCACCCTCCGATCCAACAGTTCCCAGACGTGCTCAATGGGATTGAGATCCGGGCTCGTCGCTGGCCATGGCAGAACACTGATATTCCTGTCTTGCAGAAAATCACGCGCAGTATGGCTGGTGGCATTGTCATGCTGGAGAGTCATATCAGGATGAGCACCACATGAGGGAGGAGGATGTCTTCCCTGGAACGTACAGTGTTGAAATTGCCTGCAATGACGTCTAGCTCAGTCGAATGACGCTGTGACAGACATCTCCAAATCGTTCCCGCTCCAGAGTACAGGCCTCGGTGTAACGCTCATTCCTTCGACGGTAAACACAAATCCCACCATCACCCCTGGTGAGACAACCTATGTGCCCATAGGCGGAGTTGTTGCCGGTGATGTCTGGTGAGGGCCTGCCTTACAAGCCCTCAGTCCAGCCTCTCTCAGCCTATTGCGGTCAGTCGGAGCACTGATGGAGGGATTGTGCGTTCCTGGTGTAACTCGGGCAGTTGTTGCCATCCTGTCCCGCAGGTGTGATGTTCGGATGTACCAATCCTGTGCAGGTGTTTACACGTGGTCTGCCACTGCGAGGACAATCAGCTGTCCATCCTGTCTCCCTGTAGCGCTGTCTTAGGCGTCACAGTACGGACAGTGAAATTTATTGCCCTGGCCACTTCTGCAGCATGCCTAAGGCACATTCACGCAGATGAGCAGGGACCCTGGTCATCTTTCTTTTGGTGTTTTTCAGAGTCGGTAGAAAGGCCTCACTGTCCATAACTGTGACCTTAATTGCCTACTGTCAGTGGCTTAACTTCTTGGGGATTGCTGGTGCGCTAGCGCCCCAATCCCGACACTACCAGGTGAAATGTAAGGCGCCAAATTCAAAATCCAAAAGTTGAATTATTAAACATCCACCAATATACTAGTGTTCCATACTCATCAAAAGCTCTGTTTCTTGGCATTATCACAGCGTTGTCAGATTTCAAAAAGGCTTTACGGCGAAAGCAGCACATTTGATTGTTTGAGGGTAGCACCTCACATTTTTTCCATTACCATAATTTCATAATCCAACACATTTCACAGCGAAAACAAATCAATTACCTGTTGAACTTTTGCTGAGGTCTTCCTAAGTGTCCAACGAAGACAATCCATGGTTCTTTTGTTAGAAAAAGTAATGTATTTTATCCATAAATCTGCATTTGGTTCGCGTTACAATCAGAAACGACAGCTTCCACTACTCCATTGAAACGTGATCAAACTCGTTCATCTTATACCTATAAACTTGTCCAAGAACAATCAAACATTTTTAAATGTATCCTTAGGAACACCTACGTATATTTACTATTATAAATAAGACGGTAAAAAACAGCACGCTTTGTCGGGAGCGCGCATTCCCTTGTGTTGACATAAATGAGACACTTCCTGGTTTCCTCTTCTTCTCTGGTCTAATTCATCCAAAATTAAAATGAATACTGTCTCGAGACTGTTGACATCCAGAGGAAGCGATGGGTACTGCATGGGCATTTTCATGAGGGGAGGGGTTCCAAATGAACAATGTGTCAAAACCACTTTTTCCAGGACAGAAATTCCTCGGGGTTTTGCCTGCCATATGCGTTCTGTTTTACTCACAGACAAATGGTTAACACTTTTGGAAAATTCAGTGTTTCCTATCCAATGGTACTAAATATGTGCATATCCTGGGCCTGAATGGGAGGCATTTTACTTTGGGCACGCCAGGTTCTCCAAAACGGTCACCTCGTGCGCCGATCCCTAAGAAGTTAACGACCGTTCCACAGGTGCTTGTTTATTGAACAAGCATGGGAAACAGTGTTTAAACCTTTTACAAATTATCTTTGAAAGACATCCTGAAAAAGGGACGTTTCTTTTTTTTTGCTGAGTATGTATTTCTGTGATTTGTTTAGTTAGTAAATAACTAAGCTGTTTCATTACGGAGACTAGGGTTCGTGCATGTTACATACACCTCTTGGAAGAGGGAACGCAACACCCTACTACAACTCAACTCTCCCTGGAGTGAAAGAGGTATGGGATTGTAGGTGCGGGTAAGGATGACAGAGGCAGAATATATTACAGTTTACAGGGTATTTCCTTCACACTGTAATATGGGGAAAAGGGGCTGGACGGAACCAAAGTAAAAGTTAGAGCCCCCTCTCCTACCTACCCACTACTTACCTAACTAGCAACACCTGGCGCAATAACCAAAATACAGGGGATGGTCCGCCGAGGTCTAACCTAGTGTGCATTGACAGAGTACAAATCAAATCAAATGTATTTATAAAGCCCCCCTTACATCAGCTGATGTCAGAGTGCTGTACAGAAACCCAGCCTAAAAGCACGGTGGCTAGGAAAAACTCCCTAGAAAGGCCAAAACCTAGGAAGTAACCTAGAGGAACCAGGCTGTGAGGGGTGGCCAGTCCTCTTCTGGCTGTGCCGGGTGCAGATTAAAACAGAACATGGACAAGATTTTAAAATGTTCTGGAGAAGCAGCACGGCCAGGTGGACTCGGGACATCAAGGAGTCATCAGGCCAGGTAGGCCTTGATGAATGGTCCTAATGCTCAGGTCCTCCGAGAGAGCGAAGAAGAAGAAAGATAATTAGAGAGAGCATACTTAAATTCGCACAGGACACCAG
This sequence comes from Brachymystax lenok tsinlingensis, assembly GCA_030435695.1. Taxonomy (NCBI): domain Eukaryota; kingdom Metazoa; phylum Chordata; class Actinopteri; order Salmoniformes; family Salmonidae; genus Brachymystax; species Brachymystax lenok. The sequence goes on along the minus strand of CM059801.1, from coordinate 35,298,413 downwards.
ATAAGAGAAGAAATACTCCAGATATAACAGACGGACCCTAGCCCCCCGACACAAACTACTGCAGCATAAATACTGGGGGCTGAGACAGGTGTAAGTATACCCGCAGGCCTCATGCCTAAGCACTCAAGGTGCCTTCCCCCCTGGGAACAAAAACAGAAAAATCAAACAGTCCTTTTGTCATACACATACCTTAGCAGGAATGGCTACAAATTATACCTCTGAGCAACACAGGACATACCCAGCAGCTCTCTGTTTTCCTAACAAAGGAACACTGGGAATGGCTTTTAAAGCTGCAGGAGGAGTAGGTAATTGCAGACAGCTGTATCCTGACGAGAGGGCGGGGTCAGATCTGCTTTGGACTTCAGGAAGCCATTTCCTGAAATACACACATACTAAGAAACCCAAAACACAGAAACTGGGGAACGTAACACGCCCACCCCAAAACATGCAAACTTCCAGTTTGTAATCACAAAACCCAACATGCATGCCCAGTTACTAAACCCGTGAAGGAGCATCGGCGACCACATTCGCCGAACCCTTCACATATTGAATCTGTACATTGTATCCTTGTACAATAAGAGCCCATCGCATAAGGTGGGGGTTCTGATTGTACATTTGCTACAAAAACACAAAGATTATGGTCGGTGAAGACCAGTACAGGCAAGGCTCTGGAGCCCACATACCTCAAACTGTAAGGCTAGCAATAAAGCCAGCGTCTCTTGTTCAATGGTGGAGTGCTTTGACTGACACGAGTTGAACTGACGGGCCGATCCACTCCCTCTTCATCTTCCTGCAAGAGAACCGCACCCACCTCCACTATACTAACGTCGATCTCCAACTTCAAAGGTTTGTCAAAGTTGGGGGCGGCAAGCACTGGGGCACTACAAAGTAGCGCTTTGGCAGACTCAAAAGCATAGTTTCAGTCCTGGGACCACTTAAATGGTACTTTGGGACTAAGCAGAGATGTAAGGGGAGCTACTACCGTCAAAAAAAATCTTACAGAACGTACGATAGTACCCTACCATCCCCAGGAATCTGCGCAACTGGCGGCAAGTCGTGGGAGCAGGAAAAGCAGAATTGCTTCCACTTTGCCACTTACTGGGCGCACTTGACCTTGTCCCACCTGCTTCGCTAAGTAAGTCCCAGTAGCCTTCCCAAACTCACTTGGCCAAATTGAGGGTTAAAGAAGCATTCTCCAACTGCTGAAACACTTTAAGGTGGAGAGATGATCAGACCAAGTAGACGAATCACCACATCGTCAAGGTAAGCAGTACAATTTGGCACATCCGCGAACAGGGGGCCTGATCCGTGGAGCAGGAACAGGACGTGCCGGGCTCTCGATGCACACAGGGGGCCTGATGCGTGGAGCAGGGACAGGACGTGCCGGGTCTCGATGCGCACAAAGGGCCTGATGCGTGGAGCAGGGACAGGACGTGTTGGGCTCTCGATGCGATAAGGGATTTGATGCGTGGAGCAGGGACAGGACGTGCCGAGCTCTCGATGCGCACCGGAGAGACAGTGCGCAGAGCCGGCGCAGGATATCCTGGTCCGAAGAGGCGCACCGGAGACCAAGAGCGCTGAGCCAACACCCTCCTTCCAGGCTGCAAACTCCCCCTAGCTCAACAGATGCGGGGAGCTGGCATGTCGCGCACCGGGCTTTGAACGCGCACTGGAGACACTGTGCGCTTCACCGCATAACACGGTGCCTTACCAGTGCGACGCTCCCTCCGGTAAGCACGGGGAGTGGGCTCAGGTCTCCAACCTGGCTCAACCAACCTCCGTGTGCCTCCCCCAATTTTTTGGGGGCTGCCTCGGGCTTCCTTGCTCCGTGCTTCGCTGCTTCCAACTCCTCCCTGGGACGGCGATACTCTCCCCATGTCCAGGACTCCTGCTGACCCCACTGCTTGGTCCTTTTTTGGTGGGTCATTCTGTCCCGATCTTCATATGGAGCGGACCAAAATGCAGCGAGGGTTCCAGTATACATACTTTTTAATGAACGTAGTGAAACTGGCACAAAACAAAGAACAGACCGTAACGCTGGTGTGGCACAACACACACACAAATACCAACAACAAATCCAAATAATGACCCACGAACTCAGTGGGGAAATCTACAAACTTAATATATGGTCCCCAATTAGAGGTAACGAAACTCAGCTGCCTCTTATTGGGAACCATCAACGAAACAAATCCCTGATCACGTCCTGACCAAAACCACCAAAAAGCAGCCAGAAAGGGCTATCTATGGCCAGGACGTGACACACTGAGACCGCTGCATAGTTAACTATCTGTTCTATGTAGTGAATCTGTTATTCAATGCGTTTGTATAGGCTAACAACAGTATGGCCACATTTTATATATATTTCTATACTTCCCGGGGTCTTAACCAAATGGCTAAATTATTCTTGGTATGACTTTCTGTATAAGTTGGTGAGGGTCTTAGGGGCCAAGCCAGATTTCTTCAGCCTCCTGAGGTTGAAGAGGCACTGTTGCACATACAGTTGAAGTCAGTTTCAATTCCTGACATTTAATCCTAGTAAAAATTCATTTTCTTTGGTCAGTTACGATCACCACTTTATTTTAAGAATGTGAAATGTCAATGATTTATTTCAGACATTTCTACAAAAAGTACTATCTTTGTCCCCATGTGCAGTTGCAAACCGTAGTCTGGCTTTTTCATGGCGGTTTTAGAGCAGTGACTTCTTCCTTGCTGAGCGGCCTTTCAGGTTATGTCGATATAGGACTCGTTTTACTGTGGATATAGATACTTTTGTACCGGTTTCCTCCAGCATCTTCACAAGGTCCTTTGCTGTTGTTCTGGGATTGATTTGCACTTTTCGCTGAAATACATCCACAGGTACACCTCCACTTGACTCAAATGATGTCAATTAGCCTATCAGAAGCTTCTAAAGCCATGACATCATTTTCTGGAATTTTCCAAGGCACAGTCAACTTCTGACCCACTGGAATTGTGATACAGTGAATTATAAGTGAAATAATCTGCATGTAAACGATTGTTGGAAAAATGACTTGTCATGTACAAAGTAGATGTCCTAACCGACTTGCCAAAACTATAGTTTGTTAACAAAAAATTTGTGGAGTGGTTGAAAAACGAGTTTTAATGACTCCAACCTAAGTGTATGGAAACCTCCGACTTCAACTGTATATTTAGCATCGCACGCACGTTGGTTTTTGGTCACCCACACCAGAAGCAATTAGGACATGCAGGTTGAAATATAAAAACTCTGAACCAATTATATTAATTTGGGGACCGGTCAAAAAGCATTAAACATTCATGGCAATTTAGCTAGGGTTGTTACTTTACCTGAAATGCACAAGGTCCACTACTCTGACAATTAATCCACAGATAGATGAGAAACTCATTTGGTTTACCGTTTTCTCCTCCCTTCAGGCTTCTTTTTCTTTGGATTTTATATGACGGTTGGCAACGAACTTTACTGTTCACTACTATAACCGACTGGAGTGAGGCCCTCAGTTAATCTTTCAATCACCCACCTGGGTATATTATTTATATATATATATATATATACACACACACACACATACACTCCTAAAAACCAATGAGGAGATGGGAGAGGCCAGACTTGCACCGCGTTTGAGCGTCACAAATGGAACCAATTTCTATTTTAGCGCCTGGCTACGCAGACCCTGGCTTGATTGAATAACAGGTATTTTAGGAACACATACATATCACATTATTTAGTAATGACAGAATGCATTTGAAACTTCACACACAGTAAAACATTTCTGACTCAATACAATTATTTTATCGATAGGAAAATAAGTTGCCTTTGCATTTATTAGCACACCAAAAACAGCATTTAACGATAAATAATGACAGCACTTCCAAAAGCCCATTTCACACCATAGCCTGCTGAATTTGCAATAACTTTTTTCTTTCGGTACAACAAATGAAAATGTGGCATAGACCTTGTCCATGGATTGATGGTTTCAACATTAACTCAATGAAGCGTTGATTTCGACCTAAAGATGTGACACATGCACAGGCAGTTACAAGCCTGCTAAAGTTAGCGGCAAAACATCCATGTACGGATGAAGCCTGAGCGGGAATGTGAAACTGAAGCTGGTTAGCTTTTAAACCCTGAGTAGGTCTGAGTTAATTGATCGGTTCATTGATTGACGAAATTCAACACACCTGGTCTTCCAGGTCGGTTAAAGCCTACCCCACGACTGCGTTTCTAACTCATAAAAGACACACCCTCGTCCACTTACACTCATCTTACACCCTTGGGGGAATCACCATCTTGGAGGGCGGTCCAAATTATTAGCCAAGAAAGTTTGCAATGTAAGACCCTCAGCCCTCGTTTTTAGTCGCGTTTGCGAGTGTAAAATTGTGGGGGCACAATGCAAAAAGTCCAGACAGTCATTTGATTACCTGTTCAGGAGTCTTATGGCTTGGGGGTAAAAACTGTTGAGAAGCCTTTTTGTCCTAGACTTGGCACCCTGGTACCGCTTGCCATGTCATAGTAGAGAGAACAGTCTATGACTGGGGTGGCTGGGGTGTTTGACAATTTTTAGGGCCTTCCATTGGCACCGCCTGGTGTAGAGGTCCTGGATGGCAGGCAGCTTAGCCCCAGTGATGTACTGGGCCGTACGCACTACCATCTGTAGTGCCTTGCGTCAGAGGCGGAGCAATTGCCGTACCAGGCAGTGATACAACCAGTCAGGATGCTCTCAATGTTGCAGCTGTAGATCCTTTTGAGGATCTCAGGACCCATGCCAAATCTTTTTAGTCTCCTGAGGTGCAATAGGCTTTGTCGTGCCCTCTTCATGACTGTCTTGGTGTGTTTGGACCATTCTAGCTTGTTGTTGATGTGGATACCAAGGAACTTGAAGCTCTCAACCTGCTCCACTACAGCCCCGTCGATGAGAATGGGTGCTTGCTCGGTCCCCCTTTTCCTGTAGTCCACAATCACCTCCTTAGTTTTGGTTACGTTGAGGGAGAGGTTGTTGTCCTGGCACCACACGGCCAGGTCTCTGACCTCCTCCCTGTAGGCTGTCTTGTCGTTGTCGGTGATCAGCAACTTAATGATTGGTGTTGGAGTCGTGCCTGGCCATGCAGTCGTGGGTGAACAGGGAGTACAAGAGGGAACTGAGCACGCACCCCTGGGGAGCTCCAGTGTTGAGGATCAGCGTGGCAGATGTGTTGCTACCTACCCTCACCACCTGGGGGCGGCCCGTCAGGAAGTCCAGGATCCAGTTGCAGAGGGAGGATTTTAGTCCGTGGGTCCTTAGCTTATTGATGAGCTTTCAGGGCCCTATGGTGTTGACGCTGAGCTGTAGTCAATGAATAGCATTCTCACAGGTGTTCCTTTTGTCCAGGTGGGAAAGGGCAGTGTGGAGTGCAATAGAGATTGCATCGTCTGTTTGGGCGGTATGCAAATTGGAGTGGGTCTAGGGTTTCTGGGATAATGTTGTTGTGAGCCATTACCAACCTTTCAAAGCACTTCATGGCTACAGACGTGAGTGCTACGGGTCTGTAGTCATTTAGGCAGGTTACCTTAGTGTTCTTGGGAACAGGGACTATGTTGGTATTAGACTCAATCAGGGTCATGTTGAAAATATCAGTGAAGACACCTTCCAGTTGGTCAGCACATGCCCGGAGCACACGTCCTGGTAATCCGTCTGGCCCCGCAGCCTTGTGTATGTTGACTTGTTTAAAGGTCTTACTCACGTCGGCTACGGAGAGCGTGATCACACAGTCGTCTGGAACAGCTGATGCTCTCATGCATGCCTCAGTGTTGCTTGCCGAAGCGATTTAGCTCATCTGGTAGGCTCGTGTCACTGGGCAGCTCTCGGCTGTGCTTCCCTTTGTAGTCTGTAATAGTTTGCAAGCCCTGCCACATAAGACGAGCGTCAGAGCCGGTGTAGTATGATTCAATCTTAGCCCTGTATTGACGCTTTGCCTGTTTGATGGTTCGTCGCAGGGCATAGCAGGATTTCTTGTAAGCCTCCGGGTTAGAGTCCTGCACCTTGAAAGCTGCAGCTCTGCCCTTTAGCTCAGTGTGAATGTTGCCTGTAATCCATGGCTTCTGGTTGGGGTATGTACGTACAGTCACTGTGGGGACGACGTCCTCGATGCACTTATTGGAAAATTCCAGAAGATTGTCATGCTTTAGAACCTTCTGTTTGGCTAATTGACATTTGAGTCAATTGGAGGTATTTCAAGGCCTACCTTTAAACTCCGTGCCTCTTTGTTTGACATCATGGCTGATTTCTTTTGATTTTCCCATGACCTTAAAACATTTTTACACCTATACAATTCTGGTTCATCCTTGGGAGCATTTTCCAAACGCCTGAAGGTACCACGTTCATCTGTACAAACAATAGTACGCAAGTACTATTAGGCCTATTAGGCCTAGTGCACTTCACAAAATACATGGCATCATGAGGTAGGAAAATGTGGATATATTGAAGCAACATCTCAAGACATCAGTCAGGAAGTTAAAGCTTGGTCGCAAATGGGTCTTTCAAATGGACAATGACCACAAGCACACTTCCAAAGTTGTGGCAAAATGGCTTAAGGACAACAAAGTCAAGGTATTGGAGTGGCCATCAGAATGCCCTGACCTCAATCGTATAGAACATGTGTGGGCAGAACTGAAAAAGCGTGTGCGAGCAAGGAGGCCTACACACTTCATTCAGTTACACCAGCTCTGTCAGGAGAAATGGGCCAAATTATTGTGGGAAGCTTGTGGAAGGCTACCCAAAGCATTTGACCCAAGTTAAACAATTTAAAGGGCAATGCTACCAAATACACTCAATTAGTATGTAAACTTCTGACCCACTGGGCATGTGATGAAAGAAAATCTGAAATAATTATTCTGACATTTCAAAGTCTTAAAATAAAGTGGTGATCCTAACTGACCTAAGATAGAGAATTTCTACTTGGATCAATTGTGAGTTTAAATGTATTTGGCTACATGAGTTGGGGGGGTTGGTAACCCAGCGCGTCGGTACCGCTTCATAAGGCCGGCCGCCATGGCGAGCAGACCCTCACCAGCAGTGAGGACACAGTTGAGGACTTGCACTTGTTCATTCCCCACATGTGACCAAGGCATAACTGGAGAGCTTGGTCACCAGAAGAAAAAAAAGAGCGAGCGAGTGCTTCATTAGAATGCAGAGGGATGAAGTTGGGATACTTAAAATATGTTGTGACAATTATCTTCGTGGAGTCTATCTTTAAGATGGACAGAGGTGACCCTGGCCTTCATCTTGTCCATCCGCGAAGGTACATCAATGCTGTACACTGTCAGCAGCCAGACGGATGAGGGCACCACCAGCCTTTCTGGTAGTGGTGGGAGCTGTGGCCAGATGGTGCCAGGATGTGCTTGCACTCGCAAGGACCGCAGCATATAGGCTTTGCTGTGACCCTCACACAGCTTGGTGTATAGCTGAGTGGCGCTGTTCCCCAAAGCGCACTCCATCAGCATTCCCACAACCGGCAGGTCACAGGAATGCCTGGAGAGAGGGGTAGTGAGAAAAGTGGGACAGTTAGTGTATTCACCTATACTACTTCTAGTACAAGAACAAAAACTAAGATGAATTATAATTGTGTATATTGTTAGCCTTTGGTTTTTTCATTTATGCTTTGAGGTTGGACTTTAGCACGTAAGGCGCATGATTGGAGTCACCTCATTAGTCAGTATGTGTTAAACCTGTGCTGTTTGCCATCTTGTTAGTGGGAAGGTGTTTCACCTGTGCTGGCCCAGGTGCTATTTAAGAGTTGCTGGCCTAGTTGTCTTGATAGTTGTGGACAGATAATGCCTTTAATTGGTGTTTTCTATTTTTATTTTGCCTCCTGTCCTTAAGTTGTGTGGGTTTTCCTTTTGTTTGTCTTAGTGGTCAAATTTAGTAGGCTCTCGTGGTGGGTTTCTTTTAGGTTCCAGTTGATGCTAGTCAACTTTCAGGGACTATCTTTCAGAACCCCTCCTGTTTCATTTTGGTTGTTGTCAGTTCCCCTTTTCTGCATGAGTGACATTTTTGTTTTTCTTGCTGGTGAACATAAAATGGGGCCTCGTCCAGGGTCTTGTTTTCCATGAGTATGGTAGTCGCTCTTATCACCTACACTGAAGCTCTGCTGTGCCCAGATATGAGTGTTAAAAATACACTTTTGTGGTAGTTTCTGTCACTGACATCTACCGAGAGGGGTTGGATTAATCATTTTGAAAGTTGCATAAATACACAAGCGAATAAAATAAAGCCATGGACTAAGTTGAACGCACGTGGAAAACCCTACACGTGACGCTAGATAAATGTACAAAGGTAAATCCGCTCACTGCAAAGCATTGACAAATTTGCCCATGACGATTTTAAAAGCAGTAACAAAATGTGAAATGGTGTTTTTTTACATTGGATAAAAATACACAGTGTGTGTGTGTGTGTGTGTGTACACTTCATTTGAAGAACAATGGGAAAGTAATTTTGCAAACTCACTTTTGAAAAAACCTCAAAAGTTTTGGTATCTAGTGAAGAGCTTTGTCTACACCCATTCAGCATCGTTCACACTCAAGTTTTTTTTAGCCCCACCAATCTCATTTCGCACACTTGACGCTCTGGCCAATGATTAGTTTACCTCTGGATAATATGAAAACAATGGCCTACCCAGCCCTGCTGGCAACAATTTCATTACTCTTTTTTGCAGACGTTTACTGACACCGGCCATATTCAACAGGTGTTGTACACCTGTTAACAGTGCTGGGAGCTAACCAACTAGGTTCAATGTTAGCTAGCTAACATTGGGCTCTAACTAGAAAAGCAAACGGCTCTGGGAAACAAAGTCAGCCAGCCAGCTAACAGTACAATAACTTGAAATGAACCCACTTTATCAAAATTAGAAATGTGTAATATCTGAATATAGCTAGCTATCTTACCTGTATGCATTATCATGCATGATGGACGCGTCTCCCTGTCAGGAATGCCATACCACTGTTGCCCATAGTTTGAAGATGTAATCCGGAGACCGGTGTTTTATCCATCTCTTTAGCTATCATACTCTAATTCCACGGATTTCAAAACTTGATCCTCCTGAAAGTGGAGAGCAACACTTATGCAGCTCCACTACACAATACATTTTTTTAAAAAGCAGTGTTCGACAGGATTACCAACAGACTGACGAGCTCAAATAGACAGACGCCTTCAATATAGCAGACCAATCCGAACTCCTCTCTCAGCATGTCCACCCCACTCGTTATCTCAGCGAATCATGGCTAGTGGGAAGGTTGCTGTTATTCTGTGGCTTAACCAACAAGGCTTGTAATTTAACCATTTTATTTGAGCGACATTTGGTTTCCTTGCTGGGGAACGTAACAATATGAACACTGGAAAAAAAATACAGCAGTAAAAATGTAAATATGCAATTCAACACTTACCTGTAGGTCAGAAATCATGATCTAGCTCACTCAGGACATCCTACGACCAACGAGGGCCATGAGATACAGTGGGGCAAAAAAGTATTTGGTCAGCCACCAATTGTGCAAGTTCTCCAACTTAAAAAGATGAGAGATCTCAATACTTTGTTATATACCCTTTGTTGGCAATGACAGAGGTCAAACGTTTTCACACACTGTTGCTGGTATTTTGGCCCATTCCTCCATGCAGATCTCCTCTAGAGCAGTGATGTTTTGGGGCTGTCGCTGGGCAACACGGACTTTCAACTCCCTCCAAAGATTTTCTATGGGGTTGAGATCTGGAGACTGGCTAGGCCACTCGAGGACCTTGAAATGCTTCTTACGAAGCCACTCCTTCATTGCCCGGGCGGTGTGTTTGGGATCATTGTCATGCTGAAAGACCCAGCCACGTTTCATCTTCAATGCCCTTGCTGATGGAAGGAGGTTTTCACTCAAAATCTCACGATACATGGCCCCATTCATTCTTTCCTTTACACGGATCAGTCGTCCTGGTCCCTTTGCAGAAAAACAGCCCCAAAGCATGATGTTTCCACCCCCATGCTTCACAGTAGGTATGGTGTTCTTTGGATGCAACTCAGCATTCTTTGTCCTCCAAACACGACGAGTTGAGTTTTTACCAAAAGGTTCTATTTTGGTTTCATCTGACCATATGACATTCTCCCAATCCTCATCTGGATCATCCAAATGCTCTCTAGCAAACTTCAGACGGGCCTGAACATGTACTAGCTTAAGCAGGGGGACACGTCTGGCACTGCAGGATTTGAGTCCCTGGCGGCGTAGTGTGTTACTGATGGTAGGCTTTGTTACTTTGGTCCCAGCTCTCTGCAAGTCATTCACTAGGTCCCCCCGTGTGGTTCTGGGATTTTTGCTCACCGTTCTTGTGATCATTTTGACCCCACGGGGTGAGATCTTGCGTGGAGCCCCAGATTGAGGAAGATTATCAGTGGTCTTGTATGTCTTCCATTTCCTAATAATTGCTCCCACAGATGATTTCTTCAAACCAAGCTGCTTACCTATTGCAGATTCAGTCTTCCCAACCTGGTGCAGGTCTACAATTTTGTTTCTGGTGTCCTTTGACAGCTCTTTGGTCTTGGCCATAGTGGAGTTTGGAGTGTGACTGTTTGAGGTTGTGGACAGGTGTCTTTTATACTGATAACAAGTTCAAACAGGTGCCATTAATACAGGTAACGAGTGGAGGACAGAGGAGCCTCTTAAAGAAGAAGTTACAGGTCTGTGAGAGCCAGAAATCTTGCTTGTTTGTATGTGACCAAATACTTATTTTCCACCATAATTTGCAAATAAATTCATAAAAAATCCTACAATGTGATTTTCTGTATTTTCCTCATTTTGTCTGTCATAGTTGAAGTGTACCTATGATGAAAATTACAGGCCTCATCTTTTTAAGTGAGAGAACTTGCACAATTGGTGGCTGACTAAATACTTTTTTGCCCCACTGTACCAGCCCTTGATGTCCAAGACCCTCCGGATAGTCTTGTACAGCCCAGCCTTGGTGAGGGTGGTGTTGCACCCAACCTGGGTGTACGTCAGCTTGAAAGCCCACATTGGAATGGGCATCCAGAGGAGCAACGGACATGTGAAGGGGCTGGATGCGGGTGGCTAATTGTAGACCAGCCGGGGTTGGGGAGGGTACCACCACAGACGCAAGTCTCTAATGAATTTGGAACTACCCGAGCGGCTCCAGATAAAGTGTCAGGCCGATCCACCGTGGCCGCTACGTGTTGCAAGTTTCCCGCCAGCTCCTGGAGGCAGTAGCTGCATTTGAGAGTTAAAACTACTAGAAACTGAAAATGATCCAATTACCTTTTTTTTTCCTACGCTTTTTTTGTAATACCTTTTTCTTTTATTCACCTCCGCACTTTCTTGGGCAGGCCATGGAGGCAGGGCAAGGAATCAGGGGTGTCCATCCCAGGGGTGGAGGGACTTGTATGTCCAAAGCTTCATACATAAATCATCAAAAAGTGATGATTGTGCTGCCCAAGGATGTGATCAAGAACACAGAATAAGTTAAAGGAATATATTGATTTAAGGTTAGGGAATTAAAATGAGTTAAGCTCAGGTTGATATCAGGGACTGGAAACAATTTGTCACAACGTTAGACCGCAATGAAGGAATTACAACCAACTACTTAAGAAAACAAAATAATATAACATGCCACATTGTTTCACGTGAGTAACATAATGAAAATATTAATATTATTTCTATCGGAATGTAGGGGGCTACCAGCCCCATGACAGGAAATCTCCAGCCAAGCTACAGGTTGAATGAGTGACCGCTACAGTATGAAGCATTCTTGCACATACATTGACATGGAGTTTACCTTATCCAATGTTCCTTGCTTTGTCTGATTTTAATTACAACAACAACAAAAAATTTGGTTACATTACACTAAAGGTTATGTCCGTCAGAATCCAAAACTTGATTTAAAAATATAAGTATTGCAGTTATTAACATTACACTTCAACTTCTATGGCCATAACGACCAGCTCTGCATCTGAGGTCTCTCTGAGATGACGAGGCCACTCCACAATAGTTTTGCCTCCCCCTGCTGCCTCACAGAAGTGCTATCCCCTGTACTGGTTGTGGCCAAATTATTTTCTTTTATGCTTGCCACATATTCTGCAAGGGAAAGCAATGGGTAACCTCCTCTTCCTGACAGGTTCATGACCAGCCTTTTGCAATTCTCATCTGTGGACCTGGTCAGGCTATTTACAAGGGTGGAAGCAGCAGCAACTATAGCTGTCCTTCGGGCCCCTTTTTGTTGCTTCTGGGTGGAGCTGGCTTCAGGTTCTTGTCTACAGAGGGACACACAGGTAGTGGCTTATTTAAACACATCGCACCAAATAAAATTGCTATGGTCAAACTCACAAATGTTAATTTAAGAGAACTCAACTTTAGGGGGGGTGCGCCTGTTCAGAACTGGGGGCCAACATGGACGGCTGAATTTCAGGTGTGTGGGAGGAGAGGAGGTTAACAACGTTCCGGTTCTGGTCTACAGAGGGACAAACAGGCATTAGTGTCTTATTGAACACACCACACAATATGTTGATATATTTAATTAGGATTGTTACATGTTATTTGAACAAATTCATATTTTTTTTTGGTAATCGATTTTCTTTTAACTTAAGTTGTATTGTTTAAGATTAACTAACAAAATGTAATTTACTTTTTTTAAATATAAGAACTTACCTTCGGAGAACCGCCTGTTTAGAACTGGGGGCCACCGTGGACGGCTAAATTTCGTATTTTCCAGCACGCCGCTGTGCTCTCTGCTCTTTCCTTCGTCTGCCTTTTTATTCTGTTCAACCCCTCTGCTGATCCTTTTTCCAAATATAGTGTTGGACAGCACGCATTCTTGTCCCAGGCAAGGTGTTGAGCTGCCTTATCCAGCCTATTTAGCTGTGAAAACCAAAATAAAGAATTAGCTGATACAAATATAACAAATATTCAGATACATAAACTATTTTCAAACAAGTTACCTCCTTTGTTTACAATCTGTGGAGTTAGACTGCATTGATCACATTCCCAAAGCCAGCCCCCTGTAAAGCTCTATCCAGTAGTAGATCTTGGGAAACTGGGACTATCCCAAACATCAACAAGGTGAAGGTGTGCCTCAACCAATCAAAGATAAGTGGGCGTCGTGATAAAACAAATTATATTCAATTACTATTGATTGTCACAGGGAATGTCATATGTGCCCAACACATGTCCCCTACACCTTACTGTTCAGTTAAGGTGCTTGAAAATGATTGCCATAAAAAAAAATGAACAAGAAATAACATATTTACAAAAACAACTTTACAAACAGAATGTACGTCAGTGTTTTACTGGGCCCGGCTAGCACCATGCTGGGACCTCATCAGTGCCAGCCACTCTTCCACAGTTTGGCCGCCAGAGGCAGTGGCACAGAATGGCACAGTACCATACACACTGTGTCCAAATTCAGAAGTGTTATGCTTGCCACATTTAGAGCGGTTATATCCTTCGTACGGCTTGTGCGCCCCTGACTTTAGTCCCAGACTCCAGCCTCTTCCTCCTTCTCCATTCGGTGGTCCTGGAGACCTTGGGTCCACCAGCAGGAGGGGCAGAGGAGTGCAGGTCAGGGGAGACTGGAGTTATAGGGAGGGAGGTGGTAGGCAGACTGGGTGGCGGTAGAGGTGGCAGTGGCTGACTAGTGGCCTCTCTGCCACGCTGTGTAGCCTGCCCTGTTCTGTCCTCTGGAAGCTGGTAGGTGCTGCTGGTTGATGGGGCTGGCAGCAGTGGTGTGCTCCTGACTGCAGCGTGGAAGGGGCCTGAATCCCCTCTCTGCAGTCATGCTGTCCCAGGTCTGGTGAAGGGTCACTCTCTACATGGAGGACAACCTGTTGTTGTACCTGTGCTCAGTAACACTGTCAACCAGGGAACTACATATAAAATGTACCACTGTGTCAAGGTCAACTTGTTGACCTCGAACAATTGCAGCCTTGTGTGGATCTTCAGGTTTGGGCTGCCCAGTACCATGTTTCTGATTCTTTTGTAGTCCCCCAGGATGGCAGTCCACCTGGTTCCCAAGCACAGTCTTGCCAGCGGGGTGTTTGTGGCACAACTCAATGAAAATGGCCTCGACTGTCCTGCTGGTGTTAGGCCACTGAGCAGGTCCAGAGCCTTGCCCAAGCAGGGAGATGAAATTAGATTAAAAAAGGAAACATCACGTCATTGAGAAATACACTCATGGTTGAGGTCTTTGAATTTTTGAAGCTTCCCTGCAGTACTCAATTCCGGAACCTCTTGGGGTAGGAGACGGCTGCCTTGTCTCCCTAACATATTTGTTGGTCTAATGTGATTAATGAGGAGCATCCAGACGCTGCACTTGATGAAATTGCTTCTTCCAATTATTGATAAACATGCACCTGTTAAGGCTCCATGGGTTGATGAGGAACAACTGTGTGGTTGAAAGAGATGGGGCGAAAGGAGTAGCTAATAAGTCTGGCTGCACATCTGACTGGCTGACTTACTGCAAATTGAGAAATTATGTGACTAAACTCAACAAAAAGAAGACAACACTGTATTATGAAGCCAAGATCAATGATATAAGGAATGATGGAAAAAAAACTAAAGTACTTTAAATAAAATGAAGGGCAGAAAGACATTCAGCTCCATCTTTCGTCGAATCAGATGGCTTATTCATCAAAAAACCATTTGATGTTGCCAAATTACTTTAATGATTATTTCATTGGCAAATTTAGGCAGGAAATGCCCACAAAAAACAGTGAGCAATTATATTCATGCATAAGGAAAGCAGTGCAGTGGGAGTGGTGGACAAATTTATTGTTAAGGATCGACAAATGAGGATGGTAGCTGTCTGTACAGCCTCTCCTATCTGAGCCTAGAGGAAAGTCTTTGGCTTCCCTCCAGGCCTGAGGACAAAGTAATTCCGCTACCCAAGAGATAGGATCCCTGTATCAACACCTAAAATAAAGATACATACATGCATACATACCCACAATGTATAGCCAATGTGTACTTTACACATTTCAATACTGACTATATTTTTAAATATTGCAAATAAAATAAAATCTCCCAAAAATATCAAATGAATAATATTTGACATTTTAATAATTTCAAACAACGGCATGAGAAGAACTTACCAGTCCAAAACGACATCCTCTCCGTGGAGAAACATGTCTTCGGTCTGCGAGTCAAAGCTATGGTCACTAACAAACTCTTCGTCCAGTAGCAAATTGGTCTCGCTTTTCCTATCAATTTCCTCGAATTTTTTGTAAATCTGTTAAACCTAGACTTGGATTTAGCTTTTCCTTATTTACTCGCCATAATTTCTTATATAAAATTGCTGCAAATACTCTTGACCAAATACTGCTCTGCGTAACGCGTGTAGCTGGTTCCAGAAGGATTTTCAATGGCGAAAGAACCTGTTTACGCTTACGTTTTCTTATAAGGCTGTCCTTCCAGCATATAACCATTATGTATTGCCGTTTACCACAGCTGATTGGCTATCTTCCAAGCTAGATTTCAAGACGATCAGTGGTCATTGGGCCAAAATACAGTCAATAAACGAAAGACCGCTCATATCATTGGTGCGCAATGAGGTCATTGATAGGTGTCTTCAAATCAGGTTCTTTCGGTCAATACGTCCCGCAAAAAGAACCATCAAGTATGGTTGTGTTACTAACAACCAGAGGATTGCAAAGAAACCAACCATGACTGGATAAACGTACATTTAGTGTGTGTAATTACATTGAATGTTTCATTGACAGTTGAATGAGACGGAATTCACGACAAGCGGTTTACAAAATGTTTTGTGTTAGGCTATACAAATTTATTTTATCAAGCGAAACAACCATTAATTGTGTAGCTGGGACCCCTGGGATTGCAAACAGAGGAAGCTCTTCAAAGGTAAGGGATTTATTTCATCACTATTTGTGATTTTGTGAAGCCTGGTTTTGAAGTGTTATACTGTGGGGCGTTGTCATCAGATAATGGTATGCTTTCGCCATAAAGCCGCCTTGAAATCTGACAATGCAGTTGGATTAACAATAAGTTAATCTTTTAAAAGATGTAAGTCACTTATATTTAGCATTATTGCGCTCTCCTTTTCACCGCATGTTGTCACAGGTGACGCACTAGCGCCCCAAGAAGTTAAATACAGACTTTCAGCATGATTATAGAGAAGGGCACTCAACATGTACTGCACTGACACAAATGACTGATTGGTTGGTTGAAAGAAAATGATAAGATTGTGGGAGCTGTACTGTTAGAATTCAGTGCAGCCTTTGATATTATTGACCATAACCTGTTGTTGAGAACTTAAGTGCTATGGCTTTTCAACCTCGGCCATATTTTGGATTCAGAGCTATTTATCTAATGGCAAACATGTAAAGTGTGGCGTACCGCAGGGCATCACTCTAGGCCCTCTACTCTATTTTTACTAATGACTTGCCACTGGCATTAAACAAAGCATGTGTGTCCATGTATGCTGCTGATTCAACCACAGCTAATGAAACTTAAGCAATCCGAATGGTTTAGATTGTAGACTACCAATCAAAAGTTTTAAACACCTACTCATTCAAGGATTTCTCTTTTTATTTTTTCTGTTTTCTACATTGTAGAATATTAGTGAAATCATCTAGTAACCAAAAAAGTGTTAAACAAATCAAAATATATTTTATTTGAGGTTCTTCAAATAGCCACCCTTGATGACAGCTTTGCACACTCTTGGCATTCTCTCAACCAGCTTCACCTGGAATGCTTTTCCAACAGTCTTGAAGGAGTTCCCACATATGCTGAGCACTTGTTGGCTGCTTTCCCTTCACTCTACAGGCTTCCTGAGTGGTGGGAGACTCATCGAGGGTGTGCAAGGAGTTGGTGGGGTTATCCTCCTCATCCAGCTCTCCCAGGTTGTTCTCTCCTCTCTCTCAAATTGATCAGGTGTCCCGTCTGGGACATCCGGGTCCTTATCGAGTTAGGACTCCAGCTTCTGGTCATCATTGGTCTGCGAGAAAATATACTCAATACTCCCAATGAGTTCCGCTTAAACAGAGAGACAGCAAAAAAGATACCCAGTTTTACATTTCAACATACCAGGAATATGGAGGTGGATCCACATGTGCAGCGCAAGACAGGCAGGATGAAGCCTCCCTTGGTCACTTCCTTGCTCTTCTTGGTGTAGAGGCTGACACCAGGGGGGTCCTGAAAGCAGACCAGCTGTCGTCTCTGGGTCTGCCAGATGGCCTGCACCCTGTCACGGTCCAGGAGCTGGATGCCCATGATGTCTCTAGGAGCACTCTGATGAGACGATAGTATCGAGCCATCTCCTTGGAGCTGATCCTCTTCATCACCTGGGCATCGCTGAACCCCGTGATGTGGCTCTCCTTCAGCTCCCCATGCTTGGCCTCCCGCAGGCGCTCCAATATGCAGGAGGAGAGCCGCTGCATGAAGAGTGTGGTTCTCTGTGGTCACTCCCCCAGCAAAACGACGAATGAGGTGCCACACATCCAGTCGGACGATGAGCTCATTCCACTGGCTGAACATGGCTGCCGTCTTCCCCTTGCCCATCAGGTTGCAGCAGTCCCGGTCGACAGAGCCGCCACTCCAGCTCTACTATAGTGCCGTCGGTGAGGACTGTAATGAGCACCCTCCATTGCCCAGCTAGTTTAGGTCGCAGAGCTGTTCAGGAAGCCCTTTACGACACACAACAGAGTATGAGATAAATGGTTGTCAAAAAAGATTGAGATCTAATTACAATGCTCCAGTTTGTAGACACTTACTTGGAACTGCAGTCTTCGAGGCCAACACCATCGATTGCAGTTTTGCCTGGGGCCACCGAACGCTGCCCCAAAAATGCTACGACTGCTGGACCAAGATTTCTTTAATAACAACGGATACAATACGTACTGTATGAAAATCGAATAAAAGGTTGTTTTTATCATTACTGATACCACATGTAATACTAACCCTGGCTGGGTCTTTTAAGGCTGTTGGGGGAGGAGGGCAAGCGGCTGCCTCCTGGTCGCGGCGTTTAATTTAATTCAGGACAGCCAGTTGACATAACTGAGGAAAGATTTATTTCAGTGTCATACACCATTTGGTTCCCAGACCATATGGGCCGAGAAGACACAATTAACAACATTGATTTATGAAGTACTATTTGTCTAGTATGTGTGTTAAACACCAAAGAGTTGTTTATACCAATATGACACTATTCAAATGACTGATTTGGAAAATAAATAACAAATCTTACCTGATCTTGTCCTTGGACTCGTACAAGTCCTTCAGCGTATCCCCCCCCTGTGACTATGGAAGCCAACAAGGACCTGGCCCTCCTGTTCGGACTTGGAGGCCAGGATTCTGGAGTCCACGAACGCCCTGCGGAACCTGATTTTCCTCCACGACATCAGGGTAGGCGTTCATGTAGCGGGCCAAGGCATCCTTATTGGCCATAAGGGGTACTTGGGAGATGCTGTGCTCTTGCTCCTTCTCGTGGCTAGCCACCAACCCTACGACCCAGCCCACATTATTCTCTAACAGCCACTTGGGAGTCTGACCCCGGTACATGCCGAACTGAACTGTGCACCGTTTCAGAACAAGCATCTCTGTACCGGGGTCGCCACCCTCTTGAGATGACAAGGGTCCGGGCCTCCGGCTTCTTGGACCTCACAGGGGGTGCAAGAAGCTCCTTAGCTCCTTTCCCCCTGTGCCTGAATGTTGGATATTCCATCTAAAAAAGGGACAGATAAATGACAGTATCAAATCTTCCATAAAAACAGTTTGTTTATCCTTTTGTAAACGACCTAGTCTACCATATTTTTGTTCTCTCTTTACCTTTCTCTTCACACCCTTCCCATGCTTTCTTGGATTCCCTGTATAGAACCTCTGCCCCACTTTATCCTTTCTATACAGTGGCTTGCGAAAGCATTCACCCCCTTGGAATGTTTCCTATTTTGTTGCCTTACAACCTGGAATTAACATGGATTTTTGGGGGGGTTGTATCATTTGAATTACACAACATGCCTACCACTTTGAAGATGCAAAAATATTTTTTATTGTGAAACAAACACGAGACAAAAACAGAACTTGAGCGTGCAGAGCCACCTTTTGCAGCAATTACAGCTGCAAGTCTCTTGGGGTATGTCTCTATAAGCTTGTCACATCTAGCCACTGGGATTTTTACCCATTCTTCAAGGCAAAACTGCTCCAGCTCCTTCAAGTTGGATGGGTTCCACTGATGTACAGCAATTTTTAAGTCATACCACAGATTCTCAATTGGATTGAGGTCTGGGCTTTGACTAGGCCATTCCAAGACATTTAAATGTTTCCCCTTAAACCACTCGTGTTGCTTTAGCAGTATGCTTAGGGTCATTGTCCTGCTGGAAGGTGAACCTCCTCCCAGTCTCAAGTCTCGAAGACTAACAGGTTTCCCTCAAGAATTTCCAGTATTTAGCACCATCCATCATTCCTTCAATTCTGACCAGTTTTCCAGTCCCTGCCAAGGGAAACATCCCCACAGCATGATGCTGCCACCATCATGCTTCACTGTGGGGATGGTGTTCAAAGTCAAAGTCACCATTATGTCAGTTGTACAACCGAATGCCTTCAACCGAAATGTGTCTTCCGCATTTAACCCAACCCCTCTGAATCAGAGAGGTGCGGGGGGCTGCCTTAATCGACATCCACGTCTTGGCGCCGGGGAACAGTGGGTTAACTGCCTTGTTCAGGGCAGAACGACAGATTTTTTCCTTGTCAGCTCGGGGATTCGAACTTGCAACCCTCCGGTTACAAGTCCAACACTCTAACCACTAGGCTACCTGCCGCCCCTCGGGGTTCTCGGGGTGATGTGAGGTGTTGTGTTTGCGCCAGACATAGCGTTTCCCTTGATGACCAAAAAGCTCAGAGTACCGTCTCCCACATGCCTTTTTTCTGGCCACTCTTCCGTAAAGCCCAACTCTGTGGACTGTACGGCTTAAAGTGGTCCTATGGACAGATACTGTGGGTGTAAAAATTAAGCTCTTTGGTCATTTTCCAGTACCCATGTTGGAGAGCCTCCGGTCGCCTAGTAATTTTCCAGTGCCCATACTATTTCCTTTGGAAGTAGGAAGAATAAGCAGTATAAGGTTAAACATATGTAAACAGAATGATGGTCGAAACCAAATGGAAGAGCAGGAGTGGTCCTTAACAGAGTTAAACATTAGATACCACTTAGCTTATTCACATAGACATAAAGAAACAAAACTAAGTTGAGCCAACAAAGACCAGACTGTCTGGAGCCACATAGAATCTAGTCAATGCAACCGCAGGGTACAGTACATGGATTAATCATTTCCAAGTGACACAGACCTGAACTGGTGTGGGACAGTGACTATGCATTTTTACCAACGAATACAGGAACCACAAACTATGTATCGGGAAGACATGGTTGTGTTCATTAAATGTCGACAGCTTCTGGTGAAATTGGAGGGCGCGCAATTCAAATAATCATAAAAATTATGGATATTAAACATTTAGGTACATACAAGTATCTTACATTGGTTGAAAGCATGCCATGTGATTGTTTGAGGACGGCACCCCACATCTAAATATTTTTCAACCAGCACCAGGCTTCATAAAATTATAAATACCGATTTTTTTTTTTTTTTTTATTTAAAAAAAAAAATCTTCCTCTGATTTTCAATCCAAAGGGTCCCAGCTACAACATGTATGGTCTTTTTTTTGTTAGATAAAATCCTTTATATCCCAAAAAGTATTTTTAGTTGGCGCCATTGATTTGAGTAATCCACTCGTTCGACATGCAGAGAAAGGAATCCAAAAAGCTACCGCTTAACTTTGTTAAACTTATTTTGACATGTTTTATTTAATTCTCTCCTACCATATCTATTGTGTTATAGTCTGATACATTATTTTTATATTTCTACTAACTTCAAAGTGTTTTCTATCCAATTACATGCATATCCTGGCTTCTGGGCCTGAGTAACGGGCAGTTTACTCCGGGCTCGTCAGTCAGGCGGATATTCAGAAAAATAGACCCTAGCCTGAATTAAAATCTATTTGAAATGTACTTATAATGGGAACATGTATGTAATAAATGTATTCTTTTTTTATATTGGACCTGTGGTTGCGCCACCAATATATTCTAAACTGAGCCAGATGTGGGCGTACACAAGCCAGAATTAAGTCAGATAATGGTGGCGCACGGCCAAGGGGAGTTAATCTACGTAGAAAGGAGGAACATGTCTGGTGGAAATGTATAAATACTGATGTTTTGAACAAGACTCAGTCATTCCATGGAATTGCTCGGCAACTGTTACCTTTTGTAATAGTATTTTTGAATTCACGTTTCTGAGAAATATTTGATTCAATATTTCCACAGCAATACTCCAATCTCCACTGTGGAGCTTTGCAGCTCCTTCAGGGTTATCTTTGTTGCCTCTCTGATTAATGCCCTCCTTGCCTGGTCCGTGAGCTTGGTGGGCAGCCATATACAGTTGAAGTCTGCAGTTTACATACACTTGGGTTGGAGTCCTTAACTAGTTTTTCAACCACTCCACAAATGTCTTGTTAACAAACTATAGTTTTGGCAAGTCGGTTAGGACATCTATAGTAATTTGTGGTCAATGTCAATAATACCCCAGCAACAAACCTGACTGAAAAAAACACATGAATTTCACATGTTCCAAAATGTAAAGATCGAGGCAGCAGCAAACATTGTACAGTTCTTCCAACATTATCCTTTCAAGTTAGACGTACACTACCCTTCACAAGTTTGGGGTCACTTAAATGTTTTTGAAAGAAAAGCAAATATTTTGTTCATTTTTAAAATAACATCGGAAATGATATTGTAGCTGGAAACGGCAGATTTAAAAAAAAAAAAAAAAATGGAATATCTACATAGGCCCATTATCAGCAACCATCACTCCTGTGTTCCAATGGTATGTTGTGTTAGCTAATCCAAGTTTATAATTTTAAAAGGCGAATTGATCATTAGAAAACCCTTTTGCTGCTGTTCTGATTAAAGAAGCAATAAAACTGGCCTTGTTTAGGCTAGTTGAGTATCTGGAGCATCAGCTTTTGTGGGTTCAATTACAGGCTCAAAATGGCCAGAAACAAAGAATTCTGAAACTCATCAGGCTATTCCATGCGAGAAATTGCCTGTGTACTACTCCCTTCACAGAACAGTGCAAACTGGCTCTAACCAGAATAGAAAGAGGAGTGGGAGGCCTCGGTGCACAACTGAGAAAGAGGACGGGTACATTAGTGTCTAGTTTGAGAAACAGACGCTTCACAAGTCTTCAACTGGCAGCTTTATTAAATAGTACCCGCAAAACACCAGTCTGGTTGAGAGAATGCAAAGGGTGGCTACTTTGAAGAATTTGTTTAACACTTTTTTGGTTACTATATGATTTCATGTGTTATGTCAGTTTTGATATCTATTATTCTGCAATGTAGAGAAACCCTTGTAGGTATGTCCAAACTTGACTGGTACTGTTCATTTGAATTGATTGCACTGAATTCCGAACCTCAAGGTCTTGCAGTATTGCTGGCCTTATTTTCAACCTGCTAAGCAACTACTTGATTGGTCAATGTCAACTGCTGGCTTATAGATTATGAATCAGTGCCTTATATCACATTTCAGGACGCAGACAGTGTTGAAGAAACGTTTTATTTCTAATACAGGGGTGGTCAAAATCAGGCAGGGGTCAGTAATAATCCAGAGAGGGTGCAAAGGGTCCAGAACGGCAATCCGGGTCAGGGGAGGCAGTGGTCAATAATCCAGTGAGGTGGGGCAAGGTACAGAACGGCAAGCAGCGTCAGGGCAGGCAAAACCGGGAAGGACTAGAAAACAGGCAGGAGCAGGGGAACAAACGCTGGTAGGTTTCACAAACAAAACGAACTGGCAACACAGGTATAAATACACAGGGGATAATGGGGAAGATGGGCGACACCTGGAGGGGGGGGTGGAGACAAGCACAAGGACCGGTGAAAGAGATCACTGATGAAAACCAACATTGTTATACTTTGTGGCCCAGATTTGAGAAATGATTAATTGAGCCTGAGCTGAGGTTTACTTAAACACATTTGACTTTTCATTAACATGTTGACCAGTTTTCAGCTCAAAAGGCAACCTCAGACTTAAATACTATTTCGCCTCCATCCATAACCTGTGGAGCCTGATGGCACTGAAAACGACGTGGTGACCCTGTGCTTCAGACACCGGAACAACAGTCAAGACCAGACACGACTCAAGACTGGCAGCCAAGAAAAATAAAACACAAGGTCAACCATCAAGATGTGGATGAAGAGCTGCTTGCGTTTGTCAGGAAGCCAATCCCTTCTGCTGCTACCTCTGAGGATGAGGCATTTGTACACAGCCTTTTGCAAGAGCTGAAGTAAATAGGAAGAAACAAGGGACGTGTGAAAGTGCAACTACCATCATTGATTGTAAAGTGGCAAGAAAAAGCGCTAACATTGTCCCTCCCCCAAAGTAATATCATTGGTTCAAAGTTTGTTTTGATATTTCAACCTGCATGTCCTGATCACGTCTGGCGTGGAAGGACAAAATCAACCTGCATGTCCTGATCACGTCTGGCGTGGATGGACAAAATCAACCTGCATGTCCTGATCACGTCTGGCGTGGAAGGACAAAATCAACCTGCATGTCCTGATCACGTCTGGCGGATGGACAAAACATCCACACCAACATGCGGACGCAAGCGCGTGCCCAGTGTAGTCAGCATGTTGTGTTAACACTGGTTTTGGCGTGCTCTCATGAAAATGTGTTCACTGGACTTTAACAAGACAACATATGAAGCATCCAAACCAAATATGTCTCCTTATTTGCTCTGCAGAGGACCAAGATCCAATGAACTTGTCCTTGAACCAAAGTTAATGTTTGATCTGCATGTACAAATACCTATTAGCATTGTGTCTAACTGTCCAGTGTTGAGATGATTGGCCTCCTGAGTGTTCTGCTGTTCACATTAGCAGCCTTGCTGTTTACAGCTAACGGACAGAGCAACTATGACATGTTGAGGGAGGTTGACAAGAAACATGTTGACATGGCTATAAGATATGCAAATAAGAATGGTGAGCTTCAGAAAAGATTTCCAAAAGAGCACCTCAATTTTTTACAAGTTCTTGGAAATTCTGAGGTAAGATTTTAATTATGAATGTTGTTGTTTTTCATGTTTGATTCACTGGTTATCATAAAAAATATATAAATAGCTCCTTCCATCTTTCTGTCAACAGATCAATGCTCGGGAATTTAAAATCAACTTTTTATTGAAAGCAACAGATTGCGATAAGGCCAGTAGTGAATATTTACATCGCCATGGATGTGCCTTTAAATCCGGAAGGGTGAGTAGTTCAGATCCTCCATGTGTGTGATTAGTCTACTATCCTCTTATCGCTTGGTAACATGCCATAGCTGTGTGTCTTAAATATCCACATACTATTTGAAATAGTTTTCTTGTAAAGGATAACGATACATTCAACTCCTAAGAGCACATTGGATTGCCCCAGATAACTGCATGCTCTGGTTTAGAGCAGTGCTTCATGGCAGTAGGAAGGATCATCCATGTGCATGATTAGAGTTGTAAGCCCTCTGTGATCATTTCTGATTTGTAGATAATGAAGCTGAAGCACAGATTTTAGTTAAGTTAGAATTTACCTAGACTCTGGACTATGAAGGAAGTCAGTACAAGCTCTCCCATGTGGCGCAGCGGTGTCACTACAGTCCCTGGTTCGAATCCAGGCTGTAACACATCCGGTGGTGATTGGGAGTCCCATAGGGTGCCGCACAATTGGCCCAGCATCGTCTGTTTGGCCGTCATTGTAAATAAGAATTTGCTCTCAACTGACTTGCCTAACGGTTAAATGTAAAAATAACACAAAATGTAATCAATTAACCACGTCTATACATATTTACTTAATGTGCTTTCTCTGTCTCTGCAGCCCTTGATAAACTGTGTTGTTTGCAGCAAAGACTTCCATGACAGCACTGACCCCTACATTGACTGTATTCGCCATAAAGATGTGAAAGAGGTAATACGCTTCGTACACAAAAAACTAACTTCTACTTTAAAATACTAATTTGTTATATTCTACTTTCATAAACTTTTTTCTCCTGACAAAATAATTGTGTTTTATGACTTATTTTCAGCGTGATGCCATCCGATATGACAAGTGTGCAACTCTTCATCTTGGAGAGATTACAGCTTTAGCCTCACGTGTCGAAGAAGAAGACATTCAGACTGGATGCCTTGGCTGTTTCTGATAACTAATGAAAGTACTTGTCCAGCACTGATGATGGTCAGAGGCAGTCGTTATAAAGCACTTCTGTCTTTGGATTTTCAATGTAGCCTTTGGGAGTTTCAACACAATGCAATTGTACTCTCGATTTCCATTTGGAATCCCTTATATTATCGTGATCAAAATGCTAAAACGTACCCTTCTTTGCTGATTCTCCACATACATTCAAAGAAAAAGTGAGAACAGTCTGCTACTTAAGATTCACATGAATTACCCCACCGCTTATTTCAAAGTTGTACACTTACGAAATAATACTGTTTAAAGTAAAGCTTTCTCTAATTTAACCAGTATGAGGGGTGAAAAATGATTGCAGCAAAGAAATAAACAAATGAAACAAAGATGTTATTGGATTTACTTATTTTCTAAATCTTAGCATTTGTTTCACAATTTTGGGAAGAAAATTGCCTATGTCTTGCAGTGTAAAATTATTGCAGCTCTTTCTACTTCTTTCAGGGCAGCCAGGTCTGCCTGTGACAGCAGATCACTACCAGGTTTTTATAGGTACCATAATGAACTTAGGGTCTGGTCCCTATGGCTGATCCATACTGAATTGGCAATGTGCAGACTCAGTGAACACAGTCTGCACATTGCCAATTCAGTATTTTCCTTAGGCTCCGTGATACTGTGTCTGTAGACCAAACAGCATTAGTTTGCTTTGGGTTTTGTCTTTCCAATAGGTGATATTATTATTTTAGATTTATTATTGATGGGTTGGTTGTTTAACAACCACCACTGGGCAAAACAGACAGGATTGGCTTACATTGTTGTCATGACTTTAATCAAATAGTTATTTTTTAAAGCTTTAATATTGCAGAAAGATTGCTGCTTACATCAATGTAGTTGTCTGCATCATTTACAATACTTTACCTTTACTCCAATTGGGGGGTGGTAGGGAATAAAAAACTAATAAACAATAACACTTAGGCTTCTACATTTTACAGACAATATTTCACAATAGTTATTTTGTTTTTAGTCCTTCCTCTATTTCTGATGTCCATCCAGTTTGATTTGTATTTGTAACTGTGCTATTTCACAACATTTCTGAACCTACAGTTGAAGTCAATTTTACATACTTAGGTTGGAGTCATTAACTTGTTTTTCAACCACTCCACAAATTTCTTGTTAACAAACTATAGTTTTGGCAAGTCGGTTAGGACATCTACTTTGTGTATGACACAAGTCATTTTTCCAACAATTGTTTACAGACAGATTATTTCATTTATAATTCACTGTATTCCAGTGGGTCAGAAGTTTACATGCACTACGTTGACTGTGCCTGTAAACAGCTTGAAAAATTCCAGAAAATTGTCATGGCTTTAAAAGCTTCTGATAGGCGAATTGACATCATTTGAGTCAATTGGAGGTGTACCTGTATTTCAAGGCCTACCTTCAAACTCAGTGCCTCTTTGCATGCGAAAATCTAAAGAAATCAGCCAAGACCTCTGGTTCATCCTGGGAGCAATTTTCAAATGCCTGAAGGTACCACATTCATCTGTACAAACAATAGTACGCAAGTATAAATGCCAAGGGACCACGCAGCAGTCATACCGCTCAGGAAGGAGATGTTCCATCTCCTAGAGATGAACGTACTTTGGTGCGAAAAGTGCAAATCAATCGCAGAACAACAGCAAAGGACCTTATGAAGATACTGGAGGAAACAGGTACAAAAGTATCTAGATCCACAGTAAAACGAGTCCTATATCGACATAACCTGAAAGGCCGCTCAGCAAGGAAAAAGCCCTAGCTCCAAAACTGCCATAAAAAGCCAGACTACGGTTTGCAACTGCACATGGGAACACAGATCGTACTTTTTAGAGAAATGTCCTCTGGTCTGATGAAACAAAAATAGAACCATAATGACCATCGTTATGTTTGGAGGAAAAAGGGGGAGGCTTGCAAGCCGAAGAACACCATCCCAACCGTGAAGCACGGGGGTGGTACTATCTTGTTGTGGGGGTGCTTTGCTGCAGGAGGGACTGGTGCACTTCACAAAATAGATGGCATCATGAGGAATGAAAATTATGTGGATATATTGAAGCAACATCAAGACATCAGTCAGGAAGTTAAAGCTTGGTCGTAAAAGGGTCTTCCAAATGGACAATGACCCGAAGCATACTTCCAAAGTTGTGGCAAAATGGCTTAAGGAAAACAAAGTCAAGGTATTGGAGTGGCCATCACAAAGCCCTAACCTCAATCCTATAGAAAATGTGTGGGCAGAATATCAAAGCTTGTGCTAGCAAGGAAGCCTACAAACCTGACTCAGTTACACCAGCTCTGTCAGGAGGAATGGGCCAAAATTCACCCAGCTTGTGGAAGGCTACCCGAAAATGTTTGATCCAAGTTAGACACTAATTGAGTGTATGTCAACTTCTGACCCACAAGTGTCCTGTGTCACGATTTTCTGATGGAGCGGACCGAAATGCAGCGAGGGTTCCAGTATACATTTTATTAAGTGCAACTGGCAAAAAAACAACAAACAAAGAGAGCCCGTAACGCAGGTGTGGCGCGCACACACACAGGTACAAACAGAAAACAAGCCCGCACAAAAGGAGGCGGGCTTAACCGGCTTATATAGTCCTAACAAACAGGGAACAGGTGCAAACAATAAGAAAATCAACAAAAAGGAGGATCGGTGGCAGCTAGTAGGCGGGTGACGACGACCGTCGAACGCCGCCCCGAACAGGCAGAGGAGCCACCGTCGGTGGAAGTCGGGACATCCTGTTATATTGCAGGTGATATGCTAAGGATAGGAGGACATTCTGTGAGCTGGCTGAGTTTGGTGTAACCGCCGCATTTTCACTTGTTACAATGTTGGGCTCAAATGACAGGCAGAGCGAAATAGCAAGGAAGCTGTTGTCGTTTCTCTATACCAGCCTGCACCAATGCAGATTTACATAAAGTGTAGCGAACGCTATTCTTAGGGCAGAAGCGTTATCATTGGTTGTTGCAAAAACGTCAAGAGGCATGGTTTGCGCGAGGCAACGACAAGACCGTTATCACAATCCACCACGGCAGGTGTCTGTTACTTAGCTAACATAGTTATTTTGTGCTAGCCATATCCTGCAGGCTCTAGTTGTCTTATCTTGATTTTACATATGCACAAATTTGTTTACATCCCTGTCAGTGAACATTTCTTCTTTGCCAAGATAATACATCCAACTGATAGGTGTGGCATAATCATTACACAGGTGCACCTTGTGCTGGGGACAATAAAAGGCCACTCTAAAATGTGCAGTTTGGTCACACAACACAATGACACCTATGTCTCAAATGTTGAAGGAGCGTGCAATTGACATGCTGACTGCAGGAATGTCCACCAGAGCTGTTGCCAGAGAATTGAATATTCATTTCTCTGCCTTAAATGTTGTTTTAGAGAATTTGGCAGTGCGTCCAACAGGCCTCACAACCGCAGACCACCTGTATCCACGCCAGCCAAGGACCTCCACATCTGGCTTCTTCACCTGCGGCATCGTCTGCGACCAGCCACCCAGACAGCTGATGAAACTGTGGGTTTGCACAACCAAAATAATTTCTGCACAAACCGCCTCAGGGAAACTCATCTGCGTGCTTGTTGTCCTCACCAGACCCTCATTTATCAATGTTGTGTAGAAAAGCTTCTAAATTAACTCATACGAAGAAAATGTGGAATGTTCAAAAGTTGGTATTAATCAATTGCTCGTACGCTTGATTTACACACAGCTGTAAGTATTTTGCCTTGATAAATCAGACATGTTCTAAAACACTGTGCTAGTGCACGTGAAGTCTCATTTACGGTCACAAACCTTCCCTTTAACACTGCAAGAAATGTCACTGATTTCTGTCCACCAACATGGAGAAATCAAAGAAAAGCAAAACAAGCCATACTTTTTGGAGCCCTCAGCAATGGCTTGACAAAGAGAAAAAAATATTGCTTGGGAGTGTGAGGGAAAAATTGTATTAACCTCATTTGTTGGCTATGTAACAATTATTTACTTAACGAATAGTAAGAGATTTCTGTCCTGCTAATGCTGTGTTTTATGGTCTCCACTCTAGCACCCTGCAGCTAGTCTGGGTGTTGAGGACATGCGTTCTACTAGAGATGACTTAAAAACCTAAAAGCATTCTATAGACAAGTGGTGTGTGTTACTCGAGAACGAGAGAGAGCCTGGAAGAGTTAAGGACTATGCCTCATCTTCCTGGCATCTGGGAAACTAAGTAAAATACCATCCTGTGTAGATAACCAAGGTTAAAAGTGACTGACAAAGCAATCTTGGTATCAGCTATATAAAAACTGTGCATCGCCTGTAAAGGCTAGACTCTCAGCTTAACAGTCAGTCAATACTGGTGGGCTGACGGTCTCAGTATTGCAATAATCGGTTTTAAATAAAGATGATTGTTTGAAGAAATATCCAAGACCAAGTCTCTCTCAGTACTGAATTTCCACGACAGAAGCAGGTTAGAGCTATGGTAAATTTTGCCTCATCTGAGTGCAGAACAGGTAATGAAATAAAAAAGAAATGGTTTGATTTGAAAATATTATGATCCACAAAAGGGATAAGTGCAACAGGAGAAGGGCAGTGACTCTTCGCTGTCTGCTATGGACCAGTGCATTGGCGCCAGAATTGGAGAGACCTCAGTGTCTGGCATCATTTATGATGGTGATACTGAGGACCCTTTCCCAGACCCTGAAGGAATACCAGACACACCAACTGATGGTAAGTCAAGCACCACATCTAAATAAATATGCTTTATCAACATGTCTGTTCGTACGCAACATTGTTAAATGAGGGCCCAGGGTCTTGACCTGAGTGCAGTTTAGCGTCGTAACGGACATAGGGCAAATGCTCACCTTCGATGGCCAAGTGTGCTCTTCATGGATGAGTCCCGGTTACAACTGGAGTACCTTTACCCTTCCTATCAGTTTAAGAATGCTTTACCAACACGGTGAACAGGTGAGTGTCTAAATTAGAAATTAATACAAAGTATATTCCACCCGTAGAAAGCCATGACCAACTGCCTCTAATAAAATATCATTGTACGAGCCAAAACACCGTTCCCATAAGGGTGAACCCATTTTTTATAAAGTGAGGGTGATAGGCCATCTTCTGTAATTGCATCAATGTTGAACAGAGGTTCGCCAGGTGCTGCCCATGTTCAGCATAACATGAAAGAGAGAGGACAAAGCAGTGTTAGTTCTGGTAGTGACGACGAGATTAATAAACTGCATGGTTTCCTGAGTAGTAGAGGGAGGACCACACACACCATATCATCTCAACTCCAAGTTTAGTTCGATATGATGGTTATTAAATCAACATTTGCTCATTTCCACTGCCATTTCTCGCTTTATGAATTTTACCGACAAAGATCCTACCATGTCGAACGAACGAATTATCTGTCAGTTTTAATACAATTGTACCGAATGACATTACTTGCATAAAAACTGGATGGATGGAGTCCTCAGCTCTGACTCAGACAACCCCCTAAGGTCCATGCCCAGAGGAGATCTAATAAAAAAAATCCCCATAATCTGTCAGTTTAATG
This sequence comes from Brachymystax lenok tsinlingensis, assembly GCA_030435695.1. NCBI lineage: Eukaryota > Metazoa > Chordata > Actinopteri > Salmoniformes > Salmonidae > Brachymystax > Brachymystax lenok. Next base: position 35,267,626 of record CM059801.1, on the reverse strand, counting down.
AGGCGAAAGATTTGTCTCCTCCTGGACCAGACCCAAATCCTCGTCATTTGCCTGAAGAGGAGACGCCGATACAGGAGCCGCAAAGAATTAATCGGCGAGTGGATAATCCACCTTTTACCATCTGTCCTACTGGCAAACGTGCAATCAAGGGAGAATAAACTGGATGAGCTCCCTTCGAGACTATCCTACAAACGTGACATTAAATCCATGTCCTCGTTCACCGAGTTGTGGCTGAACGAGAACATGGATTATATACAGTTGGTTTGGTTTTCTGTGCATCGGCAAGACAGAACAGCAACCAACGGTAAGATGAGAGGTGGTGGTCTATTTGTAAATAACAGCTGGTGCGCGAAATCTTGAGGTTTTGCTCGTAGAGTACCTCATGATAAGCTGTAGACCACACTATTTACCAAGAGTTATCTATATTTTTCATGGCTGTCTATTTACCATTAAACTGATGCAGGCACTGAGACCGCACTCAACGAGCTGTATAAGGCCATAAGCAAACAAGAATGCGCTCCTAGTGGCCGGGGACTTTAATGCAGGAAAACTGAAATCTGTTTTACCGGATTTCTACCAGCATGTCACATGCACAACCAAAGTAAAAAAAACTCTAGACCACCTTTACTCCACACACAGAGGCGCGTACAAAGCTCTCCCTCACCCTGCATTTGGCAAATCTGACCATAATTCTATCCTCCTGATTCCTGCTTACAAGTAAAAACTAATGCAGGAAGTATCAGTGACTCACTTAATATGAAAGTGGTCAGATGACGCGGATGCTAAGCTACAGAACTGTTTAGCTAGCACAGACTGGAATATGTTCCGGGATTCATCCGATGACATTGAAGAGTATACCACATCAGTCACCGGCAATGTTGTCCCCTAAGTGTCCGTACGTACATATCCCAACCAGAAGCCATGGATTACAGGCAACATCTGCACTGAGCTGAAGGCTAGAGCTGCCACTTTCAAAGAGCGGGACACTAATTCGGACGCTTATAAGAAATCCTGCTATGCCCTCCAACGAACAATCAAAGCGTCAATACAGGACTAAGATTGAGTCCTACTACACCGGCTCTGATGCTCGTCGGATGTGGCAGGGAGCTGTCCAGTGACACGAGCCTACCAGACGAGCTAATGCCTTCTATGCTTGCGTCGAGGCAAGCAACACTGAACCATGCATGAGAGCACTAGCTGTTCCGGACGACTGTGTGATCACGCTCTCCAAAGCCAATGTGAGAAACATCTTTAAACAGATCAACATTCACAAGGCCAGACTGATTACCAGGATGCATACTCGGAGCACCCGCTGACCAACTGGCAAGTGTCTTCACTGACATGTTTAACCTCTCCCTGACCGAGTCTGTAATACCTACATGTTTCAAGCAGACCATCATAGTCCCTGTACCCAAGGTAAAGAAGGTAACCTGCCTAAATGAATCGTCCCGTAGCACTCACGTCTGTAGCCATGAAGTGCTTTGAAAGGCTGGTCATGGGTCACAACACCATTATCCCAGAAACCCTAGACCCACTACAATTTTCATACCGAGAAGGTCAGAGACCTGGCAGTGTGGTGCCAGGACAACAACCTCTTCCCTCAGCGTGAGCAAAACAAAGGATCTAATTGTGGACTACAGAAAAAGGAGTCCCGAGCACGCCGCCATTCACATCTCCGGGGCTGTAGTGGAGCGGTTCGAGAGCTTCAAGTTCCTTGGTGTCAACATCACTAACAAACTATCCTTGTCCAAACACACCAAGACAGTAGTGAAGAGGGCACGACAATTCCTATTCCCCCCTCAGGAGACTGAAAATATTTATTTGGCTTAGATCCTCAAAAGGTTCTACAACTGCACCATCGTGAACATCCTGACTAGTTGCATCATCGCTTGGTACGGCAACTGCAAGGCGCTACAGAGGGTAGTGCGAACAGCCCAGTACATCACTGGGGCCAAGCTTCCTGCCATCCAGGACGTCTATACTAGGCGGTGTCAGAGGAAGGCCCTAAAAATGATCAGACTCCAGCCACCCGTCATAGACTGTTCTCTCTGCTACTGTACGGCAAACAGTACCGGAGCACCAAGTCTAGGTCCAAAAGGCTCCTCAACAGCTTCTACCCCCAAGACATAAGACTGCTAAACAGTTGATCAAATGGCTACCCAGACTATTTGCATTGACCACCTTTTTTTACGTTGCTGCTACTCGCTATTTATTATACACTTTTTGCTAATCTTTTCTTTCTTACATTCTACTTTTTTTTTTTTTAAACAGCGTGAAATGTTTAGTTACAAACCAAAAATGCTAAGGTCTACACCTGTTTTGGGAGAAGCTATAGGAGGCTCATTGTAATGGCTGGAATGGAAAAAATGAAATGGTATCAAACATATGGAAACCACGTTTGACTCTGTGCCATTCATGCCATTAGTGAACCCGTCCTCCCATAGCTCCTCCCACCAGCCTCCTCTGTGATAGACATACCGCCACCCCCCCCCTATCCATATATTAAACCTGTGGTCATTGACCTTTTGGTGAAGTGATTGTTAGTGGATAGATTAAACAGTGTAACAACAACTGTACCTTCCAGAACGTTTGCAGAAGCTAAGGGATGCCACAAAGTCATTTGACCACCCAAAGCAGAAGGTCAGTGCGAGCAATGATGTCCACACAATAATGGTAAAATATCCACATGGAGAAATTGGTCTTGAAAACAAATTAGTTTTTGCAAGTAGTGCAATTTGGCACTGAGTGGACCGAGCACGTGTCATTCGGCCAAATTTAGCCCTTGACCTTGTTAGAAGATCACCTAGGGGTCATGATAAGGCTGTACTAAATGTTTGATGTACTATAATAATTGATTATGTTATATTAATAGAAGGGGAGGGGTTATAAGACCCCTCCCTCCTTACATTTATAGGTTCCTAGACTATAGATTAACAATATATTAATTGTAGAGGTTTTAGTATTGTTCCACAGTTGTTTTAGTTCTCTAACTGCTTCTTATAAAGAAGCCCTATGGGAAATGTGTGACTGAGACATAGCTTTGCAGGGGTGTGGGGGAGATGAGACCATTCAAGACATTCCACAACAAATCAACTTTGGGGAGTGGACATTTATTGCCTAGCGTTTAGATAACACCGAACTATATGTTTGTGCAGCTGTGGATGCATGGGCTTGGTCTGATAAGTAGAGAGTAATAAACTAACGCAGTGACATCACAGAGGGTTGGCTACAAGCATGATAAAAGCAACTTAGACTTTCCCTAAAGTGCAGAACTTACTCGGAAACATGCGTGCTATGTTCCTGTTTGTCAACTTCTGTCTGCAATTGCATTAAAAGGTTTTTGAATGATTTAAATAAAGATATTGTCATAATGCTAATTTCACCAATGAGCCAATGATTGATAAGGACACAAGGAACGAACCCTAACAACCTATTTGCCCAATTAGGTGTGTATCACTCATTTTGTCATCTTGGATTATCTCCAACTCTGCACTAAGAATTATACAGCACAATCCTTCTTTGAAAACGTCTGCAGCAATTGGGCCAAAGATAGAAAAAGGTATGTAACTACATTTTGAAATGGATTGCTGTCAGTTGAAAGCTTATTTAATGTATGTTCGGTGAAATGCAAGGTGCAGGACTGTGTCCTTTGTGCAGGCATCTGCAAGTTCCCTGACATTTCTGGGGGGAATGGCCCTCCGATCCAACAGGTCCCAGTCGTGCTCAATGGGATTGAGATCTGGGCTCTAAGCTGGCCATGGCAGAACACTGACATTCCTGTCTTGCAGGAAATCACGCGCAGTATGGCTGGTGGCATTGACATGCTGGAGGGTCATGTCAGGATGAGCACAGTCTTCCCTTTAACGCACAGCATTGAGATTGTCTGCAATGACAACAGAATCAGTCCGATGATGCTGTGACACACTGCCCCAGACCATGACGGACCCTCCACCTCCAAAATCGATCCCGCTCCAGAGTACAGGCCTTGGTGTAACGCTCATTCCTTTTACGGTAAACGTGAATCCGACCAACACCTCTGGTGAGACACAACCGCGACTCGTCAGTGAAGAGCACTTTTTGCCAGCCCTGTCTGGTCCAGTGACGGTGGGTTTGTGCCCATAGGCGACATTGTTTCCAGTGATGTATGCTTAGGGTCATTGTCCTGCTGGAAGGTGAACCTCCATCCCAGTCTCTTAGTAACCCTTGTAGGTATGTCCAAACTTTTGACTGGTACTGTTCATTTGAATTGATTGCACTGAATTCCGAACCTCAAGGTCTTGCAGTATTGCTGGCCTTATTTTCAACCTGCTAAGCAACTACTTGATTGGTCAATGTCAACTGCTGGCTTATAGATTATGAATCAGTGCCTTATATCACATTTCAGGTATGACCCAGATGCAGACAGTGTTGAAGAAACGTTTTATTTCTAATACAGGGGTGGTCAAAATCAGGCAGGGGTCAGTAATCCAGAGAGGGTGCAAAGGGTCCAGAACGGCAATCCAGGTCAGGGGAGGCAGTGGTCAATAATCCAGTGAGGTGGGGCAAGGTACAGAACGGCAAGCAGCGTCAGGGGAGGCAGAACGGTCAAAACCGGGAAGGACTAGAAAACAGGCAGGAGCAGGGGAACAAACGCTGGTAGGTTTCACAAACAAAACGAACTGGCAACACAGGTATAAATACACAGGGGAAGATGGGCGACACCTGGAGGGGGGTGGAGACTAGCACAAAGACGGGTGAAAACCAGCATTGTTATACTTTGTGGCCCAGATTTGAGAAATGATTAATTGAGCCTGAGCTGAGGTTTACTTAAACACATTTGACTTTTCATTAACATGTTGACCAGTTTTCAGCTCAAAAGGCAACCTCAGACTTAAATACTATTTCGCCTCCATCCATAACCTGTGGAGCCTGATGGCACTGAAGACGACGTGGTGACCCTGTGCTTCAGACACCGGAACAACAGTCAAGACCAGACACGACTCAAGACTGGCAGCCAAGAAAAATAAAACACAAGGTCAACCATCAAGATGTGGATGAAGAGCTGCTTGCGTTTGTCAGGAAGCCAATCCCTTCTGCTGCTACCTCTGAGGATGAGGCATTTGTACACAGCCTTTTGCAAGAGCTGAAGTAAATAGGAAGAAACAAGGGACGTGTGAAAGTGCAACTACCATCATTGATTGTAAAGTGGCAAGAAAAAGCGCTAACATTGTCCCTCCCCCAAAGTAATATCATTGGTTCAAAGTTTGTTTTGATATTTCAACCTGCATGTCCTGATCACGTCTGGCGTGGAAGGACAAAATCAACCTGCATGTCCTGATCACGTCTGGCGTGGATGGACAAAACATCCACACCAACATGCGGACACAAGCGCAGCATGTTGTGTTAACTGGTTTTGGCGTGCTCTCATGAAAATGTGTTCACTGGACTTTAACAAGACAACATATGAAGCATCCAAACCAAATGTGTCTCCTTATTTGCTCTGCAGAGGACCAAGATCCAATGAACTTGTCCTTGAACCAAAGTTAATGTTTGATCTGCATGTACAAATACCTATTAGCATTGTGTCTAACTGTCCAGTGTCGAGATGATTGGCCTCCTGAGTGTTCTGCTGTTCACATTAGCAGCCTTGCTGTTTACAGCTAACGGACAGAGCAACTATGACATGTTGAGGGTGGTTGACAAAAAACATGTTGACATGGCTATAAGATATGCAAATAAGAATGGTGAGCTTCAGAAAAAAAATCCAAAAGAGCACCTCAATTTTTTTACAAGTTCTTGGACAATCTGAGGTAAGATTTAAATTGTTTTTTTTTCCATGTATGATTCACTGTTTATCATAAAAATATATATAAATAGCTCCTTCCATCTTTCTGTCAACAGATCAATGCTCGGGAATTTAAAATCAACTTTTTATTGAAAGCAACAAAGTGCGATAAGGCCAGTAGTGAATATATACATCGCCATGGATGTGCCTTTAAATCCGGAAGGGTGAGTAGTTCAGATCCTCCATGTGTGTGATTAGTCTACTATCCTCTTATCGCTTGGTAACATGCCATAGCTGTGTGTCTTAAATATCCACATACTATTTGAAATAGTTTTCTTGTAAAGGATAAGGATACATTCAACTCCTAAGAGCACATTGGATTGCTCCATATAACTGCATGCTCTGGTTTAGAGCAGTGCTTCATGGCAGTAGTAAGGATCCTCCATGTGCGTGATTAGAGTTGTAGATAATGAAGCTGAAGCACAAGAGGTGTAGTTGTTATTGAATTTACCTAGACTCTGGACTATGAAGTCAGTACAAGCTCACCCATGTCCATATGCAGGAATTTAGTATTTAGGGCCCCCATGTGGCGCAGCGGTGTCACTACAGTCCCTGGGCTGTATCACATCTGGCGGTGATTGGGAGTCCCATAGGGCGGCGCACAATTGGCCCAGCGTCATCGTAATTAAGAATTTGTCCTCAACTGACTTGCCTAAAGGTTAAATGTAAAAATAACAATCAATCAACCACGTCTATAAATGTTTTACTTAATGTGCTTTCTCTGTCTCTGCAGCCCTTGATAAACTGTGTTGTTTGCAGCAAAGACTTCCATGACAGCACTGACCCCTACATTGACTGTGTTCTCCACAAAGATGTGAAGAAGGTAATACGCTTCTAAAAAAAAAAACGTGTCGTACACAAAACTTCTACTTTAAAATACAGATTTGTTCAAATCTAATTTCATTAACTTTTTCTCCTGACAAAATCATTGTATTTATATGAATATTATTTTCAGCGTGATGCCATCCGACATAGCAAGTGTACAACTCTTCATCGTGGAGGGTATACAATTTTAGCCTTACGTGCCGAAGAAGACATTCAGACTGGATGCCTTGGCTGTTTCTGATAACTAAGGAAAGTACTTGTCCAGCACTGATGATGGTCAGAGGCAGTCGTTATAAAGCACTTCTGTCTTTGGAGTTTGAACACAATGCAATTGTACTCTCGATTTCCATTTGGAATCCCTTATATTATCGTGATCAAAATGCTAAACGTACCTTTTGCTGATTCTCCACATTACATTCAAAGAAAGTGAGAACATTCTGCTACTTAAGATTCACATGAATTACCCCACCGCTTATTTCAATGTATGCTTATGAAATAATATTACTGTTTAAAGTAAAGCTTTCTCTAATTTAACCAGTATGAGGGGTGAAAAATGATTGCAGCAAAGAAATAAACAAATGAAACAAAGATGTTATTGGATTTACCTTTTTTTTAAATCTTAACATTTGTTTCACAATTTTGGGAAGAAAATTGCCTGCAGTGTAAAATGATTGCAGCTCTTTCTACTTCTTTCAGGGCAGAGTGCCCACAGTCTCATCTCTGGGCAGCCAGGTCTGCCTGTGACAGCAGATCACTACCAGGTTTTTATACGTACCATAATGAACTTAGGGTCTGGTCCCTATGGCTGATCCATACTGAATACAGTCTGCACATTGCCAATTCAGTATTTTCCTTAGGCTCTGTGATCCTATGTCTGCAGACCAAACAGCATTAGTTTGCTTTGGGTTTTGTCTTTCCAATAGGTGATTTTTGGTTTGTAAACCTGAAAGGCCGCTCAGCAAGGAAAAAGCCCCTGCTCCAAAACCGCCATAAAAAAGCCAGACTACGGTTTGCAACTGCACATGGGAACAAAGATCGTACTTTTTGGAGAAATGTCCTCGTCTGTTGAAACAAAAATAGAACCGTTTGGCCATAATGACCATCGTTATGTTGAGGAAAAAGGGGGAGGCTTGCAAGCTGAAGAACACCATCCCAACCATGAAGAACAGGGGTGGTACTATCTTGTTGTGGGGGTGCTTTGCTGCAGGAGGGACTGGTGCACCTCACAAAATAGATGGCATCATGAGGAATGAAAATGTGGATATATTGAAGCGACGTCAGTCAGGAAGTTAAAGCTTGGCCGCAAATGGGTCTTCCAAATGGACAATGACCCGAAGCATACTTCCAAAGTTGTGGCTCACTGGCTTAAGGACAACAAAGCCCTGACCTCAATCCTATAGAAAATGTGTAGGCAGAACTGAAAAAGCGTGTGCGAGCAAGGAGGCCTACAAACGTGACTGTTACACCAGCTCTGTCAGGAGGAATGGGCCAAAATTCACCAAACTTGTGGGAAGCTTGTGGAAGGCTACCCAAATAAACGTTTGATCCAATTTAAAGGCAAAGCTATTAAATACTAATTGAGTATATGTAAACTTCTGACCCACAAGTGTTCTATGGGATTGAGGTCAGGGCTTTGTGATGGCCACTCCAATACCTTGTCTTTGGAGTGTGGTGACTGTGAAGCATGTCCTGTTATATTGCAGGTGATATGCTAAGGATAGGAGGACATTCTGTGAGCTGGCTGAGTTTGGTGTAACCGCATTTTCACTTGTTACAATGTTGGGCTCAAATGACAGGCAGAGCGAAATAGCAAGGAAGCTGTTGTCGTTTCTCTATACCAGCCTGCACCAATGCAGATTTACATAAAGTGTAGCGAACGCTATTCTTAGGGCAGAAGCGTTATCATTGGTTGTTGCAAAAACGTCAAGAGGCATGGTTTGCGCGAGGCAACGACAAGACCGTTATCACAATCCACCACGGCAGGTGTCTGTTACTTAGCTAACATAGTTATTTTTAGTGCTAGCCATATCCAAGATGTTGGTTGAATGAGTAGATGGGAACTTTTCAAGAAATACATTTAAAAAGTTTCAGCTTGATTGCGAGCTTCTCTAAAACTAAGAGCATTGTATTTGGTACAAATCGTTCCCTAAGCTCTAGACCTCAGCTGAATCTGGCAATGAATGATGTGGCTGTTGAACAAGTTGAGGAGACTATAAATTACTTGGTGTTCCTTAGATTTTAAACTCATGGTTGTAAAGATGGGGAGAGATCTGTCCATAATAAGAGAAGTCCTGCAGGCTCTAGTTGTCTTCTTGATTTCACAAATGTGTTTACATTCCTGTCAGTGAACATTTCTTCTTTGCCAAGATAATACATCCAACTGATAGGTGTGGCATATCAAGAAGTTGATTAAACAGCATGATCATTACACAAGTGCACCTTGTGCTGGGGACAATAAAAGGCCACTCTAAAATGTGCAGTTTGGTCACACAACACAATGACACTGATGTCTCAAATGTTGAAGGAGCGTGCAATTGACATGCTGACTGCAGTAATGTCCACCAGAGCGGTTGCCAGAGAATTGAATATTAATTTGTCTACCATAAGCTGCCCTAAACGTTGTTTTAGAGAGTTTGGCAGCGCGTCCAACAGGCCTCACAACCGCAGACCACCTGTATCCACGCCAGCCAAGGACCTCCACATCTGGCTTCTTCACCTGCAGCATCGTCTGCGACCAGCCACCCGGACAGCTGATGAAACTGTGGGTTTGCACAACAAAATAATTTCTGCACAAACGGCCTCAGGGAAACTCATCTGCGTGCTTGTTGTCCTCACCAGACCCTCATTTATCAATGTTGCATAGAAAAGCTTTGAAATTAACTCATACTAAGAAAATGTGGAATGTTCAATTGCTCGTACACTTGATTTACACACAGCTGTAAGTATTTTGACTTGATAAATCAGACATGTTCTAAAACACTGTGCTAGTGCACGTGAAGTCTCATTTACGGTCACAAACCTTCCCTTTAACACTGCAAGAAATGTCACTGATTTCTGTCCACCAACATGGAGAAATCAAAGAAAAGCAAAACAAGCCATACTTTTTTGAGCCCTCAGCAATGGCTTGACAAATAAGAGAAAAAAATATTGCTTGGGAGTGTGAGGGGAAAAATTGTATTAACCTCATTTGTTGGCTATGTAACAATTATTTACTTAACAAATAGTAAGATATTTCTGTCCTGCGTTTTATGGTTTCCACTCTAGCACCCTGCAGCTAGTCTGGGTGTTGAGGACATGGGTTCTACTAGAGATGGCTTGAAGCTGACAATTGACTTGTGTTAGTGATTAATAAAAAAAAACTAAAAGCTAGCATTCTATAGACAATATGTGGTGTGTGTGACTCGAGAGAGAGCCTGGAAGAGTTAAGAACCAATGCCTCGTTGTCTCATCTTCCTGGCATCTGGGAAACTAGGTAAAATACCATCCTGTGTAGATAACCAAGGTGAAAAGTGACTGACTAAGCAATCTTGGTATCAGCTATATAAAAACTGTTCATCGTCTAAAGGCTTGACTCTCGGGATGACTCATTATTGCAATAATTAATTGATATTAAATAAAGATGGTTGTTTGAAGAAATGACTAAGACCAAGTCTCTCTCAGTACTGAATTTCCACAACAGAAGCAGGTTAGAGCTGTGTTAAATTCTGCCTCATCGGAGTGCAGAACAGGTAATGAAATTAACATATGCCCCACAAAAGGGATAAGTGCAACAGGAGCAGGGCAGAGTGGCTCTTCACGGTCTGCTATGGACCAGTGAATTGGCAGCATAATTGTCTGGTTATCATTTGTGATGGTGATACTGAGGACCCTTTCCCAGACCCACCAACTGATGGTAAGTCAAGCACCACATCTAAATATTGTTTCTTGACAATATATGAAATCTTCACAGATGTGGGTGATTTGCCTGACCCCTCAGCCATTCCCAGGCCTACAAGAAGGGTGTCCTCTTTGGCGAGCGCTTCAGCTGCGCCTCATGTTTTGACTGACGCAACAACGAGATCAACACATCAATTCTTGGACTCGAACAGCAGCTGGAGGAGGTATGCAATGGCCTGAGAGAGAGAAATCAACCATTGAAAGAACTTGTTGATTGTGTCAAACGTGAGACAAATTCTGGTGCAATGTAAATGTGTTTTCCTTGTCGATTTTATTACAATATTTGGAAGAACAGATGCCTAAAGCCGTTGTATGATATTGACTCTTGTCCTCAGTGCCGGAGGTATGAGTGGTGGGAAACACTCCCTGTCAGATCTTGGTGGATTATTCAATGGAATGCCATTTTTTGATTGCAATGTTGTGGAGCACTGCAAGCCTTGACAATGTAGCAAACCTAAAAAGGAATTTGCACATTGTATTGCAGTGTGCCTCCTGTCCCAGACAAGCACAGCCAACACCCTTCAGCAGGCCTATGGTGCGCTCCACTGTTCTGGTGCGTGCGTGGGCTTGGTTGTACCTTGCCTCTTGTTGGTTTGAGGGGTTTGTGAGGGGAGTCATCAGCCATGTTTTTAATGGGTAGCCCCGGTCTCCTGCAGTTATGAACACAACATTGATGTTGTTTCCCAGTAGAGGTCTAACATGGCAAATAAAACATAAGTCACTTACCAATAAGCCGTCCATCCTCAACAGCTCCTTCCTGGAGGTTAAGAACTGTTCTGCACAATGAATATAATCGTGTCTCCCACTTGCCGATTTGGCCACTACATTCAACAAAGCCAAATGTGATTCACAGATGACCTACTGTCACGACTATCGGAATGAGCAGACCAAAATGCAGCGCGTGTGCCATTCAAGATTTTTAATAGAAAAAGTGGAACGTACAAACGTACATACAGACATTCAATAGCCCACAATCCCAGTTTGGACAAGAACAAACATATATGGTCCCCAATTAGAGGTAACGACAGCTGCCTCTAATTGGGAACCATCAAAACCAAACACAGAAATACACCACCTAGAAACAAAAACCCCTCCTGACCAAAACACAAATGATAGCTAGCCGGCTATCCCAGGCCAGGACGTGACAGTACCTCCCACCGCGACAAAAGTCAATGGGTAGGGTTTTCGGGTGGGTCTTCGCTTTCGGAGCCGTGCAGGCCCGAGAAGACGCACCGGAGGCCCGGGGCGTGGAGCCATCGGACACGCACAGTGGACCTGATGCGTGAAGCAGGAACAGGTCGTGCCGGGCTCTGACGGGACACAGGGGACCTGATACGTGGAGCAGGACGTACCGGACTGGTCTCACAAACCTCTGTGGGAGTGCAGAGAGATGGTACAGGACGCCCCGGACTGGAAGAGCACACTGCACGCATCTCTCTTTTGCACTTCTCCCAAAACTCCATTAAACCTGCCCTCTCCGGTGTAGGTCCCACCCCCCTCAAAGCTAGTGTGGAGAGCTGGCACTGTACGCACAGGGCTGTGGAGGCGCACTGGAACCTGGGTGCGTGGATCCGGCGTAGCTCTCTCCGGATTTACGACACGCACCTCTGGGCGAGTGCGGGGAGCTGGACAGACGCTCCTCTTGGCACCTGAGCTGCAGCTCCCTCCTTGCCTTTTCCTCCCTCTCATAATCCTCCTTGGACTCCTGATCAAACCTTCATCGGGACTCTGGCTCTCTCCTCCACTCACCCGATAGCCCCATGTGCCCCCCCAAAAGAAATCTTGGGGCTGTCCCTTGGCTGCATGGGTACGTGGCCCCTGGCGTCGTTGCTTTGGCCCTGGACCCCGGTGTCCTGGCTGCTCCTTCTCTCTCCCTGGTGAGTGCCGCCACGGAAGGGTCTCGCTGCCCCCCATTATCTCCTCCCAGGTCCAGAACGTTTTCTCCTGCTGCGGGGCGCGCTGCTTGGTCCTTGGTAGGTGGGTTATTCTATCACGACCAAAATGCAGCGCGAGTGCCATTCCAATAGAATAAGTGGAATGAACAAAATAAAAGGAAACCACAACGATCGATAACTGTATGGAACACTACATTCAAGAACAAACATATGGTCCCCAATTAGAGGTAACGACAGTCAGCTGCCTCTAATTGGGGACCATCAAAACCAAACATAGAAATACACCACCTAGAAACAAAAACCCCTCCTGACCAAAACACAAATGATAGCTAGCCGGCTATCCCAGGCCAGGACGTGACAGGCTTGAGGCTTGATGGTGAAACCGCCCCTAACCCATTAAGTGTTGTGGGAGACCTGGGTTCGAATATATCTGTTAGCTCCCTGAGTTAAAGCCAAGGCCTCATCACATAAAAAGTAATTTTGAGTAGCTTACCCGTTGGTAAGCACTAGTGCTGAAAACGCGGTAACTCTGCCCATTGACATTTGAGCAAGCCAATTGTATTCCTTCCATCCCCAAGGCAGAGCTGCCCTATGAACAAAGTTGACAACACTCTGCCAACGTGTGACAGAGTGTGTAATTTGCATGCCGACCTGAGAAAGACAGCAATACACAATAGAGCCTCTAGTCGGTCGATAGAGCTTGGCGAGTGCCGGAGGGAAGCAGAAGTGTTGTTTGAAGCTGAAAGCACGTCGAGTGAGAAGGATGAGTGGACAACAGTGAAATCCAAGAATGGAACAAGGGCTAAAATTGTTGTGGAAAATGAGTCTGATGAATTGTCGCTTGTTGGAGTACGTTTTTTTGACGTCACAAGGATGGTGAAGGCGGCGCTGGGAAAACTGGATGCAGTCAAAGCATCCAGGAGTTGATATCGTGTATATCTAAAGGGCAAAAGGAGCGTGTATTCTGGCTGGCAAAATTATCTCAGTGGTTAGAGCGTTGGGCCAGTAACTGAAAGGTTGCTGAATCGAATCCCCGAGCTGACAAGGCAAAAAGGTTGTTCTGCCCCTGAGCATGGCAGTTAGCCTACAGGGGAACAGTGGGTTGTCATTGCAAATAAGAATTCATTTTTTAACAATTAAAAAGTGGAAAGCTTTGATTATCGGAGCAGGGCATCTGTAAAAGGTGTTATCTGGCGTCCCAGTTGGACATTGGAAATCCATATCTTAGGATAAACATTCCAGGAGTAATTCATGCATGTCGCTTGAGCCGTACGGAGAATGTGAAAAAGGAGTAAAGTTTACCTGTATTATTGATGTTTGAGTACCTACCGACCTATGTAAAGCTGGGATATATAAGATACGCCGTGAGGTCATTTGTGCAAAATCGGATGCAATAAAAGAAGTGCAAAAAGTTTGGTCAGGTGTTTGCAGACCGAAGGAATATGTTATTGTAAAATGTTGCAACTTCACGGTGGGAATCACCACATGTGGAGATCATCCGTTCACCTACTCTGCGTCTCACAAAGACCCGGTGGTTGGAACGAAAAATCTCAAATTTGGACTGGATTTCTACCGGTCTAATGTCCATTGCTCGTGTTTCTCGGCCCAAGTAAGTCTCTCCTTATTGATGTCCTTTAGTAGTGGTTTCTTCGCAGCGCTTGATGGTTTTTGCAATGACTGACCTTCGTCTTAAAGTAATGGACTATCATTTCTCTTTGCAAATTTGAGCTGTTCTTACCATAATATGGACTTTTTCTTTATTTAACTTCTTATTTACAATAAGGCCAATTGTGCGCCGCCCAATGGGACTCCTAATCACGGCCGGTTGTGATAAAGCCTGGAATCGAACCAGGGTCTGTAGTGACGCCTCTAGCACAGAGATGCAGTGCCTTAGACCACTGCGCCACTCGGGATCCCAGCCTCACAACCGCAGACCATGTGTAACCGGACCTCCACATCCGGCTTCTTCACCTGCAGGATTGTCAGAGGGGGGAGGGAAGGGGTGGTGCTGAGGATTATTTCTGTCTGTAATAAAGCCATTTTGATTGGCTGGGCCTGGCTCCCTAGTGGGTGGATCTATGCCCTCCCAGGCCCAGACATGTGAAATCCATAGATTACGGCTTAATTTATTTCAATTTACAGATTATTTTTTTTGCATGTTGTATTTATGTTCAGTATACTTGTGCATTTCACCACCTACTGTGCAGGTGGATAATAAAGATCCCCAAAAATATACATAAACATAACAAGATTCAACAACCTGAGACATGAACAAGTTCCACAGACGTGACTAACAGAAATTGAATAATGTGTCCCTGAACAAAGGGGGGTCAAAATCAAAAGTAACAGTCAGTATCTGGTGTGGCCACCAGCTGCATTAAGTACTGCAGTGAATCTCCTCCTCATGGACTGCACCAGAATTGCCAGTTCTTGCGTGAGATGTTACCCCACTCTTCCACCAAGGCATCTGCAAGTTCCCTGACATTCCTGGGGGGAATGGCCCTCCGATCCAACAGGTCCCAGACGTGCTCAATGGGATTGAGATCCGGGTTACCATATGAGGGAGGAGGATGTCTTCCCTGTAACGCACAGTGTTGAGATTGCCTGCAATGACAACAAGCTCAGTCGGATGATGCTGTGACACACTGCCACAGACCATGACGGACCCTCCAAATCGATCCCGCTCCAGAGTACAGGCCTCGGTGTAACACTCATTCCTTCGGCGATAAACGTGAATCCGACCAACACCTCTGGTGAGACAAAACTGCGACTCGTCAGTGAAGAGCACTTTTTGCCAGTCCTGTCTGGTCCAGTGATGGTGGGTTCGTGCCCATAGGCGATGTTGGTGATGTCTGGTGAGAACCTGCCTTAACGGCCTACGAGCCCTCAGTCCAGCCTCGCTCAGCCTATTGCAGACAGTCTGAGCACTGATGAAGGGATTGTGCGTCCCTGGTGGAACTCGGGCAGTTGTTGCCATCCTGTACCTGTCCCGCAGGTGTGATGTTCGGATGTACCGAGCCTGTGCAGGTGTTACATGTGGTCTGCCACTGCGAGGACAATCAGCTGTCTGTCCTGTCTCCCTGTCTTAGGCGTCTCACAGTACAGACATTTATTGCCCTGGCCACATCTGCAGTCCTCATGCCTCCTTTCAGCATGCCTAACGCACATTCACAGATGAGCAGGGACCCTGGGCATCTTTCTTTTGGTGTTTTTCAGAGTCAGTAGAAAGGCCTCTTTAGTGTCCTACGTTTTCATAATTGTGACCTTAATTGCCTACCGTCTATAAGCTGTTAGTGTCTTAATGACCGTTTATTGAACAAGCATGGGAAACCGTGTTTAAACCCTTTACAATGAAGATCTGTGAAGTTTGGGATTTTTATTAATTATCTTTGAAAGACAGGGTCCTGAAAAAGGGACGTTTATTTTTTTGCTGAGATAGAGATATATAGATATAGATATAGATATATATAGATATAGTACCAGTCAAAAGTTTGGACACCTACTCATTCAAGGGTTTTCCTTTACTATTTTCTACATTGTAGAATAATAGTGAAGACATCAACTATGGAATCATGTACTGCCAAATTCTCTAAAAATGACATTGGAGGTGGCTTATGGTAGAGAAATTAACATTAAATGAACTGCTTACTGATTTGCCACACCTGTCAGGTGGATGGACTATCTTGACAAAGGATAAAATGCTCAGGGAAGTAAACAAATTTGTGGACAAAATTTCACCAGATGTATAAATGTGAAGCATAAGGTTGGCGTTTCCACTCACTACGAAATATGGTGATGAGGAAGTCCAGTGGCGGGCAGGGGGAGAAGATGAAGCGAGAACGATTTTGACAGACATTCTGCACATTTCCTCATCGATGGAACATTTGGTCTCCATAACTATAATGTAACAAACAGAGTGGACTTCCCTTTTCCAAAGTATAAAAGAAATGCGTTGTTTAGCAGGGCGAGTAGGTGTTCCCTAATGATAGAGGGCGCCAATAGGATCTCACTAGCTTGTGGTTGGCTCTGCCCACCTTGTTTGTTCTGCTCACTATGGTTAATTTGCTCCCAATGGAAACGACAGGCTCTGGTCTATCTTGAGTTATGAAAATCTTTGCCTATAGTCTGCCAGAAAAGCACAAGAAGACCCTCCAGTCCAGTAGGTGGCTGTGATCAGCGGAAGAGAGGCCCAACTCGGCCTCCATCCAGCAAGTGGCGTTTTTCGTGAGGTCAATGAGTGTCGAATTTGAGCAACATAACATGAATTGCTTACGTGAGTTTTATTTAATCGAATAGACATTTCGTAATGCTTAAGTTGTTACGAGTGTACTGATAAAAGTAGGACACGTGACATCCTGGTAATTATGAGGAAAAAGCTCTTATATCAGCGTTGTCTCGATATGGATTAGATGAGGCTAGTAGTATAGCATCCCTTGAATATTCAAAGACGGGTGACAATAATAATAATAATAAATGAGATCCACCAATCCAAAGAAAGGATAGGCGGGAGCTGTAAACTGCCCCACTGGGCAACTTTGTGGACAACGACTCCCATTGTTAGGGCGGAGAGACATGCATCTTGTCAGTATTTCCATCATCTTGGCTGTAATGAACTAAATGTTGGCAAAGACATCGACAGAAGGAAGACCAAAAAGTGGCATGCTGGGAACATGGCCGACACCAGTGTGGCTAGTGAAGAATGAGAGGACGGAAACACCGAGGACACTTCTTCTTGCGGCAAAATTATTATAATTTTTTTTAGAACGATTTCCCGTGTAGTTGCGTCCGAGCTACCAGGGCAGAATAATACTTCTGTCAGGTGTGATAAAAGTCAAACGTATTGTCAACAACACCAAACCCCATGTCCGCTCCTGCTGCCGGATAGAGAGGACACAGAGAGAGCGAGTCGAAACCGGTGTCAATTTGCACGGACGTCCATGACCAAATGAATTACAGTAGTAGTCCACGATTTAACTAGCTGGCTAATTTGTACATTTTAGTTAAATGGTCAACAGATTAGGAGTGACAGCCAGCCCGTCAATAACAATGTTTCGCGAACTTCTTGGGAGTGTCACCGTCAGATGACAAGACTGTCATTGCTCCCAGTTAAGACACACCAAAAGTGGCTACTCACGGCACCACCCATCTGGATATTCCTCTCGCGTTGACAAACATGTAAGTACATGTTCATCATGGAGTGATTATTATTTTTTTGGGGGGGGTAGCTAGCTTGTTACTATATTAATCCATTGCTTTTAAAAAAATAAAATGAAGCCATTCGATGGTTGAAGTTAGGTGTGTAGGCCAGCTGACGCCTTGTAGCCGTCCTAGCTACTAGCTAGTGTCCTTACTACCCGGCCCTAGACACTTGTTGCCAATGGCATATTTACCTGCATAACATTCCCACCGATACTAGCTAACTCGTGTTTTTAACCCAGCGTTATTTGCATCTAAAACGTTACAGGTATAACAAGATCTAATTCGGTGATAAATACAACATTTGCTTTTGATTTGCAGCTTAGTTAAAAATTAACTAGCTTACGGTTTTGACATTTTTAGCTTCCTACTGCTAACTAGGCTAGCTACACATACTGTAGCTAACTAGTTCACTGAAACATGATAGGTGGCACTACTCTGCATTATCTTATGCTTAAGATTTTTTTTTTTTTTTTTGGGGGATAGGGTGTTTTTGTCTTCAGGATAGCTCAAGTAGCTAACTAACGTTAGCCAAAAATGTCATTAGTAATTAGTTGAGGAAAATCGTCAACATACCTTTTATGCTGAAGGGCAAATTGGTTAGCTACCTGGTTCAAATTTTATTTCAGGGGAGGTTGGATGGGATTGTTACCTGGCTCAGTACCTGTACTCCACTAACATTACTGCAGTGTGACTGAATACTCTACTCTAGGCCTAGCTAGTTATAAACTACAGAGGACTGCCCTGTCAACACGTTATTAATGATCAGCTATAATCAGTCATACATGAGGTGTATTTGGACGTAGCATTCTTCAGGCTACCTCCAGAAATATTAAAAAGTAGTACTTGCCTAGGACCGATTATAAAGCTGACCGTTTGTGCTCACTCATTGGTCAACGAGAAACCAAACGACATAAGACTGCTGAACAGCCAATCAAATGGCTACCTGGACTGTTGACCCACCCCCTCTTTTTTAAGGCTTCTGCTACTTGCTGTTTTATCTATGCTTAATCACTTTAGCCCTACCTACTTGTACATAATACCTAAACTAACCTGTGCCCCCTTACATTGACTTGGTACTATATAGCATCGTTATACATTTAAGGGTAATTTAGTGCATTGTTGGTTAAGGGCTTGTAAGTAAGCATTTCACTGTAAGGTCTACATCTGATGTATTCGTCGCATGTGACAAATACAATTTATAGATTTTATTTTTGTGTAAGTTTTTCTTGATTGTAGCCTGCATTTTCACGCTACAAAACATTTAACAAACCTGTCTAGTTGGCGTGGTGGTTACACCAATCAGGTGAATGCTAACCCATTTCCAGAACGGTTCTTGAGGTCTCCTCTCCCTCATCCCCATTCTTTGTTTTAGAGGGATTCACCCTCTCCCCCTCCAGCTGCAGGCTACCTGTGACCTGTTGTGAGTGCAGAGTCTGCAGACTAGTCTATGGTCAATAGAATTACAGAGTATTATTGGCCCACAGCCCAGTCCTGCACTGTCTGAGCTGGACTGTTAATCGTGGTGCTCCATGTGTGCATTCCCAAATGGCAAACCTATTATGTGTTGCCCTGGTCAAAAGAAGTGCACTACATAAAGAAAAGGGGGCCATTTGGGACAGATCCCATAACTCACCTCATTTTGTCAGTGAAGCCTCCCATATATCAGCCTAAACTCAGTCTGACCTCATTATTGCAATGAACAAATGACAGTTGTTACATGTTTTGGTTTTTCCATTTATGTTGAGGTTGGCCCTTGATCATGTATAGCACATAGGGTATCATCTCGTTAGTCAGTATGTGTTACACCTGTGCTGGCATGTCCAGCTCGTTAGTCGGAAGGTGTTTCACCTGTGCTGGCCCAGGTGCTATTTAAGTGGATGGCCCAGTGCTCCAGTTGTCTTGGGAGATGTGGAGAGTCAACACCTTTTTAGTTGGTACGCCCTATTTGATTGCCTGAAAAACATTCCTTTGTCTGATCATCCATGTTTTGATCAACTTTTTAGATTTTCGTCCCGTCTAAGTTTGGTGTGTTTTTTTTCTTTTGTTTGCCTCTTGGGAAAATGTAGTGGGTGTTCATGGTGGGTGTCTCTTCAAATCAAATTGTATTGGTCACATATTTAGCAGATGTGATTACGGGTGCAGCGAAATCTAACAATACACACTAGGGATGCATGATATATCGGAATCGGCCGATTATTAGCTTTAAATGTCTTGTTTAACGCCCCGTTGTGCAAAACCGATGTTAAAGCTGACGTGCATACCTATACAACGTAGGTAAATGATGTATTGACGCCACGTAAAATGTTGCCCTATATGTGCAACACAGTGTTCCTAAACTAGCCCACAATGTCTGCTGTGTGGATTGAGCAGTCATTTGAAAGAGTAACAACATTTCAGTGAGACAACGCAAAGGTGAAATCCATTAAAGCCAAAATCCATTAAAGCCAAGATAATGGAATTCATTGCAATCAACTGTTCTCTGTTGCGGGGGATGTTGGCTTTCACCAACTGGTCGAGCACCAGTACACACTACCAAGTGTGCTATTTTTCAGATGTTTCCCTACCAGTGTTACACAGTAATAGCGTCACGACAAACAGTCTATGGAACGCCGTTTGGGTCTTTGCGTGTCAAATATACAGTAGCACTGTCAAAGCTGTACAGAAGTCTGCAAACACCGGCCACGATCAATGTGTTTACAATAACGTGTTGGTAATAAAGCATAATTTGTTTGACCGCAACTTCTGGGGTAGCTAGCTTTAGCTTGGTACCTAGCTAGCACCAATACAACCAGCCTGAAAACAATGACCATTACAACCTGCAGTCATTTTCATTATTCTTTAGCAATGATTTAGGAATCCTTGTAAGTATTAGATAGGTTGCCACTTGTTGTTCGCCTATTGAAATGTAACTTCAGTTCATGAAAATAGCTAGTCAGCAACTTAACCCTGTTGCCCAACGTTATAAGCAGCCAGCTAGCTTCATCTGGCTAGTGAGGCTCGACTGCACCATGTGTTGTGAAGCTAGTCACAATAAGGATTAGGCACAATAGTGGAATTTGCAGGTTGCCTTCAAAATAAAAGTATGTAATTGACAGTAATGCAATTGAATACATAGTAGAATAATGCCATCTTTTATTTTGAAGGCTAACCGCAAAGTCCTATTGTGGCTAGCTTCACATAGATGTCTGAGCACCATTAATCATGTAAGAACTGTCTTATAAATTAGGGTTATTTTAGATGATAGTTAGCTAGCTAAATATAACTACTGAAACAGATGTCGTGTTATTTGACGTATCTTTTTTGACACGCAAAGACCCAAACGGCGTTCCATAGAAATCATGGTTGAGAATGAAACTGAACAAATTAACAACAAAACAGCACAGCAAGTAAGTGAAATAAATGGGTTTTGATGATGTTTTACTGGTAATGGGGACATACGTAAATGCCAACAAAATAACTTTTTTTGTGTGTGTAACCCTTTATTTAACTAGGCAAGTGAGTTTACAATGACAGCCCGGACAACACTGGGCCAATTGTGTGCCGCGATATGGGACTCCCAATCACGGCCGGATGTGATACAGCCTGGATTCGAACCAGGGACTGTAGTGTCTCTTTACACTGAGATGCAGTGCCTTAAACCGCTGCGTTTGTGTGTGTAACTATTTAACTGTACTAGAATGCTAAAAAGGCCGCTAAAATTGTAAATATCGGTATAAGTTTATTTTGGCAAAGAAAATGTAATATCTAAAAGTAAAAGAATGGAATTAATAAAATATATAAATATTAGGACAAGCGATGTCGTAGTGGCATTGACTAAAATACAGTATATACATATGAAATGAGTAAAACAATGTACACATTATTAAAGTGACCAGTGATTCCATAGCTGTGTTCGAATACCCATACTAACATGTAGGAGAAAAAAAAGGAAGGGAAGCATTGCTATGGTACACAATAGTAGATCTTGGTAGACAGAAGGTGCTATTGTGACACAATAGTAGATCTTGGTAGACACAAGGTGCTATTGTGACACAATAGTAGATCTTGGTAGACAGAAGGTGCTATTGTGACACAATAGTAGATCTTGGTAGACAGAAGGTGTTCTTTGGTAAATTGGTTATCAAAAAGAAAAGAGGACCAAGGCACTCTTCATATAATTAATTAAAATGCCTTTTTGTGTTCGATGGAAACAAAGTTAAAACTTTTCATTTTTTACTTTGTTTCCATTGAACATGCCATACAAGTAAAGGCATTTTTAATGTATTATATTAAGTGCCTTGGTCCTCCTTTCTTTTTGATAACCCATACTGTACACTACATACTTAATGAGTATATACTATTAGTTCATTTTAGTATACTGTAAACAAACGGTATCGTTTCAGGTTGAGTGTACTAGAGCGTTGCCTGTCTACCGGAAGTTGATGCTGTTGCTATGCAACTTCTTGCTAGCTTGTTAGCATAACAAATGACTAGCTACACATTTTACCATTTCTGGTGTGTTCGTAAATTCAATCTGTAGTGCCAGAGCGTTGTCAGATTGTCCGTTCGTAAATTCAGATCGTTTCGCTCTCTGCGAGTTCAGAGCGCACTCTGGCCGAGGAGTAGGGTTGATCCGATTGTTCTGACCATACAACAGCTTGGGTGCTTGACTGCCAGTTGGCTAGCTACTTCCAGGCACATGAGCGAACACCTCACTCTGACCATTTTACTCGCCCAAGCAGAGCTGGTTAGGCTGTTTTCATGTTATCCAGATCGTTGGTGACTAACTGTGCTGCTGGCAACAATAAAAAAATAATGGGGGGGAAAGTTTACTGACACCGGCCATATTCAACAGGTGTTGAGCGTTCGTAAATACACAAGTCATTCTGCACTCTGAAATAGAAGTAGATAGCCAGAATTAACAATGTCCATTGAGAACGCATAACGACTATACCACTTAGCTAAGAATGACGTGAATAATCAAGTCAATAAACGTTGGGTAGTTTAGTTAGATGGCGTATAGTTAATATACTGCCTGGCAAGTTCTATGTATTAGCCAACTAACGTTAGGTAACTAGCTAACATACCGGTACATACTGCTGCAATGCTATGTGGTTCGTAAGGATAGCATATCTAACAAATTGTCAGCCAACGTAACTTATTTGAAAAGTCATTTTCTTTGTTACATTGCTCAACATTTTCTTAACATTTTGTCATAATTAGTTAAAGCAATGAATTTGTAACCGCTCTCGTTGAACTTCGGCTGCATATTTTCCTCATTTGAAAACGTTGTGAAGCCACGCCCATTTTCTGAAGAATTGCATTATGGGCCCTAAAAGCACAGATAGTGTTCACTGCTTGTATACTTTGTATTTTGGCAAATTTAGAACAGCCAAATGTCTTCAGCCTCCTGAGGTTGAAGAGGCTCTGTTGCGTCGTCTTCACCACACTGTCTGTGTGGGTGGACCATTTTAGATAGTCAGTGTCTTCCGATGAACTTTAAGCTTTTCACCTTCTCTGCTGAGGTCCTGTCGATGTGGATAAGGGTGTGCTGTCTCCTGAAGTCCATGATCAGCTCCTTTTGTTGATGTTGAGGGAGAGGTTATTTCCCTGGCACAACTGCCAGGGCCGTCACCTCCTCCCTCGTCATTGTTGGTATTCAGGCTTACTACTGTTGTGTCGTCTGAACTTGATGATTGAGTTGGAGGCGTGCGTGGCCATGCAGTCATGGGTGAACAGGGAGTACAGGAGGGGGCTGAACATGCACCCTTGTGGGGCCCCTGTGTTGAGGATTAGCATTGTGGTGTCTTCTACCTTCACCACCCTGGGGTGGCCCGACAGGAAGTCCAGGACCCAGTTGCACAGGCCAGGGTTCAGACCCAGGGCCCCAAGCTTAATGATGAGCTTGGAGGGTACTATGGTGTTGAAGGCCGAGCTATAGTCAATGAACAGCATTCTTACATAGGTATTCCTCTTGTCCAGGTGGGATAGGGCAGTGCGATGGCAATTGCATCGTCTGGATTTATTGGGGAGGTATGCAAATTGAAGTGGGTCTAGTGTGTAAGGTAAGGTGGAGTTGATATGATCCTTAACTAGCATCTCAAAGCACTTCATGATTACAAGTGAACGCTACGGGGCGATAGTCAATTAGTTACCTTTGCCTTCTTTGGGTACAGGAACAATGGTGGACATCTTGAAGCAAGTGGGGATAGTGAACTGGGATTGGGAGAGATTGAATATGTCCGTAAACAATCCAGCCAGCTGGTCTGCGCATGCTCTGAGGACGCCGTCTGGGCTGGCAGCCTTACGATGTTTAACGCGCTTAAATGTCTTACTCACGTCAGCCATGGAGAACAAGAGCCCACAGTCCTTGGGAGTGGGTCGCGTTGGTGGCACTGTGTTCTCCTCAAAGTGGGCGAAGGTGTTTGGCTTGTCCGGGAGCAAAACGTTGGTGTCCGCGACGTGGCTAGTTTCCCTTTGTAATCCGTGATTGTCTGTAGATCCTGCCACATACGTCTCGTGTCTGAGCCGTTGAATTGCGACTTCACTTTGTCTCTGTACTGACGTATTGCCTCTTTGATTGCCTTACGGAGGGAATAACTACACTGTTTTTATTCAACCATATTACCAGTCACCTTGCGGTGGTTCGCGCTTTCAGTTTTGCGCGAATACTGCCATCTGTCCACGTTTTTTGGTTTGGGTAGGTTTTAATAGTCAGTGGGAACAACATCCCCTATACACTTCCTGATGAACTCACTCACCGTGCCCGCGTGTATACGTCGATGTTATTCTGAGGCAACCCGGAACATATCCCAGTCCTTGAAGCATGGATTCCGATTGGTCAGACCAGCATTGAGTAGACCTTAGCACGGGTGCTTCTTGTTTGAGTTTCTGCCTAAAGGATGGGAGGAGCAGAATGGACTCGTGGTCTGATTTGCCGAAGGGAGTGTGGGGGAGGGCTTTGTAGCCATCCCGGAAGGGAGAGTAACAATGGTTGCGAGTTTTTGAAGCGCGAGTACTACAGGCAATGTGTTGATAGAACTTCGGTAGCGTTTTCCTCATTTGCTTTGTTAAAATCCCCAGCTACAATAAATGCAGCCTCAGGCTATGTGGTTTCCAGTTTGCACAAAGTTCATTGTAATTCTTTCGAGGGCCGTCGTGGTTTCGGCTTGAGGGGGAATATACATGGCTGTGACTATAACCGAAGAGAATTCTCTTGGGAGGTAATACGGACGGCATTTGAATGTGAGGTATTCTAGGTCGTGGGGAACAAAAGGACTTTAGCTCCTGTACATTATCACATTCACACCATGAGTGGTTAATCACGAAACATACACCACCGCCTTTCTCCTTCCCGGAGAGTTCTTTATTCCTCTGCACTATTTACTGAACCCAGCTGAGAGGTTATAAGTATTTGTGAAATCATTTTGAATGTTGCATGAACACACAAGCGAATAAAAATAAAGCCATGGAGTTTACGTTGGAAGCATTTGTGGAAAACCCTACATGTGAGATGCTAGATAAATGTACAAAAGGCAAATCTGCTCATCATTGCAAAGCATTATGACATCTGGCCATCCAAATGCAGTAGTCAGACTTGATCGGTACTGCTTTGGTGGAATAGGAGGAAATACTGCTGGACAGAGAGCGAGAGAGAGGGTGCTGATGAAAAAGGGTGCTACGGTTAGTGGGGTGAATCCCGTAAACTAAAAGACAAAGTTGGAGCAACAGGGAAAGACAAGATGAGCGTGCAGCCAAACTTGAAGAATGTGAACATGCCATCTGATGAGACCTAGATCTGGAAAAACTCTGAATCCCAGTCAGGCCATCCTGACATACTCAACCCGAGTTTGATCTTAGTCTAAACAGCCTTCAAGGAAGGTTTTCATCTCAGTGTAGCCTGTTTGTTTTCATTAATGTCTCTCTTCTTTTTTCCTGTGCTGTGTTTGAATCATTTACTTGATGTCACTGTACTGCTTTGCAATTAGGTGATGTGTGTGTGTGTTTTGTACAATTGGAATCTCCAGGGATTCTCACACAGATTCTCATCTGTAATGTGTTTTGTTTAGTCATTTCTTTTCTCCCTCCCTTCCTCTCTCCCTGTAGGTGTAGTCAGCAGTGCCTCAGTGGTGTACTAGCCTCTGTACTATGCTGTGGCTGTCCTCCAGCCCAGGCCTCCTGAGCTGCGAAAGCATAATCCCTTCGCCCCTCTGCCAGCGACACGCCTGCCGCCTTAGCGTCCTCGCTCTCGCCCTCGCCGGCATGTACACTACCCGCCTGTACAGCGCAGTAGGTGGTGGTGGAGGAGGAAAGCCTGGACGCCGGCCGGGCCTTGGGGGTGGAGGGCTGCCCATGCTGGAGAACCACCACCACCCTCTCCCACCACACCAACATCCCCACCACGTGCCCCCTCCACCTCCCAGCTACCCGGCCCTCTACCAGGGGCGCCCTGACCCTCACCGGGGGCCCCACTTCCACAGTCACCACCACCACCAGCACTACCATCCCCACCAGCACCTGGCCCCTCCTCCGCCTCCACCCCTCCCTCCGCACCCCCACTACCAGACGCACGCTCACCTGCACCACCACAGCACTGTTGGCGCCGCCGGCAACAACAAGAAGAAGACGTGGAACTTCATCCATGAGAAGATGAGCTACGACACCTTCTTCACCATGAAGAGGCTGATCGAACGCTCGCGGAGAGCCGATGAGGTGCTCCGCTGGGTGACGCAGAACCCAGGCAAGATCTCACACAACCATTACCCCATCGCCCTGCAGAAGATTGGCCAGCTACTACAGGCTGGGGTTGGAGGAGGAGGGGGCGGAGGTGGCCTGGAGGCAGCCCTGGTTCCCTCTCCCGGAGCCGGTGGAGGAGAAAGAGTGGAGAATGAAGGTCGACAGATCCTGGAGCACCAGGACTTCCAGACGCTGTGCGACTCCATCGTGAGGGACTGTGCCAAGTTTGACAACTTCAGCATCGTCAACTGCCTGTACGCCGTGGCTGCATTAGGTGAGTCTAGGTGATCTGTGGCTGCACTAGGTGAGACTAGGTGGTCGCATGGAGGCAGCTCTGTTTCCCATACCATACTTGGATTTGTTGGAGTGTGAAAGTTATCTTTTTCATATTGCTAGTGTATGATCAGCAGGTGTTTTTAGTACATAGCATTTTTATTTATGTATAATACGTGAACATTGTAAAATGGTAACTACTACCTTATACGTGTATTCACTTGGTTTCGTATAGATATGCAAATAATTTGTGTACATATAACAAACTTGAATGCACTTGTCTGGAATATTAAACTTTCTACATTCCTTGATAAAAGAAATGAAGTAAACCAAATAAACCCTAAAACTCCCGCCTCCTCCCCCAGGCCTTCCCAGCGACTCGCGGGTGGTGCAGGTGCTGGAGGCTGAGTCCCAATCACGACTGGGCCAGTTTAACCAGAAGGATGTGTCCATGGTGTTCAGCTCCAGCATGAAGCTGCACCCCAGCAGCCAGCACCCGCTCACCGAGGCCTGCCTGGCGGGCTTGGAGAAGAACCTGGAGCGGGAGCGTCACCCGCAGACCCTCTTCCTGCTGCTCTCCTACTACCGCCTCAAGTGGCGCTCGCTGCAATCCAGCGACGCTGCAACGGCCGAGATCGTGGCCAACGTACCACCCAACCCGGAACAGCTCCTGGCCAACAGGTAGGGTTGGGGTGATGGTTGATTACCCATACATGGTAAAATAGACAAATGTTTCCATGTTATATTGGGTTCTCTTGTTTGTAAGAGGCCATCCAAGTAGAGGCAATGCAAGTTATGCTGGGTCACAACTGGGTCACTCTCGATAGTCATAAATGTTTTCAAAAAAACAGTGTTCTTATTACACATGCCTTACAGAGGTATTACCTCTGTTTTAAAACCTTGTATCCCATTTTTTTTTTACTGAACACAATCTAGGTCTAGCGTGTTCTGTTCCTGAGCGTAATTTTAAATGTCAGTTATTGTGATAAAAACTGTTATGGCGATACTTAGTACACTGAACAAAAATATACATGCAACAATTTCAAAGAATTGAGTTACATTTCATATAAGGAAATCAGTCAATTGGATATACATTTATTAGGCCCTATGGATTTCACATAACTGGGAATACAGATATGCATTTGTTGGTCACAGATACCTTTTAAAAAAAAAGGGGGTGTGGATCAGAAAACCAGCCAGCTGGTGTGACAAACCATTTACCTTGTGGAATGTTGTCCCACTCCTCTTCAATGACTGTGCGAAGTTGCTGGATATTGGCGGGAACTGGAACACGCTGTCGATCAAGAGCATCCAAAACATGCTCACTGGGTGGCATGTCTGAGTGTGCAGGCCATGGAAGAACTGGGACATTTTCAGCTTCAAGGAATTGGGTACAGATATTTGCGACATGGGGCTGTGCGTTATCATGCTGAAACATGAGGCGAATGAATGGCGCAACAATGGCCTCAGGATCTCGTCAAAATATCTGCGCATTCAAATTGCCATCGATAAAATGCCATTGTTCATTGTCCGTAGTTTATGCCTGACCATACCAGAACCCCAACGCCACCATGGGGCACTCTGTTCACAACTTTGACATCAGCAAACCGCTCACCCACACGTCTGCCCGGTACAGTTGAAACTGGGATTCATCTGTGAAGAGCATATTTCTCCAGCGTGCCAGTGGCCATCGAAGGTGAGCATTTGCCCACTGAAGTTCGTTACGATACCAAACTGCAGTCAGGTCAAGACCCCTGGTGAGGACGACGTGCACGCAGATGAGCTTCCCCTGAAACGGTTTCTGAAACTTTGTGCAGAAATTCTTCAGTTGTGCAAACCCACAGTTTCATCAGTTGTCCGGGTGGCTGGTTTCAGACGATCCCGCTGGTGAAGCTACATGTTGAGGTCCTTAGCTTGCATCGTTACACCTTGTCTGCGGTCGTGAGGCCGGGTGGACGTACTGCCAAGTTCTCTAAAACTACAGTGCCTTCAGAAAGTATTCAGACCTTGACTTTTTCCACATTTTGTTAGGTTTTTTTCTCGTCAATCTACACACAATACCCCATAATGACGAAGCAAAAACTTCTTTTTGTAAAAAAAATAAATTTGTTTGCTAATTTATTACAAATCAAAAACTGATATCACATTTACACAACTATTCAGACCCTTTACTCAGTACTTTGTTGAAGCACCTTTTGGCAGCGATTACAGCCTCAAGTCTTCTTGGGTATGACGCTACAAGCTTGGCACACCTGTATTTGTGGAGTTTCTCCCAGATCCTCAATCTCTGTCAGGTTGGATGGGGAGCGTCGCTGCACAGCTATTTTCAGGTCTCTCCAGAGATGTTCAATTGGATTCAAGTCCGGGCTCTGGCTGGGCCACTCAAGAACATTCAGAAACCTGTCCCGAAGCCACTCCTGCATTATCTTGGCTGTGTGGAGCAGATTTTCATCAAGGATCTCTGTACTTTGCTCCGTTCATCTTTGCCTCGATCTTGACTAGTCTCCCAGTCCCTGCTACTGAAGAACATCCCCACAGCATGATACTGCCACCACCATGCTTCACGGTAGGGATGTTGCCAGGTTTCCTCCAGACGTGACACTTGGCATTCAGGCTAATGCATTCCATCTTGGTTTATCAGACCAGAGAATCTTGTTTATCATGGTCTGAGAGTCTTTAGGTGACTTTTGGCAAACTTCAAGTGGACTGTCATGTGCCTTTGGCAAATGAGAAATGCTCACAGCATTTTTGTGCCAAAACAAATTTGTGCCAAAAAATGTAGAGAAATTAGCTTTCTATGTGTATATGCAACATTTCAGGGGTCTTTTTATTTCAGCTCATGAAACATGGGACCAACACTTTACATGTTGTGTTTATATTTTTGTTCAGTATAATTAGTATCACGATACTTGGTAATATCGCGATAATGGACGTTATCATGATACCAAATTCCACCATTGACCCCGCTCAACCTACCAACAGGAAGATCCTCCGACTGGTCAAGCACACACTGGCTAGCGTAAGTGGCGTGCGCGACCAGGAGATGGCGCTGCTAGACGAGATGCTGGCTACATGCGTACGCGAGGCTAGTAACAAGAGCCTGGAGATCATCTTCAGCTCCCACCTATTCTACCAGAACAGGCAGGAGAGGTTTGTGTGCAGCTTGGCTGGTGAGTTTTCCTCTCCTCTGCCATTCTCTGACAGCTATTTAATCTGTCGGTTTCTCCATCTTTCTATCATTCCCAAGATAACCTTCTGGTCTTTTCCTAATAGAGGAGCTGCCTAAAAAAGTGGACAGCATAACCCCATACACCATGGCCCTCATTGCCAAATACATCGCCCGCCACCGGCTCAGAGAGACTCGACTCCTCGACACCATCGCTGATTTCTTGGTCAAGAAGGGCGAATACCTGGATAGCAAGGTAAGGTGGCCCACTCCTCTACAAAATCTCTGTCATATGTTTAAACAGCTGTTGAGCGACTCGGGTACACTGTTTGTTGGTTATTATTGGGCTGTATGAAGGCGCTTACACCTGAAATTAAATGTTGTTTATTTACACACATTATGGATTCTCATACCATGGCAGTGTTGAATTCTTGTTTCTGACTGGTTTGAAAGGCATTCTAGAGTGTAAAGCGTGGCCGCTACTCCATAGTAGAAGCTATCAATAACCAGGTTTCCATCCAACCTTTTTATGCGAGTAAAGTACATGTTGGATAAAAAAATGTCACGACAGACCTGATTTGAACCAAAACAAAATACGTTAGACAAGGTGGGGTCTTTTTGTATTGATAAAATTAATTATGCAGAAATTGCAGTGGAAACTGTATGCTCAAATATTGATATACTACCATCATATCGAAGTCACGCGATGATATGCTGTGTGGCCCTCCCCTTACGACTCGGGAAAGCATGCAGTTATCTAGCTGTAGCTTATGCTTCCAGTACTAGATTTATTATCTGATCCTTTGATTGGGTGGACAACATGTCAGTTCATGCTGCAAGAGCTCTGATAGGTTGGAGGACGTCCTCCCGAAGTTGTCATAATTACTGTGTAAGTCTATGGAAGGGGGTGAGAACCATGAGCCTCCTAGGAGCCTCAGAGGAGGACGGAAGCTAGCTGTTCTCCGGCTACACCATGGTGGTACCCTACAGAGTGCTGTTGAGGCTACTGTAGACCATCATTGCAAAACAGTGTGTTTCAATAAATTATTGGGTGACGTGAATGTATTTAGTATAGTTTTATCTAAACTTCCACTATTTATCTGAAGTTCACTGAGAAGGATGGTCCTCCTCTGAGGAGCCTCCACTGGTACAAAGACCAGAGTGGGCCCATTTTGTATTTTTTTTTATTTAACTAGGCAAGTCAGTTAAGAACAAATTCTTATTTACAATGACGGCCTACAAAAAGAATCCTGCGGGGAAGGGGGCTTGGATTAAAAATATAGGACAAAACGCATCACGACGAGAGACAACACAACACCACATAAAGAGAGACGCACCACATAAAGAGACGCACCACGGCACTACAGAGAGACTCACCACATAAAGAGAGGCTCACCACATAAAGAGAGACGCTCACCACATAAAGAGAGACGCACCACATAAAGAGACGCACCACGGCACTACAGAGAGACTCACCACATAAAGAGACGCACTACAGAGAGACTCACCACATAAAGAGAGACTCACCACATAAAGAGAGACTCACCACATAAAGAGAGACTCACCACATAAAGAGAGACGCTCACCACATAAAGAGAGACGCTCACCACATAAAGAGAGACTCACCACATAAAGAGAGACGCACCACATAAAGAGAGACGCACCACATAAAGAGAGACTCACCACATAAAGAGAGACTCACCACGGCACCACAGAGACGCACCACATAAAGAGACGCACCACGGCACTACAGAGAGACGCTCACCACATAAAGAGAGACGCTCACCACATAAAGAGAGACGCTCACCACATAAAGAGAGACGCTCACCACATAAAGAGACGCACCACGGCACTACAGAGACTCACCACATAAAGAGAGACTCACCACATAAAGAGAGACTCTCACCACACAAAGAGAGACGCTCACCACACAAAGAGAGACGCTCACCACACAAAGAGAGACGCTCACCACACAAAGAGAGACGCTCACCACACAAAGAGAGACGCTCACCACATAAAGAGAGACTCACCACATAAAGAGAGACGTACCACGGCACCACATAAAGAGAGACGCACCACGGCACCACATAAAGAGAGACGCACCACGGCACCACATAAAGAGAGACGCACCACATAAAGAGAGACGCACTACATAGAGACCTAAGACGACAACATAGCAGCAACACCACATGACTACAACATGGTAGCAACACAACATGGTAGCAGCACAAAACAGGGTACAGACAACAGCAAAAAGGTAGAGACAACAATACATCATGCAAAGCAGCCCACAACTGTCAGTAAGAGTGTCTGAGTCTTTAAAACGTATTTGTGGCAAAACAATCAGTAGAGTTGAAAATGCGACAGAAACCCTGCACGTGGGAATTTAACCGCAAAAGTTATTTTTATGCGCACTACGTCATTACGCACAGCTTTTTATCCGCAACAAGTCAATTTGGTGGAAACACAGCGCTGGTGGGAAAATGCGGTTGATGTGGGTTTGATTTAAAGCAGTTAACGCGCGCGATACTTAGTATCATAATGCTTGGTAATATCACGATAATGGTTTTCTCTCTTTTTTTCCTCCACAAGGTAATCCAAAAGCTTGTGTTCCCCTTCAGCCGTATGAGCTACCGGCCGTCCAACGAGGTCCAGTTCTTCTCCAAGCTAGAAGCGGTGCTAGAGCTAAAGGCCTTGAGCTCCCCGCTAGCCACCGTCAACATCCTCATGTCCCTGTTCCAGCTGGGCCACTTCCCCTGGCCTGGTGCTGCACAAGGTCTTCTCCACCGCCTTCATCAGCAACGTCACCAGTAAGTGGGGAGACACACACACACACACACACACACACAGCGATCAAGCAACATCAACACAGCATTTCGATGTGAACTATTTCTAACGTGCAAACTTTCACATTTTCCGTACTCACTTCACTCGCGCAAAAGACGAAGGCTCGTGCTGGTCCCGCTAGCATATGCACAGAACAAATACACAGCTGGTACTCTGAAATATTTATTTATTTATTTATTTACAATAATTCAACAACAAAAGAAATCTAGATGTTTTAATCAGTGTATGCTTACTTTGATTATGACCTTAAGATAGTCATGTAAACATTTTACTCTGCTTACTGCCATAATCAGTTGAATATCAAATTATTAGTGTGAATGTAAACACACACACACATGAGCTAACATGTTAAAGAACAGTCTGGCCTTAATGGCCATGTAGAGTCTCCACCCTCTCAGAGCCTGAGTCTTCTCTAGGTTCCTGCCTTTCTAGGGAGGTTTTCCCCGTGCTAATACATCTGCATTGCTTACTGTTTGGGGTTTTAGGCTGGGTTTCTGTACATCACTTTGACATCTGCTGATATAAATATTTATATATACACAGTGCCGTCGGAAAGTATTCAGACCCCTTGACTTTTTCCACATTTTGTTACGTTACAGCTTTATTCTAAAATTGATCAAATAAAAACAATTCTTCAGCAATCAACACACTACCCCATTTTTAATTTTAGCAAATTTTTACCTCATTTACAATAAGTATTGCTATGAGAGGATCTGCAGAGAAGAATGGGAGAAACTCTCCAAATATGCCAAGCTTGTAGTGTCATACCCAAGAAGACTCGATGCTGTAATCGCTGCCAAAGGTGCTTCAACCAAGTACTGAGTAAAGGGTCTGAATACTTATGTCAATGTGATATTTTAGTTTTTGATTTGTAATAAATTCTAAACCTGTTTTTGCTTTGTCATTATGGGGTGTTGTGTGTAGATTGATGAAGGGGGGTGTGACTATTTAATCCATTTTAGATTAAGGCTGTAACGTGACAAAATGTGGGAAAACGTCAAGGGGTCTGAATACTTTCAGAATGCGCTAATTTATTTATTCGATGCATGAGGTTGAATATTACCCCCACATACCTCAACTCACTCCGGTGTGCTTCATTTTCATGTTAGGCCATTTTAGACCATTGCTCCCGCTCATGTCCTTGTTTTCCCGTCGATTTATTGTTCCCCCCGTTTTCTAGACAGTCCTTACGCTCTGATCGTGCGTCGCTACCTGTCTCTGTTGGACGCGGCGGTGGAGCTGGAATACAGGGACTACACCGGTCCGCGGCTCCAGGACGCGCACAAGGTGCTCATGTTTGACCACGCGCTGACTGCTGACGAGGTTAACCGCAAATACAGGTACTGTGCGGTACTTGGCTGGTTGGCATCTATCTTGAAGCTGAATTATGTCTGCCTTTTCATTGCAAATTCCAGTGAATCTCAAAGTATGTGTGTTTCAGCTACAAGGGTCTGGTTGCTGAAGCCCTCAGACAGCTGGTTGGAGAGCATGGCTACAAACAAGATGAGGTCCTGGCTCCTGGTTATTACACAGGTACATTGAACAAACACCAGAGCGCATGTTAAATCCAAAAGGGCCACTCTTAAGATACCACACTGTTGCTGAACACAATGGTGTATATCATTCTGTAGTACTGTAACCTCTTTGGGGTTGTATAATTTAGGGAAACCATTTTATTTAAGCAGGGAGTCATGCTGCGACCACGCTCTTTCGCAGATGAGCCTTGTGTGAACACATCAATACCAATACACACGGCCTGAGTGGCGCAGCGGTCTAAGACACTGCATCTCAGTGCTTGAGGTGTCACCTTGGTTCAAATACAGGCTGTATCACAACCGGCCGTGATTGGGAGTCCCATAGGGCGGCGCACCATTGGCCCAGCGTCGTCCCGTGTTTGGCCGGTGTAGGCCGTCACTGTAAATAAGAATTTGTTCTTAACTGACTTGCCTAGTTAAATAAATGTAAATGTTGCCACCCTAAACCTCTGTATATCCACATTCCTTTGTAGACTTCCTGCTGTGGATCGACGGTTCTGGCCAGGTTCTCCCTATCCAGGCAGGGGCCTCCCTAGGTGTGGCTCACAAAGCCCCAGAGGGATCCGTGGCCGTGACAGCCCTCACCTCAGACTTTCAAAAGTTCTCCCCCTTCGCCCCATTAGAGGAAGGGGGGGGCCAGCGACCCGTCGGAGGGGACGAGTCAGTGACCCTCCTGCCACACCACATGCAGCGTGGGGCAAACCCTGCCTCGGCCCAGCGGGCGGGCCTTAACGGCGGGGGCCCACTTGACTACAACCCTTACTACACGCCTGCCGACTACTACTCCAGCCTGGCCAAGGAGCACTCTCTGGAGAGCCAGGACAGCTCCACGCTCAGCAGCCCTCCCTCTGACAGCCTAGCCCAGCCAATGGCCTCCGGGGTAGGGGGATCCACCACAACTGCCCCTGTTTCTCTTTTCCAGTTCTCTATTGGGAAGATCCTGGAGGACGAGGGAGGGGTGCAGGTGGGGCCAGGTAATCATGGGCCCGACTGCGAGCTCCCTGTCTTCTACGAGGGGTTGGCCGGGGACGTGGGGCCCACCTCGTCACTTCAGCTGCACCCGGCTGATCGAACTGACACAGAGAGGGCAGCGGGGGACCAGCGGCAGCTTAAAAGGTCAGTGCTGATGGGATCTCCAAATCTGTCTAGTTAGTCATTTTATACATACTACCCAACTACGAAGCGCTTGATAATGCATCGTTGGTGGAGCAATGCTAGCTAGCAAATATCTTTCAGAAAGATCGTTTTGCTGGGAAGTCTGTCTCGTCTTCACGGCAGACACCGGTATTTTTCAACCATCTTTCGTCACTTGTGATCGCTGCATTAGTAATTTATTTCAAAATAGAAAGTTGTATTCAGCAATTAATTATTTATCTTCTTTCAGAGTGGTCATGTCGGTGAATGACAAGTGGCACTACTGTCACAACTCTGAGGTGCTGGTGGGCTCCCGAGCCATGAGGGACCGTCATCTGTTGCTCCTGGGATACGTCATCCTGCAGGTGAGCCATTACCATCATACAACCATTTTTTCAAACACATTTAAAAAAAAAAACTATCAAAAACGTTTCAACAATCTTACAACTACAGGAGGTTAGTGGCACCTTAATTGGAGAGGACGGGCTCGTGGTAATAGCTGGAGCGGAATCAGTGGAATGGTATCAAATACATAACACATGGTTTGATGCCATTCCATTCGCTCCGTTCCAGACATTATGAGCTGTCCTCCCCTCAGCTCATTTCAACCACATTTCAGTCATCCCTTACCTCCATTGCAATTGGTACCAGGGACAAATGGTCCACTGTGGCCAAATAAGGTAAACTAACAGTGTTACGTACTAACTCATCTCTCCCTGGGTTCTCTCTATCCTCTTGTTCCTCTTCCGCAGCTGCCCTATCACGAGCTGGAGAAGCTGAATGGCATAGAGGAGGTGAAGCAGTACCTCCACAAAAAGCTTTTGGAGGTCCCCTTGTGACAACAAAAGACTTGAGTGTGTATGTGTGCGTACGTAAGCCATTGCGACTGCTTGGGATAGGACAGGGGGGGTTGTTGGTGGGATTGGGTAGAAAACAAACCCTGGTCAAAGTCTAAAACTATTTTGCTCTTGCATTCATCAAAATGGTGCCAGGCTATTTGCAACGAGCCATATACCCAGTTGATGACATGTCTAGTATCATGTTGCCACGCTTGGTATCTTGTTATTGTCACTTCACAACCGTTCTTGACCATCTTGCCTACAGACTGTTCCTAGTGTACCACAGTAGCATGACAAAACAGTTTTGTTTTTTTCTATAGTTGTAGTTTTAATCATGGTTTTGTGTGGGGGAATAAGATGTTTATTATAGAGTCATACAGAGATGACAATGTGGTGTTTGGGGGGGGGTAATTTTCTATTGTTTAACTCCAGTTGTAACGCATGTCGGGACTGTTCATACAGGATAACCAACGGGGCTTCTTCATAGTGTTTTCTAATACTGGTGCACTGTATGTAGACTAATGGACTGTAGGATGTTAATGCGGGATGAAGACTTAATTTATAGGTTAATGGGGGAAATGTTATATATTTTGGTGACTCCTGGAACGGCTTTTCCGGTGTCCAGAACAAAGCAACGCTCGGTGGAAGTCCAACATCAACTTAGTCTCTTTGTTTTGTCTTTGGCATTTCACTTGTGACATTCAGAGGAATTTGTGATTCCTCCAGTGAGTTTCCACCATTGCATTGACAATGAAACAAGTTTTCCAAGAGGGAATTGCTAGATACCTGGGACCTCATTTATCTCACTCAATTCTGGCGTACGTGGAGATTGTAGGATTTGCGTGGGCAACAATTTATCACATGCGTATGTTTTCATTGATAAACTAGAGCCATACTATATTTGTGTGCTCGTGAACGAGCGTTGCAACCCGCCCTCATTCACGGTAACAAAAACTATGATTTGGAGATGTAGGAACTGGGACATGATAGTTCCTGAAAGAAAAGCGCAATGGCATCACATTTCTGTAGAGGTGTGGGCAGAATGTGTCAATCTCTTGCAGTGACTTTTTCAAACTTAAAAATGCATGCCGCGCATTCTGCAACGTTGTCTATTTGAGCAATTTAAGTAAATGTTTCAGCCCACACTTTTTATACAGAAGATGAATTGTTGTTTAGTGTTTGTCGTGCTCCTACCGCACAGCATTACTGTAGCCTACCCATACTGTCAAATATTTTAAGTTGGCTACCCTTCTATTTACTTTTGAGCACGCTCGGCTATTGAGGGATGGAATCCTAATTAGTTTTGCAGCGGGAATAAACCAGTCAAGTCAGAAAAGGAGAGGACATATCCTGCAATATATGATGGAGGCCTTTAAAATAAACATTAGGCTACATGCTTCTCTGAGATCTATCATTAGGCCCACGTTTTATATTTTTATAATTCCTGTGCATCAAACCCCCTCCATTTCCCCATAAGAACAATGTGTGAAATACAATTGACCAGACGTACACATGGTCTGAGCTGTACTTGGAGATACTCACTTTCCCGTCTATTCAAAATATATCTTTACGGGAAAAGTGGCAAATGCAAGGGTGTCTTTTTTTTTTTTTTTTGCATACGCACATTTTGATAAATGAGGTCCCAGAGTACAGCTATGAAAAAGACCAACAAGGTTTTCAGAGAGACTCAGGGGTATTTGAAATCGTACCCTGGCCTAATTTCCGTTTTTGAATGATGTGATTGTGTCATGCAGTGAAACATTTCACAATGCCACACAAATAGGAGTCCGTTAGCTGTGTACGGTAAAGCAGAAATGGCCTATGTGATGTAGATCCACCCCAGTATTACTGGATGCCTTGGCTTTGCTCTGTTTATGGAGCCGTTCAGCTAGAGACATGGGTAACTGAGCCACCTGTGTGTAATATATTAATGGATCCATAGGTTGTATAAATGCATTATGCGCAGGTGGTTGAGTTAGTATTTATTTATTGGTATAATGCCGCTGGTACAGAGGATGTGAGTGTGTGTCTGGGAAAGGACGGAAAAAGATTTTATTGAAATGTCTATGAAAAATATTAAAAGAATGAAAAAAAAACATCTTGTGAAATATGTATGAAAACAATATCCATATTGGTGACAAAGTTTGAAATGGAAAGCTGTTGTGATTTGAATGAATCACAATGAGAAATCACTGACAGAATTCAAAAGTGGCCTTACCTGCAATAGAGAGACCACAAATCTTATGCAGACACATTCTTCAGAAAGGGATACGTATCTAAATAGTTCAACTTTACGGGAATTGATTACAGCCATATTCTGAGTGGATCATCCCTTCATAAAAATATGCTGCCATTTTGGTTGCACAACACCCCATTAGTAACAGGGCTGAGCATAACTCTTTGAAAAATTATATCCAGTACAAAATAAAATGATTGAAATCACACAGAATACAAGAGAAAAAAAGTGCATTTTATTGAGGGTTTGACCAGATGTTTCAATAGAGGGAAAGAACCAATGGTCCTCCCTCTGCACTTACTGTCAGAGACCCATGGACAAAAAACGGCAAACTCCTCAATATGCCCCTCCAAGTCAGACTTGTTCAAAAAACCCTCATCCGTTTAAGTTTAAAATGTCTTTCTCAAAGTTTAAAAAAAAGAATGAAAATGTTGCAACAAGTTCGTAATAACACCTATAAAAGGCAACAAAAAAAAATTGAACACGTAACAAAGCCCTGTAAAAGAGAACTCGTCACATTTTAAACGTCCTCCGGGTCAACAACTGGAGGTGGAGCAAGACTCCGTTTATTCAGTCTCTCATTTCTCCTTGTGAGAAAGGTGGGAGGAGCTAACGTGCAAGCGTTTCGATGACGCCACCATGACTGCTCCTGATTCGCGAGGAAGCGTGTCCTGCACAGACCCTCCTCTTGGGGGCGGGCTAGTCTGTGTCCGAGTCACTGCTGTCCTCTGAGGAAGAGCTGCTGGAGCCCTCAGATTGGTCATCATCGTCATTCTAGAGGACGGGGACAGTAGAACAGCTGGGTCAAATCCTTGTGCAGCTTTTGATGTGGTTTGCCCAGTACAATGGAGGTAAATTAACACACCTCATACTTTTGAATACTTGCTTAATGTATTTGACCCAAGTCTGCACTAAAGCAGTGCGACTGACCCCTGGCTTTGGAAAACTCACATCTTCGCTGTCGGAGCTGCCGGATGATTCTTCGTCGTCAGAGTCTGACGAGTCCGTCTTGTCATCGTCGTCTGAGTCGGACGTATCCTGCTGTAGAGCACAGGGTCATGCCTCTACTACAAACTCACATTTACAGAATGTCGTGCATTCGGAAAGTATTCAGACCCCTTACCTACATTTTATGTTACAGCCTTATTCTAAAATGTATTAAGAAAATTCCCCTCAATCTACACACAATACCCCATAACGACAAAGTGAAAACAGGTTTAGAAATTTTGCCAAATGTATTAAATTAAAAACCTTAATTACATAAGTATTCAGTGCCTTTGCTATGAGACTCAAAATTGAGCTCAGGTGTATCCCGTTTCCGTTCGTCATCATCGAGCTGTTTCTACAACTTGATTGGAGTCCACCTTTGGTCAATTCAATTGATTGAACATGATTTAGAAAGGCACACACCTGTCTACAGTGCATCTCAGAGCAAAAACCAAACCACGAGGTCGAAGGAATTGTCCGTAGAGCTCCGAGACAGGATTGTGTCTTAGCACAGATTTAGTGAAGGGTACCAAAATTGTTTTGCAGCATTGAAGGTCCCTAAGAATAGAATGACCATCATTCTTAAGTGGAAGAAGTTTGGAACCACCAAGTCTCTTCCTAGAGCTGGCCACCTGGCCAAACTGAGCAATCGGGGGAGAAGGGCCTTGGTCAGGGAGGTGACCAAGAACCCGATGATCACTGACAGAGCTCCAGAGTTCCTCTGTGGAGATTGGAGAACCTTCCAGAAGGACAACCATCTCTGCAGCACTCCAATCAGGCCTTTGTGGCCAGGGGAAGCCACTCCTCGCCAAAAGACCATGAGAAACAAGATTCTCTTGTCTGGTGAAACCAAGATTGAACTATTTGGCCTGAATGCCAAGCATCACATCTGGAGGAAACCTTGCACCATCCCTACGGTGAAGCATGGTGGTGGCAGTATCCTGCTGTGTGGATGTTTGTCAGCAGCAGGGACTGGGATACAGAGGGATCCTTGATGAAAACCTGCTCCAGAGCGCTCAGGACCTCAGACTGGGGCCAAGATTTACCTTCAACAGGACAACCCTAAGCACACAGTCAAGACAATGCAGGAGTGGCTGAATGTCCTTTATTGGCCCTGACAGAGCTTCAGAGGATCTGCAGAGAAGAATGGGAGAAACTCTCCAAATACAGGTGTGCCAAGCTTGTAGCGTCATACCCAAGACGACTCGAGGCTGTAATCGCTGCGTCAAAGTACTGACTAAAGGGTCTGAATACTTAACTAAATGTCATATTTCCGGGAGGGTAAAAAAAAAAAAAAGAACATTGTCATTATGGGGTATTGTGTGTAGACTGAGGGAAAAAAAACAATTCAATCCATTTTAGAATAAGGCAGTAAAGTAACAATGTGGATAAAGTCAAGGGGTCTGAATATTTTATGAATGCACTATAAAACCAGAGGTTGGAACCTACATTTTCCAAACGTTTCGTTCTGAACAGAACCATTTTTTTTTTTCATTCCATTCCACTCTTCCAACCAGCAAAATAAAGTTCTGAACCCGTTCGAAATTGGAAAATATGAATATACATACAGTACCAGTCAAAAGTTTGGACACAACTACTCATTCAAGGGGTTTTCCTTTATTTTCTACATTGTGAAGACATCAAAAAAAAAAAAGTCTTAAAATATTTTGATTTGTTTATTGGAGATTCTTCAAAGTAGCCACCCTTTGCCTTGACAGCTTTGCGCATTCTCTCAACCAGCTTCATGAGGTAGTCACCGGGAATGCATTTCAATTAACAGGTGTGCCTTAAGTTAAATTGTGGAATTTCTTTCCTGTTTGAGCCAGTCAGTTGAGTTGTGATAAGGTAGAAGTGGTATACAGACGATTGCCCTATTTGGTAAAAGACCAAGTCCATATTACGGTCAAATTGATGCAAATAAACCACACCAATAAGAATAAGAGACTTGCTTGGGCAAAGAAACACGAGCAATGAACAGACCGGTGGAAATCTGACAATTTTAGATTTATGGTTCCAACCGCCGTGTCTTTAAGACGCAGAGTAGGTGAACGGATGGTTCCCACCGTGAAGCATGGAGGTGGTGTGTTGCTGCTGACACTGATTTATTTAGAATTCAAGGCACACTTAACCACCATGGCTACCACAGCATTCTGCAGCGATACGCCATCCCATCTGGTTTTCACTTAGTGGGACTATCATTTGTTTTTCAACAGGACAAATGACCCAACAGACCTCCAGGTTGTGTAAGGGCTATTTGACCAAGAAGGATAGTGATGGAGTGCTGCATCAGATGACCTGGCCTCCACAATCAACCGACCTCACCCCAATTAAGATGGTTTGGACCGCAGAGTGAAGGAAAAGCAGCCAACAAGTGCTCAGCATATGTGGTTACTATTTCAAGACTGTTGGAAAAGCATTCCAGGTGAAGGTGGTTGAGAGAATGCCAAGAGTGTGCAAAGCTGTCATCAAGGCAAAGGGTGGCTACTTTGAAGAATCTCATAAAATATATTTCGATTTGTTTAACACTTTTGGTTACTACATGATTCCACGTGTTGTAGAAAATAGTGAAAAACACTTGAATGAGTAGGTGTCAAATTATTACTGGTACTGTATGTATAAATCAACATTAAATTACTTCAATCAGTGCGGACAGAGCTGCTTGCTGTGGAGCGGGTTAAATAGGTATAGGAAAGTCGGGAAATAATATTTTGCCATAACAGCATGGTTTAATCACAATGAAAGACAAATGCATTGTGCTGCTTTGAAGCGCTGGGCATCTTGTTATGACGTGCATTATCTGAATTAGGTCCACAGTATTATACCTACGGAAGCACTTTCATTGTCTTTGAACTTCCAAGTTGGTTTAACGTTGGACCAGAGCAAACGTTAGCTAGCTAACTAACAAGCTTGTGTGTGCAGAGCAGCACTAGAATTAAAAGAATCATACTTTTTTTGTAGTTAATAAATCCAACGTGAAACGTGATAACTGTAGTATCCTTAACTAGCGTTGAAAAAGTCAATCCATTCTTCTACTGGAGCGTCAACTAACGTTATTAACTGGTTCCCATGCTTTTAAAATAACCGTTTTGTTCCGGAACAGGATAGATCGTTTTCGGTTCAGGTTCTGTTCCTCATAATTTCGCTATTTTCCCTGAACTGGTTCCAACCCTTGCTTACAACAGCACATGGAATACACAATTATAGGACACACGCATACAATAGGATAAGACAACTACCTGGACATAAGCACGTTAGACACCATAAAACCACAAAAAAAAAAAGTCAGGACCACACACAGCGCCCACATCCATATCACCACTTCAAAATCAGAGTGCGTTTGTGTGTGTATTGAGTGCATGCCTGTGTGTCTCCGTCTGTGTGTGAGAGAGGGAAGCAGTCCGGCGCGGTTACCTTGGCCCGGTACGCCATGGCCCGCTTGCCCCCCCCGACCCCCGCTGCTGCGGCTCTGGCACCTACCGCCTTCCCCTTCACTGCAGTCACGCGAACCTTGGCCCCCGGGCCCCCCCGCGCCTTGGTGGTGCTCCGCCGTTTCTGCATGAAGGGGGGGTGAGGTGGAGAGGAAGGGATAATGGGCAGGGGGATGGAAAGATGGAGAGAGGGGTATAAGAGCAAATTTCAAGCTCAAAGCATTGATAATTAGTAGCTAGATGTTCTGTTGCCATGTATATGCAGTTATGCTGGATGCCAGCTTGTGAATAGATAGTCACTATGGCAGTCATTTCAGGCTACAGAGTCCAATAAAGCCAATTTTAAAATTGACTAATCTAAATCAAATGTATTTGGTGTCAGGTTTTAAGAACTCTAGCTACAGAGAAAAGCTATAGCCATGGAATATGAATAGAGAATAAAACAAATATAGCATGAGTGTGAGAGCGTTTAGGGCATTGTATATGAAGTGCTGCGTTGAGTCGGTGTCAAGAACAACAACATTTGTATTTGACAGGGTGAAACTCACCGTGGTGGAGAACTCTTTATAAACCGCTCGCTCCTGGGGAGTGAGAGACTGAAGGGGACGACAGACAGAAAGTAAGGGGGAAGAAATTACAAAAGACTGATTTCTCCCAATGGTGCTGTCGCTAACATTGTATCTATCATTTCAACTATTTAATGATTTTTTAATTCATAGGTTCTGAGTACGCGCCTTGTGTACCAATGTGTCCTTCTGTGACGCGTTTGATATTTTAATTTTGGATTGTTTTGAGGCAAGGCGACCTTGGGTGTCCACATTTCAGAAAGGTGCCTAAGAAATAAATTACCTTGACCCAGGCCTCAAGCTCAG
Organism: Brachymystax lenok tsinlingensis; assembly: GCA_030435695.1. Lineage (NCBI taxonomy): Eukaryota > Metazoa > Chordata > Actinopteri > Salmoniformes > Salmonidae > Brachymystax > Brachymystax lenok. Next base: position 35,223,915 of record CM059801.1, on the reverse strand, counting down.
CCTTGTACTCAATCTGCAGCTCCTCCACCAGCTTCTTGTACTTGTCCTTGTGACTCTGGCTGAGCTTGTGCCAGCGCTTGCCGATCTCCACCATGCGCTCCTTCAGGCTGAAGTGGTTCAGCTCGCCGTTGGTCAGCAGCTCTTGGGAGAACATCTGGTAGCCACTCCTACACACACATACAGAGACAGAGGTTTAATTATACCCACATAACAGTCAATATAGACTGCAAGCCATGAGCAAACTAATGGCATAGGACCATCTAAATAAAATGTATACATTCATACTAGCAACACAAACAGTAGCAGTAAATAGCCAAGGATCTTCTAGGCTTAACGTGTCCGATTTAAGGTGGTGAACAAAAACATGAAAAATGAGCAAAACAAAGCAGATGTAGAAAATGGGATTGAGCAAAGTGAAAAGATAAATAAATAATATGGGCCAGGATAAGCAAAGACACCATATGACAAAAATATACCAGTAACACTACAGGGTCAATGTGTAGTTACTCACACTGGTGGCTTCCTGGGCTCCCCTTCAAACTTGGGCTTCCTCTGGCCTGCTCCTGCCTGGGCTGTTCTCATCTCCAACAATTCCCTCTGCAGGACAAGTACAGTTCACCACACACACACGACGCATCAGACCTGGGTGTACTGTACATGTCATACTTTCAAAGGATTCCATTGTATAGGGCAAATTAAATCAAGTGACGCTCAAGTATTCGGAAGTACTTGCCATATTTAACCCATGTAAAGAATTATGGGTAATGGTATGGCTCATGAAAATTACACCCATCAAAACACAGGGACTGTTGATTGGATCATCATTATACACACACATTACATATTCCAACACCAAACAAACACACTACATGACGAAAGTATGTGGGCACCTGCTCGAACATCTCATTCCAAAATAATGGCCATTAATATAGAGTTGGTCCCCCCTTTGCTGCTATAACAGCCTCCACTCTTCTGGGAAGGCTTTCCACTAGATGTTGGAACATTGCTGTGGGGACTTGCTTCCATTCAGCCACAAGAGCATTAGTGAGGTTGGGCGATTAGGCCTGGCACGCAGTCGGCGTTCCAATTCATCCCAAAGGTGTTCGATGGGGTTGAGGTCAGGGCTCTGTGCAGACCAGTCAAGTTCTTCCACACTGATCTCGATAAACCATTTCATGCTGAAACAGGAAAGGGCCTTCCCCAAACTGTTGCCAAAAAGTTGGATGCCAGAATCATCTATAATGTCAATGTATGCTGTAGTGTTAAGATTTCCCTTCACTGGAGCTAAGGGGCATAGCCCGAACCATGAAAAACAGCCCCAGACCATTATTCCTCTTCCACCAAACTTTACAGTTGGCACTATGCCTTGGGGCAGGTAGTGTTCTCCTGGCATCCACCAAACCCAGATTCGTCCGTTGGACTGCCAGATGGTTAAAAGGATCGGACACTTTTTTCAATTTTTGCCTAAAATGACATACCCAAATCTAACTGCCTGTAGCTCAGGACCTGCATATTTTTGATACCATTTGAAAAGAAACACCTTGAAGTTTGTGGAAATGAATGTAGGAGAATAACATTAGATCCGGTTAAACATAATACAAAGAAAAAAAAAACAGGCGTTTTTTTTGTACCATCTTTGAAATGCAAGAGAAAGGCCAGAATGTATTATTCCAGCCCAGGCGCAATTTAGATTGGCCACTAGATGGCAGCAGTGTATGTGTAACGTTTTAGACTGATCCAATGCATATCTGTTCAGAATGTTGAATCAAGACTGCCCAAATGTGTCTAATCGGTTTATGAATACATTTAAGTTCATAGCTGTGCACTCTCCTCAAACAATAGCATGGTATTCTTTCACTGTAATAGCTACTGTAAATTGGACAGTGCAGTTATATTAACAAGAATTTAAGCTTTCTGCCCATATTAGATATGTCCTGGGATTATTTATTTTTTAACTTACAACCTCATGCTAATCACATTAGCCTACGTTCGCTCAACCGTCCCGCGGGGGGGGACACACACACCAATCCCGTAGAGGTTAAGCGCGATTCATCACTCCAGAGTCCAATGGCAGCGAGCTTTATACCACTCCAGCCGACTCTTGGCATTGCACATGGTGATTTTAGGTTTGTGTGCGTGCGGCTGCTCGGCCATGGAAACCCATTTCATGAAGCTCCCAATGAACAGTTCGGAACTCAGTAGTGAGTGTTGCAACCGAGGACAGATGATTTTTGGGAGGAGGAATGGGGAGGATGGGTGGCTTGGAAGAGGGTAGGGGACAGGGAGTGGGTGGCTTGGAGGAGGGTAGGGGACAGGGAGTTGGTGGCTTGGAGGAGGGTAGGGGACAGGGAGTGGGTGGCTTGGAGGAGGGTAGGGGTCAGGGAAACAGGAATGGGGAGGAGCAGAAGGTGGGGAGGGCGACCAACATTTTGACATTTCTTCAGCACAACTGGAGAAGACAGCGGTCAAAACGTCTGGTCACTGACCACGGGCCGGTACTGAACCTCGAATCGCTTCTGGTCTTCAGCCGCCTTCTTGATCCAAGGGATCTTCTCCTTCTTCTCCATGGCCTTCCAGGCTGACTCCATGGCACTCTGGGTCTTCTTACGGTCACTCTGTAACCAGAAGACATGAAACAAAGTTGTTTTTTTCCCCCCCCTTAGGACTGTGCGCATTCCTAGATGCTGTACAGCATGGGACTTCAACTGGTGGTCTGCACGCCGCCACAGTATACAGTGTTTGTAAAATAATATGATTTTGTTGAGTTGTTGGTGGAAAACTACTTCAATCTAAATGTGAAACAGTAAACCAGAGATGAATATGGCCCTATATTAATTAAGATAAAATACTAATCACTCTTTCTCACCCTGTACTTGGCCAGGTAGTCTCCTACGACGCCCTGTTGCCACATCTCCTCGGCAGTCTTGGGTGTCTCGGGGAGTTTGGTCCTCTTCTTGCCGTCGCGCTTCTCTTTCGCCGTCAGGCCGGAGTGCACCCAGTGCCCCTGCTCAGCTTCGCGACAGCGCTCCTGAAGGAATCCCATACAGAGACAGACCTGGTGTCAACGCAGGTGGCATATACATTGTGTGCCTAGTATACCTTTAAAATCTTAACAGGTGACATAGCTCAAACATCCGCTACACCCGCAATAACATCTGCTAAATGTGACTAATAAAATTTGATTTTGACCCAACATATGAAATGGTTAGTAAACCTTCCCAGTGACTGACCAGGTGACAAACTTTCACTGTAACTTAGCAAGACATTACAGTGGGCTAACAGAAAGACATAGCCCACCTTCACTGTAACCTAACAGTTGGGCTGTTACCGTGACTGTATTACCACCACACCGGCTGTCACCAGTCACGACCGCAGCCAAATTCCACGTGACCGTCACGGTAACTGGACATCTCCAAGCTCTGATGGTCATTAGTAGCCTACCAAACTTTCTAACTGCCTGGTACTCAGCACTCGATTGTCCCTCTAATCACTCTGACATCAATACAAATGTATTCGAAAATCTAATAAAACACTTCATGAGAGTCCATGAGCTCATGTTGCGCAACATTTCAATAGGCTATGCAATTGCGTGAGAAAACAGTTGATGGCCTCTTAAAAAGAGGAGGACCCCATCAACTTTCTACAGGCTGGACCTACAATATTTATTTATCAACTTTCCTAATATTAAGCACATTGCTTCGTTTTACAACAAGAGTGTAGCCTACCTGGCTGGGATGAAAATAAACCACAGGAAAAGCATCCTCCATTCGCTATTTAAGTGCAATGATTACATGTATTTTTTTCTCCTGCCCCGGTTCTGAGACAGGTGCATAATGGTCCATTCTAAATCAAAACTAACTTCACACATTAAGTATATGTAAAGACAAGATTAAATGAAGAATAGTCTGATGGGTGACAATATTATTGCTTGTGAATGATACCCAGCATATGCCTTTCATGCAACTTTTTTCAAATCGTCATTAGAATCGCATCATGCAGCACAACCACCACTGGCCGCAAACTCACATTAAGCATCTCCAATCCAAAATTAAATCTAGAATCGGCTTCCTATTTCGCAACAAAGCATCCTTCACTCATGCTGCCAAACATACCCTCGTACAACTGACTATCTTACCGATCCTCGACTTGAGCAATGTCATTACAAAATAGCCTCCAACACTCTACTCAACAAATTGGATGCAGTCTATCACAGTGCCATCTGTTTTGTCACCAAAGCCCCATATACTACCCACCACTGTGACCTGTACGCTCTCATTGGCTGGCCCTCGCTTCATACTCGTCGCCAATCCCACTGGCGACGAACATATCACAACAAAGTTGCATAAATAACCCTAAATTAAGCATTAAGCTAAATTTAAGCTTTGTTAACCACTCAACACAATAGCCACATGTGCGCACTCCCTCAGAAATAGTTTGGAGAAAATATAGTTTCTACTTTAAGTTCAATTGTATTCTTCATACTATGAAATAATTCTATGCAAATCTTGCATGCTAAATGAACTAGTGTAGCCCACAGCCATATGGCATAGCCAGATCAGGGCCTAACATAAGGACAACTCAGAATATGCTAGTTGACTACATTTCTTTATATCATGTTTCTTTAGGACCTGTCTAAAATAAATAGTAGATTTATTGTGATGGTGTAGGCTATATTACATTTATTTATTAGACTTTTTAAAAATGTAAGGTCTGCACCTATGGCTTGTATGGAAGCCAGGAGATGCTAAAAGTGTTTGTTAATTAACAGTCAATTACCTTGAGACTGGCAGTTATTTGCTTGACAATCACCGGCTGACAATTTAATGACCGCCACAGCCCTACCTAACAGAAAGCCATAGCCCAGCTTCACTGTAACCTAACAGAAAGCCCACCTTGTGGCTGAAAAGGTGGTGACATACCTGTTGTAGTTTTGTGAGACCCACCTTGGCGGAGGGGGACTTGGATCTGTGAGGGCTGCCAACACCCCCCATGCCCAGCCGCGAGCCCCCCAGTTTCTCCTCCGTCATCACCCGGTCCCTCTCCTCCTCCGGGAGACTCTGGAGAAAGAGAACCGATATAGACTTTCACTACTAAAACTCAGGTCAGCCAAGAATGTGTAGTGTGATATGTACTATGGACATGGGTATATGCAGTTCTACTTACCTCTAGAAACCTCTGTAGGTCAATTTCGTACTGCTTCTTTTTCTGTAATCAGACACACCAGCACATGGGTGAAAGAGCATTGATACGATTGGTGAATGACAAGAATACAAACTTTCATCATGGCTCACCAAACCGAAACCCTTTCAAACCTTCACATTACATATTGAAACCTAGAGGCCAAAATAATTAAAGATGTTGTGCTGGGCCGGTCTACGACATAAGAGAAAATACTGGTGATTCATTGCATTTCCCCCCTTGAACGGAGCTGAACAAGACTGACCTGCTCGCAGCGTTTCTGAAACATGTCCTTCTCCTTCTGCGTCATCACCTTCCACTGCTTACTGCACAGCACCATACGCTCCGTACTGGGGACATCCTTCATGTTCACCATCAGCTCGGCACAGTATAGGGAGTAACCGTTCCTGAAGACCAAAAAAGCCAAGAACCTAGTTCAGCGCTATAGAATTCGACGACGACAAAGGTCTTTGAACTCCACAGATGATTTCACTGAGAAACCAAGAGCTACTGTTTGCATAAGGATCTCCAATCCATAAATCTCTGAAAAGAATGCCTGAGGGCAAAAACCCCTTTTGGTCTTTTCAGAACTGTCAAGAGACTGTGCCGGAGTCTGGTATCGCTGCTGATATTAGGCCACATCCTGACGATGGGGGTTTGAGCCCCACCTCAGTCTCTCCCCATACATTATTTTAATGAAAGAATACTGTGCGACTCCGATCACGCAACTTACGGCGGTGGTTTGGTTGGCCTGCCGTCGAACTTGTCCTTGAGCTGCCGCTCGGCTTTGGTGAGGACGGACTTGACGTGCTCTTCAGCGTCTGGATGGGCCTCTTGGTAGACTCTCATACAACCCTGTGGAGAACCATGGATTCAAACTTTTCAGGTGACACAGAATTAGAGACAATTTCTCCTCATCAAGCCTTTTATTTATTTTTTTAAAACACTGAATGTCATTGATTGTGCTGTACTTCCACAAAAAGGGGATGAAATGCTATTTATTTAGAATGTGCTTGCAAGGCTGCTTTTACACAGGCAGACCAATTCTGATCTACTTTCCAATAATTGGTCTTTTGACCAATCAGATCTTTTTCAGAGCTGATCTGATTGTTCAAAAGACCAATTAGTGAAATGTGCAAACACAACCTTACTCTCTAGGCAGTGTATATCACATAAGAAGTGGCAAATTTCCTTGTTTCTTCTACCAGGAAAAAAAAAAAAAAATCTAGGATTACCGAGTTGTGTCTTGAGGCACTATCCTTTTGAAAATGTACGAATCCTCCGGCACCACTTCACACCTAACCTCTTACCGCATAGTCTTTCTGCAGCTCCAGGGCCTTGCTGATCCACTTAAGTCTCTTCTTGTCTGACAGCTGGGACCATTGTCTCCTCAGAGCTTCCTTCAGCTCCTTCTGACTCACCTGGTAACCCCAGAGAAAAGAATGGCATTCATCATTCACCACAAAGAATTCCAAAAGGGACATTTTCTTTTAAGGGTAAATTCAAGGAAGCACAACACTTGGACAGTTTAATTTCGTGAAATCCCAGACTTAGCTGGGCGGGTTCCCCTGCACACACGCACATCAGGGTGGAGCTTCATGTAGGTCTTCTTCTCATGGTTGTACCACAGCTGCTGGGGCGTCTTGGGCTTTTCAGGGAGGTCCGACTTCTTTCTCTCCTCTATCAACTCTGGGTAGTCCTCTCTGGGGAACAAGAGCAAAGACGTTAAGGCAGCTGTAAATATGGGTGGTATACCCTTTCGACCAACAGATAGAGGGAAGTGATCACGTGGGGTTTTTCCCAAGGAAAATGTGTCAGTTTTGGAAAGTGTTGCTTATTATTCAGCAAAGGAAGCTAATTTGGCTACTGAATGCTGGCTTCAACGAGACAGAAAATGCCACTCACTTGAATCGGGCCATATTCTTCTCAAAGGACTCCTTCTCTCGCTGAAACTCTGTGATGTACTTTTGCTGTTGGGTAACAGAGAATAACCCTCACTCAATTAGTTATTAACTGAAAAACTAACAGAGTTACTCCCATGTGATGCATCCGGCCGTAATTGGGAGTCCCATAGGGTGGCGCACAATTGGCCCAGCATCATCCGGGTTTGGCCGGAGTAGGCCGTCATTGTACATAAGAATTTGTTCTTAACTGACTTGCCTAGTTAAATAAAGGTTAAATTATTATTTTATTTTTTATTGTAAAAGCGAGGCTGTACAGAAAGCTAGCAATTCAGAAGCAAGAAAATTAATAATTGGTTCCAATAGTTGTCTAGTCACAAACCACTCTGTTTTCTATACAGTAATGTTATGTACAGATTTGGGATCTACCTTTGAATTAAATAAAAGAGATTATCCCAAAAGCATAATGAAAGGGCATGGTAGACTTGACCATCACCTTTTTCTTGTCTGGGAGTTCCTTGTATTTCTTGGACAGAATCTTGGTGAGGTCAAGGTTGCTCATCTCCGGGTGGATCTTGGCATACTTGGCTCGCTTCTCCATGAAGAAGCGGAAATACGGTGTAAGGGGTTTCTTTGGAAAGTCTGGGTGTGTCTAAAAGGGTGGAAAACAGAACAATGGTAATTTGTATGGTAGAAGCCTGACAAGTATAACCCTAGTAATTTGTGTCATTTCATGAGTACAAAGTAAAACCTGATAGCTTACCTTCAATTTCTTCCCTTTGTAAGGGTTCTTCACAAACTCAATGGCATCAACTATGAGCTCGGTCATAGTCCTAAACTTCCGCACCTGAACACATAGTATCAAATGAATTAAGGCCTAACCTGAAATTGTGTTGTAAACAATTTTTTTTTTCATGGTGTCGTGTTTCATTTCGCAACAGTAAGATATAGCCAGTAGAAAGAGGCTACAGACATTGCTTTCTGTGACACTTCCCTCCAAAGATTCAAAACAGAAAATAGATTTTTCTGCTGTTGTGATTGGCTAAAATTGTGATTTGTAATTGGCTAACCTCGGTGGACACCTTTGCCCACTTCTGTTTGCACATGTCGCCGGTGAAGCCTCCGAAGCAGACCTTCTCCCAATCAAAGTGGGACTCGGTGGTCTTGTATTTCATGGCATCACCATCAGGCAACAGGCTCCGAATCCTCTCCAAAAGAGTGAGGCAGTCCTCCTTACTCCATGCATCCACAACTGGAGCATCACACAAACACGCACACACACACATCCATCAAGCAACATCAAAAGAGCAGGTGTGTTTTTTGGTTTTGTCTTGCCTTTTGTTTTTATTAGACACAATAAACCTCAAACTGACCCTAGAATAGATAAACAACTGTCAGACAAATATAAGTAACAAGTGCAAAAAACACAAGTGCTCTTTCAATAGTCAACCAGAATTTAACACATTTATCCTGACTGTGAGAAACCAGACACTACCACTATACAACTTTCCAGGCAAGAATACACCAAGAAATTATACATTTAACATCCAATTGGGACACACATGATGGAAGGATGCACAAAATTACAAAACTAGAATTAGAAGAAATACTACATCTTGTGGTTGGTGAAGGGTGGTTTTGGTTATGTACCCTACCTGGTTCTGTTTTTATCTGGATGGTCTGGGAGGCAGAGGACACACTGCTGCTGCCGTTCATGGTGCAGCGTCTGTGGGCAGCTCAACTGACCCGGCTTCTAGAGATTCTGGAGAACCACAAATGCTTCAAATATTTAGGGTCTTGTCTGTCACAACCTTTTAAAAAAAATCCTATTATAAACAAATTAACTATGGCTAAAATGTGGAAATAGCAAGGAGAGAACTGTCTTTGATCTACAGCCTATGCTAAAAACTCACCAATTCCAATATATGCTTTAAAAGATATGTATCTACACGAGAATGTATCTACAGTTCAAGAACTGACTCATGACGTTCCATCCAGGTGTTCTAATGTAATTCTATGGTTCCATCCACGACTAAATTAGTTGATATGGAGAAGTTGCGCGTCTTGACAATTATTCAGCTGACAAAGCACCTTTAGGCACAAGGTCAAACGTCTTTACTACAAGTAGGGTAACCAATAGGAAATGCAAATAAGTTTTCAAAAGCTACACTTTTAACACAAAATAGCGACATGTGTATTTCTGATACAGCAAAAGTCGGTCATGCGGATGCTCCGCCCAAGTCTAGCCTTCTATCCATCCTTTCCCATATGAGGGAACATCGTGTACTTCTGGAACGAGTGGCACACAATACGATTTTACCGAGAGGACCGATCAATTTATTGTTTCATCGTGTTGTTTTTCAACGACAGCCGAATGGATACATCATATTAATTCGTCTGGAGATTGCTGCTTTTCGGAACGTTATTATCAAAGTGCTCAGCCAAGCGCAGCTGACCTTTCACTGTGGTGGATAGCTTACCGAAGTGATGGCGCGGTGAGAGCAAGCTGAAGTTTTTGCTTGTCAACTGAGCAATTGATAAAATGCTACAGTTTAAAATTAGCGTTGAAATACCCTAGAACAGAGCGTCTTTAAAAATGTGAGTTAGTGCTGAGCCCAGCAATCCAAACACGGGCGTTTCCAAATGCGAAGCCTCGGTCTCGACTCCGGACGTGAGACGCAAGTGCTGTGTGCCTGCCAACCTCCTCGCCTGTCACCCGGTAGACAGGAGCGCGTCAAGGCGCTTATAATAGCCTATTTACTGTAGGCTAATATAGTCCAAATGAGCGCTATATGCAGCCGTTCTTTATTCATTTTTGCGGTATGTTCTGAAAAAGAATGCATAATTTTCGAGAAACGCACGGTCTCTGTACCAAGTGGGATGCAAAGGGCATGCAGTCATCTCGGGGGCGCATAGTTCCGCGGCCGCCGTTGGCCTTTTCAGCTTCTTTTCATCAGGCCTATACCCCTGAAATGCATAGCCTAGATAGGCTAACTAACCGCGACTGTATCGGTCGATAGATATTGCACCAGGCAACTTTCTTAAAACCCTACGTATAGTTAAGGCATAGCCCAATGATTATTAACCTACACGATAGACCTAAATCAAACATTTGTTTTCAGGTTTGAGTGCATATTTGTGAAAGTGTCAAAATTGTGGACCGCTCCACCGCAAAACGTCACCAGGTACCGGCCAAAACACCACTCCTGCAGCTGAACCGCTGACCGCCTTATCCAATTAGTCTTATCCTAGGCTACTTGATAAGGCTACACAAATACATACACAACTGTCTCAAACAACAAATGTAGCCTACGTATTTTTAAATTAAGATATGTTCCCCTTTCCCACACGGGGTGATACGAAACCCCTTAAAATAGCCTAGGCTAGATAGGCCCAAATTGATAGGATGAAGGGAATAGAACGCTTGAACATTCCGTGGCGGAGGGCTGAATCGAACTGGCAGAAAGTGCGCGCCTACCCCCGCCCGCTTCCCCCAAGCTGTGGCGCAGCTGTGCACCCGACCGAGGCGTCGCTTTCTCGGTGTAGTGTCATCGTGGCCCGCTCACAAGGTCAAACTTCGGGAATACAGATACTGCAAACTTAAAGAAAATAGGCCTACATTGCATTTTTATTTTAAAATTGTCGAATCCATCTATACATCTACCGATAACAATCCTGGAAGTATTTCACAGCCTAAAACTATGAAAACGTAAAATGCTACGTTCATCAGACTGCATTCACATATTAGAGGGACCGTGGCATTACTATTTTAATGTCTTTCTATTTTAAATCAAGGCTACAGCCTTCTAAGTTTGTCTTGGGAACACCGACCGTTCTTTGCTTGCTACCCCAGTAATGGCGCCCTTATTCGGGCAGGAGTCAAAACGCAGCTTCCGCTGGCATGAAAACTTGCTACCAAACCAATTTCTATATTTTACACTAAGTAAATTGACAAGAAAACCACTGTCGACTCAAATGTCCTATTAGACTGGATGTGTATAGTGCACGTGCATTTTGTAGCAGTCTAAATCGTCAATTTGTGAAAAGTCGTTTTAAATGTTATAATTTGGAGGAGATTGCGTTTAACTGTCAATGTGGTTCTATAACTACCAAAAGCAGTAAGTGAAAAGTTCAGAAATGCTTATAAGAGCTAGAACTTGCTGAAAAACAGATACGCGAGCGAACGCATCTGCTTGCTCTCGCCCCAAAGCTCTCACTGCAGAGCCGCCATGAATGTTATAAAGACTCGGGGAGACACGACTTAAAAAATCGCTTATAACGCCATCAAAACACAACTTTTCACTCACCTTTCGTGGCAGTTAGAAACCAGCGTTGTTACTACAAATCAAGGTATTCGTGTTTAATTATTTTAGGGCTGTTTTAAGTGTCGTTTTTTCAGCCGTAAACCCCGGGGAGTCAGGTCGGAACGGATCCGACAAAAGGAGCGTCTTGTTCGGTATGAAACTCCGCCCAGCGCCGCAGGGGGAGGAACTCCAAGTAAAAACATGCGAGAGAGAAGGAGACAAAGGCGGAGGCTGAAACTAAAAACATACGGCAGTATTTCATAAGAAATAGCTTGATCGTGATGCTGTAATTTATCTTTAATGAATAGCGCATTTAGTTTACACATTTTATAAATTATAAAATAATTTAGATATTTGTAGACAATTCATGTCTTTCATTCTTAGAGATTATCAAGAGATTATTAAATAATATACTTAATTCTAGCTAGACATTTATCCGTCACCCCCTTCATTTTAGCAGTGTCCATGAAGTGCTAAACCGATTAGCCTACCCTATCCACAGGTTTCCAAGAATTACAGGGCCTCAGAAAACGAGCTACAGTGGGATTTGAGAGATCCAGGGATGGACAATAACTACAGTTTCATCCCAGGCTCGGAATCGAAAGGCATGAGGAAATAAATTAAACGTTCAAGTAGTGTAGCCTTACTGTAGCACTAGCAAACAATGTGTCCTGCAAATATCTAAACTCTTGTTTGCTAATGCCTATCTATAATCTGAAATGACAATAGGCCGCGGACATACTTTACTTTTCCCTCAGTCCCCCTTTCATGTGGGCTAACAACACAGCCGTCACGCACATTTTACTGCTGTGGAATTAAGTGAAACTGGCCAATAGACGCGGAAAGGAGGAGACGGCCCGTCACTGCAATCCCTCCTCATCTATTTAAGTCTGGAATGTAATAATAAGGCCGCGTTCACGTCATGTTGGAAACTCTGGACTTCCGAGTTCAAATTAAAGTCAGTTATTTGCGCAGAGCTTCCTATTGGTCGGTTCGGATACTTCCCAAGTGGGAAACGCACGTACCTATATCATATTTCTACAGCGAGTAAGCAATTCAGACATTTCCGAATTTCCGACATGATATGAACGCGGCACAACTGTAGACCTATCAGGATAGGCTGTGGCCTGTGGTGTGTCACGTGAAAAAGCTGAGCTGGTGACTGTTGAACAATGTAACCCAGCGGTAGGCAATGTAAATAAATATGATAAACCTATTATTTATATGATCATCCCGTTTCATTTGCCATGCACTCATTATACTTTTTATTTCAAACTTTCACATGCAAGCAGTGACTGATACACATTTCATTTATGGGAGTTTAGGTGAGAAATCATGTATGATTATGAGAAGAACAATGTGTACAATACATAATGTATAGCCTATATATCCAGGCTGTATCAAAACCGGCCGTGATTGGGAGTCCGCATAGGGCGGCGCACAATTGGCCCAGCGTGTAGGCCGTCGTTGTAAATAAGAATTTGTTCTCAACTGACTTGCCTAGTTAAATAAATAAAAAAGACATATATCCACTTTAAATGTTCAGGTATCTGCCTTAACACCTTTACAAACACTTTTTTTTTCAACTAGTCAAGACAGCCTACCAGGAAATATCAGCTCAGGGATTTGATCCAACAACATCAGCTCAGGGATTCGATCCAACAACCTTTCAGTTATTAGCCCGACGCTCTAACCAATAGGCTACCTGCCACCCGCCTTGAAAATTGAAAAGAAAAACTACTTTTACACACATCTGTTTCAGTTCCATTTATTTGTACATATATAAAAATAACGTTTAAAATCAGCGAAAGCTCTAATTCTACAAACTTGGCAAGGATAGAGCAAGGAATATTGTCTATTTTAACATATTGCAATGTAACTAAAGCCGAAAGCACTTGAACCATGATTGATTCCTAAGAAAATATATGGATATATTTGTATAATATATTTTCTTTATTCTTTATTTCTCACTCTCATTTCTACATCCCTGCATTGTCAACAATAGATTTGAAATATAAAATGCTATAATATTTGCAGTAAAAAAAAAAAGAAGAACAATACAATGTAAGAGAACATGAGTTAATATTTTAGCATATTTCTGGATGCTAGCAAATCTGCAACACAGGCAATTTCTTTGAGGGGGCACATGATAACAAACACATACAAGGCATCCAGTGCTCTTCATTTGCAGTGATTCAATGAGACACAGTATTTCCTACTGCATTACTTTTGGAATACTTGCAAACAACTGTATTGCATGTGGTTTAACTTTAATGTGGTAAAAAGTAAACATGATATCAATAACTTGGATTATGGCTGCATGTGTTGTTACAACACATTCAGTGACATTTTACGATGGAAACAGCGGTTATGAATGGACCAGCCTTATTGGGTTTATAGTCACGAGTAACTACTGGGCCCTAAGTAAATAGATGTGCATACATACTTACAAATGCCTTACTTTGTATGGAATAGAATGTCTCCTACTTTTTGGTGACTGTACATTAAAGCCATAATCATACTCAAACTGTAGTATACAATTGAAATGTAATGTGATTTCCCTCCCAAAGATGATGGAAAGCTCAGTTTGCTTAACTGATTGCATTTTTCACATTGGTGCTTTCAGATCACGCCGATTTGTAGTGTATGTCACTTTAACTCGTTCAGGCACAACCACATAGCTGGACCTCATATGTAGATAAAGCACAGAAAGCCATAATCATACACTGGAACAAGACAAGGCTCCATATACAAAATACATAGTAGACATTTACTACAGTTAAATGGAGTTAAGAGAAATGGGTGATGGGAGATGTTGTTCAGACAGTTAAAACGAAGACTACACGACTACGGTAGGAGTGCATGGCAGTGAGAATCACCTGACTCATTTAATTAAAAGTGGTATGTAGTGTATTCAGGTATGATGGACTATTTATGTAATGGGACCAAACATATTTAACATGTTTGGAAAAAGCACAGTGGTGAGATCTAAGCAGCAAGAGGTCGGTCGAAAGTCGCTTTCAGTATGTGCTCTTCAAAAAATATACAGTGTTTGTCAGTCCTACAAGATAGGGGGAAAAATTTGGACGAGTTTACTTCCTGAGGCACAGATTGCCAAAATAATTAGTAGACTTCCCCTGTGTACCATCCCAAATATACACCAGGGGTACTGTAGTGCTACTTTATCGCTAGGCCTGTATTCGTTCAATTGCAAATAATGAATCAGTTTGAAAGAGGGCTGCTTTTTTCAAGGGTGACTGCACTTCCTGATTTGGCGTCATTTTAGATTTGGTTCCATAAGAAATACTAGCTGCCAAGACTGAATTTAATCCTCAAGTTGGTTTCGGGGTGTGGTCTGACGTGGGTGTCTCGTGTGTGTGTGTTCACAGGTGGGAAGAGTTATTTAGCAAATTAGCTTGAGCCGGCTGGTGTGCGACAGTGACAAAATTGTTTTGACAAATTGGTTTGAGCTCCGGGGCTAGTTAGGGGCCGTCAATAAATTACACAATGTAAATGAGACAATATTTTCATGTTGCACAATTTTTGTTTTCTCATTAAATGCGTTCAATATTTGTATATGAATTTCTACAATTTATAGTTGGTTTGAGGTTTTTAAGTCATTGAAATGTGGAATTTTACATTGTGTCATTTACCATGGTCCCTAACTAGCCCCATAGGAATATCCAAAATCAGCCCAAATTTACCACAGGCATTAAGAACGGGTTACGTGCAGCTGCTCTCGGAATTGATGATTGCTTGTGGGCTGCCAGCTGGGGGCATGTGGGCAGGATTGAAACAAACTCAACCATTTACGTTGTGATGCAGTCATGACCACAAGTCTCACAAAACTCAGTTTTGCACGAGAATGACTTCATGACCAAAATTATCCTATTTACACTTTGTAGTAAATCTTGACAGTAGAATAAATGTTTCTGACTCATACTGATGCCACATAGGAAGTTTTCTAAATGAGAAGTTGTTTTTAAGGGGCAGTTGCTCTTTAAACAACAGTATAACGGATGTAGGCACCCATATTGTTAATGTATCATACCCCTGTAAACACCCCCAACACCTGAACAGACCCTGTCCTCTAGAACAAAACACGTTCAATCACTTACCCACTGTACCCGATTCTAAAACAACCTTACTGAGACACAACCAGAACTCTTTGGCGTGCTTGATTACACTGTAACAGACCGTATATCATCATAACCAACTTGCATAGCCACATAGCAAATGTGATAACGCCACCACAGAAGCAAACAGAAGACACTGTAAACCAGAAATAATTCATATCTGCTCTCTCCAGAAGTCTTGAATAGGCGCTGGATATAGGCTTCTCAGGGGGGTTTACACTACAATGGCAAACAGCAGCTTTTATGTTGACACCAATCCTTTACTTTGACACATAGCAAATCCAACTCTCACCTGAAATTAAAACATACCCCAAAGATACATAAAAACATGATTCAACATTGTAACAATGACTAAAATAATTTTGAAGTATAAATCCACCCTCCGAAAAGCAAAATAGTAAAAACAGACCAAAAAACATGATTTGGGAGTTGGGACTCAATTTTTTTTTTAAACAATTAAATAAAATACAAATAAAACCGTTCAAACCATCAGTGGTGCGTTATAAAATATCAGGTTAACAAACAAAGGATTTGGTGGGTTAGGAGCAACTTCCTGTAGTATAGGACTTGGGTGCCTATTGGTCAGCAGGATGTCCATCTACGTTGGCCCCAACCAATCCTTATACAGGCATGTGCATATCTGTGTACTCATCCTGTCCCTCCTTCTCATCAAACTTAGGTTCTGCGTCGTCTGCATCCAACTAAGACACAAAGAGAGACCAGACACAAAGAGAGAGCAAGGGTAGAGGTCAAGGGTAAAGGTTATGGCCAGGGTTGTTTCCGAGGCAAAAGCTCCTGAAGCAACATCCAACTGCATAAGAAAACCAATAAAACCCCAACTATTTTAAGCAACAGTGCTAGACTGTGTGTGTGCGCGAGTGCATCCATGTGGTTAGACTTACACACTGCATCTCGCGCGTGGTGAAGATGCGGGGCAGCAGGAACCATTTGACGGGCACGGTGAGGATGAGGACGAAAGGGAAGGCCAGCGAGGCCGCGGTGGACATGACCGCCCACAGAGCCGCAAGACACACCAGCTGAATCCCTGTGAACAGGTGCATCCGCAGGGTCCTCACCTGGAACACACACATATCAGTATCAGTAGGAAGAGTAGTAGTAGTGGTATCAGTTGTTGTTGTTGTAGAAGTAGTAGTAGTAGTAGTGGTATCAGTTGTTGTTGTAGTATCAGTTGTTGTAGTAGTAGTGGTATCCGTTGTTGTAGTAGTAGTATCAGTTGTTGTTGTAGTAGTAGAAGTAGTGCTATCATTTGTTGTAGTAGTGGTATCAGTTGTTGTTGTAGTAGTAGTAGTAGTGGTATCAGTTGTTGTAGTAGTAGTAGAAGTAGTAGTAGTATCAGTTGTTGTTGTAGTAGTAGTATCAGTTGTTGTTGTAGTAGTAGAAGTAGTGCTATCATTTGTTGTAGTAGTATCAGTTGTTGTTGTAGTAGTAGTATCAGTTGTTGTTGTAGTATCAGTTGTAGTAGTAGTAGTTGTTGTTGTAGTAGTATCAGTTGTTGTAGTAGTATCAGTTGTTGTATCTGTTGTTCTTCCCTTTAGATCCCAAATTCACTTTTACAAGATAAAAACCGGTGTTGTATGAAATAAGGTTTTGCTCAGCGACTCTGCAGCTGTTGGGGTGTGGTTGGGGTTTTGCGGTACTGACCTTGCGGACATAGGTGTGGTCAGGATGATACTTGGGAGGCATAAGCAGCAGCAGCATGCGCTCGGTGAGCTGGATACCGTTGAGGGACATGACACCCATGTAGAGGAAAATCCCAAAGAGCACGGCAATGGGGATTTGGCGCAGGAGATCTCCGATCACAATGGACAAACCTAGCCATGAAAGAACAGACATGAGAAGAGAGTTTTTCCTTGGAAATGAACACACCATTTACATTCCGCATGTGTCTCGGGTGACAAAACTTCAGAACCGTTTCCAAACTTCCCAGGTCTTCCAGAAATCCTGATTGGAGGATCCTCTCCCTGCATATTCCCTCCTGATTCCAGCGGAATCCTCCAACCAGGTTTTTTGGAAAACCTGTGAATTTTGGGAAAGTTTCTGGAATTTTGCAACCCTAATTTAGGCCTGGTCACTAAATTAGAGGGGTCATGCCTACCAACAAACAGAGCCACGAAGAAGCCCGTCACCCTCTGCTCTTTCACTTCCTGGATACGGGGCTTATCGCCGGGGGCCACCGCCTTGCTCATGACGGTAAGGGCGTTGGTGTGGGTGACAGAACGCACGGTGGCGGCGGCCAACCAGGGCAGGCCGAAGAGGGCCGAAACCCCACCTATGGCCACAATGATGAGCAGGTCCAGGTGGAAGCCGGAGCCCTTCAACAGCATCCGCTCCTTCTTACAGACTATCAGCCTGACGGAGGGAAAGAAAGAGAGAGCAAAGACAGTGTGGAGAAGAAAAAGGGGAAGTGAAGAAGATATATGTATATATTTTATTTTACCTTTATTTAGCCAAGTTAAATATTTATTTAGCCTAGTTAAGCACAACAAATGTATGTATAAAAAGATTGTAAGTTGTTCCACATAAAGGGCTAAAAAAAACGAAAAACAGCTTTACCCAACTCTGTGGAGACCAAGCCTGAGACCGGGTTTGGTCATTTGTAAGTCTAAATTGAATTAATGACGATAGATACAGTACATAGGAAGTTTCTACATGAGTGCTTTGTAGATAAACAAAATACAATGGTGAGTTCTAGAACCATCACCAGTAATAAACCTAAGGGCCCAATGGTGAGTTCTAGAACCATCACCAGTAATAAACCTAAGTCCCCAATGGTGAGTTCTAGAACCATCACCAGTAATAAACCTAAGGGCCCAATGGTGAGTTCTAGAACCATCACCAGTAATAAACCTAAGGGCCCAATGGTGAGTTCTAGAACCATCACCAGTAATAAACCTAAGGTGCACAATGGAAAACAGCATCAAGTGGTTTAAGTGTAGTTGCTGCTGCATGCATATAGATAATATCTCCATAATATAAAATAGACATAAAAATAGCCTGGACAATGTCCTTACTATTTAATTTGTTTCTTGTATTTATTCAGGGTAGCCCAATTGAGACCTTTTACCTTAATTTAACTAGGCAAGTCAGTCAAGAACAAATTCTTATTTACAATGACGGCCTTCCCCGGCTGAACCCTAATCCGGACGACGCTGTGCCAATTGTGCACCGCCCTATGGGACTCCCAATCACGGCCTGTTGTGATACAGCCTGGAATCTAACCAGGGTCTATAGTGATTCCTCTAGCACTGAGATTCAGTGCCTTAGATTGCTGTGCCACTCGGGAGCCCCAATGAGCCCCAATGGTGCCCGGAGTAAAACCCCCCAAATAATATCAACAAAAGTCAGACATGCTTTGTTTCTGTAAAAGAAACCAATGTTTTATTTCTACTTCTGTGAACTTCAATGTCTCTATGAATCCCTGCTTAAAGAACGTATAGTATAGTCCTAGGCCTATGTTGTTGTATTGGTGGAGTTATGGGCACGATTTGCATATATTCACTTTTATTCCTCTAAGTACACATGTGGAACTGCATGAAAATCCTTTTTTATGTTTGTTTTAAACTATTTTGAAATGTTGACCCCAATGTCACACATTGGCCCCAATTATTTATATAAAAACCAATTGCTCTATAATACTGTATGTGAGATGGGGTGTGAGGGGTTAGAGGGGTTCTTTACGTGGTGATCTGCGTCTCCATGAAGATAAGGATGAAAACGAGCAGGGCGGGTAGGATGCTAGCACCCATCATCCAGACAGGGAACTGGCCGTCCGAGCCCAGCGGAGGGATCAGCCACCCCCGCTTCTCAGGACTGGTCACCGAGAAGCCTGTGGGCACGCTCAGCTTCTGTATAAGGGGGGGGGTCAACGGGAAAAGGTCAGCCTGGGCTATTCTCACTTCTGATTGGACTCTCTTTACATTTGATCGTGACCTATATTTTACCTGGGTGTAGGTGTCTTTTATGCTGTAGTCCACTAACACCATGATGAGAATCGAGATGGGAACCCCGAAGTCTCCAATCATCCTACGGAGCTGAGACACAGAACATGTCGGACTGGATATGATATGGTTGCTTACTGCCACAAGTGTCAAGGCATTTTGAATAATACTTTTTTTTTAAGGGCCAATACTGTATCGCTCTGGTCTGTACTTACCTTGCCAGGGAAGAAGGCGCTGTTCTTGAACTTGCGCAGGTAGAATGCAATGAAGAACGTTCCGGACATGAGCACCAGAGTCAGGAGGGCTGTGTTGGGCTCTCCTACCACATTGCCAGGCACGTCGACCACAGTGTGGTTGCATGACGATGATGTCCATGTGCCGTTGACTAGGTAACAGCGTTGAAGAGGATGCTCTTGAAAGATCTTGGTTGGTTTTCATTCAGACAGGCAGACAGACAGACAAACAGGCAGACAGTTTTCTTATGAGTCTCATACCTTCTTGCACCATGACATCTGTGTCAGGTGTGTTGTAGATTACTTCAGTTTCAGATGCTCTTGACGGTGTCATATTGCATGCAACGGTATAGATGCGGTAAAGAGGTCAATGGAACGTAGACCGTGGGGATAGAAGGACGTCGGATTGGCGCACATTCAACCAATCTCATCTAACAAAGTGGATATTCGTCAAATCCGTCATGATTGATGTATTGTAACTTTTTTGCTGAGGGGCAATGAGGAGATTCGGGATCTTTCCCCCATGCATTTCCATGGCATTTCCATTGACCTTGTTACTGCATCTATGCTAGCTATGAATGGCAAACTTGTTAGCCAGCGGACAAGCTAACCCAATCAGCTCCATCCCAGTGTTGATGGGCGCTCTTCCTCCCAACCTCACCTTGCCCAGTTTGGAGAAGGTCTCGTAGATGAAGATAAGGGAGATAAGGAAGGAGAAGATCTCCTGGGTGAAGCGCGAGACGAAGCGGACCAGGAAGCTTCCCTCGAAGGCCACTATGAGGACCACGATGAGCACCAGCCAAAAGCCAATCCATACCCGGCCCGTCAGATACTCCATGTCGTTGGCATCGCAGAACTGGATGACAGAACCACGAGACAAAATGTTGGTTGACGTTCAGAAAGTGGCATTATCATGCGTACATTTATCCATATTCCTTACACCAGCTAGGGTTGCACATTCCCAGAAACTTCCCCAAACTTTGCAGTTTTTTTTTCAGTTGAAGGATTTTTGGAATTAGGAAGGAAAGGAATCCTTCAACTCCTCTAAACGGGATTTGTAAAAAAACAAAAAACTCTTAGGAAGTTTCAGATATTTTGCAACCAGTTAATTCTTTATAAATTCTTGCCAGGGGAGTGAACAAGTGCCCAATTTGAGGAGAAGGGGGAGTTAGGAAGAATTAGGCTAGTTGCTCACAGAGTAGAAGGCCTCCTCAAACACCAGCAGGGGTCCAGAGAAGCCCACCACAAGGAGAGGCTGCGCCCCAAGGAGGGAGAATATAACCCCCTGCATTGCCGTGGCGATGATCAGCTCCGACACGCCAATCAACCCCCCCGTTTTCTCACCTAGAGATGAAGAAGAGGAAGTGAATACCAACTCAAAATGATTTACTACCTATATACTCTATCCTTCTTTTTAGCTTAATTTTGATTCATACATTTTGTTTTTGTCAGTGCTCCAATATCGTCCCTCTTCTTTTTAACTGTCTCCCTTACTTCCCTCCCTCCCCAACTTAATGACTGACCCAGTAGTCCTCCGAAGGTGACAGCGGGCGACAGGGCAGCGAAGTAGATGAATATGACGGCCGCCATGCACTGGGGGTTGAGCGCGTCACGTAAGTCACTGGCATATTTGGGGTAGCGCCCTGCGGCGTCGCGGATCAGACCCCCAAACAGGCGGCCTGAACGGCGCAGAGGGTCGACCCCAGGTTTGAAGGGCGCCTGCATAGCTGAGGGAGAGAGAAGGAAAGGGTTATTTGGTGGTCATCCCTCCAGCTCTTTCCTTCAGTATGTGTCATTGTCACCCTTGGTCATGGAATATTTGGGCTTTTTGGTCTATAGTTTGCCCTCCTGTTCCTCTGTAGTATACGTATGAACAGTTGAAGTCGGAAGTTTACATACAGTTAGGTTGTAGTCATTAAACTTGTTTTTCAACCACTCCACAAATGTCTTGTTAACAAACTGTAGTTTTTGCAAGGTGGTTAGGACATCTACTTTGTGCATGACACAAGTAATTTTTCCAACAATTGTTTACAGACAGATTATTTCACTTATAATTCACTGTATCACAAATCCAGTGGGTCAGAAGTTCGCATACACTAAGTTGACTGTACCTTTAAACAGCTCGGAAAATTCCAGAAAATGATGTCATGGCTTTAGAAGCTTCTGATAGGCTAAGTGACATAATTTGAGTCAATTGGAGGTGTACCTGTAGATGTATTTCAAGGCCTACCTTCAAACTCAGTGCCTCTTTGCTTGACATCATTGGAAAATAAAAAGAAATCAGCCAAGACCTCAGAAGAAAATTGTAGTCCTCCACAAGTCTGGTTCATCCTTGGGAGCAATTTCCAAACCCCTGAAGGTACCACATTCATCTGTACAAACAATAGTACGCAAGTATAAACACCATGGGACCATGCAGCCATCATACCGCTCAGGAAGGTGACGCGTTCTGTCTCCTAGAGATGAACGTACTTTGGTGCGAAAAGTGCAAATCAATCCCAGAACAACAGCAAAGGACCTTGTGAAGATGCTGGAGGAAACAGGTACAAAGGTATCTATATCCACAGTAAAACAAGTCCTATATCAACATAACCTGAAAGGCTGCTCAGCTAGGAAAAAGCCACTGCTCCAAAACCGCCATAAAAAAGCCAGACTACGGTTTGCAACTGCACATGGGAACAAAGATCGTATTTCTTTGGAGAAATGTCCTCTGGTCTGATGAAACAAAAATGGCCATAATGGCCATAATGACCATCGTTATGTTTGGAGGAAAAAGGGTGAGGCTTGCAAGCCAAAGAACACCATCCCAACCGTGAAGCAGGGGGCTGGCAGCATCATGTTGTGGGAGGGACTGGTGCACTTCACAAAATAGATGGCATCATAAGAAAGGAAAATTATGTGGATATATTGAAACAACATCTGAAGACATCAGTCAGGATGTCACGATCTTGTACAGAATTGGACCAAGGCGCAGCGTGTAGGGTTGAGTGAAACATATTTATTTGTTGAACTCACCAACACAAAAGAAAGTCCACAACGACCGTAACGCAGGTGTGGTACACACACAACTACAAACCTAAATATCCCACAACACAGGTGAGGGACTGAACAACCTAAATAGGATTCCCAATTAGAGACAACGACTAACTGCTGCCTCTAATTGGGAATCCTATTTAGGTTGTTTAGTCCCCCACCTGTGTTGTGGGATATTTAGGTTTGTAGTTGTGTGTGTACCACACCTGCGTTACGGTCGTTGTGGACTTTCTTTTGTTTTGGTGAGTTCAACAAATAAATATGTTGTTTCACTCAACCCTGCACGCTGCACCTTGGTCCAATTCTGTACAAGATCGTGACAGAATATCCCACCACACCAGGACCAAGCAGCGTGCAACCGTGCAGGAACCCTGGAGCCAGGAGGGGGAGTATTGCCGTTCCAGGAAGGAGTTGGAGGCAGCGACGGCAGAGCGGCTCTTCTATGAGAAGAAGTACGAGGGAACACGGCTGGCGAGGAAGCCCGAGAGGCAGCCCCCAAACGTTTTTTTTGGGGGGCACACGGGGAGGTTGGCTGAGCCAGGTTGGAGACCTGAGCCAACTCCCTGTGCTTACCAGAGGGAGCGTCGCACTGGTAAGGCACCGTGTTATGCGGTGAAGCGCACGGTGTCACCAGTGCACATTCACAGCCCGGTGCGCGACATGCCAGCTCCCCTCATCTGTCGAGCTAGGGGGAGTGTGCAGCCTGGAAGGAGGGTGTCGGCTCAGCCCTCCTGGTCTCCGGTGCGTCTCCACAGCCCAGTACGGCCTGTACCTGCTCCACGCACCAGGCTCCCTGTGGGTCTTCAGAGCCCGGCACGTCCTGTCCCTGCTCCACGCACCAGGCCCCCTGTGCATATCGCGAGCCCAGCACGTCCTGTCCCTGCTCCACGCATCAGGTCCCCTGTGCGCATCGAGAGCCCGGCATGTCCTGTCCCTGCTCCACGCACCAGGTCCCCTGTGCGCCTTCAGAGCCCGGCACGGCCTGTCCCTGCTCCACGCATCAGGTCCCCTGTGCGCATCGAGAGCCCGGCACGACCTGTTCCTGCTCCACGCACCAGGCTCCCTGTGCGTCTTCAGAGCCCGGCATGGCCTGTTCCCGCTCCACGCATCAGGTCCCCTGTGCGCCTTCAGAGCCCGGCACGTCCTGTCCCTGCTCCACGCATCAGGTCCCCTGTGCGCATCGAGAGCCCGGCACAACCTGTTCCTGCTCCACGCACCAGGTCCCCTGTGCACAGGTCCCCTGTGCGCATCGAGAGCCCGGCACGTCCTGTCCCTGCTCCACGCATCAGGTCCCCTGTGCACATCGAGAGCCCGGCACGTCCTGTCCCTGCGCCACGCATCAGGTCCCCTGTGCGCATCGAGAGCCCGGCACGTCCTGTCCCTGCTCCACGCATCAGGTCCCCTGTGCACATCAAGAGCCCGGCATGGACTGTTCCTGTTCCACACACCAGGCTTCTAGGGTGTCGTCCCAGCCGGGCACGGACTGTTCTTGCTTCACGCACCAGGCATCTAGAATGTCGTCTCAGCCTGGTACGTACTGTGCCTGCTTCACGCACCAGGCTTCTAGGGTGTCGTCCCAGCCTGGCACGTACTGTTCCTGCTCCACGTACCGGGCCTTCGGTGCGTCTTCTCAGGCCCGCACCGGAGCCGCCGCCAAAGGCGAGGACCCACCCGAGACCCACCCCCAGTGACTTTTGGTCGTGGTCGGAGTCCGCGCCTTTGGGGGTACTGTCACGTCCTGGCCATAGATAGCCCTTTTGGCTGCTCTATGGTGGTTTTCGTCAGGACGTGATCAGGGGTGTGTTTTTGTTCTATGTTGTATTTCTATGTTGGTTGGTTTGGGTTCCCAATTAGAGGCAGCTGTTAGTCGTTGTCTCTAATTGGGAATCCTATTTAGGTTGTTCAGTCCCCCACTTGTGTTGTGGGATATTTATGTTATGTTGTGTAGTTGCTGTGTATGCGCTACACAGTGCGTTATGGTCGTTGTGATTTTCTTGTTTTGGTGAGTTGCTTTCTAATAAAGTAAATATGTTTCACTCAACCCTGCACACTTGGCCTTGGTCCAATTCTGTCAGCGATCGTGACACAGGAAGCTAAAGCTTGGTCGCAAATGTCTTCCAAATGGACAATGACCCCAAGCATACTTCCAAAGTTGTGGAAAATGGCTTAAGGACAACAAAGTCTAGGTATTGGATTGGCCAACACAAAGCCCTGACCTCAATCCTATAGCAAATTTGTGGGCAGAACTGACAAAGCGTGTGTGAGCAAGGAGGCCTACAAACCTGACTCAGTTACACCAGCTCTGTCAGGAGGAATGGGCCAAAATTCACCCAACATATTGTGGGAAGCTTGTGGAAGGCTTCCTGAAACGTTTGACCCAAGTTAAACAATTTAAAGGCAATGCTACCAAATACTAGTTGAGCGTATGTAAACTTCTGACCCACTGGGAATGTGATGAAAGAAATAAAAGCGGAAAGAAATAATTCTCTCTACTATTATTCTGACATTTCACATTCTTAAAACAAAGTGGTGATCCTAGCTGACCTAAAACAGGATTTTTTTTACTAGGATTAAATGTCAGGAATTGTGAAAAACTGAGTTTAAATGAATTTGGCTAAGGTGTACGTATGTAAACTTCCGACTTCAATTGTATGTATATCTGTGCATGCCTGTCTCTATTACCTTTATCCTTTGGGCTCTTTGGCTCTTTGACCTTGAGCTCCTTGCCCTGCTGCTCCTCTCTCTTGCGGAGCATCTCTCTCTGGAAGCGGGCCACCGAGCGCAGCAGCTCTTCGCCACCCACCTCAGACGGCGGCAGCACGATGCTGCAGTCCAGGAAGCTGTTGATGGCATTCAGCAGGTCCTGCCGCTCGTCCGCCAAGTATGCCGCCTCGTGGAAGTGCTGTGGTAAAAAGAATAACAATAATATATCGTTGCTGTCTGATGGAAAATCTCTTATCACCAAAACAGAAACTTTTAAGGAAATGGAATAAAAACTGCCACGTTTTATCATTAACGAACGTACAATCACCAAACTTCAGAAGCGATTTTGAATACATTTCTTGGTCCTAGTGTCATGAAATGTTCAGACTACATTGAGGGGAGTTACTGCTTTCAATAGATGTGAAATAATGAACATTTGTAAAAATGTAGTTCCAAGGTTTTCATCAGACAGTAACAATACGCCACTTAGCAGATGTTTTTATTCAAAGTGATCTACAGGAGAGTGAGTGCATAATTTTTGTTGTATGTGTATGTGCTCCCTGTGGGAGTTCAACCCACGACCTTGGTGTTGCTAGTACCACGCTATAACCAACTGAGCCACACGGGGCAGTATGGGTCACCCAACAGTTAACCAACTGAGCCACACGGGGCAGTATGGGTCACCCAACAGTTAACCAACTGAGCCACACGGGGCAGTATGGGTCACCCAACAGTTAACCAACTGAGCCACACGGGGCAGTATGGGTCACCCAACAGTTAACCAACTGAGCCACACGGGGCAGTATGGGTCACCCAACAGTTAACCAACTGAGCCACACGGGGCAGTATGGGTCACCAAACGGTTAACTCGCCTTGTCAGACATAAGTGTGGAGATGGAGCGGCCAATCTGGTGGTAGTCAATGTTGGCGATGGGTGGGCCCATGAGGAGGAAGAGGAAACGCACAGGAACAGGAACCTCCAGCACGGACTCCAGCAGGACGGCTTCCTGCAGACGCACAAACGCCATGGAAGGCTGCTCCAGGAAGGCCACGGCGCCTGCGGGAGACAGTTATTACATTTCATTGAACTTTATGGATTATTGAATTTAGGATGCTCGGACTATCAGACTCAGTGGGGCTTTTCACTTTCAGATCCGGTGTATTAGACTAGAGTACGATTGAAGCAAAATCCTAACGGATGATCATGCAAAGATTCATGCTTAAATACAGATACTAATAACAACAAAATGTTAATCTACCATAATTGACACTATCGGCTCTTCACCAATGTGGGAACGTCTGCCTCATAGCAGGAAATGTGAGGGAAATAGCAAGACATACCTACGAGGACGACAGTGGCCTCTGCGTTTTCCGGAATCTTCTCCAGCAACTTGAGCTCATGCTTGGACTTGGACCTGTGCATGCCCAATATGGGAGGATTGTCTTTCTGTAGATGAACACTGGAGTTTAGACACCAGCAATACGCACACACAGACTCAAAAACCATAAACACTCACCCAGACAAGAGGGCAAAGATGAATGCACACACACACACCACAAAACACAACTCAAACAACACACTATTACACAGAGCTCACAAAAACGCTCAGACACACAAACATCCCGTACACAGAGGCACAAAGACACATCCACACTTCTAAGACCTCGCTCTTCTCCACGTCGATGCGGGAGTCTGTGATGGTGCCGGCAGCCGCTCCTCCATCCATGAGGGGGTCAGTCACAGAGGGCTCGGCTTGGCCTGTGTGGTTGCTGCTGTTTTGGTGGTTCACCATCAGTGAGACCAGGCTGGCGGCAGAGATGTTCCGCGTGAAGGAGCTGTGTTCCTTCTCATCGCTCGGGTGACTGCGGGTAGAGAGGAGGAGGAGAGAGAGAGAGAGAACGGCTGAACTGAGTTTGAGTAGTATAACCGTAGTAATACCTGGGTTTGAGAAGTGACAAATGATGTAAATAAACACTGTGAATACGTACTGCATGTTTATTTATTTTTATTTTTTTATTTATTCGTTTATTTGTCAGGGACAATGCAGCACACATTATTACATACATAATTATCACAGTCAGCCATAATAATATGTGTAGATGTGTTGCATAAAAGGTTTCTAGCCAATAGGCTAATTTGCAACCCCAGTCCCTGGTCAGGCCTTTCTAAACAGGTAATCCAAATATATAATTTTTAAAAGGACCACACATGTCTATGTTAGTGACAGACTGTAGGTAGCAGGGTAGCAAGGCGGATAATAGACAGCTAGAGGAGAGACTACCTACCTCATCACAACTACCTACCTACCAACTACCTACCTCATCACAACTACCTACCTACCAACTACCTACCTCATCACAACTACCTACCTACCAACTACCTACCTCATCCCATATTTGTTTTAGTTTTTCTGCTCTTTTGCACACCAGTATTTCTACTTGCACATCATCATCTGCACATATATCACTCCAGTGGAAATTGCTAAATTGTAATTACTTTGCCACTATTGTCCTATTTATTGCCTTACCTCCTTACTTCATTTGCACACACTGTATACAGATTTTTCTATTGTGTTATTGACTGTGCGTTTGTTTATCCCATGTGTAACTCTGTGTTGTTGTTTTTGTCGCACTGCTTTGCTTTGTCGCACTGCTTTGCTTGGCCAGGTCGCAGTTGTAAATGAGAACTTGTTCTCAACTGGCCTACCTAGTTAAATAAAGTAAAAAATATAAAACATACCTGTGCTTGAGTAGTAGGGCTCTGAGGACATTGGCCCGGTCCCCCACTTTGATCTGGTCAGAGATGATCATCTGCTCCACCACCTGATGGGCGATGCCAGGCAAGGTCTTCTGCTTCAAGTCCAGCAGCACCGCACCTAAAGAACACCCCCAAAGTTTCCATTTAACACAACTAACTATTTCCTTTTCTTGCCTATCTTTCACCCTCTCCCTTCCCAAACCCGTTCTCCCCACCTTCTATTCCCAACTCCTTCTCTCCCTCCTCTCCCTTTCTATTCCCAACTCCTTCTCTCCCCTATCTTCTATTCCCAACTCCTTCTCTCCCTCCTCTCCCTTTCTATTCCCAACTCCTTCTCTCCCCTATCTTCTATTCCCAACTCCTTCTCTCCCCTATCTTCTATTCCCAACTCCTTCTCTCCCCTATCTTCTATTCCCAACTCCTTCTCTCCCCTATCTTCTATTCCCAACTCCTTCTCTCCCTATCTTCTATTCCCAACTCCTTCTCTCCCTCCTCTCCTTTCTATTCCCAACTCCTTCTCTCCCTATCTTCTATTCCCAACTCCTTCTCTCTCCCTCCTCTCCCTTTCTATTCCCAACTCCTTCTCTCCCTCCTCTCCTTTCTATTCCCAACTCCTTCTCTCCCCTATCTTCTATTCCCAACTCCTTCTCTCTCCCTCCTCTCCTTTCTATTCCCAACTCCTTCTCTCCCTATCTTCTATTCCCAACTCCTTCTCTCTCCCTCCTCCCCTTCTATTCCCAACTCCTTCTCTCCCCTCCTCTCCCTTTCTATTCCCAACTCCTTCTCTCCCTATCTTCTATTCCCAACTCCTTCTCTCCCTCCTCTCCTTTCTATTCCCAACTCCTTCTCTCCCTATCTTCTATTCCCAACTCCTTCTCTCCCCTATCTTCTATTCCCAACTCCTTCTCTCCCCTATCTTCTATTCCCAACTCCTTCTCTCCCCTATCTTCTATTCCCAACTCCTTCTCTCCCCTATCTTCTATTCCCAACTCCTTCTCTCCCTCCTCTCCCTTTCTATTCCCAACTCCTTCTCTCCCCTATCTTCTATTCCCAACTCCTTCTCTCCCTCCTCTCCTTTCTATTCCCAGCTCCTTCTCTCCCTCCTCTCCCTTTCTATTCCCAACTCCTTCTCTCCCCTATCTTCTATTCCCAACTCCTTCTCTCCCTCCTCCCCCCTTCTATTCCCAACTCCTTCTCTCCCTCCTCTCCCTTTCTATTCCCAACTCCTTCTCTCCCCTATCTTCTATTCCCAACTCCTTCTCTCCCTCCTCTCCCTTTCTATTCCCAACTCCTTCTCTCCCCTATCTTCTATTCCCAACTCCTTCTCTCCCTCCTCTCCCCTTCTATTCCCAACTCCTTCTCTCCCTCCTCCTCTCCCTTTCTATTCCCAACTCCTTCTCTCCCTATCTTCTATTCCCAACTCCTTCTCTCCCTCCTCTCCCTTTCTATTCCCAACTCCTTCTCTCCCCTATCTTCTATTCCCAACTCCTTCTCTCCCCTATCTTCTATTCCCAACTCCTTCTCTCCCCTATCTTCTATTCCCAACTCCTTCTCTCCCCTATCTTCTATTCCCAACTCCTTCTCTCCCCTATCTTCTATTCCCAACTCCTTCTCTCCCTATCTTCTATTCCCAACTCCTTCTCTCCCTCCTCTCTCTTTCTATTCCCAGCTCCTTCTCTCCCTATCTTCTATTCCCAACTCCTTCTCTCCCTCCTCTCCTTTCTATTCCCAACTCCTTCTCTCCCTATCTTCTATTCCCAACTCCTTCTCTCCCTCCTCTCCCTTTCTATTCCCAACTCCTTCTCTCTCCCTCCTCTCCCTCTATTCCCAACTCCTTCTCTCTATCTTCTATTCCCAACTCCTTCTCTCCCTCCTCTCCCTTTCTATTCCCAACTCCTTCTCTCCCTATCTTCTATTCCCAACTCCTTCTCTCCCTCCTCCCCTTCTATTCCCAACTCCTTCTCTCCCTCCTCTCCCTTTCTATTCCCAACTCCTTCTCTCCCCTATCTTCTATT
Organism: Brachymystax lenok tsinlingensis; assembly: GCA_030435695.1. Taxonomy (NCBI): domain Eukaryota; kingdom Metazoa; phylum Chordata; class Actinopteri; order Salmoniformes; family Salmonidae; genus Brachymystax; species Brachymystax lenok. The sequence continues at coordinate 35,193,695 of CM059801.1, read as the reverse complement.
CCCAACTCCTTCTCTCCCTCCTCCCCCCTTCTATTCCCAACTCCTTCTCTCCCTCCTCTCCCTTTCTATTCCCAACTCCTTCTCTCCCTATCTTCTATTCCCAACTCCTTCTCTCCCTCCTCCCTCTCTATTCCCAACTCCTTCTCTCTCCTCCTCTCCCTTTCTATTCCCAACTCCTTCTCTCCCTATCTTCTATTCCCAACTCCTTCTCTCCCTCCTCTCCCTTTCTATTCCCAACTCCTTCTCTCCCCTATCTTCTATTCCCAACTCCTTCTCTCCCTCCTCTCCCTTTCTATTCCCAACTCCTTCTCTCCCCTATCTTCTATTCCCAACTCCTTCTCTCCCCTATCTTCTATTCCCAACTCCTTCTCTCCCCTATCTTCTATTCCCAACTCCTTCTCTCCCCTATCTTCTATTCCCAACTCCTTCTCTCCCCTATCTTCTATTCCCAACTCCTTCTCTCCCCTATCTTCTATTCCCAACTCCTTCTCTCCCCTATCTTCTATTCCCAACTCCTTCTCTCCCTCCTCTCCCTTTCTATTCCCAACTCCTTCTCTCCCTCCTCTCCCTTTCTATTCCCAACTCCTTCTCTCCCCTATCTTCTATTCCCAACTCCTTCTCTCCCTCCTCCCCCCTTCTATTCCCAACTCCTTCTCTCCCTCCTCTCCCTTTCTATTCCCAACTCCTTCTCTCCCCTATCTTCTATTCCCAACTCCTTCTCTCCCTCCTCTCCTTTCTATTCCCAACTCCTTCTCTCCCTATCTTCTATTCCCAACTCCTTCTCTCCCTCCTCCCCTTCTATTCCCAACTCCTTCTCTCCTCCTCTCCTTTCTATTCCCAACTCCTTCTCTCCCTATCTTCTATTCCCAACTCCTTCTCTCCCTCCTCTCCTTTCTATTCCCAACTCCTTCTCTCCCTATCTTCTATTCCCAACTCCTTCTCTCCCTATCTTCTATTCCCAACTCCTTCTCTCCCTATCTTCTATTCCCAACTCCTTCTCTCCCTATCTTCTATTCCCAACTCCTTCTCTCCCTATCTTCTATTCCCAACTCCTTCTCTCCCTCCTCTCCCTTTCTATTCCCAACTCCTTCTCTCCCTATCTTCTATTCCCAACTCCTTCTCTCTCCTCCTCTCCTTTCTATTCCCAACTCCTTCTCTCCCTCCTCTCCTTTCTATTCCCAACTCCTTCTCTCCCTATCTTCTATTCCCAACTCCTTCTCTCCCTCCTCCCCTTCTATTCCCAACTCCTTCTCTCCCTCCTCTCCTTTCTATTCCCAACTCCTTCTCTCCCCTATCTTCTATTCCCAACTCCTTCTCTCCCTCCTCTCCTTTCTATTCCCAACTCCTTCTCTCCCCTATCTTCTATTCCCAACTCCTTCTCTCCCTCCTCCCCTTCTATTCCCAACTCCTTCTCTCCCTCCTCTCTCCTTTCTATTCCCAACTCCTTCTCTCCCTATCTTCTATTCCCAACTCCTTCTCTCCCTCCTCTCCTTTCTATTCCCAACTCCTTCTCTCCATCTTCTATTCCCAACTCCTTCTCTCCCTATCTTCTATTCCCAACTCCTTCTCTCCCTATCTTCTATTCCCAACTCCTTCTCTCCCTATCTTCTATTCCCAACTCCTTCTCTCCCTATCTTCTATTCCCAACTCCTTCTCTCCCCTCTCTCATCTTTCTATTCCCAACTCCTTCTCTCCCCTATCTTCTATTCCCAACTCCTTCTCTCCCTATCTTCTATTCCCAACTCCTTCTCTCCCTATCTTCTATTCCCAACTCCTTCTCTCCCTCCTCTCCCTTTCTATTCCCAACTCCTTCTCTCCCTATCTTCTATTCCCAACTCCTTCTCTCCCTCCTCTCCCTTTCTATTCCCAACTCCTTCTCTCCCTCCTCTCCCTTTCTATTCCCAACTCCTTCTCTCCCCTATCTTCTATTCCCAACTCCTTCTCTCCCTCCTCCCCTTCTATTCCCAACTCCTTCTCTCCTCCTCTCCTTTCTATTCCCAACTCCTTCTCTCCCTATCTTCTATTCCCAACTCCTTCTCTCCCTCCTCTCCCTTTCTATTCCCAACTCCTTCTCTCCCTATCTTCTATTCCCAACTCCTTCTCTCCTCCTCCCCTTCTATTCCCAACTCCTTCTCTCCCTCCTCTCTCCTCCTATTCCCAACTCCTTCTCTCCCCTATCTTCTATTCCCAACTCCTTCTCTCCCTCCTCTCCCTTTCTATTCCCAACTCCTTCTCTCCCCTATCTTCTATTCCCAACTCCTTCTCTCCCTCCTCTCCCTTTCTATTCCCAACTCCTTCTCTCCCCTATCTTCTATTCCCAACTCCTTCTCTCCCTCCTCCCCTTTCTATTCCCAACTCCTTCTCTCCCTCCTCTCCCTTTCTATTCCCAACTCCTTCTCTCCCCTATCTTCTATTCCCAACTCCTTCTCTCCCTCCTCCCCTCTTCTATTCCCAACTCCTTCTCTCCCTCCTCTCCCTTTCTATTCCCAACTCCTTCTCTCCCTATCTTCTATTCCCAACTCCTTCTCTCCCTCCTCTCCCTTTCTATTCCCAACTCCTTCTCTCCCCTATCTTCTATTCCCAACTCCTTCTCTCCCTCCTCTCCCTTTCTATTCCCAACTCCTTCTCTCCCTCCTCTCCCTTCTATTCCCAACTCCTTCTCTCCCTCCTCTCCCTTTCTATTCCCAACTCCTTCTCTCCCTCCTCTCCCTTCTATTCCCCACACATCCTACCTTCCCTTCCTTCCTTCCCTCACTCTCCCCTCTTTCTCTCACCGTGGGAGATGGTCTTTCGGAGCTCCAGGAGACTACGGAAGGAGAGCGAGGCGACGTGGGGTTTTCCCCAACGGTCCGTTTCCTCCTCCACATCCTCCTCAAACTTGATCCAGCGAGCCGTCTCCCGCCACTGCAACTCCTGGTTCTTATCCATCACCAGCTCGTTTAGCTCCACAAACACCTGGAAGAGAGGTCACGCACACAATGTAATATAGAAAACGCCATAATGAAAACTTCCTATTTTACCTTGGATCCTGTTCCAACAGCCCTGCTCCAATCATGCACCTCTGCACTCAGTCCTCTAACAACCCAGACTGTTAACCACTCCCTCCAATCTGGCAGTGTCCCACCTGCATTTAAGACCGCTGGCATCAGCCCCCTTCTGAAGAAGCCCACCCTGGACCCGGAAGTGCTGGCTAATCACAGGCCAATATCAAATCTTCCCTTCCTTTCCAAAGTGATTTAAAATAAAAGTGGTTGCTGTGCAGCTCCAAGACCATCTGAATTAGAACAACCAATTTCTGAAGTTCCAGTCAGGTTTCCAGCCGGCCTACAGCACTGAAACAGGCCCTACTAAGGGTCACCAACGACCTGCTGATGCAGGCTCTCCCTGTCCTCTGATCCTCCTGGACTTGAGCGCAGCGTTTGACACTATCGACCATCCCATCTTCCTAAAAGCACCTCCAGGACACAACAGACTATCTGGACCAGCTCTGAGCTGGTTCCACTCCTACCACTTAGACGGGACTGAGTATGGGTCGCTAGGTGGGTCCAAGTCCCGCTCCCACCACGTCACCTGCAGTGAATCAACAAGGATCTATTCTTTGACCCCATCCTGTTTGTCCTGTACATGCTCCCCATCGGACTACTGCAACACCCTCTTCATCAGGAACCCTGGCAGGAGTCTCCAGAAGCTCCAATACATCCAGAACAACCCTGCTAGGATCCTGGTGAGAGTGAGGAAACACTACCACATCACCCCCATCCTGGCATCTCTGCACTGGCTCCCCGTCTCAACACCACCACATCACCCCCATCCTGGCGTCTCTGCATTGGCTCCCTGTCTCATTCAGGACTGAATTCAAAACCCTCCTGCTGACTTTGCAGTGTATTCATGGCAATGCCCCTCCTCATCTCAAAGAACTGCTCTCCCTCCATAACCCCACCCGCACCGTCAAGTCAAGCAATAGCCTGCTTCTCCACGTCCCCAGGACCAAGCTCTGCTCTTCAGGGGATCGGGCTTTCAGCTCGACCCCCCCAACCTCTGGAATGCCCTCCCGGACTGCCTGAAGGCACCACAGACTCTTAGGAAGGCTTTCTGTTGATATCTGTGCTCCTTGGTGTCCTTGTCACTTGTAACGTCAGCGTTGTTCTTTGTCAACAACTGACAAAAAATATCTATTCATATATTTGTTTTATTTTATGCACTTTGTGTTACATCTGCTCCTGCTACGCCCTCTGCTGGTCGTCCGGTGTCTCACTGACCTGCAGTTCTTCCCTGTACTCTCTCTCTCTCTCTATCCCTCTCTGTTTTAATTGTGTGGTTGGAGACAGGTGTGCTGGAGTCAGAGCAATTCCCTACCAGCTGCAACTCGTCCAGTAATCAAGACTCGTCCAGTAATCTCTACAAATACCATTTCTGACAACTCCACTCTGCCAACTCGTAATCTCTGCTCAGTCAGTTATATTCTAGCCTTTTCTCAAGATCCTTTTGCTCTGCTTTGCTTGTTTCCCTGCCTTACACCATTTTTGTCCTCTCCTTGCAGTACCGCTCTGTCTCTGGCTGCTGTTTCCTGTTCCACATCTCACCACCAACCACCTAGCTCTGGATTTCCCTCCCCACCATTACCTTGTATTCCTCTCAGGACCTGTTTTCCCAGTTCTACTCAACCTACTCCAACCTCACTCTACACTCTTGGTTTTTTGCAACTCATCTGAGCTACCCCAGTTCTGCACTCCATCTTTCTCTGTTAAATAAACATTTTTTGGTGCATTCATCCCGGCTTCCTCTCTTGAGTCCGCTCTTGGGTTCCCCCCCCTTTCGCACCACTGTAACACTTTGAGATTATTCTGAATAATGAAAAGTGCTTTACAATTGTAATAAATTATTATTAGAATATAATAGAATGGTTCTTTACTTGTCATGGGCACCGATTTGGAAGATATTGGTTTTATAAAAAAAACATTGCAACTGTTTAAATGTTTACTTTTCTCTTTAGTCATATCACAGTTTACCTATTTGCTTATGGTTTTGCCTACACCTAGCGACCTGCTTTTTAAATTAAACAAACAAAAAATATTCCATTTTATTTGGAATGGCAAGCCAGACAAAATTAAAAAGGGTCTATTTATATAACGAATATGAATTGAGGGCAGAAATGATTAAATATTAAAGCATTAGACCTCTCACTAAAGGCATCAGGCATACAAAAGTTATACTTAAATCCAAACTGGTTCTTTAGTAAATTGGTAGGAATGTCTCACCCCATATACAAGAATGGCTTTTTTCCCTTTATTCAGATTACAATAGGTCACTTTCGATTGTTTGAAAAGGAAATACTCTCCAAAATATCGTTATTTTTTTAAACAAGCCTTCGAAAGTTGGTTGTAATTTCAGTTTAATCCACCTGAAATGACACAACAAATAATACAACAAATATTGTGGTTAAACTCAAATATACTAATTGATAAAAAAAAAACGTATTTTTCGATTAAATGTTTAAAAGAAAATGTATAATTTTTGTGAATGATATCATACATAGGACTGGTGGAGTTATGTCACATGCAGCTAACACAGACATATGTAAAATAAAATACAATTGCAGCATTACCACAAAAATGGAGGAGGCAAGTAGAAGGGGGAAAAAGTAAGGAACTTGTCTGCATTAAAGAACAAAAATGTGTACATTTAACTATACTTGCATTTGTGTTTCTATTGTTATTGCTGTGAATCCTGAAGTTCCCCTATCCAAAAAACGTGTTGTATCAACCAGACTATGTTCCAATGAACTTTGGACAGGTGCATGAAGATGATAGGACATGTATCCAGCATGCATCAAGTCTCTGCAGGTAGCTTAGTGGTTAGAGCGTTGGGCCAGTAACCGGAAGGTTGCTGGATCAAATCCCTGAGCTGACAAGGTAAAAATGTGATGTTCTGCCCCTGAGCAAGGCAGTTAACCCACTGTTCCCCGGGCGCCAAAGATGTGGATGTTGCTTATGGCAGCATCCAGGTTAAATGCGGAAGATACATTTCAGTTGAATCCATTCAGTTGTACAACTGACTAGGTATCCCCCTTACAAACACACCATGCTGTATAGGTGTAATGTTAGAAGTTTAAGTCATTGAGCAGTCAAAATCTATCTGAAGGCTAACACGGCAAGTCCAAAGTGAACTAGGCTAAAACTGGATTGTGCTGGTCCAAAACCACCCTACCTTCTGATGCCGTGCCATACGACCCACGGACTCCAAGCGAACCATCCTGTCCAACAGACATGTGGATTGATACACAACCACTGGCTGGGTGAGCGAGAAGCAAAGATACTGACAAATCTGACAGAGCAGCCTTACCTTACACACACAGACGAGAGTGAACTTTACCTGGTTAGCCTAATACAACAAACTTAACTCCCTGGCTTACTTCCTAGAGCCCCCTTGTGTCGTGTTACCTCTCCTCTTTTTTCTTGTGGCGTGTGAAAGTTGTCCCTTCATTCATTTCTAACGTCTCTGTCTTTCTTTCCCACCTTTCCCTAACTGACCTATGTACCAAAGCAGGGAGTTGAAGTACAGGTGACACATTGACTTCTTAAAAACAAACTCTCATCATAATAACGACTTGACATGTGCTACTCACACGTCAGTGCCTGTTACTTGTAACCAGCAGGTAATTCTACTGGCCTACATCTCGGTAAGGGGGTCGAATCAAAGTGTAATAGCATATGACAGTGTCATATTAGTCTACTGTATGATGGACCATTCAGGGTCTCCGGAGTGACGCAGAGGTCTAAAGCACTGCATCTCAATGCTAGAGGCGTCACTACAGACACCCTGGTTCGATTCCAGGCTGTATCACAACCGGCCGTGATTTGGAGTCCCCATAGGACAGCGCACAATTGGCCCAGCGTCGTCCGGGTTAGGATTTGGCCGGGGGGGAAGGCAGCCATTGTAAATAAGAATTTGTTCTTAACTGACTTGTCAGGTTAAATAAAAAATTGCAGGGTAAAGTGGTAGCAAAACAACAAATACTGCCACCCTGTCTACCAAATGGAGGTTCAAGCAAGGAAGGAAATGTGGAATTCGGCCATATAAACCAGTACCCCTCGCCCCCCTAGTACCCACCTCATGTGGGGTACGATCCAACTTGCGGCTGCGGGCACTAGGCTCCTTGTGGTCCTTGCTGATGTGCACCACCTGACCCTTATTGCTCTTCCTGACCAGGTGACGGCGAACCGCAGGCACATCCTCGAACCTGTGGCCTAAGGGACATGGGGAGTGGGTACAGAGAGAAAGAAAGATGGAAAGAGAAAAATAGAGAGAAAGTCATTTTCTGGTCCCAAACTGATTTTCTGTTTATTAAGTCATCAGATCAGACAAATATTTATTTTTTTATGACAACATCAAAATGTCTGGGAAAGATGTCATATTTTGGATGTTATCTGACCAGATTACAAACAGTTAAAGATGTAATTTTCTGGTCACTAAAATGATGTCTTAAAAACATCTTTTTACAATCAGTATACAACTGACCACCATCACATCACAAAAGACATCAGAATAACGTCATTGCAGCTAGTTTCGCCCGCTGCAGTTTTAACAAGCACGGTGAGAACACACTCAGTACTCCCACGGGAGTACTTTTCTTGAGAAAAAAAAAAAAACATTTCAGGATTGGTTTAACAATAGGAAAGCTTTCCAAGGACTCATGGTGTGTGAGACTAGTGAATCAACACCAACTCCACCCTCATTAACCAGCCGACTTATTGCATTCTTTTTTTTACTCACTTCTCATAGCTCAAATAGAGGCAGATTGATGGCTATCGAACTAAGATAATGGTTCTGTTTGCTAACCGTTGAAACAAACATTTAGATCTGAATTGCAGACTTACTAAATAATTACAAGAACTTTAAACAGGCAGTCAAACCCAAAGAATAAGATAATCAAAGGGTATTATATTATAAATTCTAACAATCTCATAATAATTGAATTATATATTATATCATGGATACTCACATAAATCTTTCCTCTGACTCAAAGAAAGACGCAGTTGCAACCTTTTGACTTTCAGAACACAGCAACAAACTTTTGCTTCACTTTGGGGCAGAATGAATGATTGTTTTCCAGAGAATGACGGATGAGCACACGCCACACACACACGCACACAGACTTTTATCTGAACATGAAACAAACAATGCAAAATACTGGGAAAGTAGTCCAGTGGTGGGCAGCTTTGGGCTCTTTGAAAATGCTCACATTCCGACGGTGCACAGTGGGATGGACAGCATTGTTTGTCTGTACACAGAACAATCAATTCCATATTGAGATCAGATTTAAGATAACAAATGCAAATTGACTGTGGAGAATAGGCTTTTTGTCTCTAAATATCAGGGTTTTGTAAGCTTTTCATCAGGGTAAGGACAGACATAAAAACATATCTTGGTCAAAGCTTTATTTAAGTTTTTCTTTCATTCTCCCTAGAGGTGCTATCATTTTGATGAGTTGTCCATTAAAGTTACTGACAAATACCTTAACATACAGCCAAAGTGATGTTTACGAGATTTCATAATAAATTAATAGGTTCAAATCTGAGTAATTCCAACATGTTAAATAAAGGTTTAAAAAAAATGTAAATGTCTAAATAATGGCATAGACACAGTTGCTAGCGAAAGTCTACACATCCCTTGCACCGTCTTCACATGTAGCTGCCTTAAAACTAAATAAAAAAATTGGATTAAATTAGATTTTCCCCCACCGATCTACACAACCTACTCTACGTTTTTCAAAGTGAAAGTATGTATAGAACATTTTCAAAATGAATTAAGTGAAGATGTATTGATTGTGTATGTTTTCACACCCCAGAGTTAATACCTGGTGGAAGCCCATTTGGCAGCCATTACAGTTGTTAATAATTTGAAGAATATTCTTCCAGCCTTGCACAACTCTTAGGGCAACATACATCCACTGTTTTTGTCAAAATTGCTGAAGCTCAGTAAATTTGGTTGGGAATCATTGATGGACAACAATATTCAAACCTTGTCTCTGTTTTCAAGCAGATTTCAGTAAGAACAGAGTGGACCATTCAGGAACACTCAACACCTCTTGGAAAGCCATTATGGTGTATCTTTGGTATAAAACTTAATTAGTAATTGTCCCACAGATTTTTTTTTAACTCTATCCCAGGGTTTTCAGAAGACTATGGCAGGATGTCCTCTAACTCCTCCTTTTACCTGGGCTTTGCTCCTTTTCAAATTTATTTTGATCCTGACAAACTCCCAAGTCCCTGATGGTGACAAGCATACCCATAACATGATGCTGCCACCACAATACTTGAAAATACAAAGGAATCAACAACATTGCTTTTACTCCACATTACTGGCCTGTATGACAAAGTGAAAAAAAGCAAGCCTGTGTTAAATAATCCACTCCATATCATCCATTCTGTTAGCAACAAGTAACACTGCAAGACAACATGGCAAATAAATTTACTTTTTGCTGATCTCAATTGCAACCTTCATTTGCCACCGAATTACCGCTCCCTAACATGGATTTTAAGGTTCATCTTTGATGAACAAAAATAGGACAGCACTCCGGTGAATAAACGTTACTTTATGACTACTGTTCCCCGGAGGGAAACGAGATACAACACAACTATGGCGAGTCGTTCTCTCTCGACTTCGATTGAAGAACTCAAATCACGCCTGATAAGGCGCTTTCCACAGGTGATAACCCTGTGGCACGGATTCATTCCTTTAATTCAGTACACCTCTTCACCAAGACCAAAACTGGGTGGCGCGGTGCCTCGTTTCCTTCAGGGAAAAGTAGTTATAGTCGTCAACTATGGGGAAATTAAACCCGGCCCCAACTAATACCAAATGAAACGGCCCATGGCAGACCACACAGACCTCCACCCCACAAGATGCGGTAGTCTGGGTATTGTGCACACTGTGCGCAGCCTAATGACCCTGTCCTGTCCCAGCTGAAAGCACGCTGTGTGGGCTACACTGGGAGCAGTGACATCCAAGCGATGAAACCTCTCAAAAGTGTGAAGTGACAAGTAACCGCCATTGATTCTCAGAAGCAAATGGAGGCGAAAAGGGAAATAGCTCAAAGCGCGAGACCTATAGGACATAGTCATGACCATTGGAACGAAGGCCGCATTAGGACACAACATACAGGAAGGGTGTACGGATAACAGGTGGAGATCCCCAACATGTTTTTTTTTTGTTGTAGGAGAGGATCTTCAGATCCACAGACTCCAGTGGTTCAAAGGGGCCCTCACACAGATCATCCAAAACCAAAGCTAATATCCAAAGTGGGCGCGATAGGTCTAGAAACAAGTCTGAGACAGCGCCCACACTTTTAGGAACCTCACCGCCAGGTCACAAGCCATCAATTCCTACATGACGCACTGACATAGACGCCATGTACACTTTCAAAGTGGAGAATGAATAACCCTGCTCAAAAAAGCTCCTGTAGGGACATTCAAATGTTCCCCAGAGCACTCTGAAAAGGATTCCTTTATTATTCCTTTATAAATTCCTTTTGTTTTGGCGGCAAAGCTCCAACGTCTGCCACTTAAATTCATACCTGCCCGTGTGCCTGGGATAACCGATAGGTGGACAATCTCTGCGAACCAAGGTTGCTTGGGCCAACGGGATGCCACAAAAATCAACGACAAGCTCCACAGGGGGACTGTATGCGTTTAAGTGGCAGGCGATGGAGCTTTGGTGCCAAAACAAAGGAATCGTGTTCGTGAGAGTCTCCCCTTTCCATAGAGTGGTCATAATAGTTTGTAGACCGAGTTTCGGGATGTTTCATGGTCTGTTTTTTAAAACCTTTACCTCTTTCTCCCCAATTTCTTGCTATCCAATTGGTAGTTACCGTTTTGTCTCATCGCTGCAACTCCCGTACGGACTCGGGAGTGGCGAAGGTCGAGAGCCATGCATCCTCCGAAACACAACCCAACCAAGCTGCACTGATTCTTGACACAATGCCCACTTAACCCGGAAGACAGCCACACCAATGTGTCGGAGGAAACACCGTACACCTGGCGACCGTGTCAGCGTGCATGCACCCGGCCCGCCACAGGAGTCGCTAGAGCGCGATGGGACAAGGACATCCCTGCCGGCCAAACCCTCCCCTAATCTGGAAGGCACTGGGCCAATTGTGCGCTGACCCATGAGTCTCCCGGTCGCGGCCGGCTGCGACAGAGCCTGGACTCGCTCCAGGATCTCTTGTGGCACAGCTAGCAACTTGACAGACAAATGTTCATATCTCTGCCACCTTTCACCGCAGTTGCGGAAGTGGTGGATTGAGACTCTTCTAATGCAAAAAAAATCTCTATCTTAAACTGAGGGATTCTGATGGGATTTTTAAAATTATGTTACTGAAATTGTGTCAATTGACTCTAGGGGGTTTAAACATGGACAAGCGTTCAACATACGTAGTGCTTCCACAAGACTGTATAGCCTGCATGAAGCCCCCTTATGTGCACAAGGGGCTCCGGCAATGGCTGACATGGTATCACGTTTGGCAGTAAACAAACGTGGGGGAACTGTTGTCACAGTAATGTTTTTGTGGAGGGGCGCACTGGTCGCTCAGACCTTTGCCAAGGCCCCTCACTCCGGGGGTTCGAGGTGAAGAGCTGAAGAATTGAAGGAATTCATCCGAGCCTCAGGGTTATCACCTGTGGGAGGCGGGACTTTCAGCGAGGCGCGTATTTCATTGGCCGTGTCAAGCGTGATTTGCAAGAGTGCGACTCCCCATAGTTGTGTGGTAGGACAAAGTTGATAGAATATTTTTCAAAATGATTCACAGCTGTAACGCCAAAGGTACCAAGTATTAACATCTTCAGGTTATTTTCTTTATATATTTTTTGAACTTTCTATAATTTTCTTTCTCTTTGAAAATATGGAGTAGGTTGTGGATTACATAAAAAATATGGAATCTATTTTGAAATAGAAATTCAAGGCAGAAAATGTTGAAGACTGTACAATAGATGTGTAGACTTTCACTAGACACTGTATATCAAAAATAATATGTAATTTGCTTGCATGGTAGCATATTAATGCCATATAATGATGTCACAGCAGTAGTTCCATTGTAAGTCATAATGCATTAATGATGTAGCTAGTATATCTGTGTAAAGTGTTATCAGAAGTGCAAAAATTGTCATAATTATGATAGCCCAATGTAGGGATGCTAAAGTGATGTCATAGTAAAGTCTGAAGTTATATCAAATTTAATCCCACTGTGTATTCATGGAAGATCTGCTATGATGTCACAGTAATATCAACATTAATCTCCTGTGTAGTCATGGGAATGCTGCTATGATGTGACAGTAATATCAAAGTTAATCCCAGGTGAAGTCATGTAAATAATGCTACAATGATGTCACAGTAATGTATAACGTTAGTCTCCTGTTTCGTCATTAAAATGGTGCTGCAATGGTGTCGTAGTAATACTAAAATGAATCGCCTGTTTCGTCATTAAAATGATGTCACAGAACCAAAGTTAATAGTTTAGTCATTAAAACATTTCACAGTACCAAAGGTAATAGTTTAGTTATTAAAACATGTTACAGAACCAAAGTTAATAGTTTAGTCATTAAATCCTTATACGATGTCACAGTGAAATGTGAATCCTCCCTCTGTGTAGTCATTGAAATCCAGGTCGGTTCAAGGTCGGAAAAATGTGATTGATTTGTTGATTGACTGACTGGTTGGTACTCACTCTTGATCCCATCTAGGTCGGCGGACCCCAGCATCTGGGCCTCGCTGTCGTCAGTGGCCTGGCGCTGGTGATGCTCCTGCAGCCCACACGTCATGTTGCCCGAGCGCCGGCGCTCCTGCAGGTCGTAGCTGCGGCTACCACCAGGGGGCGGTGCTTTGGAGGAGGGAGGAATGGAGCCCCATGTGGAGGGGCTGGGGGACTCCCGGGAGGGGCCGGAGGACAGGCCGTTCCTCCCTTTGTGAGGGGCCGACACTGAGTCCACTGGCTTACTGGTACCATGGCAATGACATGCAGAGAGACAGACAGATATACAGACGGAGGCTCTGTGTGAATTTGTATGAATTTGTATTCATGTTTGTATGTACAGTATGTGTGATTGTGTGTGTGTATTGCTATATTAGTCTGTGCATGTGTGTGTTGCTCACTCAGTAGGTGTGGCGTCCTCTGGCAGGTCGGTGCCCAGGGCAGACTCGGGTACGATGGTGAGGCGTCTGGGAAAGCTGGCACTGCCAGGCTGGCTTGGCGTGGGAGTAGGAGTGGCACTGGCACAGTCATCATCAGACACAAAGAACTACAGAAAGGACAGACTATGGTCAATGAGGAACAAGACTACCTATTCAAAAAGGAGCTGAGTGTGTGTGTGTGTGCATGTCTTATAGTGTGTGTGTGCGCGTGTCTTATAGTGTGTGTTTTTGCGTGTCTTATAGTGTGTTATAGTGTGTGTGTGCGTGTGTGTGTTATAGCGTGTGTGTGCGTGAGTGTCTTATAGTGTGTGTTTTTACGTGTCTTATAGTGTGTTATAGTGTGTGTGTGCGTGTGTGTGTTATAGCGTGTGTGTGTGTGCATGTCTTATAGTGTGTGTTTTTGCGTGTCTTATAGTGTGTTATAGTGTGTGTGTGCGTGTGTGTGTGTTATAGTGTGTGTGTGTGTGTCTGTGTGTCTTATAGTGTGTGTGTGTGTGCGTGCGTGCGTGTGTGTCTTATAATGTGTGTGTGTGTGCGTGTGTTCAGTATGTATGGTGTGTATACCCTTTGTACTGTATAAACCATTATAAGCTTGTGACTCCACCTGCACATCCTCGTTGTGTGTGTCCACGTCTGTATCAGGTGTAGGTGTGGTGGTCTGCCCTCCTTCTCCATCGTACTGGCTGTGGGACTCTTCCTCCACCTCCTCTTCCTCCTCGTCCTCCTCTATGGTAGTAGCTCCTCCGGCCCCAGATCCTCTTCTCCGTCCCGTTCCCTTCTTCCTCTTGTTGCTTTTCTTCTTCTTCCCTTCCGGAGGCAGTTTGGACAGCGGGTGGTGGATGTGATGAGAGGAGTGGCGATGGTCTGGAGACATTGATTGATAGGACTGATGTCAAACCGCAAACAAGGATGTAAAGACGAACAGAACCTACTGTAGTGTGGTCATTTTCACAGGGTCGGGAAGTAAAGACGAACAGAACCTACTGTAGTGTGGTCATTTCCACAGGGTCAGGAAGTAAAGATAAACAGAACCTACTGCATTGTGGTCATTTCCACAGGGTCAGGAGAATAACTGGAGTAAACGTTTGTCATTTTACCATAGAGAAGATGGCTCCCTGTCCTCCGGTATTTAACTGGCAGGGATATGCATATTAAGCGAACACACATTTGCCACATTTGTCTCTGTCTATACAGGTTATTTCCAAATACAATGTAATTACATAGCCCTACATGGCCACTGCATGAAACAGTGATTGAATAGATGAGATGTAACTAGGCTAAATCAGTGGTGGGTGGGTGGCTCACACTCAAAGTCCTCCTCGTTATAGGCCCGGTGCTTCTCTGGTGGTCCACGGGCCGGCGGGTGGAGGATCTGCTGGAACCGCTGCACCCCCAGGGTCTTGTTCAGGTCCCGCTCTTCGTCCTCGTCATCGTCAATCCGCCGAGGAGACAGCGGAGGCTGGACCGGCTAGCAGCAGAGAGCGGTGGGGGGGAGGAGGGGTATGGGTGGTTAGAGGTTAGTGTTGATTTCAGCGGGGATTTACAGTTACATTACTTTACATCTAGAGCACCTTTTTGTTAGGACATTCAAGAAAAGGCATGCCAATAGCATAATTGCTAAGAGTAAATGTGCATCGTCATTAAACAGCTCATGTGCTATGCTATAGAGCTGGGGTATTCAAATTTACCCTATGAGGCCTGGAGCCTGCTGGTTTTCTGTTCTACCTGATAATTAATTGCACACACCTGATGTCCCAGGTCTAAATCAGTCCCTGATTAGAGGGGAACAATGAGACAAAGCAGTGGAACTGGCTTCCAGGTCCAGAATTCAGTTTGAAGGCTAGAGGATATGATAGGTAGACATGGAAGTGCAAAGTGCACGGTATCATAGACACCACTAGGGGGAGACAAAGTCACTGGTACATACCAGGTGACTGACTTGATACTTCTTCAAGTACCGCATTTCATTGCAATATATATATATATATATTGTACCATTGCCATTGATGTATCAAACCTACAGGACCAACAAAGACATATCATCCATACATTCACTCCTAAACTTCCTATATATTAACACACATGGGCTCCTGATTGGTACAGCGGCCTAAAGCACTGCATCTCAGTGCTAGAGGTGTCACTACAGAGCCTGGTTCGTTCCATGCTGTATCACAACCAGGCGTGATTGGGAGTCCCATAGGGCGGTGCACCATTGGCCCAGCGTCGTTAGGGTTTTGCCGGGGTAGGCCGTCATTATTAAGGATCGGACCCTTTTTTTCAATTTTCGGCTAAAATGACATACCCAAATCTAACTGCCTGTAGCTCAGGCCCTGAAGCAAGGATATGCATATTCTTGGTCCCATTTGAAAGGAAACACTTTGAAGTTTGTGGAAATGTGAAAGGAATGTAGGAGAATATAACACATTAGATCTGGTAAAAGATAATACAAAGAAAAATACTACCTTTTTTGTACCATCATCTTTGAAATGCAAGAGAAAGGCCATAATGTATTATTCCAGCCCATGTGCAATTTAGATTTTCGCCACTAGACGGCAGCAGTGTACATGCAAAGTTTTATCCTGATCCAATGAACCATTGCATTTCTGTTAAAAATGTTGTTTCAAAATGTGCCTAATTTGTTTGTAATAACTTTTCATGTTCAAAATGGTGTACTCACCTCAAACAATAGCATGGTATTCTTTCACTGTAATAGCTACTGTAAATTGGACAGTGCAGTTAGATTAATAAGAATTTAAGCTTTCTGCCAATATCAGATATGTCTATGTCCTGGGAAATGTTCTTGTTACTTACAACCTCATGCTAATTGCATTAGCCTACGTTAGCTCAACCGTCCCACAGGGGACCCACCAGTCCTGAAGAATTTAACTGACTTGCCTAGATAAATCACTACTCTGGACGGTTCTGACTTAGAATATGTGGACAATTACAAATACCTAGGTGTCTGGTTAGACTGTAAACTCTCCTTCCAGACTCACATTAAGCATCTCCAATCCAAAATTAAATCTAGAATCGGCTTCCTATTTTGCAACAAAGCATCCTTCACTCATGCTGCCAAACATACCCTTGTACAACTGACTATCCTACCGATCCTTGACTTCGGCGATGTCATTTATAAAATAGCCCCCAACACTCTACTCAGCAAATTGGATGCAGTCTATCACAGTGCCATCTGTTTTGTCACCAAAGCCCCATATACTACCCACCACTGCGACCTGTTTGCTCTCGTTGGCTGGCCCTCGCTTCATATTCGTCGCCAAACCCACTGGCACTAGGTCATCTATAAGTCTTTGCTAGGTAAAGCCCCGCCTTATCTCAGCTCACTGGTCACCAGAGCAGCACCCACCCGTAGCACACGCTGCAGTAGGTATATCTCACTGGTCACCCCCAAAGCCTATTCCTCCTTTGGCCGCCTTTCCTTCCAGTCCTCTACTCCCAATGACTGGAACGAATTGCAAAAATCACTGAAGCTGGAGACTCATATCTCCCTCACTAACTTTAAGCACCAGCTGTAAGAGCAGCTCACAGATCACTGCACATAGCCCATCTGTAAATAGCCCATCCAACTACCTCATCCCCATACGAAGGCTCCTTTGCACCCCAGTATCTCTACTTGCACGTTCATCTTCTACACATCTATCACTCCAGTGTTAAATTTCTAAATTGTAATTACTTCGCCACTACGGCCTATTTATTGCCTTACCTCCCTAATCTTACCTCATTTGCACACACTATATATAGATTTGTTTATATTGTGTTATTGACTGTACGGTTGCTTATGCCATGTGTAACTCTGTGTTGTTGTTTTGTGTGGCACTGCTTTGCTCTATCTCGGCCAAGTCACAGTTGTAAATGAGAACTTGTTCTCAACTGGCCTACCTGGTTAAATAATGGTGAAACAAAAGAAATGTAAACAAATAAAATCAAGGTAAAAAAGAAAATGCAGGTAAAGTGGTAACAAAACTTGCCTAGTTAAATAAAAATATGTTTTTAAATGTTTCCCTCTAATAAAATAATATATATATAATTCATAGGCTGTATTTAACCAAGCACTGTACATCCAACCTGTAAACAATATCAAGTTCTTAACAAGTCAACCCCAACTGTCAACCGCATCATTATGAGATTTCCATTAAAAAACATTTAGGAAAACAGTGATGACCAGATACAAACCATATCATTCTCATCTAGGGACAACACTACAAATTAGCATATGCTTAAAGGGTCATGATGCAATGCATCTCCGGGCTGTTATGTATTCAACGTGTCAATGTTTTAATTGTATCTGTCCCTATTCAAATAAACAATTGAAATGTTATGAAATGCTATGAAACTGAACCAGATCACCCAGAACAGTAAACTGACTTATGTTCTGACAACGGGGCTGAGGGTGGAGGCTACAGCCCCCTGCTGCCTGTGGGATGTAATCGATAAGGATGGAACCTAGGGGGATGTTATCACAAGGATTCACTGGTGGCTCGCGTGCTTTTGGTCCATCCAACAGAGTTTGTTTTCAGAGGAGGCCCACCTCTGGGGAGCAAGAAAATATTGCCCCGCCGATGCCAGGGTCCATATTCGCAAAGTAGGAGTTTTTGCCTGTTAGATCATAATAAATAATATTACATGGATAGAAGGTACCTGATCCTAGATCAGCTACTTTGAAGAACGTTAATGAATACAGGCGCAGGGCTAGCC
The DNA here is from genome assembly GCA_030435695.1 of Brachymystax lenok tsinlingensis. Classification (NCBI taxonomy): domain Eukaryota; kingdom Metazoa; phylum Chordata; class Actinopteri; order Salmoniformes; family Salmonidae; genus Brachymystax; species Brachymystax lenok. The sequence continues at coordinate 35,175,797 of CM059801.1, read as the reverse complement.
TCCTTCGGGGTTAACGCAACCCCCATGGCTACATAAACAGTAGTGTCTCTTTGTCTCTTTGTGGTAAGGCTACGAGGTTAGAAAAAAAGGAAGGGAAAAGTCAAGGGGACATTGGTTCACTTAGTTTGAGCTCAAGCCTGCATCCTTTTGTTACGTAGGTTTGGTGTCGTAACTTGCATCTTTTAGACATTTTACCTTTGAATCAAATCAAATCAAATGCTATTGGTCGCATACACATGGTTAGCAGACGTTATTGGTCGTTATACACATGGTTAGCAGACGTTATTGGTCACATACACATGGTTAGCAGACGTTATTGGTCGCATACACATGGTTAGCAGACGTTATTGGTCGTTATACACATGGTTAGCAGACGTTATTGGTCACATACACATGGTTAGCAGACGTTATTGGTCACATACACATGGTTAGCAGACGTTATTGGTCGCATACACATGGTTAGCAGACGTTATTGGTCGCATACACATGGTTAGCAGACGTTATTGGTCGCATACACATGGTTAGCAGACGTTATTGGTCGTTATACACATGGTTAGCAGACGTTATTGGTCGTTATACACATGGTTAGCAGACGTTATTGGTCACATACACATGGTTAGCAGACGTTATTGGTCACATACACATGGTTAGCAGACGTTATTGGTCGCATACACATGGTTAGCAGACGTTATTGGTCGCATACACATGGTTAGCAGACGTTATTGGTCGCATACACATGGTTAGCAGACGTTATTGGTCGCATACACATGGTTAGCAGACGTTATTGGTCACATACACATGGTTAGCAGATGTTATTGGTCGCATACACATGGTTAGCAGAGGTTATTGGTCACATACACATGGTTAGCAGAGGTTATTGGTCGCATACACATGGTTAGCAGACGTTATTGGTCACATACACATGGTTAGCAGACGTTATTGGTCACATACACATGGTTAGCAGACGTTATTGGTCACATACACATGGTTAGCAGAGGTTATTGGTCACATACACATGGTTAGCAGAGGTTATTGGTCGCATACACATGGTTAGCAGACGTTATTGGTCACATACACATGGTTAGCAGACGTTATTGGTCACATACACATGGTTAGCAGACGTTATTGGTCACATACACATGGTTAGCAGACGTTATTGGTCACATACACATGGTTAGCAGACGTTATTGGTCACATACATGGTTAGCAGACGTTATTGGTCGCATACACATGGTTAGCAGACGTTATTGGTCGCATACACATGGTTAGCAGACGTTATTGGTCGCATACACATGGTTAGCAGACGTTATTGGTCGCATACACATGGTTAGCAGACGTTATTGGTCGCATACACATGGTTAGCAGACGTTATTGGTCGCATACACATGGTTAGCAGACGTTATTGGTCATACACATGGTTAGCAGACGTTATTGGTCGCATACACATGGTTAGCAGACGTTATTGGTCGCATACACATGGTTAGCAGACGTTATTGGTCATACACATGGTTAGCAGACGTTATTGGTCGCATACACATGGTTAGCAGACGTTATTGGTCGCATACACATGGTTAGCAGACGTTATTGGTCACATACACATGGTTAGCAGACGTTATTGGTCACATACACATGGTTAGCAGACGTTATTGGTCACATACACATGGTTAGCAGACGTTATTGGTCACATACACATGGTTAGCAGACGTTATTGGTCACATACACATGGTTAGCAGACGTTATTGGTCACATACACATGGTTAGCAGACGTTATTGGTCACATACACATGGTTAGCAGATGTTATTGGTCATACACATGTTTAGCAGATGTTAATGTAGCAAAATGCTTGTGCTTCTAGTTCCAACTGTGCAGTAATTTCTAACAAGTAATCTAACAATTTCACAACAACTACCTAATACACACAAGTGTAAAGGAATGATTATGTACATATAAATATATGGATGAGCGATAGCCGAACGGCATAGGCAAGATGCAGTAGATGGTATAGAGTACAGTATATACATATGAGATGAGTAATGTAGGGTATGTAAACATTATATAAAGTGGCATTGTTTAAGTGGCTAGTGATACATTTATTTACATCCAATTATTTAAAGTGGCTAGAGATTTGAGTCAGTATGTTGGCAGCAGCCACTCAACGTTAGTGGTGGCTGTTTAACAGTCTGATGGCCTTGAGGTAGAAGCTGTTTCATATGGGTTTAACAAATTATAATACAGGACAAAAAAAAAACGATCTAATAGGCTTCAATCTATGCTAATACGAGTTTGACTTACTCAAACATATAGTCTCAAACTCGTAGCACAATCTATAGGGGAGAAACAAATACCCAAAATGCAAGGGTTAGTCATCGTAATATTAATGCTAACCAGAGCCACAATCGCAAATGCAAAGGTATGGTACCATTGAGCTAATGCTAGCATAGCTGCACACAGTATATCAGCCTTCTGCAGGTACTCAGTGAGTGAAAGTAAAAGTTGTTTCCTGTGATTCAGCAATGCCCTCTCTGAGCAGTGAGGCCTAAGATATCTCAACAGACCACATCCTCACAACAATGAACGTTTCCACGTCACAAAGGATTAACCACAGGTCCCCTATTAAGCAGCCATCTTGTTTCATGACACAGCTCCTTAGGGACGGGACAACAGTCACCTTTTTCATCTGCTCAGAGCTTGACATTTCCATTTGCAATATCATTTCAGATGCTTGCATCAGGGGAATCTTAAAACGGCTGAGTGATACTACAGGTAAATTATGAAAAGGTCACAGTAGTGAACAGTCCAAATCATACAAGACCTAATTACTAGTGCTACTTATGTAAATATCTTAATATCGTACAAATATACAGCATACACATAGAAAAAGTGTCTCAAGAATGATTAAAAAACAGTCATCACAGTACGTGCACACACACACATGCACACACACACACACTAATGTGTCTCATTTAATTTAATCAGTAACACCTGACTCCAATAGAGGGCATTTAACTCTTGCTTAGACAACCTATTACATCTGTTGAATACGAGCTCACGGATTCATCTTTTTGTTTCGCTTGATAATTTCTACTCTCCTCTTGAAAGTCACCCACCTCACCTACACCTTCTTTTTACATACAATATCTATGAGAAACACATTTGAACATTATTTTGGGTTCAATTTAAAGCCACAGTCTGTAAGTTGACTACCACAAATAAATAAACATGTGTTGAGCAAACGCATCCCTTTGGCTGCTACTCGCTGTTTGTTTGTTACCTATGCATAGTCACTTCGCCCCCACCTACATGTACAGATTACCTCAACTAGCCTGTACCCCCGCACACTGACTCGGTACCGGTGCCCCCTGTATATAGCCTCGTTATTGTTATTCTTATTGTGTTACTTTTTATTATTACTTTTTATTTTAGTCTACTTGGTAAATGTTTTATTCTTCTTGAACTGCACTGTTGGTTAAGTAGATATGATATTAGCTGATATGAAGTAGTCTTCTACGGTTAAGTAGATATGATATTAGCTGATATGAACTAGTCTTCTACAGTTAAGTAGATATGATATTAGCTGATATGAACTAGCCTTCTACAGTTAAGTAGATATGATATTAGCTGATATGAACTAGTCTTCTACAGTTAAGTAGATATGATATTAGCTGATATGAACTAGCCTTCTACAGTTAAGTAGATATGATATTAGCTGATATGAACTAGTCTTCTACAGTTAAGTAGATATGATATTAGCTGATATGAACTAGTCTTCTACAGTTAAGTAGATATGATATTAGCTGATATGAACTAGTCTTCTACAGTTAAGTAGATATGATATTAGCTGATATGAACTAGTCTTCTACAGTTAAGTAGATATGATATTAGCTGATATGAACTAGTCTTCTACAGTTAAGTAGATATGATATTAGCTGATATGAACTAGTCTTCTACAGTTAAGTAGATATGATATTAGCTGATATGAACTAGTCTTCTACAGTTAAGTAGATATGATATTAGCTGGATCCGACCCATTTTTAAAATTTTCGCCTAAAATGACATCTAACTCTAAATCTAACTGTCTGTAGCTCAGGACCTGAAGCAAGGATATCCATATTCTTGGTACCATTTGAAAGGAAACACTTTGAAGTTTGTGGACATGTGAAAGGAATGTAGGAGAATATAACACAATAGATCTGGTAAAAGATAATACAAAAAAGATATATATATATATTTTGTATTTTTTTGTACCATCATCTTTGAAATGCAAGAGAAAGGCCATAATGTATTATTCCATATATTGTGGCCACTAGATGGCAGTAGTGTATGTGCAAAGTATTAGACTGATCCAATGAACCATTGCATTTCTGTTCAAAAATGTGTATCAAGACTGCCCAAATGTGCCTAGTTTGTTAATTAATTAATGTTCATGGACACCAATCCCGAAGAAGTTAAAGAAAGCCAGAGAGCTGAGTGAGATAAAACACTTAGGAATGGCTGTGTGGAGTTACATTTAGCATCATAACCGCCATCGATAAAAGATATTACTGTGCAGCCGTATTCATTGACCTGGCCAAGGCTTTCGACTCTGTCAATCACCACATCCTTATCGGCAGACTCAACAGCCTTGGTTTCTCTAATGATTGCCTCGCCTGGTTCACCAACTACTTTGCCGACAGAGTTCAGTGTGTTAAATCGGAGGGCCTGTTGTCCGGGCCTCTGGCAGTCTCTATGGGGGTGCCACAGGGTTCAATTCTTGGGCCGACTCTCTTCTCTGTGTACATCAATGATGTCGCTCTTGCTGCTGGTGATTCTCTGATCCACCTCTATGCAGACGACACCATTCTGTATTCTTCTGGCCCTTCTTTGGACACTGTGTTAACTAACCTCCAAACGAGCTTCAATGTCATACAACACTCCTTCCGTGGCCTCCAACTGCTCTTAAACGCTAGTAAAACCAAATGCATGCATTTCAACCGTTCGCTGCCTGCACCCCGCCCGCCCGCCCGCCCGACTAGCATCACTACCCTGGACGGCTCTGACCTAGAATACGTGGACAACTACAAATACCTAGGTGTCTGGCTAGACTGTAAACTCTCCTTCCAGACACATTAAACATCTCCAATCCAAAATCAAATCTAGAATCAGCTTTCTATTTCGCATCAAAGCCTCCTTCACTCATGCTGCCAAACTTGCACTAGTAAAACTGACTATCCTACCGATCCTCGACTTTGGCGATGTCATCTACAAAACAGCTTCCAATACTCTACTCTCCAAACTGGATGCAGTCTATCACAGTGCCATCCGCTTTGTCACCAAAGCCCCTTATACCACCCACCACTGCGACCTGTATGCTCTAGTCGGCTGGCCCTCGCTACATACTTGTCGCCAGACCCACTGGCTCCAGGTCATCTACAAGTCCCTGCTAGGTAAAGCCACGCCTTATCTCAGCTCGCTGGTAACCATAGCAGCACCCACCCGTAGCACTTGCTCCAGCAGGTATATCTCACTGGTCACCCCCAAAGCCAATTCCTCTTTTGGCCGCCTTTCCTTCCAGTTCTCTGCTGCCAATGACTGGAACGAACTACAAAAATCGTTGAAACTGGAGACACTTATCTCCCTCACTAGTTTTAAGCACCAGCTGTCAGAGCAGCTCACATATCACTGCACCTGTAAATAGCCAAACCAACTACCTCATCCCTTACCGTAGTCATTTATTTATCTTGCTCCTTTGCACCCCAGTATTTTTACTTTGCACATTCATCTACTGCACATTTACCATTCCAGTGTTAAATTGCTATACTGTAGTTACTTTGCCACCATGGCCTATTTATTGCCTTATGTTCCTTATCCTACCTCATTTGCACACATTGTACATAGATTTGTTTTTTTCTACTGTATTATTGACTGTGTGTTTGCTTACTCCAATGTGTAACTATGTGTTGTTGTATGCGTTGAACTGCTTTGCTTTATCTTGGCCAGGTCGCAGTTGTAAATGAGAACGTGTTCTCAACTTGCCTACCTGGTTAAATAAAGGTGAAATAAAAATAAATAAAAATCTGTCCAGTGCCTGCACAGAAATGGAATGGCCTCCTGAGTCCTGCTATTGAATTGCCTCTGTATTATAAATAGTCCATACTTTATGGAAGGCAGACACTGCTACTACAGTCACGTGATAACTTGATATATTTGATTTCACTGGCATCTACATCATTTGTTGTAACCCACAGTTGTCCCAACCTTTTTCTTAGTGAATACATGCATATTTTTTAAATGTCTTTTTAATTGAACCTTTATTTAACTAGGCGAGTCAGTTAAGAACAAATTCTTATCAAATTCTTATTTACAATGACAGCCTACTGGGGGAACAGTTGGTGAACTGCCTTGTTCAGGGACAGAACGACAGATTTTTAACTTGTTAGCTCAGGGATTCGATCCAGCAACCTTTCTGTTACTGGCCCAATGCTCTAACCAGTAGGCTACCTGCCACCCCACAGATACCTGATGTACCTATGAATCAAAACCATAGTCAACAGCTTTGCTCACTAAGATTTGAAACTAGGCTGTGTGTGTTGCTGTTCATTTTCCCACCAAAGGCAAAGACTTTTGGTTTGACCCACTGTGTTGGGAAACCAGGTGGTTAAGAGTCTGCTGTGGTGTTATGTAACTGCTTCTGAACCTTTCGTGGCCTTTTCTCCCCCTGCGGTGGTGGGGTCCAATCCGTGATGTTATTTCAATTCCCGGTTATCATTTTTGTAACACAATGTTAACCACATAAATACGTACCAAAACCCTTTTTGATTGAGAAGGGTTGTGGTAATCTTCACGTTCAACTTTCCTGATACACTTATTCTTAGAATTGATCTTTCTCTTTACTGTGATGTTCACAGTGATTGAGCGATATTAGCTGGGTCGTGATTGAGATTAATGCGTTGTCTTGAAGGTTAGTGTAAACAAACATTCAGTTTTGCCCAGTTACAGTATGATTTTCAGTTATCCATTTGAGTCTCCCTAAACTACAGTCCTTAGTGATTAGACCACTGTGTATTAGCTTTAAAGGGTGGAAACAACATCTTTCGCTGGAAACAGAAAATTAATGTTTTATAAGAACAATTACCAAAAAGTGAAGGAATTTGGCATCACACTGCTGGCTCAGTACAGCTTGCCTGGACAAATAAATAATTGTGTTATGATGAAATAATTGAATAGAATGAAATCAAAACTGTGTTGAATATATAATAGGAAGATCTTCAAGGTGATTTTCTTGTCGAATCTTTCTTTTCCACTCCACATATGCATGGCATTGACGGTGTGCCAAGTCCATTCAATCATTTGTAGAAATTACTTATTAAACTGTTTCAGCTAAATCATTTAATAAAAAAGAACACTGTTATTGTTGCCTCTGTCAATGTTGTTCACCCCGAATGGCTACATCCATAGAATTATCAAGTTAGTCAGCTAACTTTGAGAAACAGCCACATCCCACTGGGCTCAGACATCAATTCAACGTCTTTTCCACATTGGTTCAACGTCATTTCATTGTTTGACTGAGAGCAACCAGCCCTCAAAGATCAAAACGGACAAGAGGGGGAGGAAATTGCATTCATCAGACAAACACACACACACACACATACTCCCAGTCACGCAAGCATCATCACGACCACTTTAACCGTTGATTCAACCAGTGTGTGTCCTGTGGGTTATAAATCTTGATTTTCTGTTTGATTAAGAAAGCTACATTTGGATATTGGTTTTCGAATCAATTATACCTTGTACATTTTTTTTGTCTATATTTCAAAAGATAAAATTAAGTTATTAGTCATTTTGAACAGTTATCCGGTAACTCATTGATCCAGCTGTCTGGAACAGCCCCCAAGGCACTCACCTTGATTTCAAGCAGGAAGTCCATGAGCTATCTGTCACAGTCACGTAGCGAAAGGACGCTAGCTGCTCATGACGAGCATTACAACAAAAAGGCTATCTAAAATAGCAAGGGAAAGCTACGTTTGGGCAGTTTTTTTGGAAAGCCTCTGGTCACATGACAAGAGTTTGCCGTCCAGACAGGAAGTAGACCTTGTCCGGTGACATAATGACTCCGTATAAGATTCATAGCCTGCGTACTAAATGGCACCCTATTTCCTATATAGTGCACTACTTTTGTCCAGTGCCCATTGGGCTCTATTTAAAAGTAGTGCACTATATAGGGAATAGGGTGCCATTTGAGACTCGCATATAATCTCTGTGCAGATTACCAGGCCGCCTTGGGGTTCTACGCATGCAGAGCACTTACACACACACACACGAGACAAACAAACTGTGACTATCAATCAAACACACACCTCACAAGGAACATAAAACACCTAGACAAAATAGATTTATGGTAATACTGTCATTTCCAGTCAAGCACCAACACTGACATTAAGCCTGGCTAATGTGTAACTCCTTGGAAGAAGCAGACTCACGGACAGTGAGTGAACGACAACATTGGTGAATTACTAGAGCTCAGGAAAAGCTCTAGGTTCTAATTATTTTGTAATTTTACACACAATACAATTTTTTTCACATTGACACACACATACAATTTTTTTTGGTTTAAGTTAATGAGATACTCTGTGAGGTACTCTGCTGGCTATAGAATCACTATGCATAGAGGCTACTGTTGGTAGGACGACACTGTGACTTGACTTAATGAATACATCAGTCAATATACTGAGTATGACAGACTGACCAGGTGAAAGCTATGATCCCTTATTGATGTCACTTGTTAAATCCACTTCAATCAAGGTAGATGAAGGGAAGGAGACAGGTTAAATAAGGATTTTTTTAAGCCTTTAAACAATTGAGACATGGATTAAGTATGTGTGCCATTCAGAGGCTGAATGGGCAAGACAAAATATTTAAGTGCCTTTTGTATGGGGTATGGTAGTAGGTGACAGGCACTCCGGTCTGTCAAGAACTGCAATGCTGGGCCCCCTGAGTGGCGCAGTGGTCTAAGGCACTGCATCGCAGTGCTAGCTGTGCCACTAGAGATTCTAGGTTCGAGTCCAGGCTCTGTCGCAGCTGGCTGCGACTGGGAAACCCATGGGGCGGTGCACAATTGGCCAACTGTCGTCTGGGTTAGGGGAGGGTTTGGCTGGCAGGGATGTCCTTGTCCCATCGTTCACTAGCGACTCCTGTGGCGGGCTGGTTGCAGTGCACACTGACACGGTCGCCAGGTGCACGGAGTTTCCTCCGACACATTGGTGCAGCTGGCTTCCGAGTTAACTGGGCGTTGTTTCAAGAAGCGGTGCGGCTTGGTTGGGTTGTGTTTCGGAGGATGCATGGCTCTCGACCTTTGCCTCTCCAGAGTCCGTATGGGAGTTGCAGCGATGAAACAAGACTGTAACTACCAATTGGATAGCATGAAAAAGGGGTAAATATTTTTTTATTTTTAAGAACTGCAACGCTGCTGGGTTTTTCACGCTCAACAGTTTCCCTTGTATATCATGAATGGTTCACCACTTAAAGGACATCCAGCCAACTTGACACAACTGTGGGAAGCATTGGAGTCAACATAAGCCAGCATCCCTGTGGATCGCTTTCGACACCTTGTAGAGTCCACACCCCGATCAATTCAGGCTGTTCTGATGGCAAAAAGGGGGTGCAACTCAATATCAGGAAGGTGTTCCTAAAGTTTGATATACTCAGTGTATTCTACACAGCCTTTGAAAGTTCAATTCTTGGCCCAGCGTTTGGCCGGGGAGATTTACTTGGCTCACCGCGCTCTAGCGACTCCTTGTGGCAGGCCGGGCGCCTGCAGGTTGTCAGTTGAACGGTGTTTCCTCCGACACATTGGTACAGCTGGCTTCCGGGTTAAGCGAGCGGGTGTTAAGAAGCACGGTTTGGCGGGTCATGTTTCGGAGGACGCATGACTCAACCTTCGCCTCTCCCGAGCCCGTTGGGGAGTTGCAGTGAAGAGAAAAGATCGTAATCACGAAATTGGGGAGAAAAATATGGTAAAAAAAACCTTGCTAAAGGCCAGTGAGTGGTAATGCCCCACCAACCCCAGCAGTGATTGACAGGTGCGTATGGTCAGTCAGGTTGCCATAGTAACGAAAGGTGTTTCTTTGGGCTGCAATTGTTCAGATTAACATCTATTGTTTGACCGAGAGCAACCAGCCCTCAAAGATCAAAGCGGACAAGAGGGGGAGGAAATTGCATTCATCAGACAAACACACACACACACATACTCCCAGTCACGCAAGCATCATCACGACCACTTTAACCGCCCACCCACAAGCACTCCCTCCCACCCCCGATATGAGCATTGGGGTTAAGTCAAAGCTGGTATTAATAAGTAAATCTAGGCAGGAATGCTGGCGTGTGGGCGTCGTACCACCACATATCACCCATGTCTGAGAGGAACTAGCCAACAGTGCCAAAAAAACGAAACACTTCATGGGTCTTAGTGATTTAGCTCATGTCCCAGCAGGCAAAACTGGGTCTTAGCTAGCAGGGTTTAGTTAATGTCCCAGCAGGCAAAACTGAGTCTTAGCTAGCGGGGTTTAGCTCATGTCCCAGCAGGCAAAACTGAGTCTTAGCTAGCGGGGTTTAGCTCATGTCCCAGCAGGCAAAACTGGGTCTTAGCTAGCGGGGTTTAGCTCATGTCCCAGCAGGCAAAACTGGGTCTTAGCTAGCGGGGTTTAGCTCATGTCCCAGCAGGCAAAACTGGGTCTTAGCTAGCGGGGTTTAGCTCATGTCCCAGCAGGAAAAACTAAGAAAAACTGATTGAAATGATGTCATAATGATTGTAATGATGTCATTTCAACCACATTTACTCGTTGGGGTCACGACACAGCGTGGGTCTTTCGACACAGGGGAACATTCTCAACAAACGGCCATACAACTGGTCGGTACTACTGGTGCAATGTAAGCATTACCTGACCGATAAGTAAAAACACCAACAAATAAATGCATAAATAAATGTAAAATAATGTGTGTATAGAGCGTGTGCATAGGACAGCGTTTCCCAAACTCGGTCCTCGGGACCACAAGGGGTGCATGTTTTAGTTTGTGCCCTAACATTACACAGCTAATTCAAATGATCAAAGCTGGATGATTGGTTGATTAGTTGGTTATTTGATTCAGCTGTGTAGTGCTTAGGGCAAAAACCAAAACGTGCACCCTTGGGGTCACCGAGGACCGAGTTTGGGGAAACACTGGTCTAGAATAACTAATGTGTATCGATGTAAGGTTTAAACTCACAGCTGACGTGACCGTGGTCTTGGTGTTGGCGGCGACGTTGGTGTCGCTGGCATCCTTAGGGTTACTCATGGCTCAGTGCGGGTCACGAGGTCAGGGCAGTATGTTGTGACGCAGTCCTTAGCCCTTTTCACTCTGTTTCTGACTCAACAGAGGACTTTTGAGTAGCATAACCTGCAAAAAAGGACAGGAAGTGTATTGTTAGTCTTGATCAAATTGAAAATTGGTAAATTAGGTCAAACTTTTTTCAATGAAAAATATTTTAATTATATCACTGAACATCATTGTACTTCCTACATAGTGATTATACGTCCATAATAATGATATAGGCAATGTCAATTGTCACGATATCATTTACACGTCACCAGACCAGGGTAAAGGCCAGGGCCCTAACAAAATAATAATATAACAGTTATAAGTAGGGTTACCATATCAACCATGAGACAATGTCACATGTGCTCCCTCTCCGGCCTCTAGGTCACCAGGCTGCTCATTATGGTGCACACCTGTCACGCGCACCTGCACGTCAACAGACTTACCTGGACTCCATCACTTCCCTGATTACCTTCCCTATATATAACTAGGCAAGTCAATTAAGAACAAGTTCTTATTTTACAATGACAGCCTACCCCAGGCCAAACCCTCCCTTACCCTGGTCAAACTCTCCCCTAACCCGGACGACACCGTGCCAATTGTGCACCGCCCTATGGGACTCCCAATCACAGCCGGTTGTAATGCAGCCCGGGATCGAACCAGGGTCTGCAGTGACACCTCTAGCGCTGAGATGCAGTGCCTTAGACCACTGCGCCAATCACTGTATTGTGATTCTGAATGGGGCCAACACAGTGGCAAATAACAACAGCAATCAATCTCTCTAGCACTGAGTTTATTGGAGAGTGTTTCATTATGAAAACATGTGTTGATAGCTTCATCATGAAAACACTGCTAGGCATTGACGTGTTCTGAATGGGTTAGACGAGATTAGGATGTATCCACCTTGGCAAGACCACAACATCCAATAGATGGTCAGGCAGTGTCTTGTAACATTCAGCTGGTGTTACCATGTTCTATTATGGTAGTGGCCACCTGGTTTACGTGATGAGTAACTTTGCCTGAGATCTTAAGATTTACATTAGCTCTTCGAGCGAATGCCTAGGCCTTAGCTCAGTGGGCTAACAGTACAGTGGTGCGAAGCTGACCGGGTTACGAGCACGGTTGATCACATTAGCGTCAAACAATGGTGCAGGTGCCAGCCCAATAACACTGACCCAGTTCACTCACTGCTTCGCATATTTGATAGAAGTGAGATAACATTCATAAACACTTAAACAAGTGTAGAGCTTCTCTGTTAGTGGAGCGTTATTCTCAACAGAGAATAACATCTAGAAGTTATCATGAGTCTGTGTATTCTTTTTTAGAATCAGAGACTAAGGGTCAGGCTTGACAGATTGGTACCTGGTATTTAGATAACAGGACAATATCTTGACAAATTCCCTTCAATGACGTTCAGACACGCAGGAACATCCCAACACAGAGCTTGAGGGTCAGGGTTGCCAGATTGTGTCCTGGCCGTGGTCAGATAGTGAGGGGTTGCCATATCGTGTATGCAGAGTTCACTTGGAAATCCCCCTAATGTATAACCCAAATCATTTCAGTGAGTAAATTGACATAGTCAGCATTTTCCATACCATTATTGTGATGCTATGCAAATTCAGGTCAAGTATTCGTTTAAAGTTTCTCTCACTTTTGTATAATCCCTGACCCGTTACATCTACTGAACAGAGAGGGCATCACCTCAGACTATTGAGATGTACCCCTCTGTTCCTTCAAGTGATAAGAGATAAGTGTATATACACAGTCTCACCACTGGAGAACAGGACTGTCAGTATGGTTTACATCAACAAGGTTACTGCTGCAAGGTTACTGCCTTTCGGAAATAGTGCATCAGCAAACTGAGGAGGAGAAACGGGATGGAGGATGTTCATTAAAGGTATCCTCTGACACTTCATGGTTGGGAAAGATATGATACTTATATATTATGCATGTAATAACATGTGATAATCATACATTATTATATTGGAGTAGGGCTGGTGGGATCCACAGTACAGATAAGTGCTGAATCATGTGATGTCACGGTGGGGGGTCTGCTTGAGGTACGACTTTCATCTTTGATTATCCATCTTATGGTGAAGCAGGTGACTCTGAAAGCCCTCAAAGACTAGGACACAGAAGCAGGCAGACTCACACAAATACGCATGCACACACGCACACACACACACACACACACACACGCACACACACACACATAAGAGAGCAATAAGGGGACGACATAAGTCTCAATATTACTCCTACATACAGAAACCGTGTATGTGTGTGTGTCAGTCTGTCTCTGATTACATTATCATCCCTTTCAGTTCAACCTTCATTTCATTAAAGTGGAAGAGATCCATCTGACGACTAAATCATGATCCATCCTCCCCTGATATCAAATCGATACCTGCTCCTGGCACACTGATTCTGTATCATAAAGAAACACTGAAGAAGACATGAAAGTAGTTCCGGCTGACTTTACTTCTAATCCCCTCTGGAGAACCCACAGCAGGGACTGTTTACCTCTTTAGAACACACTGAGTCATAATGGAGGTAATAATCGCTAAGAATTCTCAGTAAAAATAATTGTGTTCCTATAACACGTCTTACAATGCATTGCAACTGCATCATACTGCACATGTCAGCGTTAAGTGAAGTGTTGACATCTCTGACTACCTAGTTGTGACTGTTTAAAGCCCCAGAGAGCAGGGGTCTCATTTATCAAAAGGTGTGTGCACACAACAACAAAAAAGACTCTAAACCCAGCGAGCCTGCCCCAGTTTTTCCGGGAAAGTGTGCAAGTCTCCAAGTATACCTCAGACCATGCGTACTTCTGGTGGTTAATCAATTGTATTGTTCCTTTGGGGGAAATGGAAGTGGTTTGATGCACAGGAATTATAATAATGGTAGATTAAGAGAAAATATGACTAAAACTTGGGCCTAATGATAACAGAAATGCATTTACATTTAGTAAGGAGATCTCAGAGAAGCATGTAGCCTAATATGTTTATTTTACTTTTATTATATAGGCCTAAATCATATATTGCAGGACAAATATTATGCTACCATTTATCCATCCCTCAATAGCCAAGCGTGCTCAAAAGTAAATAGAAGGGTAGCCTACTTAAAATATTTGACAGTATGCGTAGGCTACAGTAATACTGTGCTGTAAGAGCACGACATCATAGCCTATTAAATCTCAGAGCCACCAAGGCAGACAATATAAACACTATTCATCTTCTGTATAAAAGTGATGGCTGAAGCATTTACTTTTAAATGGCTCAAATAGACGATCGATCAATGTTGCAGAATGCGCAGCCAGTGTTTGGCACTCATTTTAAGTTTGAAAAAGTCACAGCAAAAAATTAACACATTCTGTCCACACTTCTACAGAAATGTGATCAAACTTGCCGTTGCGCTTTTCTTTTAGGAACTATCATGGCCCAGTTCCAACATCTACAAATCGTACAGCAAATGAGGACGTTTTTGTTACCATGAAAGGTGAATAGTGGGCGCTTTCCAGGTGGGGTTGTACAGCTTGTTCATAAGCGTACAAATATAGCAGCCTGTGTTTCTGATTTATCAATAATAACATGCGTATATGTTGCGTGCAACAGTGATAAATCCCAATCATTTGTAACGTACGCAAATCCTACAATCTCAATTTACGCCAGAATTGAGTGAGAAATGTACTGTTGATAAATGAGGTACCAGAAGTCTACACAAAGGGACCATGGTTATCTTTGGCGAGGACCCTCAACCCCTGGCACCACCTCCTCCCTCATAGATACAAAGAGCTTAAAGACTCTGCATGGTCAATCCGACTTCTGCAGTGGGCCGTACAGCATTGACTGTGATAGGGCCTCTGTAGAAGTCAGGGCTTTCGTACTTCTTGCGCTTCACGGAGTAGAGCAGAGCTGTCGTGAAGGAAGTTGTCAAGGAAGTGAGTTTGTGTTTATACAGGACCTCCTCCCGCCCTCACCTACCGTCAACCAATCATGTCAATGCGGGAGCTATACAAGAACTATACGGAGCCCTCCGCATTGTTACAAAAAATTGGGAGGTGCACCCCGTATCGTCGTACAGAGCTTAATTTGGCCTCTGCAAGCCTCTGGAGGCTCTGCAACTATGTCACACCCTCCATACGAAGCCTCCAGACAGCATTGCTGGATCTAGGATAAAATCAGCTATTAAATCATATCAAATCAATGAAAGAAGCACTTAGTAGGGGGAAAAAAGCACCAGATTTGCCAGCCAGCATTTAAACAATGAGAATGGCAAAAAGGGATGAGGGAGATTACCACGCTGTACCTACTCTTGCCTTTGTTGTTGATGTGGGTCGGTGGAATGTTTAAGGTCAATCCAACAGGTGGATTTGTAAGCGGTGTGGGCCGGGTTACAAAAGCAAAGCGCTACACGGTCCCGTGTTAGGCAACCTACCAGGGATTATGGGGTTAAAAATGTGTGTGTGAAAAGATTAGCGTGATGGTTGGGTGGATTGGTGGGTGTAAAATGTCAACATCTAGCAACGTTGCGTGATCAAATCTCATCACAGACAACTTTAGCTAATTAGCAACTACTTAATACTTTTTAACTACTTAGCATGTTAGCTAACCCTTCCCCTGACCCTAACCCTTTAACCTAAATCCTAACCTTAACCCTAACCCTTAGCCTAGGTAACGTAAGCGTTAGCCAATTAGCCACAACAAATTGGAATTTGTAACATATCATACTTATTGCAGATTCGTAACATATTGTACAAATTGCAATTCAAATCAAATAAAATTTTATTTGACACGTGCCAAATACAACAGGTGTAGACCTTACCGTGAAATGCTTACTTACAAGCACTTAACCATCAATGCAGGTCAAGAAATAGAGTTAAGAAAATATTTACTAAATAAACTAAAGTAAAAAAGTAAAATAAAAAGTAACACAAAATAACAATAACGAGGCTATATACAGGGGGTACCGGTACTGAGTCAATGTGCGGGGGTACAGGTTAGTCGAGGGAATTTGTACATGTAGTTAGAGGTAAAGTGACTATGCAGCAGGGTATAAACAAAGGGGGTCGTTGTTTTATTTAACTAGGCAAGTCAGTTAAGAACAAATTCTTATTTTACAATGACGGCCTACCCCAGGCCAAACCCTCCCTTACCCCGGCCAAACCCTCCCCTAACCCGGACGACGCTGTGCCAATTGTGCGCCGCCCTACGGGAGTCCCAATCACAGCCGGTTGTGATACAGCCTGGAAACGAACCAGGGTCTGTTTCCAATTTTTGGGGCCTTCCTCTGACACCGCCAAGTATATAGGTCCTGGATGGCAGGAAGTTTGGCCCCAGTGATGTACTGGGCCGTACGCCTTATGGTCGGATGCCGAGCAGTTTCCATATCAGGCGGTGACGCAACCGGTTAGGATGCTCTCTATGGTGCAGCTGTAGAACTTGTAATTCTTAACATACGAAATAGATGATAGAAATGCACAAATTAATACATACCATACAAAACGCAACTTATCATTATAAATGGAGGGAGACATATTTACATTTACTATGTTACGTCTACCCCTGAGTCCAGGTTGTAAACTTCTTCCTTACAGAATCACCTTCCTTAAGAATCACCTTACATTTGCATGTACCAGGAATTTGGCCTGGTGAAATGGTGCTGTCACAATATACAGAATATACACAATAATTGGAATACATGTCCATGTTCTGTTATAATCTGCACCCGGCACAGCCAGAAGAGGACTGGCCACCCCCTCACAGCCTGGTTCCTCTCTAGGTTTCTTCCTAGGTTTTGGCCTTCTAGGGAGTTTTTCCTAGCCACCGTGCTTTTACACCGTGCTTTTACACCTGCATTGCTTGCTGTTTGGGGTTTTAGGCTGGGTTTCTGTACAGCACTCTGTGACATCAGCTGATGTAAGGGGGGCTTTATAAATAAATTTGATTTGAATTTGATTTGAATACACTAAAAACTACAGACTAAACTGTAAAACTAAAAACGACGCTATAAATTTGGCATGTGCAATGTGTATAAACAATAATTTTTTTAAGAACTATGTGTAATGGGGGGAAATATATATGTAAGAGTCAGTCCGTGGTAGAGTGTAAATTGGTAGGTGCATACAAGAATGTGCAGAGAGTGCAAAGAGCAATGTACAGTTCTAGGATGATAGTGCAAAGTCCATGAATGAGAAGACCATCATGGACCAGGTGGCTGGCTGGTGAGGCGCATGGGAAGAAGCTGTTCAGTTGGTGGGTGGTTTTGGTCATGATTGACCTAAACCACCTGCCAGATGAGAGTCTTTGGAAGAGGGGGTGTCCAGGGGGGATGGGTCGGGGATTATCTTTCCAGCACGCTTCTTGGCCCGGTCCGTGATGGAGGGCAGGTGGCAGTGTGTTTTGCTCCCCTTATGGTTAACATTAGCATTAGGGGGAGGCTACGCTGTTCCTAGATCTGTGGTGGGAGGCTACGCTGTTCCTAGATCTATAGTGGAAGGATACGCTATTCCTAGATCTACAGTGGGAGGATACACTATTCCTAGATCTGTGGTGGGAGGATACACTATTCCTAGATCTATAGTGGGAGGATACACTATTCCTAGATCTGTGGTGGGAGGATACACTGTTCCTAGATCTATAGTGGGAGGATACACTATTCCTAGATCTATAGTGGGAGGATACGCTGTTCTTAGATCTGTGGTGGGAGGATACACTGTTCTTAGATCTGTGGTGGGAGGATACACTGTTCTTAGATCTGTGGTGGGAGGATACACTGTTCTTAGATCTGTGGTGGGAGGATACACTGTTCTTAGATCTGTGGTGGGAGGATACACTGTTCTTAGATCTGTGGTGGGAGGATACACTGTTCTTAGATCTGTGGTGGGAGGATACGCTGTTCTTAGATCTGTGGTGGGAGGATAAACTGTTCCTGGATTTGTGGTGGGAGGATATGCTGTTGCTAGATCTGTTCCTAGATCTGTTACTAAATATGTGCCTAACTGGGCAACTTCTATCCAGAGCTCTGGCATGAGACTGAGGAAGCGGCAGGTTTTTTTTTGGTCACAGCCTGAGTTTAATGTCCTGCATTTAATATTCAATGGATGAAAGATGAAACTCCACTGTCTGTAGCATGGGAGAGTAAGAACACCGATGTTGTTGTTCTGACCGCTTTTGATCATTAAAGTAATGTCAAATACTGACGACTACAAATAAATAAAAAATGTGTCCAACCTTTAAAAAAAAAAAAACAGCACTGGCTCCTGCAGTTTACGAAGCAAGAGATCGACTGGCCATCAGGCAGTTCTGGTAAATGCCAAATGGACTGGTCCATTTTAACATGCTGACCAAACCGGCTCCGTGTGTACGTCAGCCTGCGCCATCGTGCACATGTTGATTTTGTCTATCCCTACGAGACGCGTTCGTGACCAAAACCAACAGTGAACTACCTACACTGAACAAAAATAAAAAAACTTCTACATTCATGTGGATGCTACCATGATTACAGATAATACTGAACGAACCGTGAATAATGATGAGTGAGAAAGTTACAGACACAAAGTTTCACAAAGGTGAAACTTCACCCCATTCTGAGGTCCTGAGCGCTCTTGTACAGGTTTTCATCAAGGTTATCCGTTCATCTTTCCCTCGATCCTGACTAGTCTTCCAATCCCTGCCGCTGAAAAACATCCCCACAGCATGATGCTGCCACCCCCATGCTTCACCGTAGGGATGGTGCCAGGTTTCCTCCAGACGTGACGCTTGGCATTCAGGCCAAAGAGTTCAATCTTGGTTTCATCAGACCAGAGAATCATATATCTCATTGTCTGAGTCCTTTAGGTGCCTTTTGGCAAACTCCAAGCGGGCTGTCATGTGCCTTCTACTGAGGAATGGCTTCCATCTGGCCACTCTACCATAAAAGCTTGATTGGTGGAGTGCTGCAGAGATGGTTGTCCTTATGGAAAGTTCTCCCATCTCCACAGAGGAACTCTGGAGCTCTGTCAGAGTGACCATTGGGTTCTTACGCACCTTCCTGACCAAGCCCCTCCCCCGATTGCTCAGTTTGGCTGGACGGCCAGCTCTAGGAAGAGTCTTGGTGGTTCCAAACTTCTTCAGTTTAAGAATGATGGAGGCCATTGTTTTCTTGGAGACCTTCAATGCTGCAGACATTTTTTTGGTACCCTTCCCCAGACCTCGACACAATCCTGTCTCTGAGCTCTACAGACAATTCCTTCGACCTCATGGCTTAGTTGTTGCTCTGACATGTACTGTCACCTGTGGGAACTTATATAGACAGGTGTGTGCCTTTTCAAATCATGTCCAATCAATTGAATTTACCACAGGTGAACTCCAATCAAGTTGTAGAAACATCAAGGATGCTCTATGGAAACAGGATGCGCTTGAGCTTATTTTCGAGTCTCATAGCAAGGGTCTGAATATTTATGTAAATAAGGTATTTCTGTTTTAATTTTTAATACATTTGCAAAAATGTCTAAAAACCTGTTATGTAATTATGGGTTATTTTTTTTATAGCTATTTAACTAGGCAAGTCAGTTAAGAACAAATTCTTATTTTCAATGACAGCCTAGAAACAGTGGGTTAACTGCCTGTTCAAGGGCAGAACAACAGATTTGCACCAGGTCGGGGATTCGAACTTGCAACCTTTCAATTACTAGTCCAATGCTCTAACCACTAGGCTACCCTGCCGTATTGTTGTAGATTGATGAGCAAAAACAGTATTTCATGCATTTTAGAATAAGGCTGTAACGTGACAAAATGTTTAAGTATGTATGACACCTGAGTAGGCTTATATTCAACTAAATAGCATATATACAGTATATTTCAGTATATTTGACACCTGAGTAGGCTTATATTCAACTAAATAGCATATATACAGTATATTTCAGTATGTTTGACACCTGAGTAGGCTTATATTCAACTAAATAGCATATATACCGTATATTTCAGTATGTTTGACACCTGAGAAGGCTTATATTCAACTAAATAGCATATATAATACCATATATATTTCAGTATGAATTGGAAATAGAAAACTCTTCTCTTCTCCCACGGCTCCTCTCCTTTACCGGTATGATTCAAGGTAACAGAGGACAGTGACTCAGCAGCAAACCGCATCTAATATTCAGGCACTCTGGGGGCAGACTTACTATCGGATTGTGAGCCCTGATGCGAATGTAAAATGGCCTAAATATGGGTGCAATGGAGTGAAAAGCATAACTGCTTTGATGGTTGCAAATGAGAACCACTCTTAGAAAGTCTATTCGCTCCATTCATTTCAGTCTCGTTCATTCAAAGTGTTTCTCTTGTCTACACCATTGCCCATCGTCATCTAGTCGAAATAGAGTTCAACAGTGTTGGCAACCACTAGGGCATTTTAGAAATAAGGTCATGACCTCATGAGGTCTGCAGTACATGTCATTCCCACCATCTTGAGTTATGGACATTGCCTGGTTTGGTCAAAGTTGATCAGAGCTAGCTGACTAAAGTTATTTTGGACTGGATCCCAAACTGCCCCTTATTCCCTATATAGTACACTACTTTTGATCAGCGCCAGTAAGGCTACAGTACGTTCGGACTCTATAACTTTTTCCACATTTTGTTACGTTACAACCTTATTCTAAAATTGATTACATTGTCCCCGCCTCCCCCTCCACCATCAATCTACACACAATACCACATAACGACAAAGCAAAAAAAGGATGTTTGCTAATGTATAAAAAAAATGAAATACCTTATTTACATAATTACATCATGTATAAAGTAAATCTTGCCGTAATAGAATATGCTTAAAATTGCATTTTTTGGTTTGTGTAACCTAGGCCGGTGTTCTCAAAGCGTCTCAGAGGTGCAGTGCTGATCCAGTTTTGCCCTTTAGATCCTAATTACATGGACAGGGGGGGGGACCTGATCCCTGTCTGAGTCTGTAATACCAACATGTTTCAAGCAGACCACCATAGTCCCTGTGCCCAAGAACACCAAGGTAACCTGCCTGAATGACTACCGACCCGTAGCACTCACGTCTGTAGCCATGAAGTGCTTTGAAAGGCTGGTCATGGCTTACATCAACATCATAACCATTAGGCTATGGGATAATGACTCAGACATGTAATGGACTAGTAACCGAAAGGTTGCAAGTTCAAGTCCCTGAGCTGACAAAGTACAAATCTGTCATTCTGCCCCTGAACAGGCAGTTAACCCACTGTTCCTAGGCTGTCATTGAAAATAAGAATCTGTTCTTAACTGACTTGCCTAATAAAAAAATACCCTTGACCCACTCTGATTTGCATACTGCCCCAACAGATCCACACATGATGCAATATCTATTGCACTCCACACTGCCCTTTCACACCTGGACAAAAGGAACACCTATGTGAGAATGTTATTCATTGACTACAGCTCAGTGTTCAACACCATAGTGCCCTCAAAGGTCATCACTAAGCTAAGAACCCTGGGACTAAGCAACTGGATCCTGGACTTCATGATGGGCCGCCCCCAGGTGGTAAGGGTAGGTAACAACACATCCACCACACTAATCCTTAACACGGGGGCCCCTAAGGGGTGCGTGCTCAGTCCCCTCCTGTACTCATGACTGCATGGCCAGGCATGACTCCAACACCATCATTAAGTTTGCTGATGACACAACAGTGATAGGCAAGATCACCGACAATGACCAGACAGCCAATAGGGAGGAGGTCAGAGACCTGGCCGTGTGGTGCCAGTGTAGCCGGTGTGAAATGGCTAGTTAGCTAACAGCATTTCAGTCGGTGACGTCACTCGCTCTGAAACCTTGAAGTAGTTGTACCCCTTGCTCTGCAAGGGCCTCGGCTTTTGTGGAGCGATGGGTAACGATGCTTCGAGGGTGGCTGTTTGTCTATGTGTGCAGAGGGTCCCAGTTCGAGCCCAGGCAGGGGCGAGGAGAGGGACGGAAGCTATACTGTTACACCAGGACAACAACCTATCCCTCAACGTGATCAAGACAAAGGAGAGATGATTGTGGACTACAGGAAAAGGAAGACCGAGCATGCCCCATTCTCATCGACGGGGCTATAGTGGAGAAGGTTGAGAGCTTCAAGTTCCTTGGTGTCCGCTTCACCAACAAACTAACATGGTCCCAGCACACCAAGGCAGTAGTGAAGAGGGCACGACAAAACCTATTCCCCCCTCAGGAGACTGAAAAGATTTGTGATTATTATTATTTGACCCTGCTGGTCATCTATGAACATTTTAAAATCTTGGCCATGTTCTGTTATAATCTCCACCCGGCACAGCCAGAAGAGGACTGGCCACCCCTCATAGCCTGGTTCCTCTCTAGGTTTCTTCCTAGGTTCTGACCTTTCTAGGGAGTTTTTCCTAGCCACCATGCTTCTACATCTGCATTGCTTGCTGTTTGGGGTTTTAGGCTGGGTTTCTGTACAGCACTCTGTGACATCAGCTGATGTAAGAAGGGCTTTATAAATACATTTGATTGATTGATTTGTTCTCTCTGCTACTGCACGGCAAGTGGTACTGGAGCGCCGAGTCTAGGTCCAAGAGGCTTCTAAGCAGCTTCTACCCCCAAAGCCATAAGACTCCTGAACAGCTAATCAAATGGCTACCCAGACTATTTGCATTGCCCCCCCCCCCACCTTCTACGCTACTGTTACTCTCTGTTTATTATCTATGCATAGTCACCTTAATAACTCTACCTACATGTACATATTACCTCAATTACCTCGACTAACCGGTGCCCCCGCAATTTTTGGGGGTTATTTTACTTAGCAGGTATTTTCTATTAAAACTGTATTTTTGGTTAAGGGCTTGTCAGTAAGCATTTCACTGTAAGGTCTACTACACCTGTTGTATTCAGCGCATGTGACAAATAATATTTGATTTGGTCATTATCATTCACAAAGATTTCCCTTTGCTGAAGTAAGACACAACGTGTCTTTACACAGGTGTGACGTTGAAGCCTCCGTAAATAGCCGATATCATTGGGTTAGATACCATCTGTAACGCCCTATCATTCCTCTCCTCTCAAAGAGAGAGACACCTAGAGGGATTGGTGGAAAATGTATAGAAACGAAAGGGACAGGTGGTACCTCACAAGACAAAGACTACATTGAGAGCTCAGTACAAACTGAAAGCTGCATTAAGAACACGATGTTTCATCGCATCCCCTCAGTACACGTTGTGTGTGTTAATGGCATCTCCTCACTCAACAACAAAAAAAAGTTAACGCAGACTCAAGCTACTCAGCTGGAGCTCATAGGTACAAAACGGAGAGAATTCTGTTTTACCGTCCAACAGGAAACAGTCATAAAAAATGCAGGAACACTTCCCGTTTTTTTCTTCTTCTTTCACTTCACTCAACAGATAGGACCCCCCCAATTCCTTGCATGCGCGACAGATTCACACACAACGACACGCCAAACTCTAACAAAACCTCCTCTGTCTCTCCCTATGTGACATGATAACATTACAACTGCTTATTAGAGGCTTGCATTTACAAAGGACAGAGGACATTTTTTCTTCACAAGGGACACCGAAACCCAAACTGAGAAAAGACAGCAGAGTTTAAGGGAATAAGGGATGGCGACGCATACATTTAAATAATTAAATTTATCCAGAGCAACTCTCCTGGTAAGTGTAGGTACAGCAAGGGACTTCAACTGCAGCATAACAAGCATAACTGGAGAGAATCTCTACTAGAAAAACATTCACAATACTACAGTTAATGTATAACACTTGTTTTTTTAAAACTGACAGTTACAAAGTGAGTGAAGTCTGAACTGTGTGTCTGTGAGCTTGCAGTCAACGACGTAATCAAGGTGAGTGGAGACAATGAACCCGACTGCCGCAAACAGAGGGAGTGTGAGTGTGTGTGTGTGTGTGTGAGAGAGAGAAAGCCCGAAAGAGCTTACCTCGGCGTGCTCACTGCAGAGAGCTTCCTGCAACCGCAGACATCGTAGTGCAGAGTCAAAACCCACTGTGAATTCAGACAGGCAAGGAGAGAACACAGAAAAGAGGGAGAGGGTGAATGTAAGGGAGAGGGAGAGGGAGAGGGAGTGAGAGGGAGAGAGGGAGAGGGAGTGTGTGAGAGAGGGAGAGGGATTGTGTGTGTAAGGGAGAGGGAGAGGGAGAGGGAGTGTGTGTGTAAGGAATGAAGAGAGAAGCAGAGCAAGAGAGAGACCGAGGGAGACTGGTTGGTTCTGTATTACTGGCTCGGCTCTGCACACCCCCTGACACACACACTCTACACTCGCAACCGTTGAGTACCAACTAATGTTTCAAACCCTCCCCCAACTTCCATTCCCCCTCGATTGGGTTTCCTCCTCTAGCCCTCTGACAAGCATGTGACCGTGGGAGATGACTCGACAATAAGGGACTCTCACACACACACACACACACACACACTCACTCATTGTTAAACACAGTGTGAAACATGACACAGTGACAAACATGCCGAAAGACACACTCTACATCCGCTATTCACAATCTGACAATGACCTACATATTTACAAAATGTGGACAAGGTTCTATGCATAGTAGATCCCGATTCTATCCCACGAGAAAAAGATTGCAAATCATATACAATGAAAAATACGTGATTTGAAATAGTAAAAAAAAACTATTACTCAAAAGGTATAACAACAAACTGTAATTAATTAATTCATTTTTTTATACCAGGTGAAGCAGCTGAGAACAAGCAATCTTTTTAAAAGAAATTACACACACAAGAAACATTAGGTCACTAAAAAAGATGCCATCTAGGAAAACTGAACACCTAGCTATATATAGCATCAATTTGATCCATTTTTGTATGATCTTAAGTGTGTTTTAACTCGAACACTTTAAATTAATGCACTTTAGATAAATAGGACTTGACGCCATTTAACTTTGACACCCCCCAAAGTCCAACTGAACATAGCAAATGTCAACTCTATGTGACAGGCCTATTTGTTCATTGGTCCGAAACAAAATTATTGTTTTGTGATTTTTATATTCGTTTTTGTTTCTATTAATTTAGATTTTTATTTGATATTCTGTTTAGTTGCAGTATAGATTTACTCATTTTTATTTTGTTTTAGTTTGATAAAAAAAAACTATTATTATTATTTCGTTTTTTTATATTATTTCGTTTTTCGTTTTAATGTTAGGGACAGAAAGTAGCCTATATGCGTGGGAAGCTAGGAGCCATTAATGTGTTGTAGGCCTATAGTTAGAGTTGTTTGTGGATGTCACTTCATGCCACTGTGGGGCAGTAATAAGATATTATAGTCATAGGTTTGGTTAGGTTAAAATTATAAATCAATCTTAGGCCGCATTCCAGAGCATAGACGTTGCTGACGCCTGACAGATCTTACAACACCTGGATGAGTATTTCAGTATCAGCTAACCTCATCATATGTTATAGCAATCTGTCAGTCGATGACACAGTCAATGACGTGGCACGCAGCCATTGGTTGATGCATGCAGTGTCTGAGCAGTGGAATGCAACCATTGTCTGCTTATTGCCCCTGCCCCGACCAGAAAACATTTGCCTGTGAGACGTATCGCTCTGGGGCCTCGATCAGAATATTTTTTACGGGTCTCTCGCTTTCTCTACTGTCTCTGCCGGGTTTCTTCCCTGTTGTTAGCTAGAGATAGCAAACATTATCTATTATATTGACAAGATGTTCAAGTAACCGCTCTAACCAAAAATACATGTCCTCAAAGATGGAAGACAGGCGGAAGGAGACAAGCCATTCTAGCCAATGAGAGGGCAGATACGTGAGTGAACTACAGTTTTCCCGATTGTCACTTATATCAATAAATGTGTGTAATCAAATAAGCCTCGCATAATTTGACACTCTCATACACCTCTTATCTTGCGGGGACAGATTTTGAGCGGAGGTAATCCTCTCGCTTCGCCTCTTTCTCTCTGGTGATAGGTTGTGACAGTGATGCACATGCTAGGCTTATTTGAAACATTGCCATTTACTGGCAGCATTGCATTTACCCGCCAGAATCAGAAGATCGAAAACCCCATTCCCCCAAAAAATCCAATCGACCCCCCCTCTCCAAACAATAACAAAAATGTAACATAGTTTAAGATATTTATTTTTTGGTTCGTGTTGCACAACTAAAATCACTGACAAATTGTGCCATTCTGATGTATAGGCCTGCTGGGAACAGACATCAGTTCCACTTCTAGTTTTGATTTACATTTGATTGAATTGTCAACCAATGTGAATTCAATGTGAAATCAAACCAAACATGTCACCTTGTCATTGGATTTATGTTAAATGTTGGGTAAAAAAAATATTAAAAAAATAATCCTTTACGCTGATGACCTTTTTACAAATCCAATCAGTAATCCTCACTGATTCAGTTTTCCACATCGAATTTTTGGTTGAAATGATGATTCAAAAGTTTTTGCCCAGAGGGGGCTCTATGACATCAGCCTATCTAGGGTTCTATGTTTATGGATGTCATGACTGACTGACTAGTTAAAGACCTGTTTGTCTCCTCTCTCACCTTGTAAAGAGTGGCCATGATTACATAAATCAATGTCATAACCTAAACACACACACACACACACATCAGTCCAACACAAGAGCGTCAATTCAACACAAACAGAGATAATGATGGACAATCTTAAACTGTGAGAGTGGTTTCCATGGTAATAGACTGGTGCCAAGCTGGTGCCACTCAGGGCAATGTGATCAGGGCATGGTGCTCCATTAGATAATACGTGTGACCAAGGGGAAAGACTTTACATATTTTAAACTTGACCACAATGAGCAATATTAGCATTTCCAGACCACTTCCTCATGTAACCCCATGTATCTTCCCTGTTTAGCATGTATCACATTTCATGCCCAAATCATCTCAAAATAATTTTAAACCAGTTCATTGAGGAACACAATCCAGATTTGGGAATGAAATGTAATAGATTGAAGGAAATTACAATGGCTACCACTGGCTACCACTGTGGCTGTTTTTTTTAAGCTCCATTTTTGAAAATGTTCAGTGCCCCAAACTGTGTTTGTGTGCCAAGTTTCATGCTTTTATGAAAAAGTGAACGATTCCACCTACAATTTGGACATATCGCCTGAACTATAACAGTGTTTTTTTAATAACTTATCTCCTGTGTAGGCCTATCACCAACCAAAACAACAGGCATTATCCAAACCCACAACACTTACATGGACATCCAAAAGGCTTTGTCTATAATCAGGCTATTCACAATTTCCAATCCACAACCGCACAATAAAACAAATTGCAGAGGCATGGTCAATATTTCATGTATTATGGTATACTAATTACTAATTTATGTTGCCAAGTTACTTTTTTTTTTTTATACATGTGCATGTGGGTAAGTAAGCATGCACAGATTCCAAAAGGAGCATGTTTTGATAGCGTGCAGTCACATTCTCCAGTGTGGGTTTTAAAAACTTGAAAAGACGAGGAACGGTGCAATTCAGCATGGCAGAAGAAGAATGAAGTTCATAATTGTCACGGGAAAACCATTGGCTCAGGCAGTACATTTTGGTCTGGAAAATTCATAAAAATAACGCCTGTGGAGGGAATGTTTAACCAGATAAAATGTCACAATTCTTTGTCTCTGGTAATGTTTTTCTGTTCAGCATATCCTGGTTAGCTTTGTACGCTAATGTGGGTCGTCCATAGATACTAACATAACGAAGACCTCAATCCCCTCCATTTATATGTTTCTTATAAAGGCCACCAGTTCTGGGATTTCTAAACACCTTCTTGTAGGAGTGTAAAACGGGATGCCAGAGAGAGAATACATCTAACGGAGTGACTCAGGAAGGAATTTATAACTCCTGAAAAGTAAATCACAGAAGTGCTGAGTCACTATAATTTATAACCAATAGAGATCCTGATAGTCTCCGACATGAATCAAAATAGAATTATAGAAATGTAATTATCGATGTGAATTCTCAGCGTCACAGCTTTTTACTTACCGTACCAAACAGGAAAGGGATGGGCGCTTGGTTGACCAATGAGCATGAGTTAATGCATGGACATCTCCTCAAAAATCCAATAGGTGTTTAATCACACATTTCTTTTCACAATTTCCGTAGTTTCTTTTTGCCTTATAAACTGTCCAACAAAACCACACCAGGGTTTAATGTAAACCCTTGAATGGCTGGTGAATGGTTGATCCCCAGGCAAGTACAGGCTTTTGTGTACCTGAGGTCAAGCTTCCTTGTTCATAGGTCCAGAAGGATTTTAGGGACTCAGCATATTTTTCTCAAAGGACTGCCACACTCTTAGAAAAAAAAGGTGCTATCTAGAACCTAAAAGGATTCTTCGGCTGTCCCCACAGGAGAACCCTTTGAAGAACCCTTTTTGGTTGCAGGTAGAACGCTTTAGGTCCCAGGAGGAACCCTTTTGGGTTAGTTGTAATTTTGGATGCACGACATGTTAACATGCTAACTGCCATTGAGATTGAGACTGGTAGCATAGCCAATGGAATTGACAGGTGACTATACTTAGTCACAAGCTGTATGTAAAAAAAAAAGGCTTTATATAGTAATGAGTTAGCATCATACACATTATAAGATTACAAGAGACTCACCTCTACATGTTAATTTGTTGTTTTCTTCCGCATGCAAGACTATGGAACCGGATTGTCGTTCGGACAAAGTAGTGTACTTTTTTTTTATAAAACAAAAAAAAAAAAAAAAGAGGTGTGCCTATGAATCTCTCTGTTAAGGCTTTTGATATTGGTTTCGGCAGATCACACCAGTATCTGAGAGGTTCTCCTGTTGCAAATGAGTGATGCAAATAGGACTGATGAAAGCTATAGAGGGCAACTATATAAGGTTGGGTTCGGAATGTGTGTGCATGTGTGTAACTGTATGTGAGAGAGAAAGAGCGTGGGATTAATTGGTAAGCTTTTAACTCCCAAGGGAAGACTCGATAGCACAAGGGGAGAAAAAAAAAGAACACAACAGTTATTATCCATACGTGGTCATACTGTCGTGCTCAATGGTACACCAAGAAAAAAAAAACACCCCTAGGAATGAACTTGAGGTAAATAGTGATTATTCCCAGGACTGTGAGATCCCGCTGTGTTGAGTTCTATGACTCCTGTGGGAAGGGAGACGGATGAGAGAAAATAAGAAAATGATTGTGTACACCAAGACAATGACCACACACATCCCACACACTCAAATGGTTGTTTTGAGGAAGTGTAAGAGGACTGGCCTCAATGGAATCAGGGTTTATCAAGTGTTGGCTGGTCTCTCACAGGTATAAAATAACCTCACAGTGCCTTGGGCTGGTACGCATGCTTTGTTTATGTATGTGTCTATTAATGACTATTTTGCATGTGGAGGGCATTTTCACTTGCTGTGAGTTTATTTAGCGTCCTCCGTCACCAAGGTTGTGTGTGTGTGTGTGATTAAATTCCACTCCATTACTATTAAACCACAAACCACTCAGTCCTCAGAGAGACTTGTAATGGATTGTCATTATTTATGTTCCGTTACATCGTTAAAAAACAATTTAATTTTCTTTTCCCACGAGGCTTTACACTTTCCAAGATACATTTTAGAGTTAACATTAATTTCTTCTGTACTACTAATACAATTATAAAATGGATAAAGTGAGGTTCTCTTTAACCAACCTAATAAGAGTGTAGACTAAAGTGTGAAGTAAAGGAACGTTTCCTGCTCATAGTTGGTTTTAAATCACATAACGTACACCAGTTGATGACATCAATGTCTTCCGATGACGTCATCGGAAATACGTATCTTCTTGACTACAAAACATAGAAACCCACCGTTTACACACTTTGGGGTAGTGCTGGAGATGACGTTGAAAAAAGGGCGGAGTGCCCCTTTAAGACAGCTTTTGCTGACTTGTGAAGAATATCATCCCCCTGTGTTGGCATGGCAATACTGAAGCACCAATTTTCACCACCAATTGGACAAAATGACGACTAACCTCAGTGGTTGGCAAAGTTGATGTAATTTCGCATCAAATTATCTTCAGAGTGGTCTTGAGTGGCCCTCTGCTATCTCCTGATGTAGCCATGGCAATATTTATATGGCATCAATCAGCCAATAAAATGTCTTGTGAGAATTGAAACAAAAATTAAGGTGATGTCACTTAACTTGGCCGTTTTATTGTACTAGCAGTCGGAAAATAAAAGTAGTGCGTGTGATATATCAGAAATTGTGTAATAGAATTAATGTCAACATAACATATTTGCATATAATTATAAATACAGTTTATACTGGTTTTATACACATTTTCCTCTAAAATACTGTAAATGTAAACAGACCATCAATATCAACATGTTTGTTTTCTTGGAAAGCTGTGAGTGCTATTATATGATACAATATCATTATTCGGGACAGTTGAGCTAACGTAGGCTAATGTGATTAGCATGAGGTTGTAGAGGTTTTAACATGATTTTGAATGACTACCCCCATCTCTGTACCCCACACATACAATGATCTGTAAGGTCCCTCAGCCGAGCAGGAAATTTCAAAGCACAGATTCAACCACAAAGACCAGGGAAGTTTTCCAATGGTTTGCAAAGGGCACCTATTGATAGATCGGTAAAAAAAAAAAAAAGCTGACAAGGCTGGCAGGTAGCCTAGTGGTTAGAGTGTTGGGCTAGTAACCGAAAGGTTGCTAGATCGAATCCCCAAGGTAAAAATATGTTGTTTTGCCCCTGATCAAGGCAGTTAACCCACTGTTTCCCAGTAGGCTGTCATTGTAAATAAGAATTTGTTCTTAACTGACTTGCCTAGTTAAATAAAAAAAATAGAAAAAATATCCCTTTCAGCATGTTGAAGTTATTAATTACACTTTGGAGGGTGTATCAATACACCCAGCCACTACAAAGATACAGGCGCCCTTCCTAACCCAGTTGCCGGAGAGGAAGGAAACCGCTCAGGGATTTCACCATGAAGCCAATGGTGATTTAAAAAAAAGTTAGAGTTTAACTCTTTAGGCATCATTAGCCGAGGTGTCGGTTTTGGAGAGTCTGGCGTGCCCAAAGTCAAATACCTGCCACTCAGGCCCAGAAACTAGGATATGCACATAATTAGTACTATTGGATAGGAAACACTCTGAAGTTTCTAAAACCATTAAAATAATGTCTGAGTATAACAGAACTGATATAGCAGGCAAAAACCATTTGCAGTTTTCTTTGTAGATTACCCTTTTCTCCTGGCTGCCTATTGTATTCAACGTTATATAGGACCTAGACTGCAGTGCCTATGGCTTCCACTGGATGTCAACAGTCTTTAGACAGGGTTTCATGACCTTAGGTTGAATTAGAAGCCAATAGAAGAAGAATTTAGACGTGGACCCCGGAACTCAATAGAATGACATGCGCATTCTCGGTCTCGTGCGCTCTGTGGTTTTTTCCTTTCCTATCGTTCAGGCTATAATCCGGTTGAAATATTATAGTAAATATACATAAAAGGATACCTAAGGATACATTAAAAATGATGTTTGATTTGTTTGGACAAAGTTGATAGGTATAATTTGAACGCGTTCTCTTCTCGGTTCAATGGGTCGACTCGACGGTGGATTTTCTGAACATAACTCGTCAACCAAACGGAGATTTATGGATATAATAATTGACTTTTTCTAACAAAAGAACCATTGGATGTCTTCGTTGGACACATGGGATGCCCTCAGCAGAAGTTCTTCGAAAGGTAAGTGATTTATTTTAGCTCTTATATGGGTTTTGTGTGACCCGCGCTGGGTATGAAATTATGCTAATGCATAAATGTTAGAGGTGCTATCCTCAAACAATCAAATGTGCTTTCGCCGTAAAGCCTTTTTGAAATCTGACAACGCTGTGATATTGCCAAGAATCAGAGCTTTTGATGACTATGCAACACTTGTATATTGATGAATGTTTAATAATTCAACTTTTGGATTTTGAATTTGGCGCCTTACATTTCACCACTAGCGCCCCGTTTCTCCCTAAGTAGTTAATGGCTGTGACAGGAGATAACTAAGGAGGAATCACCAACATTGTAGTTACTCTACAATACTAACATAAATGAGTGAAAAGAAACAAACATAAGATTAAAAAACAAAAGAATGAAACTAAAAAGCAATCGAAGGAAAAGCAAAAAATATGTCTTTTAAGATCTCTTTTAAATGCCCACAGTTTCAGCCCCAGGCTATTCCATAGGCTGGGGGCATAGTAACGAAAGGCTGTCTCTCCATGCCTCTTGGTCCTTGTAACACAGAGCCAGAGACGTTCGGATTCATATGCAGTTACTTTAATGAAGGTAGGTCAGACAGGCAAAACTCAGAGAACAGCGTAGAGGGTGTCAAAGGGGATCCAGAAACAGAACCGGTACCAGGCGTAGGTCGGGGCAGGCGGCAGACGGGTAAACAGGAATCAAAACACAGTCCGAGGTCAGAAAACAGGGAATCAGTCAATAGATCAAAAGAGTGCTCAGAAATGACTAGCCGGGGCAGTGCAAGACTTCACAAAGCATTGGGGCCTGGAGATAGTATATATAGGGGAGAGAAGTGGATACAGCTGTGCAGCTAATTAGACCTAGGTACGGGGCTGATGGGAAATGTAGTCAATACTCCGGTGATGGTGTCCTTCGGTGATCGGAGAGAGCCACAGAGGTGCGATCCATGACAGTCCTAGGCTTTGGGATAGTTAAAAAGACAGTGCCAGGGGACCTGAGGGACCTACTGGGTACATAACTTAAAAGCATGTCTAACATGTATTAAGGTTCACAATCGTGGATTGATTTAGAAACCCATAGAATAATCTTAAAACGTATTCTAAAACTTACAGGCAGACAGTGCAAAGACCTTAAAACCGGTGTAATGTGTGCTCTCCGTCTGGTCTTGGTCAGTACCCGTGCTGCAGCATTCTGTATGCTTTGCAGTTGGCCATTGGCATTCTTGGGTAGACCTGATATTCTTGGGTATCAGCCTGAGAGAGAAACGGCCGCACCTTGGCAATATTCCTCACGTGGTAAAAAAATATTTTGGTCACATTCCTAATGTGTGATTCAAAATGTAGTCTAAAATAACACTTAGGTTAATTACCTGGTGTTTTATCTTATTGCCCGTGAATTAAAATGTGCTGCCAGATTCTCTCTCTGTGCTTTGGCTCCAACAATAAGTACCTCGGTCTCGTCTTGATTTAGCAGGAGGAAGTTGTGAGCCATCCAAGTAATACAGTCTAATAATTTATCCGTGGAGCTAAAATCCTCTGGTGACACAGAAATGTAAAGGTGTGTATCATCTGCGATAAAAGGAAAAGGGATAGAGCTAAGCACAGGTAAAATCTTAGAGGAAAACGTGGTTCTGTCAGACAAATTCACCTTTCAGCAGGACAATAACCTAAACCAAAAGGCCAAATATACACTGGAGTTGCTTACCAAGATGACATGGAATGTGGCCTAGTTACAGTTTTGACTTAAATCTACTTGAACATCTATGCTAAGACTTGAAAATGTCTGTCTAGCAATGATCAACAACCAACTTGACAGAGCTTAATTGAATAATTGTTTTAAGAATAAGCTCTTAAAGACTTACCCAGAAAGACTCAGAGCGGTAAAGTCAAGAGAAGAAAAGGCCTGGAAGGAGGATAGATGACTAGAAACGATTCGGTTGACCATTTTATGTGTGGATAAACTATCCATAAATGTAGAGGAAATTGTGCATTTCAGGAAAAATAACAATGTTCATATCCCAGGACAAATTAGCTAGCAACAGCAAGCTAGCTAAATAGGACAAATTAGCTAGCAAAATTGCCATAAATGTTTAATTATTTTCGACCTGTCCCCAAATTAATGTAATTGGTTCAGAGTTTGTTTTGATATTTTAACCTGTGTGTCGTGATCGCGTTTGGTGTGGGGGGACAAAATACATGTATGCACGATGCTGGTTTGGGTTAAGTGTAGGCACACAGCCAAAACAACGCAGAAGTAACTTTGGGACAACTCTCTGAATGTCCTTGAGTGGCCCAGCCAGAGTCCGGACTTGAACCCAATCAAACATTTCTAGGGAGACCTGAAAATAGCTGTGCAGTAACGCTCCCCATCCATCCTGACATAACTTGAGAGGATCTGCAGAGAGGAATGGGAGAAAGTCCCCAAATACAGATGTGCCAAGCTTGTAGCGTCATACCCAAGAAGACTCTCGGGCTGTAATCGCTGCGTCAACAAAGTACTGACTAAAGGGTCTGAATACTTATGTAAAATGTGATATTCCAGTTTTTTATTTATTATAAATTTGCAAAACATTCTAAAAACCTGTTTTTGCTTTGTCATTATGAGGTATTGTGATGTCATTATGAGGTATTGTGATGTCATTATGTGGTATTGTGTGGTATATTGATGAGGGGGAAAAAACGATTTGATCCATTTTAGAATAAGGCTGTAACGTAACATGTGGAAAAAGGTCCAAGGGGTCTGAATACACTGTATACTAGTGTTTTATTTTCCATCCGTATGATAAGGCCACATTTTCTAATGGTATCTGTTAACGCAGATACATCCTGACAAAATACACACTATGACTGACCTGTTGAGAACAGACCAATGACTGATCCAAATGGTTGCCTAAATCAGGCCTAGGCTATATAATTATTTCCGGAATGAAACATGCTTTCAAACGGTTATTCAAATTAGCCTACATCACTGCAGTTTTAAAGCCCTGGACAATAAGTGTGTCCTCTCACTTGATAATAATTCATGTTGCGTGCCCAGGGACTGCTGAGTGAAGCCTTGAGATACGCACAGACCTGCCATTTCATCATCTGTTAACTTTTTCCTTCCACTTGCACCTGACAGGTAAATATTTATAGCCCTACTATTTAGCTAATGAATGGCCTAATATCTAGCTAATATTTAGCCTCTCTCTTCCGGCTGTTCCTGTGCACAATAGGCTACAGATGCAGGCCTCTCCACTATTCCTGTTCTCGTGAATACCCAGGAAAACCTACCGTATAGGCTACAAGAGCTATAGGACCTGTATTTTTAATACTAGGCCTTAATAGCCTTTCCGTGGAGAGAAGCAAGTTGAGGAGAGAGAGTGTGCTGGTGTGATCACTTTGGCCAGTGACGATAACATCGTTGCACTGATGCTTTGCAAATGGTTACACAGGACAGACAGAAAGATGAGCACAGTGAGAAAAAGATCCAAACAAATTGACAACCATTAGAAAAAATGGAAACCACTTGAGCAACAACACGGTGTTAAAGATACGCAGGCTAAACAGCATTTGTTGTTGAATTGTTACATTTAAATATGAGTTTCTATGCTATTTTTCATGAAGTATTATTTGCAGTTGTCACTATGACAATGAACTCACCCTGAAGCACTGAAAGGGCTGTGTTACCATCTTATTAACAGGCCTACAACGTGAGGTAGTGTAACGATGTGCGCTGAGAGTCGGGAAGCAAGTTCAGGGAGTGAGCGTTTTAATAAATAAAAATAACCAATGAACAGAAACAACACACCGACATGAAAACAAACTCAACAACACCTGAGAAAAGAACCAAAGGGAGTGACAGATATAGGGAAGGTAATCAAGGAGGTGATGGAGTCCAGGTGAGTGTCGTGAGGCGCAGGTGACAGGTGTGCGTGATAATCAGCAGCCTGATGACCTAGAGGCCGGAGAGGGAGTATACGTGACAGGTAGGATGGCGTTGATCAGTTGATTGAGGGGCGTACTGCAGAACGATGAACGATAAACTGTCCGCTGGTGTGGATGCTTGTCGTAATTTATCGTTATAGTTATAGACCTTTTCAATTATCAAATCAATAACACGTTCTATATGCACGTGCAACCAAGAGGTTTCCCAGTAAGCATCCGGCGCTGCAGCGCGCGCCATAATTGCTAGTTCCCAAAATTACAAGTTCTTATTTCTTGATCCAACCAAAACACGAAACAAACTAGTTATATACACACATTGCCTTGTTGCTACCAGATCCACTAAACAAAATCATCAGACAACGTTTATTTCCTTTTTATTATCCGTTTCCTCTGCTGGTGTTAGCTACATTTGGCTAGCACATCAAATAACCACAGAGCCAGCGTGATGTGAAGGTAGAGAAAGATCAGCTTACCTTGTTTAACCAGCTAGATAGATTCATTTTTCTCACGACAACCAACAATATAACTAAACTAAATGTGGTTAGCATATATGAGTCCAATGTTAGACGGCCACATTATTTACATAAAAAGTTTGCTAGCAGCACTAATTACCCTGCTATTAACCTTTCTCACCCCTCACCAATCTGTCTCTCCTAGCTCTTCGTCTGCTTCCTACAAAACGCAACTATATTTTACCTAGGTGTATTAGCCACTTAGTTTCAATTAAGAAACATACTGTAGGTTTAATGAACCGCTAGCTTGTGCTAGGCATGCATTATTGACCTCACGTTACGAGATCTAGCTAGTGGTTTGTTTACATGTAGTAAAGCTAGACTATTATACAAATGCTAGCGCGGACACCTTGTGGTGATAATGCTGAATTACATCAGGATGATAAATAACATGAAGCCAACACATTTCAACTTTATTTCAAGTTGTATTTTGAAATGAAATCAAATTAACCTTAAAATATTGCTTTCATCATACCCTCATGATAGTGATATTTGTTAATGTCTCTCTCCTGTGCATGCCATGCTTAAGGCCTACCTTCACTACAAGGCTAGGGCTTGGACTAATCCATTTCATGACAGCATGTACAGTAGCTGTAGAAGTCTAATCTGGTATCCTTCAACACCGGTAGCCTCATTAATTGTCTAATGAAAAAGAAACACCCACACACTGATCTGGCCATGATCAGCCTTTTGTTTTCTTTCCTAGTTATTATGAAAAGGTTCCCAAAGAAGTTATCTCACAGTGAGTGTTTATTCTATTACTAATAGTACAAGGGCACAGGGAGAGACCCAGATGCAGACACGGGAGGCAGATGGTTTGAGTTATTTATTAGTATCCAAAGGGAATAGGCAAGAGAATGGTCGTGGACAAGCTAAAGATCATAACAAGGTCAGAGTCCAGGAGGTACAGAGTGGCAGGCAGGCTCGAGGTCAGGGCAGGCAGTATGGTCAGGCAGGCAGGCTCGAGGTCAGGGCAGGCAGTATGGTCAGGCAGGCAGGCTCGAGGTCAGGGCAGGCAGTAAAGTCAGGCAGGCGGTTTCAGAGTCAAGGCAGGCAAGGGTCAAAACCGTGAGGACTAGCAAAAAAACAGCGCAAAAGCAGGCGCACGTATTAACACACTAGTTGACTTGACAAAACAAGACAAACTGGCACAGATAGACAGAAAACACAGGTATAAATACCCAGGGGATAATGTGGAAGATGGAGGGGGTGGAAACAAGCACAAGGGCAGGTGAAACAGATCAGGGTGTGACAAATAGTATCATTTCAAATGGAGAAAACATCTCAACAAAATATAAACAATGTGTGAGGAATTGATCATCCTGTTTCTGTAATGGGTCTCGGTGATGCAGGTACAGCGGAGTCAGGCGCAGGACAACAAAGATGAGTATTCCTAAACTTTATTCAAAAAATGGAGCAACGAACCACCCTTGCTGTCTTTTGCCTGGCCGGTTCCCCTCCACTGGGATTCTCTGCCTCTAACCCTATTACAGGGGCTGAGTCACTGGCTTCTGGTGCCGTGGCGGAGATCTTGTGGGCTATACTCGGCCTTGTCTCAGGATGGTAAGTTGGTGGTTGAAGATATCCCTCTAGTGGTGTGGGGGCTGTGCTTGGCAGAGTGGGTGGGGTTATATCCTGCCTGTTTGGCCCTGTCCAGGTTGGTTTGGTCAGACGGGGGCCACAGTGTCTCCGACCCCTCCTGTCTCACCCCCCAGTATTTATGCTGCAGTAGTTTATGTGTCAGAGGTGCTAGGAGTCCGTCTGTTATATCTGGAGTATTTCTTCTCTTATCTGGTGTCCTGTGCAATTTAAGTATGCTCGCTCTAATTATCTCTCTCTTTCTTTTTTCTTCTTCTCTCTCTCTCTCTCTCTCTCTCTCTCTCTCTCTCTCTCTCTCTCTCTCTCTCTCTCTCTCTGGGAGGACCTGAGCATTAGGACCATTCCTCAAGGCCTACCCGGATGTCCCGAGTCCACCTGGCAGTGCTGCTTCTCCAGTTACAACTGTTCTGCCTGTTTTATGAACATTTTAAAATCTTGTCCATGTTCTGTTATAATCTGCACAGCACAGCCAGAAGAGGACTAGCCACCCCTCACAGCCTGGTTCCTCTCTAGATTTCTTCCTAGGTTTTGGCCTTCTAGGGAGTTTTCCTAGCCACCGTGCTTTTACACCTGCATTGCTTGCTGTTTGGGGTTTTAGGCTGGGTTTCTGTACAGCACTCTGTGACATCAGCTGATGTAAGGGGGGCTTTATAAATAAATTTGATTTGATTTGATTTGAAGTAGTGATATACAATCACACGAAACAACGGACCAAGATTACAAATGAATAATCACACACAAAAAACATGGGGGAAACAGAGGGTTAAATAAGGAACATGTAATTATGGGAATGGAAAGCCGGTGTGTAAAAAAAATGAAGACAAAACCAACGGAAAATGAAAGATGGATCGGTGGCGGCTAGAAGACCGGTGACTTAGACCTCCGAACGTCGCCCGAACAAGGAGAGGGACCAACTTCGGCGGAAGTCGTGACAGTTTCGGTACATTCTTGGAAAAAAAGGTTAAAAAAATGGTTCTTTGTGGAGGGATAGGATTCTACCAAGAACCGTTTTGATCTGAAAAATCCCTTTTGGAAGACAAGGGTTCTTTGTAAGGCATAGGGTTCTACCTAGAACCTTTAACATCCTAAGAATCGGTTTTGTAAGAAAGGGTTCTTTGAGGATTCCTTGGAAGGCATGAAGGGTTCTTTGGAAGGCAAGAAGGGTTCTACACAGAACCGTATCATATTTCCCAGCATGCTCTATTGGAGGGTGATTTTCAGAATGTGTTTTAATATATGTTTTTGCATGTACATTGATTGATTGATACATTTTATGCTACACAAAGATGAATAGCATACATTTTTCTAAACCAATTCAATCTGTTAGTAGTTGGACTTATTGCACCCGTTACAGAGATGGTTGTTCCAGTTTAGATGATTGAGGTAGTCTCAGTACATCATCTTCTCTATCCTGGCCGTCATTCTGAATGCAGGTTGCAGGTGATAAAAAATCCACTTGTTTGAAATCTTAACTGGATTCCAATCGACATTAAAGATCACTTTGCAAACCAGCATAATGTGACTTGCAGGCCTGCTGTGGCAGTGTGTTAGGCCCTCAAAGAAAGGCCTTATGATATACACTACCAGTCACAAGTTTTAGAACATCTACTCATTCAAGGGTTTTTTCTTTATTTGTACTATTTTCTACAGTGTAGAATAATATTGAAGACATCAAAACTATGAAATACACGTTTTATTTATTTAGCTAGGCAAGTCAATTATGAACAAATTCTTATTTACAATGACGGCCTACCCGGACGATGCTGGGCGCTGCCCTATGAGACTCCCAATCACGGCCAGTTGTGATACAGCCTGGATTCGTACCAGGGTGTCTGTAGTGACACCTCTAGCACTGAGATGCAGTGCCTTAGACCGCTGCGCCACTCTGGATCCCAAATATGGAATCATGTAGTAACCAAAAAAGTGTTAAACAAATCAAAATATATTTGAGATTCTTCAAAGTAGCCACCCTTTGCCTTGATGACAGCTTTGCACACGCTTGGCATTCTCTTAACCAACTTCACCTGGAATGCTTTTCCAACAGTCTTAAAGGAGTTCCCACATATGCTGAGCACTTGTTGGCTGCTTTTCTTTCACTCTGCGGTCCATCTCATCCCAAACCGTCTTGAGGTCAGGTGATTGTGGAGGCCAGGTCATCTGATGCAGCACTCTGTCACTCTCCTTCTTGGTCAAATAGCCCTTACACAGCCTGGAGGTCTGTTGGGTCATTGTCTTGTTGAAAAACAAATGATTGTCTCATTAAGCGCAAACCAGATGGGACGGCGTATTGCTGCAGAATGCTGTGGTAGCCATGCTGGTTAAGTGTGCCTTGAATTCTAATTGAATCACTGACAATGTCACCAGCAACGCACCCCCTCACCATCACATCTCCTCCTCCATGCTTCACGGTGGGAACCACACACACAGAGATCATCTGTTCACCTACTCTGCTGCTCACAAAGACACGGCGGTTGGAACCAAAAATCTCAAATTTGGACTCATCAGACCAAAGGACAGATTTCCACCGATCTAATGTCCGCTGCTCGTGTTTCTTGGCCCAAGCAAGTCTCTTCTTCTCATTCGTGTCCTTTAGTAGTGGTTTCTTTGCAGCAGTTAGACCACGAAGGCCTGATTCACGCAGTCTCCTCTGAGCAGTTGATGTTGAGATGTGTCTGTTACTTTAACTCTGTGAAGCATATATTTGGCTGCAATTTCTGAGACCTGTAACTATAATGAACTTATCCTCTGCAGCAGAGGTAACTCTGGGTCTTCCTTTCTTGTGGCGGTCCTCATGAGAGCCAGTTTCATCAATGCCAAGAGTATGTAAAGCTGTCATCAAGGCAAAGGGTGGCAAATAAAATATATTTTGATTTGTTTAATACGTTTTTGGTTACTACATTATTCCATATGTGTTATTTCAGAGTTTTTATGTCTTCACTATTTGACTAGTACTGTATATAGTTCAATATCTTTTCTGCATGCTTTCTATCTGTTTTTAGTTGTTTAAGTTGACACTGAAACTATTTTTCCATCCTGAAAATTACCACTTAGACTGCCCGCCTAAGAATTTTCTATACAGAAAAAACCCTGTAATTAGCTCCAATGACTGTAATTTCCTCCATATTAAAGGGATAGTTCGAGATTTTGGCTATGAAGCACTTTATCTACTTCCCCAGAGTCAGATGAACAGGAACAGATAGAATGCTAACTGTTGCTGTAGACTGGAATTTAAAAGTCCTGTAGACTTAAAAATAAATATATAATAATTGCGGACACGCTGCAGTACCTCTGAGGACCCCAGTTTGAAAACCCCTGCACTATATGACAAACACTTAAAGCCATGGCTTGTGGTGAAACAACCAAATCTTTATTTGCCTTCCCATACAGGAACAGCAATCACAACCTGGCCAAAGGATGTGGACATTTAGTGAACCGATAGTGTTTAACTAACGTCAACAATTGGGGAGGGGAAAGAAACAATACAATTAAAT
Organism: Brachymystax lenok tsinlingensis; assembly: GCA_030435695.1. Classification (NCBI taxonomy): domain Eukaryota; kingdom Metazoa; phylum Chordata; class Actinopteri; order Salmoniformes; family Salmonidae; genus Brachymystax; species Brachymystax lenok. The sequence goes on along the minus strand of CM059801.1, from coordinate 35,134,248 downwards.
AAATTAGAGGCTGAGCCAAACAAAACCACAAGCCAAAAATGGGTTTTACCCAGCCAGCTGTATTTCTAACTGTGCCTTTTATGCTCTAAAATGGATATCCTGTTATTTGGGCCCTAAAATGCCATTTGCCATGCCAAGTGAACCATTTCACTTATTCATAAGGCTGCACAGAGATATACTAGGCAATTCAATTAGAGGTAGTTCAATTCTGTGAGCATACATTGACAATTTGCAATGTTTTTTTGGTGTGTTAGTTAGTGTTAGGGAACATGTTGACTGAGTTTGTTGGGGGTAAGGTCAAAGTCAAAGTCAAAGTCACCATTATTAGTCAGTTGTACAACCAAATGCCTTCAACCGAAATGTGTCTTCCGCATTTAACCCAACCCCTCTGAATCAGAGAGGTGCAGGGGCTGCCTTAATCGACTTCCACGTCTTGGCGCCGAGGAACAGTGGGTTAACTGCCTTGTTCAAGGGCAGAGCGACAGATTTTTTCCCTTGTCAGCTCGGGGATTAGAACTTGCAACCCTCGGTTACAAGTCCAGCGCTCTAACCACTAGGCTACCTGCCGCCCCCTGTCAAAGTCACCATTATTAGTCAGTTGTACAACCAAATGCCTTCAACGAAATGTTTCTTCCGCATTTTAACCCAACCCCTCTGAATCAGAGAGGTGCGGGGCTGCCTTAATCGACATCCACGTCTTGGCGCCAGGGAACAGTGGGTTAACTGCCTTGTTCAGGGGCAGAACGACAGATTTTTCCTTGTCAGCTCGGGGATTCGAACTTGCAACCCTCCGGTTACAAGTCCAACGCTCTAACCACTAGGCTACCTGCCGCCCGGGATTCAGTAAATCAAATCCTGTATTTCACTAAATCAAAAATAAGCCTCCCTTTGTGAAAACTCCTATATTATGAGCTTTGCTGTTGTCTTGAGTTGCAGGTTTCATAGACCTCTCATCCCACTCAAGGGCAAAGCAAGAACCACACTTGGAGCAAAAAACAATACTAAACCTTCCCAACTCTCATGGCATGTAATGGTAACATCATTTGAAATACATAAGCAGTAACTTCATGTTTTTGTGTGCGTTTCTTTTTGTTTGTTTCGTAACACATGTAAATTGCATTCTGCCTCAACCGGGACCTAGCCCCTGCTGCATAGACTAGCAGATGCTGGTGACTAATGCTGGTGCCTTCAGAAAGTATTCACACCCCTTGACTTTTTCCAAATTTTGTGTTACAGCCTGAATAGGAAATAGATTAAATCGCATATTTTTGGTCAATGGCCTACACACATTTTCCCATAATGTCAAAGTGGAATTATGTATTATTTTATTATTTTAACAAATAACAAAAAAAATGGAAAGCTGAAGTGTCTTAAGTGTCAATAAGTATTCAACTCTTTTGTTATGGAAAACCTAAATAAGTTCAGGAGTAAAAAATGTGCTTAACAACTCACATAATAAGTTGCATGGACTCTGTGGGCAACAATAGTGTTTAACATGATTTTTGAATGACTACCTCATCTCTGTACAGTTGCAACCCAGTCTCTCATTAATGATGTACTACATGTACAAATAAGCACAATTGTTTTTATGTACTAATAGCACAAACTCATGGCGCATCGAACTCCATCAATGCCACGCCCCTTCTGAAGCCCTTAACTCGATGCTATTAGTACAAATTAACATAACTGCTTATTTTGGATGTAGCTAGCTAGCTATTATTAAGTGAAAGCGGGGTAAATTGTCGGATAAGAAATGACCAATAATCTATTAGTTTCTGTATTTCGGCCCTCAGAATTCTAGGCTATTATTTTATTTTTATGTGTATTACTTTATCATCTTGTATACTGCAAGTGATCTTTATTCGCCCTGGTCAACATTGTCGTTGTAACATAAGGTTAGCTTGTTGGTTCTCTGGAGCGTGTAGGCCTTTTAGCTAGCTGGTAAGAAAATCTACTCGCTGTTGTTATCATTTATGTAAAAAAAAAACAATCAATAATATCAATCGTGTAAGCACATGGAAATACATTTTAGCAAATTATTTATTTATTTATCTGTGAGTGACGGACTGTGAAACTCAATCTCCCATGATTCCGTAGTACCTGGAAACTGACCATATAATTAATACATTTATGTGGTATTCCGGACACAAACTTAAGAAAAAAAAAAATATTCTGCATATAATGTATAATAATAGAAGAAACACTTGTATTTTACATTTGAATTAGATCTGTGATAGTGTAGCTCGTTTATTTATAGGTCTGCATGTGTCCAATATAATAAAAATGGGTATGTCCTGTCTGCACAACCATTACAATGATCACCTTTATTTTACTAGGCAAGTCAGTTAAGAACAAATTCTTATTTTCAATGACAGCCTAGGAACAGTGGGTTAACTGCATGTTCAGAGGAAGAACAACAGATTTGTACCTCGTCAGCTGGGGGATTTAAACTTGCAACCTTTCGGTTATTAGTCCAACACTCTAACCACTAGGCTACCCAGCCTTAGTAGTTGCACAGTAAAACATTGTTGACAGTATATTGAGACGTTTATTCACAGTACACTGCTGTTGTAGCCTAAGTTTGTGTCCTGGGACAGCATCAATGGGCTAGACTGGGAAGGCTTAACTGTCCAAATCTACAGGGGCACCAGGGATGTGACCCGGCAATATTGCAACCAATAAAACGAAACTACTTTGGCAAGACTGCCCTACAAAGGCAAAATGCAGTAACTATGAATTTGGTTAGACATCTCTGATCTGTTGTAATGGTTTCCGGACACAAGAACAAGCCAGTTGATCAGAATATATACAGTGAGGGGAAAAAGTATTTGATCCCCTGCTGATTTTGTACGTTTGCCCACTGACAAATGATCAGTCTATAATTTTAATGGTAGGTTTATTTGAACAGTGAGAGACAGAATAACAACAAAAAAATCCAGAAAAACGCATGTGAAAAATGTTATAAATGGAATTGCTTTTTAATGAGGGAAATAAGTATAAATAAACCTACCATTAAAATTATAGACTGATAATTTCTTTGTCAGTGGGCAAACGTGCAAAATCAGCAGGGGATCAAATACTTTTTTTCCCTCACTGTACTGCATATAAACTGATATACACGTAGGCTTATATGTATTTGAATCTATGGCTACACCTATCCTATAATAAATCCTCTATGAAGATGCGCTTATTGTCGCATACAGCCCTATATTGCGTAGCCTATTTGAAGGTCAGTCGGAAATATAATAAGCTATAATAAGTTGTTCCCTGGTACCAATGGTAACAGGAGCCCTGCGTGGCCTAAATAGTGTAATAGTGTATCAGCCCCTTCAAAACACCCTAATTCTTCATGACACCCCTCGCGCAGGTCCCTTGATGTGGGAATTTGCCTACGTATTCAATCTAATTATTTGAGATTCCCATCACTTTTGCTGATTGTTTTCTCATTACTCACAATGAAATCACTAGACCAATCCATTACTCAGTATGTCAATCAACATTGTGCTGCCAGGTGCCTCTTAGTATGCTATATTTAGTGAACTTCATAATGTCAAATTCTATATATTTTTTATTTTGGTAAAACAACTATTAAATCATATGCTGCTGTAAATAGGCATGCTATGTTATTATCCTTCATCAGGTTACGGCCGTCATTGTAAATAATAATTTATTCTTAACTAACTTGCCTAGTTAAATAACATTTTATCAGCCAGTAAGCTTTAACAGGACACGTGTGGTACCATTTGAAATTATGGTGTAGGGTACAATGCACTGCTGAAATATATGGGTTGGGAAGCAGTACATTCCACTCCACATCAGATTAGAAAGATGATGCTATACATACAATGTTGCAAGGGGGACTTTTTATTACATCTAAATAATTCATTCATACTATGTAATCGATTGAAACACACTCAGAGCTGTTACTGCCTTATGCATTCATTTATTAAGACCTTTATTTATTTATTTATTTTAGCAGTCCCATTGAGACCAAGGACTCTTTTGCAACTTACAATTACACAAAAATCCCAATCACGACAGCATAGACAATACTCAAAGAAAATACAAAAAAAAAAACAATCATGAAGAACAAACACATTCCTCGGTAAAGAGGTCTTCAAGCAACAGTCTGAGTTGCTGATGATTTCGCCATAGTCTAGGACCGGAAGAAACGGAGGAGAGGTGGTGAGGAGAAGAAACATGGCAACAAATGCGCTGAAATGACACATTCCTTCTCCACAATTACATTTCCCTGGATGGGTTCAGAAGGTGAGGGGTCAGGGGTCAACGTCAGGAGACCAGGCTGCTCCCAAGGGAGGTGGTGGCGGCCTTCTCCCTCTCCTGCGGGAGACAGCAAGACCGAAAGAAAGAGGCAGGGGTGTTGTTATGATTTCAGAAAGCATAGCAGGAGTCATCTGAGCTCTCCGCAATAGGACGTCTATCTTCATCTGAGTTCTCGTCTACATCAGAGTCATCAAAAATAGCCCCTTCTCCCAGAATCAGCTTGTGGTAGGTGTTCCTGCTGTTGACTTGGTCTTGTGTCAGTTCACTCAATCTTCTCTTCAGGAGGCAGAGAAGGCCATTCCTTTCTCACTCTGACAACTTCACTGCATTGCCTAAATGTAAGTCAGTAAATTATTTATCCTTCCATTACACAAAATAGTGTGGAGGGAATTTGTAAAGCAAGACAAAATGTTCAGTCCAAAAATAGTATAAACCTCAACATACTCTGGCCTTGCAGCTGTAAGGGCAGTGCCTCCGGAGTTCACGCTGCTCTTTGTAGGCTTCCCCAGTGCCTCTTCATCTCCTTTACCAGGATCCACTATTCCTCCTGCAGTCTGTTCACCAACATCAGTCTGTCCAAGATTGCCTTTTCTGACGGCTAGATGGCTGTGTAATGTAAACTCACAGGAGGTATATAACAGAACAGCAGCAATGATTGCAGCCTACGCTGAAGGTAAACATTCAATCACAATAGATACCTTCTGCTGTCACGATCTTCGTACGGGACAGACCAAGATGCAGCGAGGGTTCCAGTATACATACTTTATTTTGAAATGCAACGTAACTGGCAAAACAAACAAACATATAAAGACCGTAACCAATAAACATGTAAACATAATCAATGACCCACCAAAACCCCAGTGAAAAGCACAAACATATATATGGTTCACAAATAGAGGTAACGACAAACAGCTGCCTCTAATTGGGAACCATCAACACAACATAGAAATATATCACAGAGAACAAAAAACCATCCTAAACAAAACACAAACTAAACACACAAGCCTGTTACCCCCCCCCACCCCAAAGGCGCAGACTCCGACCGCGCCAAAAAGTCCATGGGGTCCTCGGGTGGGTCTTTTTGTCCTTGGAGGCCCGGGGCTTGGAGCCGGAACAGAGGTCATCGGACTCTGGAGACAGCCGCTGGACCTGATGCGTGAAACAGGCACAGGTTGTGCCGTGCTCTGACGGTGAACATGGAACCTGGTGCGTGGAACAGGAACAGTCCGTGCCAGGCTCTCGATGCGCACAGGGGACCTGATGCGTGGAGCAGGGACAGGACGTGCCGAGCTCTCGATGCGCACAGGGGACCTGATGCGTGGAGCAGGGACAGGGCGTGCCGGGCTCTCGATGCGCACAGGGGACCTGATGCGTGGAGCAGGGACAGGACGTGCCGGGCTCTCGATGTGCACAGGGGGCCTGATGCGTGGAGCAGGGACAGGACGTGCCGGGCTCGATGCGCTGGGGGCCTGATGCGTGGAGCAGGGACAGGATGTGCCGGGCTCGATGCGCACAGGGGGCCTGATGCGTGGAGCAGGGACAGGACGTGCCGGGCTCTCGATGCGCACAGGGGACTCTGTCCGTACCGGTCTCTGAACGAGCACTGGAGACACCGTGCGCTTCACTGCATGACCCGGTGCCTGACCAGTGCAACGCTCACTCCGGGAAGCACGGGGAGTTGGCTCAGGTCTCCAACCTGGCTCAGCCATCCTCCCGTCTGCCCCCCCAAAAAATTGGGGGCAGCCTCTCGGGCTTCCTCGCCAGCCGTGTTCCCGCATAGTTCTGCCGCTCTGCCATCACTAACTCCAAACCTTCCCTGGGACTGCGATACTCCCCAGCCTTCCTCCAGGGTCCTTTTCCAGCCAGGATTTCCTCCCATGTCCAGAACTCCCAGTTATCTCGCTGCTTGGTCCTTGTTTGGTGGGTCATTCTGTCACGATCTTCGTACGGGACAGACCAAGATGCAGCGAGGGTTCCAGTATACATACTTTATTTTAAATGCAACGTAACTGGCAAAACAATAAACATATAAAGACCGTAACCAATAAACATGTAAACATAATCAATGACCCACCAAAACCCCAGTGAAAAGCACAAACATATATATGGTTCCCAATTAGAGGTACCGACAAACAGCTGCCTCTAATTGGGAACCATCAACCCAACATAGAAATATATCACAGAGAACAAAAAACCCTCCTAAACAAAACACAAACTAAACACGCCAGCCTGTTAAAACCTCACAAGCTCCAGCAGCAGAGGTGACTGTTTTGGAGAGCCTGGCGTGCCCAAAGTAAAATGCCTTCCATTTAGGCCCAGAAAATGGGATATGCATATATTACCATTGGATAGGAAACACTCTGAATTTTCCAAAACTGTTAACCATTTGTCTGTGGGTCAATCAGAACGCATATAGCAGGCAAAACCCTGAGGAATCTCTGTCCTGGAAAAAGTCATTTTGACACATTGCTCATTTTGGAACCCCTCCCTATCGAAAATGACCATATATAGGCATATGAACGCAGTGCACGTCGCTTCCTTATGATGTCATCAACCACGAGACGGTGTTTTACTCCATCTTGGATGAATTTCGACCATTGATAAACAGCATGGCAATGGGACACCACGTTCTGAAAACTCTTCAGATTGCGCGCGCACGAGAAGGCGCGCAGTGCCTTATTTATCGTCTTTAGCGTTCAGTTTATATTCCGGCTGATTTATAATAGTAAATATACGTAAAAGTGTTCTTAAGGATACATTTAAAACTATGTTTGATTGTTTTTGTACAAGTTTATAGGTATAATTTGAACGAGTTGGCGCCGCGTTTCAATAGAGGAGTGGAGGCTGTCGTTTCTGATTATAACGCGCGAACCAAATGGAGGATTTATGGATAAAAGACGTTACTTTTTCTAGCAAAAGAACCATGGATTGTCTTCGTTGGACACTTAGGATGACCTCAGCAGAAGTTCTTCAACAGGTAATTGATTTGTTTTCGCTGTGAAATGTGTTATGTGTGTGCCATGATGGCTAATCGATACATGGCTATTGGAAAATATGTGAGGTGCTAGCCTCAAACAAATGAATGTGCTGCTTTCGCCGTAAAGCCTTTTTGAAATCTGACAACGCTGTGATATTGCCAAGAAACAGAGCTTTTGATGAGTATGGAACACTTGTATATTGCTGGATGTTTAATAATAATTCAACTATCGGATTTTGAATTTGGCGCTTTAGATTTTAGCTGGTAGTGTCGGGATGAGCCCGCTAGCGACCCACTGGTAATTGAGAATGCTTAAGAGGTTAACCCAGGCCTGGACGTGACATCTGCAATCATATACTTACTGGTACAAAGTCTCTCCCATGGCCACACAAAGTCATCAGTATTGAGTAGCTTATCCACTGTAGGGTACCTAAACTCTACCTGCTGTTAGTGAAGTTGAACAATGGCAGCTGTCAAGGCTGCTTTGTCCTCAACAATTTTTCTCTGAATCTGATGCCTCCTTTTGTTGCCGTCTGAATAAAAAGGGGTGATTAGATGGACTGTAGATTCAGATATATTACATGACTATAAGTTACAGAACTACTATAGAGGCACAAACAAAGAGAGTACAAAGCAATCAACTCATTTCCAAAGCATTTGTTGTCATGCGGTTATAACATTATACCAGTAGCTCACAAGATACTCTGCTGTTTATGGTCATGTAATTTCTCAGTTAAATGAAATGTTTTGCATTAGATCTATTAATAACAGGTCATGCCTACATTTGATCATAAACATGGTCTGATGTGAATGACTAATACATTTTCTTTCACAAATCAGTTTTACTACTTGATTAATAATGTGTTTGAGGTCCTATTGTTGTTGGGCCTTACCTGTCTAATGGTAGAGGTAGTGTTTCCTCTGTTTCACACTGAGGTAAAGCCCCTTAATCTTCTTCTGGAGATGCCCTGTCTGCCCTGTTTGACTATCCTGAAGTGTGACGGTCAAACATAGGGAAAGTTACAAACATGACTCCACTGACATCAATGCAATTATGAAGTTGAGAGACAGAGAAACATTCACTTTTCTACCTGTTGGATTCTGGCTTGAAATATACTTATTCCTGTCATCATATTAGATTGTATTGATTAATTTACATGTATAAGAAATGTACAGTACCAGTCAAAAGTGTTAAACAAATCAAAATATATGTTATGTTTGAGTGCTGCATCAGATGACCTGGCCTCCACAATCACCAAAGCTCAACCCAATTGAGATGGTTTGGATTAGTTGGACCTCAGAGTGAAGGAAAAGCAGCAAACAAGTGCTCAGCATGTAGGAACTCCCTCAAGACTGTTGGAAAAGCATTCCAAGTGAAGCTGGTTGAGAGAATGCCAAGAGTGTGCAAAGCTGTCATCAAGGCAAAGGGTAGCTACTTTGAAGAATCTAAAATCTAAAATATATTTTGATTTGTTTAACACTTTTTTGGTTACTACATATGTGTTATTTTATAGTTTTGATATCTTCACTATTATTCTACAATGGAGAAAATAGTAAAAATAAAGAAAAACCCTGGAATGAGTAGGTGTGTCCAAACTTTTGACAGGTACTGTATATGTTAGGGGTCAATGAAGGGTGAATAGGAACTTTGGGTATGGAAAGTTACTGAGTGAGACAAGGGGAATTGCAGAAAGTTCATATTCTGAACAAACATGTTATTGGTGAATATGAATATTTCTAAGAAAGGAGGCAAAGGCTAGCAGTTTAGTTTCAGTTCCTGATAAGGCAGGCCAGCTGCTGTGGAACCAGGACAATGAGGGATGTGGAACTCAACTCCAGATAAGGTCAGCAGTTGAAGAGAGAAGACACTGCTGGGAGGGGGCATAGGGGCCCACCCCGAAGACCATCTGACTACAGACCTTTCCCATACACACACTGCTGGGAGGGGGGCCATAGGGGCCCACCCTGAAAACCATCTGACTACAGTCCTATCCCATACACACACACTGCTGGGAGGGGGGCCATAGGGGCCCACCCCGAAGACCATCTGACTACAGACCTTTCCCATACACACACTGCTGGGAGGGGGGCCATAGGGTCCCACCCTGAAAACCATCTGACTACAGTCCTATCCCATACACACACACTGCTGGGAGGGGGGCCATAAGGGCCCACCCTGAAAACCATCTCACTACAGTCCTTTCTAATACACACACTTCCATACCCATGAGGGTCCTAGACTTAAGCAGGCCATGACAATACCAGTGAGAGGAACCTATTGTGTTTCTGTCTAACAACAGAGAAGGAGTGTCTATCATTATCTTAGACATGCAAGGTGGCAACTGTAACGCCCAGGCCTGGGTTTACAGGCTAGAGCATTTTGGGTTCATTTTGGTTTAGGGGTTTTCACAGTTCTATGGTGTCTAGTTCTATGTTGGGTTAATGGCTCCCAATTAGAGGCAGCTGAGTCTCGTTGTCTCTAATTGGGAACCATTTATATGTTTGGGAATTGCACCTTAGTTTCGTGGGTTATTGTATGTTCATGTCAGGTTCATCATGTTCAGTCGGGTTCTTGTCTAGTTAGGTTTCTCCGTTCGAGGTTTAGTTAGGTTTCTTCCGTCGTGGTTAGGTTTAGTTCACTTTGTGTATAGTTTAGCATTTAGCGTTAGGGCTCTCGTCTTGTTCCTCGTTTTCTTGTTTTGTTCTGTCTCGTCTCGTCTGTGAATAAATCATGTATTCTGGCTACATCGCTGCGTCTTGGTCTGTCCGTCCGGAAGATATTCGTGACAGAATAACCCACCAACAAAAGACCAAGCAGCGAGAGACCCGGGAGCTTAGCTCTTGGGAAAAGGAGCAGCGCAGGTGTGCGAGGACTGAGCGTGGGAGCTATGAGGACTTATATGGCGTATGGACCCCGGAGAGAGAAAAGTTCATTGGAACTCGCCTGGCACGGAAGCCCGTAAGGCAGCCCCAAGAAACTTTGGGGGCACACGAGGGGTTGGCGGTTCAGGAGGGACTCCTGAGCCAACTCCTCGTGCTTTATGGAGAGAGCGTGGGGAGAGCGTCGCAGCGAAGGGAGGCCGTGCTATGCAGTGTTGCGCCACGGTTTCCTATAGGGATTCAGAGGCCGGTGCGAGTGATTCCCGCTCCACTCATCAGTCGGGGAAAATAAGGGTGCAGCCAGAAAGAGTGGTGCCATCGCTGCGCACTAAGTCCCCGGTACGTCTCCTGGGACCCGGATATCCTGCTCCAGTTCCGTGTGCGGTGTCTGGCATGCGTGTCCGCAGCCCAGTGCGAGAGATCCCAGCGCCACTCATGGGTCGGGCCGAGGTCTGTGTGCTACCTGGGAGAGTGGTGCCAGCTCTGCGAGCCAGGCCTCCAGTGCGCCTTTTGGGACCAAGCTATCCTGTGGTCCTACGGGCAGAATCTCCGGCACGCATCCACAGCCCAGTCCGAGAGATTCCAGCTCCACTCACCCGTGAGGCCAGGGTTAGTGAGCTAGCTGGAGGTATGTCGGCTCTCCGTATCAGGTCCCAGGTCCGGGTGGAGGTTTCTACACGTCCGGTTCCACGTTCCAAGATCCCTGTTCCACGTTCCAAGATCCCTGTTCCACGTTCCAAGATCCCTGTTCCACGTTCCAAGATCCCTGTTCCACGTTCCAAGATCCACGTTCCAAGATTCCAGTTCCGTGTTCCAAGATTCCAGTCCGTGTAGTGGTTTCTACACGTCCAGTCCCTGCTCCGCGCACCCAGCTCCCCGTGCGCTCCGAGAGTCCAGCACGTCCTGCTCCGGCCCGCGCACTCCAGCTCCCGTGGCGCTCAGAGTCCAGCACGTCCTGCTCGGCTCCGGCGCACCCAGCTCCCGTGCGCTCAGAGAGTCCAGCACGTCCTGCTCCGGCTCCGGCGCACCCAGCTCCCGTGCGCTCAGAGAGTCCAGCACGTCCTGTCGGCTCCGCGCACCAAGTTCCCGTGCTCTCCGAGAGTCCAGCACGTCCTGTTCGGCTCCGGCGCACCAAGTTCCCGTGCGCTCAGAGAGTCCAGCACGTCCCTGTTCGGCTCCGCGCACCAAGCTCCCGTGCGCTCAGAGAGCCCAGTTCGGCCTGTTCCCGCTCCCGCACCAGAGTGCGCGTCCGAGCCCAGTTCGGCCTGTTCCGCTCCCGCACCAGAGTGCGCGTCCCGAGCCCAGTTCGGCCTGTTCCCGCTCCCGCACCAGAGTGCGGCGTCCGAGCCCAGTTCGGCCTATTCCCGCTCCCGCACCAGAGTGCGCGTCCGAGCCCAGTTCGGCCTGTTCCCGCTCCCGCACCAGCAGAGTGCGTCCCGAGCCCAGTTCGGCCTGTTCGCTCCACGCATCAGAGTTCCAGTGAGCAGCACGAGTCCAGTACTGCCAGTTCCTGCTCCACGCACCAGAGTTCCAGTGAGCAGCACGAGTCCAGTACTGCCAGTTCCTGCTCCACGCACCAGAGTTCCAGTGAGCATCACAAGTCCAGTACTGCCAGTTCCTGCTCCACGCACCAGAGTTCCAGTGAGCATCACAAGTCCAGTACTGCCAGTTCCTGCTCCACGCACCAGAGTCCCAGTGAGCATCACGAGTCCGGTACGACCAGTTCCTGCTCCACGCACCAGAGTCCCAGTGAGCATCACGAGTCCAGTACTGCCAGTTCCTGCTCCACGCACCAGAGTCCCAGTGAGCATCACGAGTCCAGTACTGCCAGTTCCTGCTCCACGCACCAGAGTTCCAGTGAGCATCACGAGCCCAGTTCGGCCTGTTCCCGCTCCACACACCAGAGTCCCAGTGAGCATCACGAGTCCAGTACGACCAGTTCCGCTCCACGCACCAGAGTCCCAGTGAGCATCACGAGTCCAGTACTGCCAGGTCCTGCTCCACGCACCAGAGTTCCAGTGAGCATCACAAGTCCAGTACGACCAGTTCCTGCTCCACGCACCAGTGTTCCAGTGAGCATCACAAGTCTAGTACGACCAGTTCCTGCTCCACGCACCAGAGTTCCAGTGAGCATCACAAGTCCAGTACTGCCAGTTCCTGCTCCACGCACCAGAGTTCCAGTGAGCATCACAAGTCCAGTACTGCCAGTTCCTGCTCCACGCACCAGAGTTCCAGTGAGCATCACGAGTCCGATAGGGCCAGCTTCTGCTCCACGCACCAGAGTTCCTAGAAAGGGTCCAGGGCCTCCGGTGCGTGACATCAGACCAGCACGGCCAGCACCGGAGCCCCACCTGGGACAAAAGGAACCCACCTAGATCCCCCCACAGACGTTTGGGCGTCCGAGTCCGCGCTTTGGGGGTACTGTAACGCCCAGGCCTGGGTTTACAGGCTAGAGCATTTTGGGTTCATTTTGGTTTAGGGGTTTTCACAGTTCTATGGTGTCTAGTTCTATGTTGGGTTAATGGCTCCCAATTAGAGGCAGCTGAGTCTCGTTGTCTCTAATTGGGAACCATTTATATGTTTGGGAATTGCACCTTAGTTTCGTGGGTTATTGTATGTTCATGTCAGGTTCATCATGTTCAGTCGGGTTCTTGTCTAGTTAGGTTTCTCCGTTCGAGGTTTAGTTAGGTTTCTTCCGTCGTGGTTAGGTTTAGTTCACTTTGTGTATAGTTTAGCATTTAGCGTTAGGGCTCTCGTCTTGTTCCTCGTTTTCTTGTTTTGTTCCGTCTCGTCTCGTCTGTGAATAAATCATGTATTCTGGCTACATCGCTGCGTCTTGGTCTGTCCCCTCAGAAGTGAATCGTGACAGCAACACCCTGCCTAGTCAGAAGGTATAAATATATGCTTGTGGGTAGAATAAACTTGGTTTGAGATTTTTCTGATTGTCCGTTTCAGTTTCTGCTCTATTTGTTCAGAACCTAACATACCTTCAGGCCACTGCTAGACCTCAGCAGCCCACTCCTGAACCGAACATACCTTCAGGCCACTGCTAGACCTCAGCAGCCCACTCCTGAACCGAACATACCTTCAGGCCACTGCTAGACCTCAGCAGCCCACTCCTGAACCGAACATACCTTCAGGCCACTGCTAGACCTCAGCAGCCCACTCCTGAACCGAACATACCTTCAGGCCACTGCTAGACCTCAGCAGCCCACTCCTGAAGCACAGCGTCGTTGATGTCCAGTCCGCTTTTCTTCAAGGAAGCTGGTCTCCTCCTTCAGTCTTTTGACATTCTGAAAAAATACAATTCAATTAAGGAATAACATAGGTGAAGTTTTTTCAGGTAAATCACACTAAAATATTTGACTTTAATGGATACAGTCATCTTGATGTTTGTATCCATTAAATGCAATCCATGTTGGTGAACTTCCTCTTATTCCAGTCCATTTCCAGTAGTGTGATGATGTCTGTCTGTACTGTTGGAAAAACATTATCAGTCGGCTATTCTAATAAATGACTACTGTGTGCCTAACCAATCAACATAAAGATTGCAACTACAGTCGTGTAAGATAAAATAAAAAAATAAAAATCCTTAACATTACATAACATAATTGTAGCATGGACTGCTTTGTCTACCTCTTACTCTTCGACCTGGACGGCATGGTCGCACCTGCCGGGAGTACACAAGACTCTTCACCGTGGCAAGGTGACAGTCCAGGAGAGGGGCAATTAGGTTTGTCTTATTAGGTTTATGTTATTAGGTTTATCTTATTAGGTTTATCTTATTAGGTTTATGTTATTAGGTTTATCTTATTAGGTTTATGTTATTAGGTTTATGTTATTAGGTTTATCTTATTAGGGTTATCGTATTAGGTTTATATTATTAGGCTTATCTTATAGATTTATGTTATTAGGTTTATCTTATTAGGTTTATCTTATTAGGTTTATATTATTCGGGTTATCTTATTAGGTTTATCTTATTAGGTTTATCTTATTAATTGAAGTGAGCTGGAGCTCAAATACAAAGGACCACATTGCAATCCTAAACCTTCTTCAGCATTAGTTATGACATCACAATACACTTACCAGCATTGGACATGTACTTTGTCGTGACAGCAGCTCTGGATATAAAACTATTCACCTGCTCGACTTACTCTCCGGTTATGTTGCCGGCACCAGGCTGATTGCGGCCTCACCATTTGAGCTATAAATGCCTTAATGAACAAATACAACAAAAATGTAATAATTCTATTATAAAAAAAAAGCATGACAATATCCTTTCTGCATAACATAAAAAACAGTCAAGAAGGAAAACAATTACCTCACAAGATCATTCATGTGCATTTTTAGAAGCTCCTCCAACTCTGGGCACGCCTGCACAACTTTCTGACAATATGGCCAGTATTTACATGCAACACCGTGCCAGCAGAAGACAGCTCCTTCTGCAAGTACATTGCATAGGGATTTATCTCTCCTCTGTACATGTTAAAGGCCTTGAGGAGTCCATTACATAGGCATATATCTCTCCTCTGTACATGTTGAGGGCCTTGAGCAGCACGCTGTGCCAGCACTGCTATCTCAAGGTCCTCCTCATCTACTTTGGCAGATCATTTTCCTGACGTCTCTTTGGCTGCTGTCCACTCTGACGTGCCACACACTCCTTTGCCTGGCGTCTACAACATGAAAATCACAGTGAAATGCAGAGATTAACTTAAAAGAAACAAGTTCTAAACTAGGTGACATTAAGTTATGTTATAGAAACTGTGAGAATAATTACATGATTGGTCTTTCTAGGGACATGTTTGACGAAGGATGACACATCATCGTCTTTTGCCAGGAAGACACCATAATAGAAGCCCTTCTCAACACTAAATAGAAAGTCAGACTGCAAGATTACATCATAAAATTATACATAAAACCAAACCGCCAAGGTGTTGCAAGTAGCCTAGAGAGGTGGATTGCTGGTTCAAATCCCAGACATCTGACCGTGTTGCTCCAACCTCTCTGTGTGTCTGTAAGTGTGTGTGTGTGTGTCTGTCTGTGTGTGTCTGTGTCTGTGTGTCTCAGTGGGATTTGGATAAAGCAGAAAGACAAATCACTGTCCAACAACTTTTAGTTGACAATTAATCTTCTTCTACAAAGAAGACCAACTGCAATATAACATCACAAACACATACTTCATAACAAAAAGAAGACCAGCATGCACTTTAAGAAGGTATAATTATACCCTGAACAAAACATCAACATATAAGAAGGTAGTACAAACCCTGAAGCTTTCCGGAAGCGGTATTGCTTGCGATTCCCATCCACTGATATACAATTGAAGTCGGAAGTTTACATACACCTTAGCCAAATACATTTAAACTCAGTTGTTCACAACTCCTGACATTTAATCATCGTAAAAATTCCCTGTCTTAGGTCAGTTAGGATCACCACTTTATTTTAAGAACGTTAAATGTCAGAATAATAGAGATAATTATTTATTTCAGCTTTTATTTCTTTCATCACATTCCCAGTGGGTCAGAAGTTTACATACACTCAATTGGTATTTGGTAGCATTGCCTTTAAATTGTTTCACTTGGGTCAAACATTTTGGGTAGCCTTCCACAAGCTTCCCACAATAAGTTGGGTGAACTTTGGCCCATTCCTGACAGAGCTGGTGTAACTGAGTCAGGTTTGTAGGCCTCCTTGCTAGCACATGCTTTTTCAGTTCTGTCCACAGATGTTCTATAGAATTGAGGTCAGGGCTTTGTGATGGCCACTCCAATACCTTGACTTGTCCTTAAGCCATTTTGCCACAACTTTGGAAGTATGCTTGGGGTCATTGTCCATTTGGAAGACCCATTGCGACCAAGCTTTAACTTCCTGACTGATGTCTTGAGATGTTGCTTCAATATATCTACATAATTTTGCCCCCTCATGATGCCATCTATTTTGTGAAGTGCACCAGTCCCTGCTGCAGTAAAGCACCCCCACAACATGATGCTGCCACCCCCGTGCTTCACGGTTGGGATGGTGTTTTTCGGCTTGCAAGCCTCCCCTTTTTCCTCCAAACATAACGATGGTCAATATGGCCAAACAGTTATATTTTTGTTTCATCAGACCAGAGGACATTTATCCAAAAAGTACGATCTTTGTCCCCATGTGCAGTTACAAACCGTAGTCTGGCTTTTTTACTGCCGGTTTTGGAGCAGTGGCTTCTTCCTTGCTTTCGTACCTGTTTCCTCCAGCATCTTCACAACGTCCTTTGCTGTTGTTCTGGGATTGATTTGCACTTTTTGCACCAAAGTACATTCATCTCTAGGAGACAGAATGCGTCTCCTTCCTGAGCGGTATGACAGCTGCGTGGTCCCATGGTGTTTATACTTGCGTACTATTGTTTGTACAGATGAACGTGGTACCTTCAGGCGTTTGGAAATTGCTCCCAAGGATGAACCAGACTTGTGGAAGTCTACAATGTCTACAATTGGCTGATTTCTTTAGATTTTCCCATGATGTCAAGCAAAGAGTCACTGAGTTTGAAGGTAGGCCTTGAAATACATCAACAGGTACACCTCCAATTGACTCAAATGATGTCAATTAGCCTATCAGAAGCTTCTAAAGCCATGACATAATTTTCTGGAATTTTCCAAGCTGTTTAAAGGCACAGTCAATTTAGTGTATGTAAACTTCTGACCCACTGGAATTGTGATAGTGAATTATAAGTGAAATAATCTGTCTGTAAACTATTGTTGGAAAAATGACTTGTGTCATGCACAAAGTAGAAGTCCTAACCGACTTGCCAAAACTATAGTTTGTTAACAAGAAAGTTGTGGAGTGGTTGCCAATGGGCAAAAGACAAACTAGAAACTAAAATGTGACACCAAAGAATCACAAATAAATTGTTCTATATATTTGGATTGTAAATACTGATGCATTGAAAATTGTGCAGCATGACGAAAAAAGTTGATATTGCAGGAGATAAAATGATGATATACTGTATGTCCTTATATTAGATATATATATATCATTAAATGATGATATACTGTTCGTCATATTAGATATATATATCATTAATTGATGATATACTGTATGTCCTTATATTAGAGATATATATATCATTAAATTATGATATACTGTATGTCCTTATATTAGATATATATATATCATTAAATGATGATATACTGTATCTCCTTATTAGATATATATATCATTAAATGATGATATACTGTATGTCATATTAGATATATATATCATTAAATGATGATATACTGTATGTCATTATATTAGATATACAGTATATATCATTAAATGACATGTGCATAGCTATGTGGTTTTAATGTACATTAGCAACAGGTTCTTCTTATTTTGGCAGTAATATAACATCTATTTTCAATGCCTAAGAGTTCCTGCCTGCCAGACAGAGGCTGAGGTTACAGTCAATCGGGTCTGAGGATTTGAACGTTTTATAGCACCACTTTGCATTTAATCCCACATTGAAATGAAAGCCAGTGAGCCAGCTAAAATCGGTCAGTATATTGCAACTGGATTTAGTACTAGTTAGAAATGAAGTCCTAACAAGGTAGTCATGCTGTCTGACAAGTTGAACGACGCTAGTCTTGATGAGGCCCTTACTCTCTTGGGGTTGTTGTGTGTAGCGTGATTTCCTTAGGGTCAAGCGACCTCGCTTCATGCCTACCTCAGGTCAATACACCCTCCAACCATTTGCTACTCTGATAGGCAGAAGTAGGATAGTGTATGAGGGTCAAAAGCATGTCCTGTTAAGGTGTGAGGGATTTGTGATAGAGAAACTCAAGTTGTGTTTTCTGAACCGAGGGAGTAGTGTAATGATCCTAGCCTTGATAAGTCTATTAAGAAATCCCCCCAAGGGAGATCTCACTGTTGGCATCTCCCTTTGGGTTCCTTTAGGGCGGGGTTTTTCAAACCTCTCCCCAGCCCCTCCAGACGTTTCACATTTTTGTTTTAACCGTTAACTGGCACACATGGTTCAATTAGTCAACTAATCATCAAGCCTTTGACTAATTAAATTAGGTGTGGCAATTTAGGGTTAAAACAAAAATTTGAAAGTTCTGGGGGAAACCCTGTTTTAGGGTCAAACTCAATTTCAGGCAGTACTCACCCCCGCCATTAGCTGCTATATGGCCACCTGTTCTGGTAAGGTCCATGTCCTCCGCTGTGACTTTTGATGACAATAATATACAATTAACCGCTAGCGCCCCACTCCCGACACTACCCGGTGAAATGCAAGGCGCCAAATTCAAAATCCAAAAGTTGAATTATTAAACATTCATCAATATACAAGGGTTGCATAGTCATCAAAAGCTCTGCTTCTTGGCAATATCACAGCGTTGTCAGATTTCAAAAAGGCTTTACGGCGAAAGCACTACATTTGATTGTTTGAGGGTAGCACCTCCAAAAAAAATGTCTATCCCATAAATTCATAAACCATCGTGGTTCACACAAAACACATTTCACAGCGAAAACAAATCAATTACCTTTTGAAGAACTTCTGCTGAGGGCTTCCCAAGTGTCCAACGAAGACAATCCATGGTTCTTTTGTTGGAAAAAGTAATGTATTATATCCATAAATCTCAGTTTGGTTGGTGCGTTATGATGAGAAAATACAGCGTCCACTCGCCCATTGAACCGTGAAGAGAACTCGTTCAACCTATACCTATAAACTTGTCCAAGAACAATCAAACATCATTGATAATGTATCCTTAGGAACACTTTTATGTATGTTTACTATAATATTTCAACCGGAATATAAACTGGGCAATAGGAAAGGAAAAAACCACAGCGCGCGCAAGCCTGTGAACACGCATCCTCTTCTGTTTACTTCTTGTGACCACTTCCTAATTCTTCTTCTATTACCATCCAGATCAACTAAATAGAATCAAAACACTGTCTAGAGACTGTTGACATCCAGTGGAAGCAATAGGTACTGAATTCTTACTCCCTTATATGGTCATTTTCAATAGGGAGGGGTTCAAAATGAGGCAATGTGTCAAAATCACTTTTTCCAGGACAGAAATTCCTCGGGTTTTCGCCTGCCATATCCGTTCTGTTATACTCACAGACAATATTTTAACACTCTTAGAAACTTCAGAGTGTTTCCTATCCAATAGTACTAATTATGTGCATATCCTATTTTCTGGACCTGAGTAGGAGGCATTTTACTTTGGGCACGCCAGGCTCTCCAAAACCGTCACCTCGGGAGCTGCTCCCTACGAAGTTAACATGAGGCAGCCAGGACTGGCATATGCTATCTATTTAGAAAAAATGGTTACACTTTACATACGTAAACAAACACACAACAAAATAGGTACATAACACTTACCATGGCTTGAGGTCTCCTTAGACCTTTTAGTCCGGGTCTTTTGTAAATGTTGTTATCTCTGCTGTCCCTCTCTATCCATTGGACAGGGGCAAGGCTAGTGGCAGGAGCAGGTAACTGTCGCTTTGCAGCTCGCTCCTTCTGATCCTAAAGTATTTATTAAAACATAGACTCGGAATCTGTCTGTGATTAAAATTACAACACAACATTGTGATATGTACCCACAATTCAATTGCCCTAAAAATATACTGGGGAAATGGGAAGAAATATCCCTTACAGCTACAAGTTGAAATTGTAATGCGATAGCTTTCTCAAATGCCACCCATATGCCGCATGTCGCTCTTTGCTCAAGCTCATTTCCATACTTCGTTGAACATAAACATTATTGTATGTTAAAGTAGAAAACAAAGCACTAAAATGTGTGATCATATACTGTGAGACACAGTCAAATATTTATAGTAGATTCACACATGATAGAAGTACATTGGTTTACGTTGTGAATGGTTGATTTTCATTATTCGTGGGAACTGTGTTGTATTGTGCAATAAGCAAAGACTCCACAGTTAACTAACACTCAATTATTTTTTGTTATTTATCCGCTTAAATGCATTAACATCTCAGGTGCGAACAAAGCTGGTATTATTATTTATGAACTAGATTTGTGTATTCATATTTACACAATTGGTATACAGACAGCAAAAAGAGAATTACAGTTTAAAATGTGCAGACACCTGTGTCGCTATGTAATCATATTTCTAGGGGACACACAGAGGCCAGAAATAAACTTGCTACTCCATCAAAGATCTAATTAAAAGGATAAATAGTTTATTCTGTTATATGTTATGTATTCTGTAATAGTTTATTTTAGATTGGGTCCAGTATTCAACACAACCACAGGTATAATAAGAACGAACACAACGGTCAATTCCCGGGTTTCAAATGATAAAACATCATATCCGGTAATACGTGAATCATGGGAGATTTGAGTTTCACAGTCCGTAACTCACTGCCGGACACTTTTAAATAATTAAATTAATTCAGCAATAATTAGCTAAAAAGTTTTTTTTATGTACTTACACGATTGATATTATTGATTGTCTTTTTACATAATTAATAATGAAGAGCAGCTAGCTAACAAGGCTCAATGTTCACTGGGTTTGCAACTGGCTGGAACCAAAAAAAGCTAACATTAGCATTCAAGATACAGTTGGCCAGAGCAAATAAATATAACTTCCCGTCTACAAGATGAACCATATACGTAACTGATTGAAATAAAAAAGTTTAGAATTATGCCGGCCGAAATACTGAAAATACTAGATTATTTGTAATTTCTTGTCCAATAACTTACCTTGTTCTCACTGTAAAATAGCTAGCTAGCTTCAACCAAATAAGCAGTTGTGTTAATTTGTACTAATAGCATAGAGTTAAGGGATTCAGAAGGGGCGTGGCATTGATGGAGTTCGATGCGCCATGAGTTTGTGCTATTAGTACATAAAAACGTGCTAATTTGTACATATAGTACATTCTTAACGAGAGACTGGGCTGTCTGTACAGCACACATACAGTTATCTTTAAGGTCCCTCAGTCGAGCAGTGAATTTCAAACACAGATTCAACCGCAAAGACCAGGGAGGTTTTCCAATGCCTCACAAAGAAGTGCAACTATTGGTAGATGGGTAAAAAAATAAGAAAAGCAAATATTGAATATCTCTTTGAGCTTGGTGAAGTTATTAATTACACTGTGGATGGTGTATCAATACACCCAGTCACTGCAAAGATACAGGCATCCTTCTTATCTCAGTTGCCAGAGAGGAAGGAAATTGCCATGAGGCCAATGGTGACTTTAAAACAGTTACAGCGTTTTATTGGCTGTGATAGAAAACTGAGGATGGATCAACTACATTTGAGTTACTCCAAAATACTTATCTAGATGACTGAGTGAAAATTTAGGAACCCTGTACAGAATAAAAATATTCCAAAACATGCATCCGGCACTTAAGTAATACTGCAAAGCAATTCACTTTTTGTTCTGAATACAACGTGTTATGTTTAGGACAAATCCAATACAACACATTACTTAGTACCACTCTCTATATCTTCAAGCATAGTGGTGGCTGCATCATGTTATGGGTATGCTTGTAATCATTAAGGACTGGGGAGTTTTTCAGGATAAAAAAGAAAGCACAAGCAGAATCCTAGAGGAAAACCTGGTTCAGTCTGCTTTCCACCAGACACTGGGAGATGAATTCACATTTCAGCAGGACAATTTACTGAAACACAAGGCCAAATCTACACTGGAGTTTGCTTACCAAGAAGACAGTGAATGTTCCTGAGTGGCCGAGTTAAAGTTTTGAATTAAATCTACTTGAATATCTATGGCAAGACCTGATAAATTGTTGTCTAGCAATGATCAACAACCAATTTGACCGAGCTTGAAGAATAATGTGCAAATGTTACACAATCCAGGTGTGGAAAGCTGTTAGAGACTCACAGCTGTAATTGCTGCCAAAGGTGCTTCTACAAAGTATTGACTAAGGGGTGTGAATACTTATGTAAATAAGATATTTCAATGCATTTGAAAACACTTTTTTACTTTGTCATTACGGGGTAATGTGTGTAGATTGGTGAGAAAAAAAATATATTTAATCCATTTTGAATTCAGGCTGTAACACAATATTTTTTTTAATAAGTCAAGGGGTAGGAATACTTTCTGAGGGAACTGTATGTTGTGTTTTGGACACTTTTTGATGCTGGTGACCAGTTTATGGTGGTGGTGATGCTGGTGACCAGCTCATGCTGGTATGCTGGTGATACTGGTATGCAAAGTAATGTTTAATCCCTATTGGAATCTATCCAGAGTAGGGATATCCCAACATTTTGACATTTTATTCACCCACATCCTGCATTCAGAATGATTTCCAGGGCTGGAAAGATATACGAGACTTCCTAAACCATCTAAAAGGCAACAACCATTTCAGTCCAACTAACAGATTGATCAATGTACACAATTCAAAAAAAGGCGCTAGAGCCGACAAGGTGAAAAATCTGTCTGTGCCTTTGAGCAGAGCACGTATTATTTTATAAACAATTTAAATTGAATCTTTATTTAACTAGGCAAGAAGTCAGTTAAGAACACATTTTTATTTACAATGACGGCCTACCTCTTGCCAAACCAGGACGATGCTAGGCCAATTGTGCGCCGGCCTTCCCGCGGTGTACAATAACCCTCATTTGGTCCAGGGGTGTTGTACTACTATGGATGGCCCTGTAAAACAACACAGTTCACTGCACCTATCTGGTATAACATATTAACTACTTATTTGTTTTGTATTTAATGTTGATCAATTGTGGTGAAAAGCTTTTAATATTTGCTCTAATTCCTTTGCAAGATGCAGTTGTGGCTACAATGCCAACACATATCACCACTTACATCAGATCAATACACAGATGGTAATTCAATGCAAGAATCAAGAAACTTAAACACCACCTGCCATAAATTAACAAAGACCGATTCCCCCCCCCTTGTATCGAGTTAACACAGGTGGCAGAACAATTGGCAGAAAAAAAGGATAACAACGCTAGGATAAAGAAGCTCAAACACCACCTGCACTTATAAAAAAGTTAAGGAGCCGTTTGGAAATGCCTGTGCAAACAGACAAAGTGCTAGTTAGGCATAAATATTATTGCTTTCACCAACCCAACCCACCCCAACCCACCCCATGCCATGCGAATAGTCAACAAAAGTGACTTGCAATGAATGCACCTGGCCATAATTCAAGTATATATATTTGCCGCCCTCCAAAGGAAAAACCCTAGTTTGGCATTGCCATCTTGTGTTGTTTTCTGGAACAGCATCTGAGTTCCCATGTATGCAATGAATTACCTAAATGGAAAGTGGTTAGTGGTATGTACTGTATGATACAAAGTAGGCAACAAATAAAGAATTACATAATAAGAAAGCTTAATAAAAAAAAACATTATATAATAAGTTAAAATTATCTGGGGAGATGTTGCTCCAACACTTTGCCATATAAACATATCAACAAGTCTTAGAGAGGAATCATAATGCACATTTACACTACAGCCATGCAGGTAACATATTATTCTCTTTAAATTTCCATTAATAAATACAAATCTGTAAACATTCTGACATTGACATGTGGGAACCAATTAAACTCAAATGTATTTCACTGCAAATACCCTTGTTCTTTAATTCTTCATAACGGATCACTTTTTTTGGTCAACGCATCACAATATGAAAATCTACAATTAGATGCGACCTTTGTTGTCTTTAAAAAAAAAAATCTATTTCGGTAGGATTCAGCCCATGAGTAAACCTAAAATGGATAAACTGTGGCTGGAAAGGAAAGGGGTAAAAGGTTTAATTTCCTACATGTACTCTGGTCTTCAAGCTCTGTTGGGGAACGATGAACCTCTGAAAGTGTGCATGAAGTGGCATGATGACCTTGGTCTCATTTTTGAGGATGAGAAATGGGGAAAGCTCTTTTTTAGATGCTCCGCGTCTTTCATTTAGCACAAGGCACAAGTTGATGCAATTCAATATTTTACATAGGGTCTACTTTACACCAGAGAGACTGTACAAGATCAATTCTAAATACTCAACATTTTGCCCAAGGTGTAAAACGGGAGTGTGCACACTTATGCATATGTTTTTTGTGCTGCCCTGAACTAAGCAATTATTAGAAAGACATTATTCAGATCTTATCACAGGTCACTAATATGACGGCACCACTAGATCCTTCCCTTATTCTTCTTGGAGATGATTCTGTTCTACCAGTTAATATTTGTAGCAAAACCAGATTAATTAAATTGGCAGTCATTGCAGCCAATAAATGCACAGCTATTATATGGAAGAGTGACACTCCGCCAAGCAAGCAGATGTGGCTAAAAGAACTATCTTCCTATATTCCATCTGAAAAAATAACATACAATTTACGTAATAAACCCTTTGGATTTACTGATGTCTGGGGGGACTTTCAACAGTTTCTAGAGACGTCACCTTAGCTGCCTCATTAATACTTTCTTCATCAATGTATTATTATTTGTTTTTGTGTTGAATAACTTATTTTTCTAGCATGGAATGTGTCATTCTGTTTTTTTGTTGTTAATCAGTGAAGCTAATACAGGGGGAGGGAGGGGGGTGTTCCTGTGTTGGGGAGGGAAGGGTTTTGCACGATGTGCCCCCATGTAGAATGATGTCTTGTGTAGATGGAAGGAATAACGGGGCATTATCTGTGTCATATTTTGGTGATTGTTAAATTGTAAAAAAAAAAAAATAATAATAATAATTCCATAGGCATCTCAGACTGAATTTACACTGACAAGAGTTTATTTACACTGACGAGTTTTAGCGAGAATATCTGCGTATACACACACTTCAGGGTCGTTCCCTCAGTACCAACTTTGTAAAGGTCTTATAAATCACATTAAATTGAGGCTTCACAAAGCATTTATAACCCTGTCATGTATCTTGTTAGAGCAATGCCAGGTTAGTGGGTTCGATTCTTGGGACCACCCATACATAAACATTTATTCACGTATGACTGTAAGTAACTTTGAATAAAAGTGTCTTAAAATGTTATATATTATATTATAAACTGGATGGTTTGAGCCTTGAATGGTGATTGGCTGACAGCCGTGGTATAGCAGACCGTATACCACAGGTATGACAAAACATTTATTTTTACTGCTCTAATTACGTTGGTAACCAGTTTATAATAGCAATAAGGCAGCTCTGGGGTTTGTGATATATGGTCAATATACCACGGCTAAGGGCTGTATCCAGGTACTCTGGGTTGCGTTGTGCGTAAGAACAGCCCTTAGCCGTGGTATATTGGCCATATACCACACCGCCTCAGGCCTTATTGCTTAATTATATTACACTAAAACATTTCTAGGATGGCCCAACCTCTTTCATTCTTGGGTGCATATTCAATATTTGACCTGACCACAACCTTCCCCAGAATGCTGTGCTGCAGGATGACACGCACGCTAAAGTGCAGTCATGCACACCAAAAAAAACATTGGGAGGGCCTTTTACAATAATAATATTTTGCCTACTTCTGATTTTTTTCTGCCCAAATGGCGTTTTCTCTGTTTTGTTTTCCCAGGTTTCAGAATTTTCTTCTGGTTTTCCTTCCATTTTTTTATTTGAAAAACAATGAAATTAGATTTTTTTTTTTTATGTGTTCACAACAAAGTTTAAACTACATCGGGGGATGACTAAGGAACTTAGATTTTCATTTACAGTGATTCGCATTGGGGGCATTTATTTGACCTTAGAACATGTTATTAAAACACAAATTGAATGCAAATGTCACTTAAATATGAACAAATATGAATCATTGTTCATGTTTAGACAATTATTTTTCATATATACACCGAACTAAAATATAAACGCAACATGCAACATTTTCAAAGATTTCAGTTCATATAAGGTAACCAGTCAATTTAAACCAATCAATCAATTAATGGGAATACAGATATGCATCTCAAATACCTTTTTTTTTTTAAAGTAGGGGTGTGGATCTGGTGTGACTACTGTTGGGTTCTGAGAATATGAAATATACTTATTCATGTCACTGAGGGAGAGAGAGTAATGTATAACGTTTACATTAAGTCAGGATATGTTATTGTTCGCCATCAGAGATCCTATGGGAGGTATCCTCTGGGAGGAGAAGAGACACAGTCTGGTACCAGGCACAATGACAGCCTTGTGTTGAGTGCAGGGAAGCGATCACATGTGGCAGGGATTGATAAGGGGAGAGAGCCATGGATTAGTGATGAAGGGGGGTCGAGATCAGGTCAGGTCACCTTAAGAGGGTGGTGCAGTCTGCACAACGCATCGCCGGGAGCAAACTACCTGCTCTCCAGGACACCTACAGCACCCGATGTCACAGGAAGGCCAAAAAGATCATCAAGCACATCAACCACCCGAGCCACAGCCTGTTCACCCCGCTACCATCCAGAAGGCAAAGTCAGTACAGGTGCATCAAAGCTGGGACAGAGAGACTGAAGAACAGCTTCTATCTCAAGGCCATCAGATTGTTAAACAGACATCACTAACACAGAGGCTGCTGACTATATACACAGACTTGAAATAATTGGCCACTTTAATAAATGGAACACTAGTCACTTTAATAATGTCACTTTAATAATGTTTACATATCTTGCATTATCTCCTATGTATATTCTGTATTCTAAACTATATACTGTATCTTAGTCTATGTCGCTCTGACATTGCTCATCCATATATTTAAATATTCTTAATTCCATTCCTTTACTTAGATTTGTGTGTATTGGGTATTTGTTGTGAAATTGTTAGATATTACTTGTTAGATATTGCTGCACTGTCAGAACTAGAAACACAAGCATTTCGCTACACCTGCAATAAAATTAGCTAAACACGTGTATGTGACCAATAACATTTGATTTGATTTGGACCGCAAAGCTTGCTTTTGTGTGTGTCATACTCAGAACCAAGCTGATTTGGCGTAGTCCAACCGGAGACTACCACACCGGGTATTCCTCTTCTGTTCCCATGGAGACCAGGGCTTGATTACAACCTGTTACAATGGTGCCAACATTTTGTGGCTGATCTTTCAGCGGGGGAGTGGGTGAACGTGTCAAAGACCTGACTGGGACCAGCACCACACGGTATGGCTCGTTTTTGTTGTGTGCGTCTATGTGTACTGAGGAACATGTAACTTGGTTCCAGAAGAAAGCTACCTTCGATTTCATCAAGGTAAGTGTTTCTTGGTGTATCGTTGTCCCCAGGCTATTGGACACACAGCACATATAAGCCTGGGATATCAACCATTCAAAGTTGGCCTTAGTGGGAGTGAGTGACCATATAATTCTATAACTGATGGAACAATAGGGCCCAGGGAACATACAGGGCTGAGGGAACATACACATGGTTCCATTATTTCAGCATCTACAGGAATATGCAATATGTTTAATCACTATGACCTTGACCTGTTGTCAATATTACAGCACCCCGAATTGCATTTTCGGGAAGAAAATAAATGTATCTCAGCATCTACTCAAGTAATATTTACAATGATTGGCTCAAATATGTAAAATAGCCTAGGACCCAATAAAATATGAAATAATTGGTGACCATAAGTTGAAAATGTCTCTTCATCTTATTTGGGTTGACGACCACTGGGTTAGAACATAGAACTGAGAGAACATAGGGTGAGGGAATATAGAACTGAGAGAATATAGGGTGAGGGAACATAGAACTGAGGGAATATAGGGTGAGGGAACATAGAAATGAGGGAACCAGGCGAGGGAATATAGGGTGAGGGAACGTAGAACTGAGGAAACATATGGGTGAGGGAGCATAGAAATGAGGGGACATAGGGGTTGAGGCAATATAGAACTTAGAGAATATAGGGTGAGGGAACATAGAACTGAGGGAATATAGAGCGAGGGAACATAGAACTGAGGGAACTAAGGGTGAGGGACTATAGCACCTCCACTTCCTCCATCTCCCTCCTCCACCATGCTGCTATTGTTGCCAGCATAAACTAGCCTGCTGGGAAATGGGAAGGGCTGAACGAATTAGTCTCACTTGATTCACTTGACTCTGAGCTGCGCGGCTAACGTCATCAAAGGTGTGTCCGTATAGCTTCTCCCTATGAAAGGAGACATACTGACAAGATGTACATGTCTCTCCGTCTGTCTAGCTCCAGCCTATTCTTTCTTTGGATTGGTGGATACATCTCATTATTGTAATACTTTTTTGAATACTCAATGAGGGTTGTTGACATCCAACACCTGTATTCAATGGAGATAGATGCTATGCTACTAGCCTCATGTCATGAATATGCATAGCCATCTCGATACAACGCCCATATAAAGTGTTTTTTCTCAAAGTTGCCGGGCTGTCACATGTCCTACTTATATCAGCACATCGTAACAACTTAAGCATTACAAAACTTTTCTTCGACCAAATAAACTTCACGTAGCAAATAAGCCATTCATTTTTTTGTTGACCAAATTCAACGTTCTCAATGACATCCATTCAAATACAAAAAAATCCTTGCTTGGTGGGCGAAACAACGAAAATACGCCACCTGCTGGAGGGAGACAGATTTTCCGCCGAGTTGGGCCTCTCTCTTCCTCTCCGTCTTCATCTCGCTGTGACATTCTCTGCCGGATATTAGAGCTCACAACAATGGAAGAAATACTAAAAATACTTGTGCGTAAAGCTGAAGTGAGTACACCTCAGAAATGTATTCCTATTTTTTTACCAGAAAGGGGCATTCCAGTACTTTCTAGAACTATGCAGCATTCCTAGTTATGGTTCATGGCCATCTCATGAAAAAGTAATACTTTTGGGCATGTCTATTTATGCGTAAAACTACATTTTGCCATAAAGTTCCAAATAAGTTGAATGAATTCCATTATTTTAGATTACTTTATTTGCATAGCTCATTTCAAGTAAAGTCAAAAGTCAACAATCAGCTTTAAAAATATCTCAACATCACAGGGAAACATTTGTAAACAGGTAGAGTCCATTTTTATAAAATGTAACTAGGCAAGTCAGTTAAGAACCCATTCTTATTTACAATTATGGCCTACCCCAGACAATGCTGGGCCAATTGTGCACCGCCCTATGTGACTGCCAATCATAGCCGGATGTGATACAGCCTGGATTTCAACCAGGGACTGTAGTGACAACTCTAGCACTGAGATTCAGTGCCTTTAGACTGCTACGCCACTCAGAAGCCCTCCATATTATGGGAAGGTTATAAAAACAATCCAACTTGAGCACCAAGCTGTGGAAACCTGTGAATATTGTATTTGCGCATTACAAATATATTTTATTTATAAAACTGCTTTTCACTTATGTTAAATACATGTGATATGAACGTGTTTTGAATGGTACTGCAAACACTCATAATTAATAAGTTGATACTGTTATTAATGCCACGTGTTATATATATATACCCTTTGGAGTGAAAAGATGGCAGATTGTACTGAGAAAAAAAAAACATTTCAAAGCATCCATCCTGTTTGAAACTAGGGACATAAAGAAATAATAATAAACTGGCATGTTGCAGCAGTGTGTAGAAGGGAGATGATGTGCAGGAGGGCACAGTCAGTCGGAGCGTAAAGTTGGGATAGAGAAGACATCTTGTGTCAACTGGCGGTCCGAAGTGCCCTGTGAGGAAGCGACGGGTTGAAATTGCAAAGAGTTCGAGAGGGGCAGAAAGTTGCCTATGCTGAGGCAGTGATGAGAGTTTCACATAGCCCAAGGGTGAGTGAACTCCGCCTGGGAGCCCCTCAGTGAGTAGGCCTGAAGAGAGACATACAGTGATGATAAGTTTTAGTAAGGTTGAATTTCTTGCGTTTATAGCCATAACGATCAACTGTACTGCACTGATGGAGCGGGAAATCACAAAAGAATAGATGTGTTATTTTCAACTATTTGATTGTGAGAGATTTTAGTGTAGAACATCTACAGGGAGTTTTTATTTTTATTTATTTTTTTAGAAAAGGGATTCCAAAGTAGTGGGATGATGGGGTTAGATGTTGGTGTAATTTAAGATTTTCCTCATTTTTGTGACCAAATGTTTCATCCGCACTCCGACCAACGAAAGGCAGCAAAACGCAGCACCGCGTCTGATCTACCGGGAAAAGAAATCACACAAAGAAGAAGACAAACACAGGATTGTGGGAAATTTCCCACCTTACGAAATGTAGGCTACATGCACAACTTGGAAGGGAATATTACATATGTATCGACTTTCATTGCTATCGAAAATGTCTAAACTACAGTTGTTCAATGCGTATCTGACTGAACGACTAACGGCAGCCGCTGCGGAGATCACCGTGGCGGTAGAGAGAACGGTAACCGATTACCAGGAAGAGAACGAACGTCTGCGACGACTTCTTGATTTGTTAACCAAGCCAAAGTTTCATAGAACAGGTGTGTATTAAATCAAGGGGCCAGCTAACTACATTTCATAACATTTTTAAATAAGCTAACGTTAGCTAGAGCCAATGATGCGAATAAACCCTGGAGTGTTGATGCTATGTAGTGGACAATGACGGGCTTTGAAGGGTTATGGCTAGAAGGGATCCAGGTTTTGTTGAAGGTTCATGGCTGGAAGGTTTCCAGGTTTTGTTAAATTAACGTCCGATTTTCGTACCAGGTTAGGATAATTAACGTAGTGGGTTAGGATAATTGGGTTAAGGTTAGGGATAGCTAAAATGCAACAAAAAAAAAATATTCAACGTTTGACCTTAATTTGACAAAAGCTGGATCCCTTCTAGCCATGCGTCTGGCTAGAAGGCCACCGCAGCTGTTATCACAGAAGGAGCAATCCTCGAATGAATGGAATTCTACAGTATATCAATTAAAATACATTACATGTATTTAAGTATTTGTTGTAGTGGGGACAGTAACATTACTACTCTAAAATATATTTTAAAGAATACGTTTTTATATATTTAAAAAAAAAAAAATCTTAATGTACAGTTCAATAATAAGGGCTCAGACACACCAATAGCATTTGCTGACCGAGAGTACTTCGCACCTCTGAACGTAATTTGAGAACCGAGTGCACACTGATTTTACATGTAGAATCGTGTGAAAAATGTCGGCAGTCAGACGTCTACGGCCGGTGGTCCCTAAAACACGATCGGCAGACGCCAGAATCACATTCGGTGCGATGTGTACTAGCCTTTAAAGGCGCCCACCAGAGGGCAATGCTCAAATCAAATTGTATTTGTCACATGCGCCGAATACCACAGGTGTAGACCTTACAGTGAAATGCTTACTTACAATCCCTTAACCAACAATGCAGTTTTAAGAAAAATACCTACAAAAAAGTAAGAAATAAAATTAACCAATAATTAAAGAGCAGCAGTAAAATAACAATAGCGAGGCTATATACAGGGGGTGAATTGCTTACTTACAATCCCTTAACCAACAATGACGTTTTTAAGAAAAATACCTAAAAAAAAGTAAGAAATAAAAGTACCAATAATTAAAGAGCAGCAGTAAAATGACAATAGAGTAGAGTCACAATTCAATGGCTCAGACACAAGAGGAATGTGGCAGGGTCTACAGTCAATCACGGACTACAAAAAGAAAACCAGCCCCGTCGCGGACCATGACGTCCTGCTCCCAGACAAACTAAACAACTTCTTTGCTCGCTTTGAGGACAATACAGTGCCACCGACACGGCCCGCTACCAAAACCTGCGGGCTCACCTTCACCGCAGCCAATGTGAGAAAAACATTTAAATGTGTTAACCCTCGCAAGGCTGCCGGCCCAGATGGCATCCCTGGCCGTGTCCTCAGAGCATGCGCAGACCAGCTGGCTGGTGTGTTTACGGACATATTCAATCAGTCCCTATCCCAGTCTGCTGTTCCCACATGCTTCAAGAGGGCCACCATTGTTCCTGTTCCCAAGAAAGCTAAGGTGACTGAGCTAAATGACTATCGCCCGTAGCACTCACTTCCGTCATCATGAAGTGCTTTGAGAGATTAGTCAAGGATCATATCACCTCCATCCTGCCAGACACCCTGGACCCACTCCAATTTGCTTACCGTCCCAATAGGTCCACAGACGACTTAATCGCAATCACACTGCATACTGCCCTAACCCATCTGGACAAGAGGAATACTTATGTAAGAATGCTGTTCATCGACTACAGCTCAGCATTTAACACCATAGTTCCCTCCAAGCTCGTCATTAAGCTCGAGACCCTGGGTCTCGACTCCAGCCCTGTGCAACTGGGTCCTGGACTTCCTGACGGGCCGGTCCCAGGTGGTGAGGGTAGGAAACAACATCTCCACCCCGCTGATCCTCAACACTGGGGCCCCACAAGGGTGCGTTCTCAGCCCTCTCCTGTACTCCCTGTTTACCCATGACTGCGTGGCCAAGCACGCATCCAACTCAATCATCAAGTTTGCTGACGACACTACAGTGGTAGGCTTGATTACCAACAACCGAGACGGCCTACAGAGAGGAGGTGAGGGCCCTCGGAGTGTGGTGTCAGGAAAATAACCTCTCACTCAATGTCAACAAAACAAAGGAGATGATCGTGGACTTCAGGAAACAGGAGAGGGAGCACCCCTCATCCACATCGAGGGGACAGTAGTGGAGAAGGTGGAAAGTTTTAAGTTCCTCGGCGTACACATCACGGACAAACTGAATTGGTCCACCCACACAGACAGCGTGGTAAAGAAGGCGCAACAGCGCCTCTTCAACCTCAGGAGGCTGAAGAAATTTGGCTTGTCACCAAAATCACTCACAAACTTTTACAGATGCACAATCGAGAGCATCCTGTCGGACTGTATCACCGCCTGGTACGGCAACTGCTCCGCCCACAACCGTAAGGCTCTCCAGAGGGTAGTGAGGACTGCACAACGCATCACCGGGTTAAACTACCTGCCCTCCAGGACACCTACACCACCCGATGTCACAGAAAGGCCAAAAGATCATCAAGGACAACAACCACCCGAGCCACTGCCTGTTCACCCCGCTTATCATCCAGAAGGCGAGGTCAGTACAGGTGCATCAAAGCTGGGACCGAGAGACTGAAAAACAGCTTCTACCTCAAGGCCATCAGACTGTTAAACAGCCATCACTAACATTGAGTGGCTGCTGCCAACATACTGACTTAAATCTCTAGCCACTTTATACATAGGAATTGGATGTAACAAATGTATCACTAGCCACTTTAAACAATTTTGTATATAATGTTTACGTATCCGACATACTCATATCAAATGTATACACTGTACTCTAAACCATCTACTGTATCTTGCCTATGCCGTTCGGTCATCGACCCAAATCTCTAGCCACTTTAATAATTATAATTGGATGAAATAATGTATCACTAGCCACTTTAAACAATGCCATTTATATAATGTTTACATATCCTACATTACTCATCTCATATATATGTGTATATACTGTACTCCATACCATCTACTGCATCTTGCCTATGCCGGTCAGCCATCGCTCATCCATATATTTATATGTACATACTCGTATTCATTCCTTTACTCTTGTGTGTATAAGGTAGTTGTTGTGAATTTGTTAGATTACTTGTTAGATACTACTGCATGGTCGGAACTAGAAGCACAAGCATTTCGCTACACTCGCATTAACATCTGCTAACCATGTGTATGTGACAAATAAAATTTGATTTGATTTGAATAGCGAAGCTATATACAGGGGGTACCAGTACAGAGTCAATGTGCGGGGGCACCGATGTCGAGGTAATTGAGGTAATATGTACATGTAGGTAGAGTTATTAAAGTGACTATGCATAGATAATAACAAAGAAGCAGTGGCAATGCAAATTATATGGGGGTAGCCATTTGATTGGATGTTCAGGAGTATTATGGCTTGGGGGTAGTAGCTGTTTAGAAGCCTCTTGGACCTAGACTTGGCGCTCCGGTACCGCTTGCCGTGCGGTAGCAGAGAGAACAGTCTATGACTAGGGTGGCTGGAGTCTTTGACAATTTTCAGGGCCTTCCTCTGACACCGCCTGGTATAGAGGTCCTGAATGGCAGGAAGCTTGGCCCAAATGTACTGGGCTGTACGCACTACCCTCTGTAGCGCCTTGCGGTCAGAGGCCGAGCAATTGCCATACCAGGCAGTGATGCAAACCGTCAGGATGCTCTCGATGGTGCAGCTGTAGAACCTTGGGGAAGCAGGTAGCCTAGTGGTTAGAGCATTGGGTCAGTAACCAAAAGATTGCTAGATCAAATCCCCGAGCTGACAATGTAAAAATCTGTTGTTCTGCTCCTGAAAAAGGCAGTTAACTCACTGTTCCCCGGAAGGCCGTCATTGTAAATAAGAATTTGTTATTAACTGACTTGCCTAATTAAATAAAGGTTAAATTATTATTCTTATTTTTTGTAATGTTTTGAGGATCTGAGGACCCATGCCAAATATTTTCAGTCTCCGGAGAGGGAAATAGGTTTTGTCGGGCCCTCTTCACAACTGTCTTGGTGTGCTTGGACCATGTTAGTTTGTTGGTGATGTTGCCTACTTTTCATACTTTTAAATCAAGAGACTTGATTGGTGCGAAAAGGGTATATCAATCCCAGAACAACAGCAACAACAACAAACGTATCTATATCCACAGTAAAACGAGTCCTATATCAACATAACCTCAAAGGCCGCTCAGCAAGGAAGAAGCCACTGCTCCAAACCCGCCATAAAAAATCCAGACCACGGTTTGCATCTGCACATGGGGACAAAGATCGTACTTTTTGGAGAAATGTCCTCTGGTCTGATGAAACAAAAATAGAACTGTTTGGCCATAATGACCATTGTTATGTTTGGAGAAAAAGGGGGAGGCTTGCAAGCCGAAGAACACCATCCCAACCGTGAAGCACGGGGGTGGCAGCATCATGTTGTGGGGGTGCTTTGCTGCAGGAGGGACTGGTGCACTTCACAAAATAGATGGCATCATGAGGGGGCAAAATTATGTGGATATATTGAAGCAAGACATCAGTCAGGAAGTTAAAGCTTGGTCACAAATCGGTCTTCCAAATGGACAATGACCCCAAGCATACTTCCAAAGTTGTGGCAAAATGGCTTAAGGACAACAAAGTCAAGGTATTGGAGTGGCCATCACAAAGCCCTGACCTCAATCCTATAGAACATTTGTGGGCAGAACTGAAAAAGCGTGTGCAAGCATGGAGGCCTAAAAACCTGACTCAGTTCCACAAGAGACATGCGTTTTTTCTACATTATAATTGACGGTGCAACCTTTTGGTAGGTAGGCTGCTGGCAGGCTTCGGCTGCGGTACAGCAAAGCCAAGTCAGCACGTGCTCATGGTTCTCACAGGGGAGTTGAAATCATAGGCTACAAATGACATGAAACAACAACCCTGAGTGCATCAGACACAAAGACCAGCACAAAAAAATAGATAAATAAGTTCCTTTAATTTTCTTTCGCGGTACCTGTTCATTATAGGATAGACACCTTGTGGTTTAGCTGCACTAACCAAAGCAGTGAAGCGTGTAAGTGAAGCAAGTTGGAGCAGGGTTGAAAAATGATATTATATCACGCAATTATAGTATTTATAAAAAGGTTTTGTGTGTGGGAAAATCTAAAGAAATGCCATCTATTTTGCTTGTTGTGAGCGCTGAGGGAACTTTATGCACTTGGCCAGATGATTCTGCATCGTTGTTGCATTCTTCACATATGATTTGGCACAGTATTTGCAAATGTACACAGCTTTTCCTTCTACATTAGCTGCAGTGAAATGTCTCCACACATCAGATAGTGCCCGTGGCACTAATCCTGTAAAGATTAGAAAATAAATAGAATTCCATGTACAAATAAATAGTTAAGCAGTTAGATTAAACAACTCCTTTGTAAGAAATGTTTTAAAATGAAACATGTATGGAAACAGGTGAATTAACACTCGAGCAAGCTAAAACCCAAAAACAAGCAAAAAGCAAAAACTACCATGCAGAACTAGCAGAAACTGTTAACAAGTTAGAAATGATTTAAACACACTTTGCTGTAGGCTGCTATTTACTAGTTAACAAAAAATAATGTATGTCATATAAAATATTCACCCCACCTAGTATTGTAATCAAAACCAGAAAGCATGTAGTCCTTGGCTCAGACAGTGTAGTAGTGTGGGCTCAATAGCGTCTCATTAGTGTGCAAGATCTTGAGAATCGGCTGCACCTGTGATGGAAGAATGCACTGCACATGCAGAGGGTTGCAATTCCATTGAATTGGGGATAGTTTAACCAAAATATGCCACAAGACCTAGAATTGCCTAGTGTTTGTCCCACACAAAAGGTTCACTGTTATAAGCTCTTTTTTGATAAATTTAAGCAAAATTCCCAAAATTCCTGGGCTTAACTTCCCATGGAAAAATCCTGGAAATGTACAGTTTCCGGCCCTTTGTAACCCTAGCTATGATCTCTTATTGATGTCACTTGTTAAATTCACTTCAAACAGTGTAGATGAAGGGGAGGAGACAGGTTAAAGAAGGATTTTTAAGCCTAGAGACACTTGAGACATGAATTGTGTATGTGTGCCATTCAGAGGGTGAATGGGCAAGACAAAAAATAGAAGTGCCTTTTGAACGGGCTATGGTAGTAGGTGTCAGGCGCACCGGTTTGAGTGTGTCAAGAACTGCAACACTGCTGAGTTTTTCAAACAGTTTCCCGTGTGTATCAAGAATGGTCCACCCAAAGAATGGTCCACATCAAAGGACATCCAGCCAAAATGGCACTACTGTGGGATCGTCAACATGGGCCAGCATCCCTGTAGAACGCTTTCGACACCTTGTAGAGTCCATGCCCATGTTAATAAACAATGCCATGCTGATGGGTGGTAACATTAAAATAAAACCCAGTCCTGCACAGAATTGTAGACTGAAAAGTATTAGCACGTCATATGATAAGAGATATGCCACATTGACAACAAAAAAACAAAAAAAAATTAAAACCCAGCTATATCATACTTCGACTAAAACAATGACTTATTGACTTCAATCTTTGTGCAACGTCATGGGTAAGCTCTGGAGATCGTCTTTCAGTTTGGGGGTGAGGGGGAGTGAATTTCTGCTCTTGTGGTACTTTAATATAATTGTAATGTATGCATTAAGGTGTCTATTAGAATACACCTGTCAAAAAAAGAAGGTAGACATTAATAAATGCATTTCAATAGCTTCCAAAATCTTTTTTTACAATGAAGGAGTACCTAAAAGATAATGAAGATGTATGTGTTCACTACTGCTAAATGAAATGGCTGCGTGGTGGCTGTCAGATTAATACATAGCATTGGCTACACAACTAGCTAGCTTACAGCTAGCTGCAGACTGTAGTGATGGCAGTAGGACATTTCTTCTGCAGGGCATAAGGGAACTGGATGATACACTTATTATATTTTAAAATATGAAGTTATACAGCAATATTTCCCATCTGTTTTCTTTTCAGACCCCCAGCAACTCACTCTCCTTGTATCTGAAGAGGAGGAACACTGTGAGCAGGAGTGGAGCCCAAGTCTGGGGCAGAAGGACCCAGAGACCACACAGATTAAAGAGGAACACGAGGAGTTCAGGACCAGTCAGGAGGAAGAGCAGCTTCAAGGGCCGGAGGCTGACACCAAAGACTCCACATTCACTCCTGACTGTGTGAAAAGTGACTGCAATGATCAGGGCCCACCTCAGCTCTCACATCTTTACCAAACTCAAACTGTGGAGAACAAGGAGAAGCACTCTATACCCACCAACACAATTGAAGGGATCAAAACAGAACCTAATGGACAGGACTACGGAGTACCAGAACCAACCGGTGACTCTCATCCCCTCTCTGCAGTAAATCCTGGTTGTTTTGCAGCTCAGAGTGAAGCCAGCGACAATGGGATGGAAAGTGAAAAACAACTGCCAGGATCTACACTACTCGAATCAACTAGAACATGGGTAAAACAAGGACAAAGCTCCCATACCAGTACTGATGACAAGACAGCCACACAGTTGCCCCAATTTAAATCCCCCAGTCAAAGACATTCTGTTCCTTTTTCTTGCAAGGTGTGTGGAGAGACTTTTGTTTTCATGGGGCATTTCGTCCATCATGTGCGGAGAAACGCACACAAAGAACCAAGACTACCTGTGTGGTGTGTGTGGAGAAGACTTTGAGTCCACGGAATGTATGATCGATCACCTGCAAACTCACACTACAGAAATATATTATTGTGATGTTTGTAGCAAACGCTTCTCCTTTGAGTCTCATCTGAAACAACATATGTTGGTTCACACTGGGGAGAGGCGATATCAATGCAAAGAATGTGGCAAATGCTTCATTCATAGTGGACAGCTGAATACACATATGAAGATTCACACACGGGAGAAATTGTATCAGTGCAAAGAATGTGAAAAATGTTTCCCTAGTAAGCATAACCTGGACAGACATATGGTGATTCACATATATTCTAATCTGAAAATGCATAAGACTCCTACAGGAGAGAAACGATATCAATGCAAAGAATGTGGCAAATGCTTCCTTCATAAGGGACACCTGAATACCCATATAAGGATTCACACAGGAGAGAAACCATACCAATGCAATGAATGTGAGAAATGTTTTGGGCGGAAGGAAAACCTAACCGCACATATGAGGGTTCACACAGGGGAGAAACCATACAAGTGCCCAGTGTGTGGAAAATGCTATAGCACTGCACAAGTTCTAAAATTGCATCAACTTCAAAGTCACTATCTAGGTTTCCATCCAATTGGTGATGGATTTTCATGTGAATAGTCCATATAGAAAGAATATGGCTATTTTCTCACCAGAGGTGTTTCCATCAAACTGAATTTTTTTAGCAGATAAAATGCTGTGTGTAATGTATTTTCAACTCTACAAATGATTTTGTCATAAACTGTTGCGATTTATATGGTATAACTTGCCCCAATCTGGTTTTGACACATGCTCTATAAACAGTCCGCTGACAAAGTGGACGAGGTAGGTTATTTGATGAGATATGGATCAAATCAATATCCTTTTTTGATTGTTATAATTGGCAGCCATCAAGTCACCCAGCATCATTGGACATTTGCATGAAGCTCATCACCGTACACTTATCCACCATAACTTATTCCATCCTGTCAATAAACTGCATACTTTTCCAATGTCGCGGTAGTAGGCTACAACATCATTGTGTGACATGAAGTTTATTAATGCGACATGGTGGTTTTCCCATTTCCCATCACTATTTAATAGACCTTAAAAAAATATTCCACATTGTCTAGCTTATTTAGTTTAGTTGACATTAGGAAGTTTTACAGACAAATTAGCGGTTTTCAAAAGCCCTGTTGTGACTTTTTTTTTTTATGCATCAGGTCATTGTCCTGTAGATCACTTCATTATTCCTTTTTGTTTACAAAGCTCTACTGTACGAGTTTCTGACTTTAAACTTCTGTTTAAAAATATAAAAACATGAGATACCAAACCTGTTTACAAGGTTGGTTAACTCTTGAGGTTTCCTCGGGTCTCCACCGGACTAGGTGAATCCGCTTTTAGTTATAAAGCATCTCGTTGCTGGAACCAACTACAAAATACATTACAATTGGATGTTCTGGTGCCAATTGGGCAATTCAAAATATTGGTTAGTGACTGTCTTATTGAGGAATGTAATGTTTTTTTTCTTGAATATTTGTGTTGTGCTGTAATTTTACTGGTTTCATATTGTATTTGATTTGTCTTTATGAATTGTATATGCAGGGCTCTTTTGGTGACTCAATGGTGACTCCCTGCTTAAATAAAGGTAAATAAGATTCATCTGCATGAAATGGTTGGATGAAACCTGGTCACTGTGAAGAATGTTCACGCTAGTATGTAGTAGGACTACACATACTAGTGCCTTTTTGAGTAGGGCTTTAGTCCCAAATGGTGACAATCGAAAACCATCGCACTTTCCCGGCCTTGTGGTTGGAAGTATTTTTCTTTGGTGGTGCTAAGCACATATAATCTAAAAATGATACACTTATAGCAAAAGTTACCTGCCCAAATGTTAAGTCATGGTCCCTTCTTTAGCTTGGAGTCTGCTGAAGCGAGCCTCATGATAACGGATGGAACGGAGCGGATGGAATGGCATCAAACACACAAATGTATTTGATGCCATTCCAATGATTCCGCTTCACCCATTACCATGAGCCCATCCTCCCCAATTAAGGTGCCACCAACCTCCTGTGTTGGAGTGTTTTTCAATCAGAAGGAATGAATTTGCCTTTTCCAAATGGACACATCAGAAATGTGTTGATTCCTGTATATTTCATTTTTCCATAATGACCTACTCAAGGTTTACTCCAACGTAGATATTTTGAGGAGATACAAATACAATTAAATCCATTAAACTTGTCATTACGTAAATGTCCCTCTGTTTTCCACAAACCATCAAGATCCAGTATAACAGAATCACAGAAAAATTGAGTTTGTTGAAGTGTTACCTTTCACTAGGGTTGCAAACTTCCTGGTTATTTAACAAAGTTCCCCGATTTTTTTCAGAAACTATGTTAATTAACGCGTACATTGGAAATATCGAACGTTTGGGGGAATTTATCATTTAATTATTACTTTTTTTTTTAAGTATATTTTTTTCCAGATTATTTATATCTGTGTCCGATGTTGATCATGAGCTCTAGTGGACAGACCATATGGTTCCTGAGAAAATAGCCTATTATTTATATATATATATACATCTAATCAACTAAATAATTTCACTGGGTTCAAATCGGGGACACGCTGGTTTGAAATCGGAACTCGGAGGGAATCGTGCGCTTTTATGTTGAAGGGAAAAACTCTAGAAACCGGTGTGACACGTGGGGAAACCGGAAGAGGTGACAAACGGAGGGTTGTGGGAAAAGTAGCAGATCTTTAGTGCCAGCAGCCTGTTGTAACGGTAGTAGCCACGGTAGGTGGATATCAGCAGGATTTTGATACAATATTACCGCCGACATTGTCAAAGCCTGATAATGACCTCAGCTTCATGGGGCTTCTCGTTTATCGCCGCAGTCAGTATTCTTATTGTCTGCCCAAGAGCCTCTCATTCCTGGGATTCAGACATTGAGCTCTACGATCTGGTGGAGGAAATTCAACAAAACTTTTACGAATTCCTGTCTGTTGAACAGGTAAGCTATAACTAGTTGTCTTTGTAACCTGTAAACGTTTTACTAACTCTAGCATTTTCTTTTTTATCTCGGTAAAGTCCTAAATAGAGATCTGTTCCGATGACGAGGCCTGTAGCAAACGAGCTACGTGTACCTAGACTACCGGGAGACGAGCAAACCATGACGTGTCAGGTCGCTTCCCTCATGTTGTTTTATAACCCCCTGATGGAAGTTAAAGTAGGTAGTTAAATACCGTTAACTAGTTGTTCATCTTGCAAGGAACACTTGCTGGGACGCTGTTGCTTCACCAGCCAATGTGTACAGGTCTGGGGGCAGGCTTTTGATTTTTACTCAGCTTTTTACTCATTTTTACTCCGCTTCAGCTACGCATCAGGACCTTGATCAGCTGGATGAGGTGCGTTGAAATAGGGCTGGAAGAAAAACCTGCATGCCCGTCAGCTCTCCAGGAGGAGGGTTGGCCACCATATGGACATACTTAGTACAGGATAGTGTTGAATCCAGTGCTGTCCTGCAATGTTCCAGTCAAACAGCCTTTATAGAGTCACCCGAGTGCCATGTCTTTGTAGGTCGTCGTTAGCCCTGGAGGTGATTACTGTCCTCTGGATAGGATGGGGGAAGCGTAGGCTCCGGTACCCTTGGGGTGGTCACTGTCCTCTGGATAGGATGGGGAAGCGTATGCCCCCGGTACTGTGGGACATGTCAGGTAGAATGAGAGCATACAGACTGATTTAGTGCCATAGACTAGTTATTATGTTTGTGATAAACCATGTGTGATATCACCACACAACAATACCCTCTGAAATGTGTCATGTACATGTCGTTTTCCTGCTCACCTCTCTCTCTCTCTCCTGAGTGCAGGATGCCTCGTCGACGGACATCAGAAAGGCCTATCGCAGGCTGTCGCTCACGCTGCATCCTGACAAGAACAAAGATGCAAATGCTGAAACCCAATTCAGACAGGTCAGCCCACTCACGTCACATTTTGTATTTATTATGGATCCCCATTAACTGCTGCCGAAGCAGCAGCTACCTTCTTCGGGTCCAGAAAAATTAAGGTAGTTTATACCGTTTTAAAACATTACAATACATTCCACAGATTTCACAACACACTGTGTGCCCTCAGGCCCCTACTCTACCATTACCACATGTCTACAGTACTAAATCCATGTGTATGTATAGTGTGTATGTTATCGTGTGTGTGTGTGTGTATGCATGTGTCTGTGCCAATGTTTGTGTTGCTTGTTTGTGTTGCCCCGCTGTTCCATAAGGTGTTTTTTTTATCTGTATTTTAAATCTAATTTTACTGCTTGCGTCAGTTACTTAATATGGAATAGAGTTCCATGTAGTCATGGCTCTATGTAGTACTGTGTGCCTCTCATAGTCTGTTCTGGACTTGGGGACTGTGAAGAGACCTCTTGTGGCATGTCTTGTGGGGTATGCATGGGTGTCCGAGCTGTGTGCCAGTAGTTTAGACAGACAGCTCATTGCATTCAACATGTCAATACCTCTCATAAATAAAAGTAGTGATGAAGTCAATCTCTCCTCCACTTTCAGCCAGGAGAGATTGACATGCATATTATTAATATTAGCTCTCTGTGTACATCCAAGGGTCAGCCGTGCGGCCCTGTTCTGAGCCAATTGCAATTTTTTCGAAGTCCTTTTTTGTGGCACCTGATCACATGACTGAACAGTAGTCCAGGTGCGACAAAACTAGGGCCTGTAGGACCTGCCTTGTTGATTGTGTTAAGAAGGCAGAGCATCGTGTTATTATGGACAGACATTTCCCCATCTTAGCTACCAGTGCATCAATATGTTTTGACATTGACAGTTTACAGTCTAGGGTTACTCCAAGCAGTTTAGTTATCTCAACTTGCTCAACAAGATTTAATTGAGGTTTAGGGTTT
The DNA here is from genome assembly GCA_030435695.1 of Brachymystax lenok tsinlingensis. Taxonomy (NCBI): domain Eukaryota; kingdom Metazoa; phylum Chordata; class Actinopteri; order Salmoniformes; family Salmonidae; genus Brachymystax; species Brachymystax lenok. Next base: position 35,091,207 of record CM059801.1, on the reverse strand, counting down.
AGTGAGTGTTCCAAATACAATGCTTTTAATTTTAGAAATATTTAGGGCTAACTTATTCCTTGCCACCCATTCTGAAACTAACTGCAGCTCTTTGTTAAGTGTTGCAGTCATTTCAGTCGCTGTAGTAGCTGACATGTATAGTGTTGAGTCATCCGCATACATAGAAACTCTGGCTTTACTCAGTCAGTGGCATGTCCTTAGTAAAAATTTAACAAAGCAAGGGGCCTAAACAGCTACCCTGGGGAATTCCTGATTCTACCTGGATTATATCTGAGAGGCTTCCATTAAAGAACACCCTCTGTGTTCTGTTAGTAACTCTTTATCCACATTATAGCAGGGGGTGTAAAGCCATAACACAAGTTTTTCCAGCAGCAGACTAGGATCAATAATGTCAAAAGCTGTACTGAAGTCTAACGAGACATCCCCCACAATAATTTTATCATCAATTTCTCTCAGCCAATCATCAGTCATTTGTGTAAGTGCTGTGCTTGTTGAGTGTCCTTCCCTATAAGCATTCTGAAATTCTGTTTACTGTGAAATAGTATTGTATCTGGTCAAAAAAAAATCCAGAAGTTTACTAAGGGTTGGTAACAGGCTGGTCGGCTATTTGAGCCAGTAAAGGGGGCTTTACTATTATTGGGTAGCGGAATGACTAGCTTCCCTCCAGGCCTGAGGGCATGCGCTCTCTTGTAGGCTTAAATTCAAGACGTGGTAAATAGGAGTGGCAATATCATCCGCTATTATCCTCAGTAATTTTCCATCTAGATTGTCAGACCCCGGTGGCTTGTCATTGTTGATATACAACAATAATTTTTTCCCCTCTTCCACACTGACTTTACGGAATTTAAAAGTACAATTCTTGTCTTTTATAATTTGGTCCGATATACTTGGATGTGTAGTGTCAGCGTTTGTTGCTGGCATGTCATGCCTAAGTTTGCTTGTCTTGCCAATGAAAACGTAATTCAAGTAGTTTGCAATGGGGTTTAACACTCCCTACCTACTCCCCATGGGGTTTAACACTCCCTACCTACTCCCCATGGGGTTTAACACTCCCTACCTACTCCCCATGGGGGTTAACACTCCCTACCTACTCCCCATGGGGGTTAACACTCCCTACCTACTCCCCATGGGGGTTAACACTCCCTACCTACTCCCCATGGGGGTTAACACTCCCTGCCTACTCCCCATGGGGGTTAACACTCCCTACCTACTCCCCATGGGGGTTAACACTCCCTACCTACTCCCCATGGGGTTTAACACTCCCTACCATGGGGTTTAACACTCCCTACCATGGGGTTTAACACTCCCTACAGGTTTTTTTGAGCCCAACTTACAAGTAGTTTATGGAGAAATTAAAGAGAAATTACAGCAGCAATTAGAAAAGGTAACGTTTTAAGTGGAACACTGTTTATTTGCAGTGTTATGTGGCAGTAAAAGTAGTTTGTGAGGTATAGTCATTTTCATACACTGCAATCTAACTGAGTAGTTGAAGTATGGATTGCCATTTCTGTCTTGCTTCATTGATACTTTTTTTCTGTCCCATAGTTGGTGGGCATCTATGAAGTACTGAAAGATGACGAGAGGAGACAGAGGTCAGTACCCCCCAACATTCTCTCACTACTTTCTTCTGGAAGTGAAAGGAGTCTGTAACATTCACAATTTCATACACAATTTTGTGGAGAGAACATTACAGTATTTTGTCATTATTAGGTATATTATATTCTCACCATGTTATTCCCCAGTGTATAATTTTAGTATGTATTTCCTATGTTGCCCACCACAGCAGTGGGACAAATATGAGGAAAGCACTTTAAAAAACCGAATACCATTTTCACACTGCCGGGCTGAGCCAAGCTGTTTTTCACACTGCCGGGCTGTAAGCCAAGCTGCTTACCACTGCTAGGAAAAAATCCATCACAGTATGGTTTGGGTCGGCACAGTAGTGTGAACCACCCCTAAAATTTGCCATTGGAGAAATCCTCAAACCACCCTTTCGTTTTTGGTTCCTCTCAACTATAGGTACAATGATGTTCTGGTCAACGGGCTACCGGACTGGAGGCAGCCAGTGTTTTACTACAGGCGAGTGAGGAAGATGAGCAATGGGGAGCTGGGCTTCCTGCTCTTCCTCATCCTGACCGTGTGCCACTATGTAGTCATCTGGTCCGTCTACCTGGAGAAGCAGCTGGTGAGCTGGTGCATGACCTTTCACCCTTCTCTCCGTTTTTGTTTTTAACTGCCAAGCTGTTATCCAAGTTTGCTGTTATCCGTTCCACAGCTTCAATTCTATTAACTTTGTTTTTCCCCCCGAATGGGCAGTTATTGTTAAGTTCATGTTTTAAGTATCCCTATATTTCTGGTATTATGGGGCTATCACTCAGTCAAGAGTGCGCCTGCGCGTTAAGTTTTGTTGTTGATGGACCTAGCCTTGAGTGGAATGGCTACCTTGTAGTGTGTTCATGTGGTATAGTAAACTTTATTAAACTGGAACTTTGTCGTTGTGCCATTTCGAGTTAAGTTATTGCTGAGCTGGAAAAAGTGGGTTTAAAAAGCCTTTTTCTGTGTTTAGAATGTATAAATACACTGGTGCAATTTAAGACTGGGTTTCCCAGCCTCAGCATATTCAGGATTTTATAATAACCATTTACTCCCATTTATCAATGCTCAATTAAATAGTCCAAAATGTAACTTATTGAATTATTCAAACTGAATATGTAAGAGATGTCACATTTCTCCCTCTGTCATATAATAAATGTAAGTGATTTGTAGTAAAATGTTTCCCCTTGAACCAAGTCGATTCTGCAAATAATAACGTTTTTCTTGTTGTTGTGTGTGAGCAAAGTGGAGGCCATAGACTTTTAATAACCTGCTTGACCTCTTCATTCCACGTGATGCTAGGATGAACTTCTGAGCAAGAAGAAAAAAGAGAAGAAGAAAAAGATGAGTAGCAAGAGTGCTGAAGAATCGCGTTTTGTCGGACAGGAAAAAATAGAGAGGTGAGTGTCACAAGGCAGTCCTAATTTCACAAGTAAATATCATAAAATTTGTCGCACTATGCCTAACTTATCAAGCAGTGGAACTGTATATTGTAGAACATTTGAAGTGCTCGTTGCATGTGAAAATATCATGGAAAACATTTGGAATATTGATCCTTTGTTTGTTTAGCATGTAGTGTTTTGCCTATTCATGTGTGTTGTATGTACACTTCAGCATGGTCACATGTCCTTTTCATTTTAGGTCACATGACAAACCTCATTGGCAGGATATCCTGCCGCTCAAGCTGAGCACCTGGCTGTATCTCTCTATCAAGTCCCTCCCCCATGTCATACAGGTAGTCCTCCAACTAATTTACCCAAACCCCTTTCTCTTACCTTCACAACCTATGAACAGCCCTTAGCCGTGGTATATTGACCAACATATACACAGCCGTGTGAAAGTATTCCCTCCCATTTTTTTATGGCATTTGATAAGATCCTATCAACATCCCCAGCGACAATTATCTTCCATTTGTTTGTGTTACAGGACGCAAAACAGTATTACGAAAATTACAAGGAGATGAAGATCAGAGAGAAAGAAGAAGTGGAAGCCATGGCACTGGCCGAACAGGAAGCTACTACAATAAGTAAGGACTTGAAAGAAGATTGAAGTAGACAATTTAATTATCTGCCTAATTATGACTGATTGTTCACTTTCGCCTGGTCTTTATTTAAAAGTAAGATTCATTTTATTAACCTGCCTGGATAAATAAAGGTTAGCTGGATCAAACAAGAAAATAGGAAATCATAATACCTTTTTTATTTGTAGAGCAAAATCTTTAATTTTTTATTTAACCTTTATTTAACTAGGCAAGTCAGTTAAAAACAAATTCTTATTTACAATGACTGCCTACACCGACCAAACCCGGACGACGCTGAGCTAATTGTATGCCGCCCTATGGGACTCCCAATCACAGCCTGGAGTCAATGCTAGTGTGTCTATAGTAACACCTCAAGCACTGAGACTCAAGCACTGACACTAGTGCGTCCAGAGATGCAACCTCTCTTATTGTCACTCAATGCCTGGGTTCACCTCCACTGTACTCGCACCCCACCATACCCCTGTCTGTACATTATGCCCTGAATCTATTCTACCACGCACAGAAATCTGCTCCTTTTATTCTCTGTCCCCAACGCACTAGACGACCAGTTTTGATAGCCTTTAGCCGTACCCTCATCCTACTCCTCCTCTGTTCCTCAGGTGATAGACCCCCTGTTATAGACCCCCTTCAGCTCCCAGCTGTGCCCTGGACACCATATGTGAATAGATGGGGGGCCATCAATCTTCAGAGTTCGTTCTGTTTGGTGACCTAAACTGGGATATTTTTAACACCTCGGCAGTCCTACAATCTAAGCTAGATGCCCTCAATCTCACACAAATGATCAAGGAACCCACCAGGTACAACCCTAAATCCGTAAACATGGGCACCCTCAGATATTAACCTGACCAACTTGCCCTCCAAAACACCTCTGCTGTTTTCAATCAGGATCTCAGCGATCATTGCCTGCATCCGCTATGGGTCCGCGGTCAAACGACCACCCCTCATCACTGTCAAACGCTCCCTAAAACACTTCTGCAAGAAGGCCTTTCTAATCTACCTGGCCCGGGTATCCTGGAAGGATATTGACCTCATCCCGTCAGTCGAGGATGCCTGGTCGTTCTTTAAAAGTAATTTCCTCACCATCTTAAAATAAGCATGCCCCTTTCAAAAAATGTAGAACTAAGAACAGACACAGCCCTTGGTTCCTTCCAGACCTGAGTGCCCTGGACCAGCACAAAAACATTCTGTGGCGTACTGCGCTAGCATCAAATAATCCCCGCAATATGCAATTTTTCAGGGAAGTCAGGAACCAATACACGCAGTCAGTCAGGAAAGCAAAGGCTAGCTTTTTCAAACAGAAATTTGCATCCTGTAGCTCTGACTTCAAAAAGTTTTGGGACACTGTCAAGTCCATGGAGAATAAGAGCACCTCCTCCCAGCTGCCCACTGCACTGAGGCTAGGTAACACTGTCACCACCAATAAATCTGAGATAATTGAGAATTTCAATAAGCATTTCTCTACGGCTGGCCATGCTTTCCTCCTGGCTACCCCGGCCAACAGCTCCACACCCCCCGCAACTACTTGCCAAAGCCTCCCCAGCTTCTCCTTCACCCAAATCCAGATAGCAGATGTTCTGAAAGAGCTGCAAAACCTGGACCCATACAAATCAGCTGGGTTAGACAATATGGACCCTCTCTTTCTAAAATTATCCGCCGCCATTTTTGCAACCCCTATTACCAGTCTGTTCAACCTCTCTTTCGTATCGTCCGAGATCCCTAAAGATTGAAGAAGGGGATGACCGCCGTGGCTTTCCAAAGAGGGTGACACTCTTAGACCCAAACTTTTATAGACCTATATCCATCCTGCCCTGCCTTTCTAAAGTATTCGAATGCCAAGTTAATAAACAGATCACTGACCATTTCGAATCCCAGCGTACCTTCTCCGCTGTGCAATCAGGTTTCCGAGCTAGTCACGGGTGCACCTCAGCCACGCTCAAGGTACTAAATGATATAACCGCCATCGATAAAAGAAAGTACTGTGCAGCCGTCTTCATCGACCTGGCCAAGGCTTTTGTTGTGGCAAATGGTTTCTCAAAAATATGAAACTCTTACAAGAAACTTGTGAATTCAATAGCACCTTTAATTAGCACAATCAAAGGTGGAGCCATGACCCGGATCACAACTGACCCTGTGTCTCAGCCCACAGCCTTTTAAAGTATTCTCCCAACATTCCTACACAGACCCCTCCCCAGGTTTACAGCTTCTCATATGTCCTGTTTCCATAGGGGTCTTTGTTATATTGCCTTCTGGCATCCTGCCTTTTCTCAGATCTTAATCAGTTCCAAATTACCCTCTGCTGACCTGTTATCCTCAGCTCTGTTTGTTCAGTTCCAACTGACCCTCTGCTGGCCTGTTTATCCTCAGATATGGCTTCAACAAGTCCTACACATTATATGTCTTTCTGTCTTAATGCTTCAAAGTAACCAATCAGAATACTGAAAATGTAATGAGTTAATCTCCCACAACTATCCAAGTTAAGCTTGTTTTAGCACTTAAGCCTCATTATCAATACTATCATGTTGTCTGCTATCACATAGTACATTAATTAAATTAATCAATGTGTCTTAGCCATGTTTTCACTACCACACTTTCGACTCTGTCAATCACCGTATTCTTATCGGCAGACTCAACAGCCTTGGTTTCTCAAATGACTGCCTCGCCTGGTTCACCAACTACTTCTCAGACAGAGTTCAGTGTGTCAAATCGGAGGGCCTGTTGTCCAGACTTCTGGCAGTCTCTATGGGGGTACCACAGGGTTCAATTCTCGGGCCGACTCTTTTCTCTGTATATATCAACGATGTCGCTCTTGCGGGTGATTCCCTGATCCACCTCTACACAGACGACACCATTCTATATACACCTGGCCCTTCTTTGGAAACTGTGTTAACAAACCTCCATACAAGCTTCAATGCCATACAACACTCCTTCCGTGGCCTCCAACTGCTCTTAAATGCTAGTAAAACAAAATGCATGCTTTTCAACCGTTCGCTGCCCGCACCCGCCCGACTAGCATCACTACTCTGGACGGTTCTGACTTAGAATATGTGGACAACTACAAATACCTAGCTGTCTGGTTAGACTGTAAACTCTCCTTCCAGACTGATATTAACTTCTTAGGGAGCGGCTCCCGAGGTGACGGTTTTGGAGAGCCTGGTGTGCCCAAAGTAAAATGCCTCCCACTCAGGCCCAGAAAATAGGATATGCACTATTGGATAGGAAACACTCTGAAGTTTCTAAGAGTGTTAAAATGTTGTCTGTGAGTATAACAGAACCGATATGGCAGGCGAAAACCCGAGGAATTTCTGTCCTGGAAAAAGTGATTTTGACACATTGCCTCATTTTGAACCCCTCCCTTATGAAAATGCCCATATAAAGGAGTAAGATTTCAGTACCTATTGCTTCCACTGGATGTCAAGTCTCTAGACAGTGTTTTGATTCTGTTTAATTGCTCTAGATGGTAATAGAAGAATTAGGAAGTGGTCACCGAGAAGTAAACAGAAGAGAATGGCGCGTTTACCGGCTTGCGCGCTGTGGTTTTTTCCTTTCCTATCGCCCAGTTTATATTCCCGGTTGAGATATTATACTAAATATACATAAGTGTTCCTAAGGATACATTATCAATGATGTTTGATTGTTCTTGGATAAGTTTATAGGTATAGTTTGAAAGATTTCTCTTCACGGTTCAATGGGCGAGTGGACGCTGTATTTTCTCATAACGCACCAACCAAACAGATTTATGGATATAATACATTACTTTTTCTAACAAAAGAACCATGGATTGTCTTCGTTGGACACTTGGGAAGCCCTCAGCAGAAGTTCTTCAAAAGGTAATTGATTTGTTTTCGCTGTGAAATGTGTTTTGTGTGAACCGCATGGTTTATGAATTCATGGTAATGGAAAAATATTGGAGGTGCTACCCTCAAACAATCAAATGTTGTGCTTTCGCCGTGAAGCCTTTTTGAAATCTGACAACGCTGTGATATTGCCAAGAAGAAGCTTTTGATGACTATGCAACACTTGTATATTGATGAATGTTTAATAATTCAACTTTTGGATTTTGAATTTGGCGCCTTGCATTTCACTGGGTAGTGTCGGGACTGCTCCTTAAACATCTCCAATCCAAAATGTAATCTAGAATCGGCTTCCTATTTCGCAACAAAGCCTCCTTCACTCACGCCTCCAAACATACTCTCGTAAAACTGACTATCCTACCGATCCTAGACTTCGGCGATGTCATTTATAAAATAGCCTCCAACACTCTACTCAGCAAACTGGATGCAGTCTATCACAATGCTATCCGTTTTGTCACCTAAGCCCCATATACCACCCACCACTGAGACCTATATGCTCTCATTGGCTGGCCCTCGCTACATTTTCGTCGCCAGACCCACTGGCTCCAGGTCATCTATAAGTCTTTGCTAGGTAAAGCTTCGCCTTATCTCAGCTCACTGGTCACAATAACACCCACCTGTAGCATGCGCTCCAGCAGGTATATCTCACTGGTCATCCCCAAAGCCAACACCTTTGGCCGCCTTTCCTTCCAGTTCTCTGCTGCCAATAACTGGAACGAATTGCAAAAATCGCTGAGGCTGGAGACTTATATTTCCCTCACTAACTTTAAACATCAACTATCTGAGCAGCTAACCGATCGCTGCAGCTGTACACAGCCCATCTGTAAATAGCCCATCCATACCATACCCCATACCTACCTCATCCCCATATTGTTTTATTTACTTTTCTGCTCTTTTTCACACCAGTATTTCTACTTGCACATCATCTGCACATCCTATCACCCCAGTGTTCATTTGCTAAATTGTAATTACTTTGCTACTATGGCCTATTTGCCTTACCACCTCAAGCCATTTGCACACACTGTATGTAGACTTTATTTAAAAAAAAGGATAGTGTGTTATTGACTGTACGCTTGTTTATTCCATGTGTAACCCTGTGTTGTTTGTGTCGCACTGCTTTGCTTTATCATACCAGGTCGCAGTTGTAAATGAGAACTTGTTCTCAACTAGCCTATCTGGTTCAATAAAGGTGAAATAAGAAAAAAATCACTGACATAGGGTCTTAGGCCCGCTGTGCCACTCAGGAGCAACAGTTGTATTTTCCCCAGCCGTGTACCAATCTCATCTTATCACATTCCTCACTTTTCCCACAGAAGAGAAACGATACAAAGTGAAGAAGCCCAAGTTTGAGTTCCCCGTTTATGAGCCTTCCCTTACGGTCACAGACAGTGCAAACTCACTGGCGTATGACCAGGGAACATCTATCGAGGAGATCGAAGACCAGCTGGATGCCTGGCTTGAGGATAAGAAGTCTCAGAAGAAAAAGGTGGGTCCACAATATTTTCCCTCTGTGGAAAGGCTTGTTCCATGACATTTAGTAAAGCTCTGCTCTTTTAATTCAGCCAAATTGGATTATAAAGTTCAATGTTTTATTTGCCATTTGTAGGTATAGTTGGACAGTTACCAGAGTTTAATCTGTCTAATAGATCCTATTCTAGGATCAAGTAAGGCAAATTGCATGAATCTGAGGCAACAAGTGAGATGGAATAGATTTGGGATGGTCTTTATAGTGTTATGTTCACCAAAATGCTTTTTTTCCCAACCGGGATTTGCGTAAAACCTGGGCATTTTGGGAACGTTTCTGGAGTTTTTCAGCCCTAAGCCAGAATTGCCTCGTCTTTGATCTAATCTTGTTAGTCGTTTCCTCAGGCTCCGGAGTGGTCAGAAGAGGACATCACTCTTCTGACAAGGAGTATGGCCAAGTTCCCTGGGGGAACACCTGGACGCTGGGAGAAAATCGCCCATGAACTAGGAAGATCGGTGACCGATGTGGGTATACATTGGGAATGGGTGGTGCATGGAAAACTCTGGACTTAGATGGAGGGAATGTGAATGTTTTTTGTGTTTTTAGAAATTTAGGAGAATAGTAGTTTGTTCTCGTCAAAGAAAAATTCTAAATATTGTGATCCTTCGCAGGTTACAGCAAAAGTCAAACAAGTTAAAGATGGTCAAACCAACACATCAGGTAAGTCAGTTTCTTTTTACTTTAATTTGTTTGACCTTTGCAGTAACCTGCGAAGGACCACTTTATTGTTCAGTTTTTGCCTTATCATGCATGGCACGTTTTTTTATTTCTGCTACAATCATGCAATGTTTAATAAGAGATGAAAATGTAACGTATACAGCTGAATCCATGATAGCATTTGTATTTTCATGTTTGATGTCCATGAGGAGACTAGGGTAGGATGTTCTGAATATAGCCATTCCAGTTTAAACTTGTTCTGAAATGAGTGCTGACAACTGCACCATTTCAGCAGAGACAGAGCATCTTAACTTGTACCTCTTTCTCTCTGATGCAGGGCTGGTGAAGCTCTCCGAGATCAAGGCCCAGGGCAGCAGCGCTCTCCCAGGAAAGGGATCCAAAGCTGGGGCCGGAGCCGTACCTGACAGCCTCATGACCCAGCGTGAAGACCCCCAGCCTCCAGCAGCAGCCATGGCAGAGGGGACAGAGCACTGCGGCGGAGGGGACGAAGAAGAGGGCACCCAATCAGGTGGTGTCAGGAGGAGAGGTAAAAAGACTGGGGGTGGAACCAAGGGACACAGACAGAGGGACTTTAACTCCGCAGCCGAGAAGGACAGCGGGGAGGAACAGAGTCCGCCCCCCTCTTCAGTCCCACAACCGCCCAAGAAGGCGACTGCGGCGACTGACGACGTCTGGACCCAGAACCAGCAGAAGCTTCTGGAGCTGGCCCTACAGCAGTACCCTCGAGGCACCACAGAACGCTGGGACTGGATCGCCAAGATGGTCCCGGGGAAGAGAAAGGTGAGAGATTACCCCCCACAATGCAACATTGCAGTGTGTCACAATGTTTGGCTGACCCCAGTTTAAGTCGTGTGTACACAGTTTGCCTAATCTATATTGTCTGTGGTAATTGACATGATCCGTAATTTTTTGTCCACTTTATTTATAATTGAAATACTTTCCTGAAACAATTTCAATGAGTGTTCGATGTAGAATAATATGGAAATAACCAAACTTAAATTGTCATGAATAGCTGAGATGGTAAACATGATTTTAATTTTGGATGGTGATGGACCTATACTTTTTCAGGAGGAGTGTATGATCCGTTACAAACTTTTGGCTGAGCTGGTGCTGAAAAGGAAGCAGGCCATGAGCTGACTCTCCCAAGGACAGCCATCTTTTGGATCCCCCACAATGCAACATTGCAGGTTGTGTCAAAACGTTTGTCAGACCCCAGTTTAAGTCGTGTGTGTGTGTGTGTACACAGTTTGCCTAATCGAGCCCCTTTTCCTGGCTACTATCCCCTTCAATGTGATCTAAAAGGAAGGCAAAATAATGAAAAAGCCACATACCTTATGGTTGGGCCGTATCTTAAGAGGACCCGGGACTAGGGCCCATCGTCTCATGTCTGTCATGTGCTTTAGCTCTGCCCAAAGCATGCCATCCAGCCTCCTGTCTATGGACTGTTCACCCCAACAAAAATATCAATACTTTTTTATACCTCAATGTTTTTGTCATTTTAAATCACACATGTACTGAATATAACTTGTTTGAGATAAGGAAATAAATTGTTTTATTTATTTACATGGATCCATTGATGCACTGTTTGAAATTTCTATTTGAGCCCCCAAAAATATATAAACAAACTAGCGGTCAAACAGGGAAATGTAGAAATACTAAAGGGCTGTGTTTTGTGTAGATTTACATGGTTGTCATGCCAGGGTAAGCCTAAGAACGCGCTTTTCATCAATATATTCGGCTTCATTTACTCCGATTTGAAAACGCTACTCAGCATCAAAGTAGACATGCAAGACAAATCACTGCAAGCTCCTGCACCTCAGCGCCAATTTATTAATTACTAAATGTAGGCAACACTGCAAGAACGAGATACATACTTTTCCTCGATTTGGCAGTGTTGTCCAGGTCATGACATTTGTAGTTATTTAAGATAGCGAATTAGCATTTCATTTTTGGCGGGGTAAATGCAGGCTAATATATTGTCACCTTGTCCGAGAGATTGTTATCAAAACGTCACGCCAGGGTAAGCCGACACAACAGTCCTTTATTTTAAGTGTATCATTTTGATGGTAGAAAAACAATTAGATTTTATTTGACTGCTAGGTATGACTCATACGGTGGTACTTGTATGGAGACAGAGCTTCATGTAAGTGTCGAGAAACCTTTTAGCCTCAGGTGCTGACAGACCATTTAATCAATAAGGTTGACTGTTTAAGAGCTTCACTTTTGTCTATAGGGAACTGTCTAAACATTAATTCACGGTTTTCCTAAGGGAAATCATAAACAAAAGTGCATATTTAGATATGAAATCCAGACAAATGGTTTCAAATTATACATTTTCCAAATTCAATTCACAGAAGTGTGGGCACAACAATGAATTTGGTAATTTCTGCTAATATAAAGTTAACGTAACAAAATGCCATTATGTAGCGTCACGTTGCACGTCTTGGATTCAAATGCAGGCAATTGGTTTCCAGAATTAAATACATTTTCCCTATGGGGACAAAATCAGTAAAGTAAAATGAAACATTAAATTTGAGGTAAATAATGTTTAATTATTTCCATCCGTATAAACTGGAGGACTGGCTGGAAGCCACAATTTTCATGTGGTTATTTTGGTTTCCAAATGACTAGCTTTAGTACAGACCATTAGGAGCACCTGCCCTGCAAGCTGTTGCAGTAACTGTACATAGTCTTAACCTCTTTAGTAAAATGTTTCAAGGTAAAGTACGACTTCATTTAGACATATGTATTTATAATTGTTTGTTTACATTTAATTGAACAGCTTTTATATGGCGATTATCAAAACACTAAAGCATTGTGCAGGACACCTGACATTGTCAACAATATTTTTCCCACATACTTCTTATAAGAAACAGTGTGACCTAATACTGCACTTCTGTTTCACTACAGTGTTACTGAAGGCCTGTGTGTTGACCACTGAGGTTTACATCAATTCATAAAGTCACCGGGATAACAGTTCATGTTTAGGTCAGGTGTATTCCTGATTACTAGGTCCACTTATTTGCCTTTCTTCATCTGTGAAACCCTCTCCTTTCTCTTCTTCACGTGTTTCGGTGTTTTGTTTTTCCTCTTTTCCCTCTGGGCCTCCTTGGCCAGTTTCTTCTTCTCCTAAGGAAACACAAACAGGTTTGGGTATTAGATTAAAACATTTAGGTGGCTTAAATTTAGACGAACTCCAAATAGTTTGGGATAAATGCAGAACATGTTCCAGATGTAGTTTTGTAGAGGCCATGTAATAACCTGACAGTTTCAGGGTTACTATAACCAAAGTGCTCACTCCCTCTGGTTAATTTTGTAAATTCCTTATTTTTATTCATACCTCCAATGCAAGATTTGTTTAAATCGGCTGATTTAGTAGTTAAATATTGGAAGATTACTTGACAAATTAATTCACCTTCACAGCCCTAATAGAAACATACCTTCTTGTCAATCTGAGAGTCCTCTCCCACAGACTCCTGTTTACTACCATCCTCATCTTCATCCTCTGAACTTGAGCTCTCCTCGACATCACAGTCCTGCAGCAGGGCAGGTACCTACAAATGGAGGGACGATTTTAACAGTCAACAATTAAACGTCTACAACAGTCAAACAATCGTACTTACCATTCCTCAACTCATGCAGAGTCATGGTAAAATTTTCACAACCAACACATTCCTTTATTAAAATCTGTTTATTTCAGTTGACACAGAAAGCCATGCCTCAAAAAATTTTTACACGTAACCTTTGCTGCCAAATCACGAGGGAAAATGTTGGCGTTAAGTATGACTTACCGTCTGAACTCCAGACAGATCCTTCTTCAGGCCCGTCACGGTCTGGTAGAGGATCTATATTAGAAAGAGATCACAGCCATTAACATGGAAGAGCCAGATTAATAATCACATTGCTACTGAATAAGTAACAATAAATATCAGGAAGTAGAGAAACCTGTGTAATTGTGCATACGTAAAGTGAACCATACGTAAAGTCGACTACTTTGGTATCAGAATGGTGTATTTGAGCAGTTCCACCAGGGTTTTGGTCAACTCACACTGTCATTCTGCATGTTGCGTGAGGACTCGTCGTCTTTCATGTTTGTCATGGCATCCACGTCACGTTCGTAGTGGCTCACTTCTGTAAGCGTTCGTGGGATGTACGCGTTCTTAAACACCTGTCACAGTTCAACAATGAACCAAAAACAGAGAATGTTTGCATATCATGGAGGAGCCCAAAAACATTCACCTTCATGGTTATCAGATCTTTAAAAAAAGAAAAAAAATATATATATCAGCCTTTACCTCCTCATTCACACTATCCTGATTGGACCTCTCCTCTGCCGTCCTCTCGGGAAGCGATGTCCATCGCCTACAATGAAAAGAGAGCCATCACGCACGAACACAGGCATATCAAATTGCCATGCTCGCCAAGCACTGAGCGTACAGTGCAACTTTTGCCTTGACAAAAATAAACGGCATAAGGTTATGATTCAATCGTAAACTTCACATCAAATGAAACATGTCGTCCCTTACCTTTTCCAAGTAGAGGTTGATGTTGCTGCTGGTGATGGAGGGATCGGTGACAAACTCAAAGAGCTCGCGCAACGTCATCGCCGCTACACCTCGCTTCAGGAAGAAGTCTGAAGGACACAAGACCAAATCTCATCGGGACTTTCATTCAAACTCAAGAGCCTCGTGCTTCAACAGAAACGATCGGCACTGGACACCTCCTAGTATACGCACTGCCTCTTGTCTTCTAACCTCTGTCTACATTAAGCTCTACGTTTGACATATTGCGTGCATGTCAGGATGGAGTTACGGCAATCTCAGATCAAACATAGCTACATTTGACGATATTACACAAAACAGAACTTTCATACATGAAAAAACCTTTCAGGATACTAGAATGATATTGGCTAAAGGACATTTTTTCAAATAATAAAGAATCTGTGCTATAGAAATGCAATGCTCCATTACCCACCAGCTTTAAGGCTGTGGTTGACAACGTCACAGAGCTCAGAGCACTGATCTAGGATCAGGTCTCCCCCTAGCCATATGTATTATGATGTAAAAGGCTAAACTGATCCGATAGCAGAACTCTTTCTCTGCCTGCGACTATGTGAAACAGTGTGACCTAATCAATTGTGAATACACGTACCATTGACATTGGTACAGTCTTTGCGCAGGAACTCCAGAGCGTGGGGGTGGTCGTGCTCCACAGACTGGGACACGTCGATGATGTAGGCGTCACCGTCGTTGTACCTTGAAAGATAAGCATTAATAATAAAAAGATACATACATATTACAATTGAATGCATCAATTTAGTCAACCCAAGTATCTGACAAAACTGCACATGCAGCGAACAGAAGTTCCACAAGTGCACCAATGGAAGGGTTTTTACTTAAAGGCATAATCAATAATATTTCCTGTTGTTCAATTCAAATGGTCATTTCAATGTACGATACACCATTGATTCTCTGACTATAACTAAGACGAAACGAATTATGAATATATAACTAAGAAGAAATGCCTTATGAATATATAACTAATAAGCTTAGTTCACACACACACACGTCAGATAACAGGAGGGAACTTACAGCATGTTGAACTCACTGAGGTCTGAATGAACCAGCCGGGCTTCCTGGTACATAACCCTCATATTGTGTATCACCTGGAGGTACAGCTCACGCGCTTTGGACTCGGACAGGGAAGCGTTCTTCAACAGAGGAGCAGGCCTAGGACCAGAGATACAGATCAAAAACAGATCTTCAAAGCCCGGAGAAGCATCCACATTTATCAATTTGCTATAGTAAACGTAGATTTGTGTGAAGAGTTGAATAAGTTAATTGTTTATTGTCCTTTTTGAGAGAATTGATTTGGACCACAGCTTCACTACATACATACAGGCAAGATAAAACCAGAACTTACACATAGAACTAGGCAACAACCTTTAAGCCAGACATACAAACCGGTATATAATATTGACATGTTAAAACAGAAACAAAGCCTGATCATACTTACATGTCATCCTTGCCGATGAAACTCATGAGGAGCACGTGGCTTCGCAGCATGATTGGCTCTGGACTCGGGATGCCTGCCGTCTGCAACCTGGAGACAGGCAGTAGGGAGAGACAAGCAAAAACACAGGGTCGTATTCTTTCGGGGAACACCGCAGAATGTTGTAAGTGAAAAGGACAAGGAAAACCGGCATTTCTTAGTCCAAGTAGTCTCTCATTTTTTCAGTCAGTTTTCAAAACCAATTCAAACTTGTTCATTTTAGGGTCAAAGTTGATCATTGACACACGCATAGGCTTGTACCATTGGGTACCAGGTAGTTGCCCAATGGTACCAGGTAGTTGCCCAATGGTACCAGGTAGTTGCCCAATGGTGTTGCATTATTTGAAGTTACAGAAGGTATCTGGTATAGGTTCTTAACCATTTACACTAAATTGAAATGTTTCTTACAGAAGGAATATGAAAAGTACATGCATAGGCATGTTAGCAATTGAAACAGTTTAGAGATGATGGAAAAATTATTAGACCAAATTTGAGGACAACAGTTCAACTGACAAGACTGAATTCAAAACATTACACTTGATTTTATGTGCATTTTACATTTACTGTAGTTTTCGCTGCATTTGTTGATTAACGAAATCTGAAAATCCTCTGGATACATTCAGTAACAATGTGGATGTAGGTGCAACATAAGACAAGAGAATGACAAGGGTTTGAGTCAGAGGACTAACTAAGTGGCCACACACACACACCACTAAAGTGTGCACAGTTCCTAAGTATATTGAACAACAATATAAACGCAACATGTAAAAACAAACATGTTGATCCCATGTTCCATGAGCTGAAATAAAAGATGACAGAAAGTCCATATGCATAACGTTCTCTTAATTTACAGGATTTCTCTCACTCAGACAAAACATTTGCAAAAGTTGCCCAATTATAGCGGGATGGATGGGGGGGCAACTTCATGTCGCGTGCAGTGCTCAAGTTCAGATTGTCAGTCAGTCAAAACCCATAGCGAGGCTGTGAAGCGCAGTCTGAGATCTGCCGTCATGTATAGCACGTTACATGTACAGCCACTGTCGTTCCAATTTAGGCGCTTATCAGTGCCCATATCGGCAATTTTCAACCAGTATACGGGTACGAGCGTAAAGGGGTAAATACCACCTTAAACCGGGCGTAAAATAAAGCGTAACCAAGGTTACTTTTTTTGAATGGCTCATCTTGGGGGATGCTCACCTGATGAGGTTTCTCATCTCCTTCTCGGCCCAGGTTCGCACCATCTTCCTGGGGTTTCCTTTACAGTAGCCATGGCGGAACCTGGAGGGCAGACGACAGACTTCATCAGATTTAAACATGGCTGATGCAATCCAAGTCTACTGTACGAGTACTCGATTAGTTTATATTGGATTAATAATCAAATACAGGTACTCAATACAATACAATTATTTAGCAGGTTACATTTCTAAACACTGACAAAATAAACTAATATGCGTTTGTTTGTAGAGTAGGTAAAGTGCAGTAAAAAAAAAATAATAATAATTCAGAACAACCAGTAATTTGAACAACCAATAGTATATCGCAAACATTTTGCTTTCAGCCCTATTTAACATTTAAAAAACACTAACGCGAGTACTCAAATATTTTTCAATGCCCATTCCAACAGTACACAAAGGACTGCACCAAATAGTTTGTTCCACATTGACCCCTTCTGAAATACGGTTTACTTTTAGGTCCTTGTTTCATAACACCATCTTAGACAAGCCAGGAAATGCTGTTCACCTGAATTCTCCACTAACATATTTGTCACGGTCCTTGAACAGTAAGATGGAGGTCTTGTAGATCTTGATGGCTCTGCTCTCACCATTGGCAGTGGTTGCGTGGTAAACATTTGCCTGTTGGTATAAAGCACTTTGAAATAATGAAACTGAATGTCACCCGTAGGACGATAAGTTGACCACCATTTTTTTTAAATAACTAGGCAAGTCAGTTAAGAACAAATTCTTCTTTACAATGACGGCCTACCCCGGCCAAACCCTGACGACGCTGGGCCAATTGTGCGCCGCCCTATGGGGACTCCTGATCACGGTCGGGTTGTGATACAGCCCGGGATCGAACCAGGGTCTGTAGTGACGCCTCTGGCACTGAGATGCAGTGCCTTAGACCGCTGCGCCACTCAGGGAGGCCCGAGTGTTCCACAGTGGTAGATTTGATATGTTTGACTCTTGACGTTGTGGGATCAACTTGCCTCTTTGCCTGTGCTGATACATCCATTGATCTCTGAAATGACACCCCTGCTGAGCATCTTAAACAGAATCATTCGCGTCCGCGGGTCCAACACCTTTCAAACAAACAATACAAGGAAATCAATTCACAGTTGATTTTCTGTTACTCGGGCGTACGCTTACACTGAAATCAGGTATGAAATCCAAACAGAATACCATCACCACATAAAATAACATGTCATTTTCATCTCTGATTTAATACTACTGATTCAATTGTTTTTTTTACTCAATCTACACACAATACCCCATAAAGACAAACCAAAAAAGTTATTAGAAATGTTTAATTTCTTTTAAAAAAATAAAAAAATGAATTACATAAGTATTTAGACCCTTTACTCAGTGCTTTGTTGAAGCACTTTTGGCTGCAAATACAACCTTAAGTCTTCTTGGGTATGACGTTACAAGCTTGGCACATATTTTTGGGGAGTTTCTCCCATTCTTCTCTACAGATCCTCTCAAGCTCTGTCAGGTTGGATGGGGAGCGTTTCTGCACAGCTATTTTCAGGTCTCTCCAGAGATGTTCGATCGAGTTCAAGTCCGGGCTCCGGCTGGGCCACTCAAGGACATTCAGAGACTTGTCCCAAAGCCACTCCTGCATTGTCTTGCCTGTGTGCTTAGGGTCGTTATCCTGTTGGAAGGTGAACCTTTGCCCCAGTCTGAGGTCCTGAGCGCTCCTGAGCAGGTTTTCATCAAGGATCTCTCTGTACTTGGCACCGTTAATCTTTGCCTCGATCCTGACTAGTCTCCCAGTCCCTGCCGCTGAAAAACATCCCCACAGCATGATACTGCCACCACCATGCTTCACCGTAGGGATGGTGCCACGTTTCCTCTAAATGTGACGCTTGGCATTCAGGTCAGAGTTCAATCTTGGTTTCTAATGGTCTGAGAGTCTTTAGGCGCCTTTTGGCAAATTCCATTTCAAGCAGGCTGTCTTGTGCCTTTTACTGAGGAGTGGCTTCCGTCTGGCCACTCTACCATAAAGGCCTGATTGGTGGAGTCCTGCAGAGATGGTTGTCCTTCTGGAAGGTTCTCCCATCTCCACAGAGGAACTCTAGAGCTCTGTCAAGAGTGATCATCGGCTTCTTGGTCACCTCCTTGTCCAAGGCCCTTCTCCCCCGATTGCTTAGTTTGGCTGGACGGCCAGCTATAAGAAGAGTCTTGGTGGTTCCAAACTTCTTCCATTTAAGAATGACGGACGCCACTATGTTCTTGGGGACCTTCAATGCTGCAGAATGTTTTTGGTACCCTTCCCCAGATCTGTGCCTCAACACAATCGTGTCTTGGAGCTCTACGGACAATTCCTTCAACCTCATGGCTTGGTTTCTGCTCTGACGTGCACTGTCAACTGTGGGACCTTATATAGACAGGTGGGTGCCTTTCCAAACCATGTCCAATCAAATGAATTTACTACAGGTGGATTCCAATCAAGCTGAAGAAACATCTCAAGGATGATCAATGGAAACAGGATGCACCTGAGCATAATTTCGAGGCTCGTCGCAAAGTGTCTGAATACTAATGTAAATAAGGTATCTGTTTCATATTTTTAATACATTTGCAAAAATTTCTAAAAACCTGTTTTTCGCTTTGTCATTATGGGGTATTTTGTGTAGATTGATGAGGGCAAAAAAATATTGTATCCATTATAGAATAAGGCTGTAACATAACAAAATGTGGAAAACGTCAAGGGGTTCTGAATACTTCCCGAAGCACTGTATGTATGTATGTATGTATGTATGTGTAAAATATAAATATATACACATACATACAGACATTCACACTAAAACTCCCAACGAGAATAAAACTATTTTTAAAAGCACACCTGCTCAACTGTAGCCCGGTCAGACTTGTCTTTCACTCGAAACCTAGCGGAAGTAACCACAACAGCCAACAAAATTATTTTTATACTATAACAGAATTTAAAAAATTCTGCTCTTTATTCCAAGCAGCGCAATGTCATGATGAACGTCATGTTCAGTGACAGGTTACGTACGTGTCAGCATTTTGTTGTTTCTGCATCACGGTCACTTTGTTGATCACAGAGTCAGCATAGTTGAGCTTATCTACAGTAAAACAAAAATAACACATTCAGCGCTCTATATAGTTAATTCTCCCATTTTATTATCCATCTACCCAGCTAATTTACTTAGTGCTGAGCGATTGGTGCTTTGAGGTCGGTTCGGGTTCCAGTTCGATTATCAAAAAAATACCACGGTTTGCGAATGTTGTAACACAGAATAAAACTTAATAAAAGTCCCATGACTGTATTAACCATAATTTATCCACATTATTTAAATAAAATATTTCAGTTGTTGTGTATATTATTTTATAGCTTTTATTATTTCACTCCAAGTCATCTCTATAGAGCTACTGCCTATGCTGTCTGACGAAAAATCACTATTGTGTAGTTCAAATTAAATAAGGCATGCTGAACACCGACTATCAATCACTTTCATAATTTCAGGTAGAGACGTCGCTAAGCAACAGCTGCTCTCTATATAACCTCACAATCGTGCATGCTTGTCTCTTCCGTAGCAAGCGTAAAAGAAACAGACCGTACAAGTAGATGTGCAATGGATTATGGTCATTATAGTTAATGACCATGTTTAATGCGCTAAAATATGTAGAATATTGGCCTGTTGGAAACTACAACACCCTACTACGGCGCACAGTTCAAGGTGGATCTGATTTCTCTCTAGAGAAACTGAATTGTGCGCATTGAGCTCAGAAAAAAACAGAACGAAATTGATTTAAATTAAACAGTCGTCAATTAGTTGTTTAAAAACGAAAAATTGCCAAAATTTCAGTTAATTGTGCAGCGCTAAAAATTCTACTTGAACTCACCTAAATTAATTTTGTGTTCAAACTTCCTCAGAGCCTTGTCAGTGGGGGTTGACAGTTTCTGTGATTTGTTACTAAGATTTTGTTTATTTGCCTGCAAAAAAAACAAAAACAGATGACATTAGTTCGCTTCATCGTCTCATATACCCAATATTGGCTCCTGCTATGGGAGCAGATTAACATTAAACTCCACTAGTACATGTACATTTTGAAATAATGATTGATTTTCTGATAGTCTATATAGTTCAGTTTTGGGCTGTCTGGGACTCAACACCACATTAGCCTGGGACATGGTCCAGAATAGGACGAAGTGGAGATCCATGTCGAGGCGCTATGTCGAGGTTCTGAACTTACCTGGTGATTCATTCCTGTTCGATTAGCCATGTAACGTTTTGTCAAGTCTCCAGTCTCATTCCAGTCCCAATCATCATCATCATCCTCCTCTTCTTCTTCTTCTTCCTCCTCATCATCATATTCACGCGAATCATGATATGGTGTGTCCAGGCAAACTCCACCGATCTGGCCCTCTATTGCAAGCATCTCCTCAGCTGGTCGGGCGATGGCAACACTATTTAAAAGAAACATAGCTAGTGGTCAGGCTCTGTACCTTGAGACACTGACAGAAAGGAAACAAATACTTGACTTAGCTAGCTACATGAACAAAGGGAGAGGGGCAATATATGACATGCAGTGTGCTGTTTGTCTTCAGTCACTACATACGTCCCTTTAATAACCTCTGCTAGATTTGCCATGGTAAATGCAACGAAAAGAGTGGCTACCTTGTTTTATAGCCAACGTTGTATAATTACTAGCTAGGCAGCCCAAAGGCCGGCAGATGGCGATATACTGGCGCATGATTATGTTTCATAAGGAAAGTATACATATGTTCCCTTTTTGTTCCCCCAGCCTACTCGCCATTAAATAGAGTTGGGGAGGAAATCAACGCCTTTGTAACCTGAATGGAGAATGTTATGTATGAACCGGTGGACAGGAGTGTATAAACTGGCTGCGTACAACAATATCGCCATCTGCCGGTCTTTTGGATACTAGCTAGCACTTGAGTAGGCACAAGACACGGGCACAACTCTACTAGCGTTTTAATTTTTTTTATTTAACTAAACAAGTCAGTTAAGAACAAATTATTATATATACAATGACGGCCTACACCGGGCAAACCCGGACGACGCCGGACCAAATTATGCGCCGCCCTATGGGGACTCCCAATCCCGGCCGGTTGTAAATACAGCTAAGTTAGTTGTTTAGAGTAGCGAACTAGATCATTTTGTCAAAACTCATGTTGTGAAATACAAAAATCCAGCACGATTTAAAAAAAAAAAAAAAAAATGTTTAACGTATCCAATAAGTTGTTCAAACAATGAAATAGCTATAGCTCGCTATATGCCGGTGGTGTCCGTGGTTGGTAGCTAACGTTAATGACTATGCCACGCATGTTAGAAACAACAACTAAGAATATAAGTACGACTAGCAGTAAAGGGCTCCAAATAAAGGATACTTGTCGACACCTGTTTGATTCATCCGCATCGTCAAACTGTCCTGGTACAATCTGGGCCATGGACATTTCAATGTAGTATTTCACTCCAATGTGAGTCCCAACTCGTGTAAGAAGCTCGTCTGTCTCTACACACACACTTCCTTCTATTTTTCTTATTCTTCGATGAGGTTTAACAGCGGTTGGCATCCAATAAATGTTGCATTACCGCCACCTACTAGACTGGAGTACAACTCCATTATACTCCATTAAAAAAATTAAAATAACATCACCCTACTCCACTATTCAAATTATATTTAGTCCTACCTCAGTCCAACAACCTGAAAGGATGGGACACCACCACTTAATACACCCTGTGACTCTTTGGATGTCAAGTCTCCCACACCCAAATACTTCTCTGCAGCTGCCACCACAACCTCAATATTCTGCGACTTACATTCCACCCCTGCAGTACAGTTAATAATCATTGCTATAAATGCTAAAAATCCAATCTTACTGAAACATATATCACTTGTTGGCCTATCCCTCTGTACTGGTGTAGATCTACTACTCACACCACTCCTCTCAGGATCCCTCCCTCTGTACTGGTATAGATCTACTGCTCATCCCACTCCTCTCAGGATCCCTCCCTCTATACTGGTAGAGATCTACTAGTCACACCACTCCTCTCAGGATCCCTCCCTCTGTACTGGTATAGATCTACTGCTCATCCCACTCCTCTCAGGATCCCTCCCTCTGTACTGGTACAGATCTACTACTCACACCACTCCTCTCAGGATCCCTCCCTCTGTACTGGTATAGATCTACTACTCACACCACTCCTCTCAGGATCCCTCCCTCTGTACTGGTATAGATCTACTACTCATCCCACTCCTCTCAGGATCCCTCCCTCTGTACTGGTATAGATCTACTACTCATCCCACTCCTCTCAGGATCCCTCCCTCTGTACTGGTATAGATCTACTAGTCACACCACTCCTCTCAGGATCCCTCCCTCTGTACTGGTATAGATCTACTGCTCATCCCACTCCTCTCAGGATCCCTCCCTCTGTACTGGTACAGATCTACTAGTCACACCACTCCTCTCAGGATCCCTCTCCCTTGACCCATCTTCCTCTACTTTCTTCACTGCTTCAGCATATGACAACTTCTACACTACTCTAACCCTGGAAACCTCCACCTGCCTCTCTCGCACGGGACATTTCTCATCCCCAGCCCCATGGGCACTCCTACAATTAATACATACCACTACTTTCCCCAATGCTACACATTCCTTTGTCTCATGCCTATCTGCACACTTCTCACACCTAGGAACCTCCCTCCTACACACTGCTGCCACATGCCCATAAGCTTGACACCTGTAACAACATAATGTATTCGGCACAAAAGCTCGTACATGACAACTTATATATCCTAACATCACTTTGTCGGGCAAAGACTCAACATCAAAACCCAAAAGAACAGACAATGATTC
The DNA here is from genome assembly GCA_030435695.1 of Brachymystax lenok tsinlingensis. Lineage (NCBI taxonomy): Eukaryota > Metazoa > Chordata > Actinopteri > Salmoniformes > Salmonidae > Brachymystax > Brachymystax lenok. The sequence continues at coordinate 35,067,404 of CM059801.1, read as the reverse complement.
TTCTGTTTCACCACTCACGCCACCCTGTCTGCGTCGCACCAAACGACGAGCATCACAAACACTGTGAATATTCCCTTTCAGTTGGTCAACTTTTACATGTACTGCTACCCCAGTAATCACTCCTTTCAATGGCGCCCTTTTCTCGAGAGCAAAATAATTCACATTTCTTGCCCCCATTCGTTTAACGCAGAGCGCCTTCTCCCTCTGACCAGCAGAAACACAAACAATTATGACAAGACCACTTCTGGTTACCCTCACCGATTCCACAACACTCATCACTCATCAATGATAATGCTATGGATAATGGCAGGTTTGTGGGTGTACGAGACCAATACAATTTGATTCGGTAGAGAATGGTCCTTGCCTTTCTCCAGTGACCTCTGATATCACATTATTTCTTTCAGCAATACATATATAGTTGAATAACTAGTATAAGATACGTTGATAATAGACGGTGCATATTTTGCCTTCATTCATCACAGTTTTGCCTTTTATTTCATCACAGTTTACATGACAGAACTTTTATTTTATTCTTGCTGTCTTCACATGGACTAATTCTGTATTCACGTGGAATAATTCTGTCTTCACGTGGAATAATTCTGTCTTCACGTGGAATAATTCTGTCTTCATGTGGAATAATTCTGTCTTCACGTGGAATAATTCTGTCTTCACGTGGAATAATTCTGTCTTCACGTGGAATAATTCTGTCTTCACGTGGAATAATTCTGTCTTCACGTGGAATAATTCTGTCTTCACGTGGAATAATTCTCAATTGCTATTTCCTTGGGAAGACCTCGATTGCTCGCGTCCTCTCTCCTCGTCTCCTTTTCAAAAACCGATTGGATGAGAAGGTCAGAGGGGCAGGACATCGGACTTTCTTATCCAATGGGTTTTGAGAAGGAGACGGAGGAGGAGTCAAGGGAACGCAGTCATAGTGTTTGCATTAACCAACATGGCGTCATGCAGCAGAACTCAGGTGATCTCCTTGTACAGAATGCTTATAAAAGAGAGCAAAAAATTCCCCTCTTACAATTACAGGTAAGGGATTTAATGTAGCTACACTGGTTGGAATTATATATATATATGTTTTCAATCTAATGTTGATTTAGCTAGATATAGTAAGTTCGTCTTTCACAACGTCGTTAGCCAGTCGTTAACGTTTCCATTGCTAGAAGTTGTGGAAAGCACAACTTCTTATTGTGAATTTATAGTACCACCCTTTTATTTTATATATATAAAATTGTATTGTGCTTTAACGTTACAGGTAACGTTAGCTAGCTAACTAGTGTTTTTTATGAGGTGTAACGTTGCTAGCTAGCTCACGCTGGCGAAATTAGTAAACATATTCAAACAAAACACTTTGGGCTTTGCGAAGATCTGACACCAATGGTATGATCGCTAACTATCTAGTGGTTGCCCTGCTAGGATCTAGCTATGTGGACCAAGCAACAAAACTAAACTCCATAAATTGCTAGTGGTCGCAGTTTTTCTTATCCTTTCCACTTGCGTAAGTCAAGACAGGAACAACAGCGCCCTCTCGAGGCTACAGTCAAACGTAGGTTTGAGTCGCATGATTTTATACTGCACAAAAAAACAGCCTGCAAGGCAAGCATACAGTAGGCTTTTAATTTTCTGAAATGTTTGTTGAGTTGCAATGCAAGTAACGCAACTTATATACAATTTTTCTCCTGCAGATTTAAGATGCATGTACTTTTTTGCTCCTGCCTTCTTTCAGAACATATGCCCTGCGCAGGGTGAAGGATAGCTTCAGGAAGAATCTCCATGTTGACAACCCAAAAACTCTGGATATGCTGCTCAACCAGGCCAGAGAGAACCTTGCTGTCATCAAGAGACAGGTGTGTGTGACTCTTTAGTAGTGTTGATTTAGATGTGCATATTATGGATGTTAATTGTTAGTAGAATAGCCTATTCAAATATTCATTAAGACTTTGTACATCAGTCAGGCAATGCCTTGTGGATTGTGAAATAGTAGCTCATCAATATTCAGAAAAATTGTCTCAAACGCAAGGGTTCAGCGAGTACAAACCCATTTCTCTACCTGACGATGGCCCAACGGCCAAGTGTTGCTTTTGTTGCCTCTAAATGAAATATAAAGCATAGAAAATGTAGAAAATCTCATGAGTGCAGACCATATACAAATCCATATACTCCAGTCCATACAACCATCTACAGGCTATAAAAAGTCAGAAAACATCTATGCATTCTCATGTAGACACTGATTGTTCTCTTTCTATTGCAGGTGTCGATTGGCCTGATGTACACTGCTCAGAGGACCATTGTGGAGGAAACTGGAGTGCACAGGGACCTCTGAGTTTGTAGTGGTGTTGTCGTGATCGTTGTTATCATAGGTTGTCTTGAAGATTGGGTGACTGTCTAGGACCACATTTTGGACAGTTCAAGTCATGTTTTGCTATGGTAACAGCACTTTGCTATGGTAACAGCTGTAGTCCCAGAAAGCACTTACACCAGACAACGTTTCTCTCTGATGTATTGAAATGTATGACCTCTTTTATATGTATTTGTAACAGATTGTAGTGATATGTAATACCCTTTTGTTGCAATGATGGCAGCATCTCAATTAAACAGTAATATATGCAGTATGTGGTTTTAGAGTTTGGCTGCAATTTATTTTATAATACAATTTGAATAATTTCACATGATTTACTCTCAATGTTTAAATTTCACTAGTTCTGGTGTCTAAGCCACAGATTCTCATAAATTCATGCTCTGCTTGTTGAGGCAAGCCTTGACGATCACAGAAGACACCATTTGTGTATGTACTATGCAGATGTTTAACTTGTGCAGAAAAGCTTTTTCCAGAAACTCAGATTAGAGAAACGAATTCACGACTGAACAGGTGATAAACATGAGTGCAAATCTGGCCAAGCGGATATCAATTAATATAAAATGTATTAGCTTTGTATCTAATGAAATGAAATAAAATAAATAAAGCTTAAAGGGGCAATCTGCGTTTCAAACAACACTGACGCGGCACCCCACCACATTTTTTTTTTTAGATGAACAGCTGAGGGATGGGGCTGGTGAAATCCAATCACTCTCAGATTCATAGACTGGGCTATGGAGGCAAGGACTGACCATTCATGAAATCAAAATGAAAGTTTGTAAACAAACACTGTATAGCTTCAAAACATGATGCGGTAAGACGGTTGAACCAAACTCATTAGGCATTTATAAATATTCTTCAAGAATCAATGGCAACAGTAAGTCAGTTGATTCAGCACTTGCCGATTTTCCTTTTTAATAATACATTTTGAAGTGACATTAAAATGATAAATATGGAACGGATAGACTGACAAGAACTGCCATAAAGCTCTCTACTCTAACACTGCTCAACCCATGCAGTATTCGTCTGTTTGTTTGTTCTCACAGAAATGACCACAATCTAATACAAATAAATGGGAGAGTGCTCTGAGATATTCAGGTAAGGCACATAATGAATGTGAACCTCCTCTCCTACCAGATACATTTTCCCTATCCATCACAAGCAGTGGAGGCTGCTGAGGGGAGGACGGTGCGAATGGAATGGCATTGATACCTTTCCACTTATACCCACTCCAGCCATTACCACATACCCATCCTCCCCAATTAAGGTGCCACCAGCCTCCTGTGATTTACGAGTACATCATGTGTATCCGGAAATGTCTGCCATAAATGACTACACGTGGCTTCACCAGTATGCAGTACTAATTTCCATTTCATACATCATGATCTTTCAGCAGATATACCAGGCAGTGGAAATTAAAGCTTATATCGTGTAGAACTCACGAGGGTCTTCCCTAAAGGTGCAATCGGTAGGATTTTCTGCCGCTCGTTGGTCTTTTCAACTATACTGAACAGAAATATAAACGGAACATGTAACAATTTCATTGATTTTACAAAGTTACAGTTCATATGAGGAAATCAGTCAATTGAAATGAATTCATTAGGCCCTAATCCATGGATTTCACATATGCATCTGTTAGTCACAGATACCTTTAAGTGTAATTGAAGATCCTTCATATTTTATGAATGTGGATTCATTGATTGGTATTTTTTTTTTATGTGTATTTTTTATTACCATCACATATTTTAGGGCTCCCGAGTGGTGCATCGGTCTAAGGCACTGCATCTCTGTGCAAGAGTCAATGCTAGTATTGAAAGTCGAAATACAACCAGTTTTGATGGCAGTGGAGTTAGTTTAATAGAACTAGCATTGACTCCAGGCTGTATCACAACCCGGCCGTGATTGGGAGTTCCACAGGGCAAGCATTGTCCGGGTTTGGCCGGGGTAGGCCGTCATTGTAAATAAGAAAATGTTCTTAACTGACTTTCCTAGTTAAATAATATATATATATATTTTAAAAATAAGCTTTTAAACAAATGTGTAACTTCAACTGCAGAGTCTCCGCACCGTAGAACACACACACACACACATCACAACTGCTGTTACAAGACTCTTATTTACTATTGCTAAATACTGCACAATTGAAACACTTGCCTCCCAATCCCCCCATCCCCAAAATGTGTAAATATTGGACTATAAATTGTGCCTTCCTGTATTATACTTATGCTTCAATGTGTATTCTATTATACTGAGCTATTTACTTTACGTTCGTATTCTTATCTTTTATTATTTCTCATTGTTGTTGCATTGTCGAGAAGAACCCTGCAAGTAAGCATTTGGTTGGACAGTGTATACCATGTGTATCCTGTACATACGACTAATAAAACGTGAAACTGACGTTTCAAAAGAAATGTTGCTCTCAAGAAATGTAATTCCTTGACCACTACAGATCTTACGTATGTAACATCTCATCAAATGCACATTTTTGTTGGCAGGCCAGGGCTACGTTTGGTCGCCAAACATTCTCCAACGCTGCAGATAGAAATGCTGTCAATAGAGATTATGTGATTTTTCCTTATACTACGTGTAAGAGAGGTATGTTTGTTCTACATAGCATATTTCTATCTGAACCTTCCAAAACGTTGCGTCCTTCTGAACCGTGGTTTGGGATTTTTGCTGCTGTTTTGCTATGGTCTCTATTGGCTACTTTAAACACGTGGCAAGCAAGCATGCTGGCTCTCTATCCGGATGTAGTTTACACGGTCAGAGAGGAACATACTGCAGTTCACATGTTTGATTCACAAGTGTGTGCATAGCTAAATGTCTTTGGTTTAAATGTGTTTCGATTTTTTGTTGTTGTTGATACAAGTCGAATAAAATGTACCCGGAGCTAGACAAGTGTCCAAGAAGTTTACTTGTTTGCGAGAAATCGAACTTTGAGCATGAAAAGTCTAGACACGACACTCACGTGTCAAAACATTATTTTAACCACAAGGTAAGCACTTGTATAGTTCTGTGTTAGCTAACGTTAGATGGTTTGGATTATCTGCACGGAACCGGTTGCCACTTGTTTGGCCTACGTGGTTGGACAGCACTGTTTGCTAGCTAGCCAGTCTGGATTATGCAAATTACCCATGTAAAGTGTGATACTATAGATGTGATGTGAACTAAAAACATTAGGTCATTCATTCATCCTCTCAGGTGTCGGTGGTAATACCGGAATGTGGTGCCCTTCCTTCACGGCTGGCCAGTGTCATAAACAATTTCAGCAAGTATTTTCTAGTGAAGAATTTACCAGTCTATGAGTTTTTGGATAAAGACTTCTTGAAGAATGTCGTGTGGAATGGTAAGTGCATAGAAGGAGAACACTATTGCATGCACTATTCAATCGGGTAAATTGAACAACTACCTTACAGTAAAAAGTGGTATTTTCATGCTAGTTTAATAAAGTTTCCCTATTTGTTTTCCCAGGCGCTCTCTATGCTCTTTCCTACAGGACAAGCATTGACCAGGATAACACCATTGCACTTCTCCCTAACAGTGAGTTCCCTTACCACTGTGTTCTACCTATTATCATATCATTACAAGACATGACTCACACTGTAGTCCTGTAATCTTAATAAAGGTCACTGGCAACTTTAAGCCTGTGTTGTTGAGTAGTAGCCATGGTCCAAAACAGGCTAGCATGTACACTACCGGTCAAAAGTTTTAGAACACCTACTCATTTAAGGGTTTTTCTTTATTTTTACTGTTTTCTACGTTGTATAATAATAGTTAAGACATCAAAACTATGAAATAACACATATGGAATCATGTCGTAATCAAAAAAGTGTTAAAACAAATCAGAATATATTTGAGATTCTTCAAATAGCCACCCTTTGCCTTGATGACAGCTTTGTACACTCTTGGCATTCTCTCAACCAGCTTCACCTGAAATGCTTTTCCAGCAGTCTTGAAGGAGTTCCCATATATGCTGAGCACTTGTTGGCTGCTTTTCCTTCACTCTGTGGTCCAACTCATCCCAAACCATCTCAATTTGGTTGAGGTTGGGGGATTGTGGAGGCCAGGTCATCTGATGCAGCACTCCATCACTCTCCTTCTTGGTAAAATAGCCCTTACACAGCCTGGAGGTGTGTTGGGTCATTGTCCTGTTGAAAAACAAATGATAGTCCCACTAAGCCCAAACCAGATGAGATGACGTATCGCTGCAGAATGCTGTGGTAGCCATGCTGGTTAAGTGTGCCTTGAATTCTAAATAAATCACAGACCATGTCACCAGAAAAGCACCCCCACACCATAACACCTCCTCCTCCATGCTTTATGGTGGGAAATACACATGTGGAGATAATCCGTTCACCCACATCGCATCTCACAAAGACACGGCGGTTGGAACCAAAAATCTAAAATCTGGACTCCAGACCAAATGACACATTTCCACCGGTCTAATGTCCATTGCTCGTGTTTCTTGGCCCAAGCAAGTCTCTTCTTATTATTGGTGTCCTTTAATAGTGGTTATTTGCAGCAATTCAACCACGAAGGCCTGATTCACACAGTCTCCTCTGAACAGTTGATGTTGAGATGCGTCTGTTACTTGAACTCTGTAAAGCATTTATTTGGGCTGCAATTTCTGAGGCTGATAACTCTAATGAACTTATCCTTTGCAGCAGAGGTAACTCTGGGTCTTCCTTTCCTGTGGCGGTCCTCATGAGAGCCAGTTTCATCATAGCGCTTGATGGTTTTTGTGACTGCACTTGAAGAAACTTTCAAAGTTCTTGAAATTTTCAGGGTTGACTTACCTTCATGACTTAAAGTAATGATAGACTCTCGTTTCTCTTTGCTTATTTGAGCTGTTCTTGCCATAATATGGACTTGGTCTTTTACCAAATAGGACTATCTTCTGTATACCCCCCTACCTTTTCACAACACAACTGTTTGGCTCAAACGCATTAAGAAGGAAAGAAATTCCACAAATTATCTTTTAAGAAGACCCACCTGTTAATTGAAATGCATTCCAGGTGACTACCTCATGAAGCTGGTTGAGAGAATGCCAAGAGTGTGCAAAGCTATCATCAAGGCAAAGGGTGGCTACTTTGAAGAATCTCAAATATAAAATATTTTTTTGGTTACTACATGATTCCATATGTTATTTCATAGTTATGTCTTCACTATTATTCTACAATGTAGAAAATAGTAAAAATAAAGAAAAACACTTGAATGAGTAGGTGTTCTAAAACTTTTGACCGGTAGTGTATAATATTGGGACCAGAAGACATCACAAAATTGCGTTGTCCTGGGCAATGGAACCAATTGAAAAGCTAATTTGCCAGGTGTCTATTCACTAGGAAGCAAAGGGGCCGAAACAGGGAGGGACTAACATAAATTTGTCCAATAAGATTTTTTTTTTTTGTTGCAAACGTTTTGCTACAGTGTGCACTAATGAATACACCCCAGAGCTCCCCTGCCAGGCTGCCACATGGTTCAGTGGAGATTATTTATTTTATTTAACCTTTAACTAGGCAAGTCTGTTAAGAACAAATTCTTATTTACAATGACGGCCTACACAGGCCAACCCGGACTGACGATGGGCCAATTGGGCGCACAATTGGCCCAGCGTCGTCCGGGGTTGGCCGGTGTAGGCCTGGAGTCAATGCTAGTTCTATTAAACTAACTCCACTGCCATCAAAACTGGTTGTATTTTGACTTTCAATACTAGCACAATGTACTACAAGAAAGGAGGCCCCAAGCTACATTGACTGGTCAGTAAATAAACCTCTACTCTGTCTGAAAGGTCAGCTGATCCTCTCTGTGGACAAGGACACGTATGAACAGCTGGGTCTGGAGGGAAAGCCGTCACAGTACAATCACAGACAGCCCATGAGATATGGTGAGAAAGGATCATTTATCTTTTCATATTTTGTATTGATATTTCATTACTCCACACCTCACCTGGTTTCTTACTTGAAATGTTTTGTTGTGGTGTTCGAAATGAAATCTAACCTGGGTGAATTGAACAACAATGATGATGTTCTGCAGTCGTGACCATTGACCTGACGGACAAATCCATGGCGCCGGGAGGGAAACGCTACCAGCGAGTTATCTCCAGCCTTAAAGAAAGGGTGCCTCTGAAAAGCGACTTCCTGCTAGGACGGCACAATTCAGGTAGGAGAACCTTTTGTGTTTGTTTGCACTGTTGAGTCTAAGGCATGTAATGTCTAGTCTGTCCAAGTCCTGGGTTGTTTTCACTAAACTAAATGGAAGAAAACAGACCGAAACGGAGAGGGGACCACCTGAACTGGTCCAATAAGAAATAATAAGACCCCCGCTACAGTATGCTCTAATTTAAGATAAAAATACTTTATTTTTTTTTAACTAGGCAAGTCAGTTAAGAACAAATTCTTATTTTCAATGACGGCCTAGGAAGAGTGGGTAACTGCCTTGTTCAGGGGCAGAACGACAGATGTTTACCTTGTCCGCTCTGGGATTTGATCTCGCAACCTTCCGGTTACTAGTCCAACGCTTTAACCACTAGGCTACCTAAACCACTAAAATATGACCCTGAACTTGCGTAAGCTGACCTGAATGTTTTCTTTCAAAGCATTTCTAAAATTTCGTCTTGACTTCCAAGGGACTGATGGGGATAGAGCGCTGCAGAGTCTCCTGTCCCGTTACCAGTGGAAAGAGCACAGACCAGTGGTCAGTAGCCACACCCTGAAGGATCTGCCATGTCCGTCCCTACACGCTTTGGACCTGCGCGGGGAACAGCGGTCTTGTGACCCCCACAGCTTCCTGGAGTGGCTTGGAGCAGTGAGCGCTGGTGTCAGTTGGTACGAGCCAAATAGTTCCAATGGATATAAATACAGTGCTTTCAGAAAGTATTCTCACACCCTTTTGACTTTTCCACATTTTTGTTACAGCCTGCATTTTAAAATAGATGGCATGCACTCACTGTGTGCAATAAGTGTTTAACATGATTTTTGAATGACTACCTTAAATCGCTGTACCCCCACACATACAGATAATTGTAAGGTCCCTCAAACGGACACTCAATTTCAAACACAGATTCAACCACAAAGACCAGGGAGGTTTTCCAACACAAATAAGGGCACCTATTGGTAGATGGGTAAAAAAAAAAAACGAAGCAAACATTGAATATCCCTTTGAGCATGGTGAAGTTATTAATTACACTATGGATGGTGTATCAATACACCCAGTGACTACAAAGATGCAAGCGTCCTTCCTAACTCAGTTGCCGGAGAGGAAGGAAACCGCTCAGGGATTTCACCATGAGGCCAATGGTGACTTTAAAACAGTTTGATTTTAATGGCTGTGATAGGAGAAAACTGAGGATGGATCAACAACATTGTAGTTACTCCACAATACTAACTTAATTGACAGAGTGAAAAGAAATAAGCCCGTAAAGAACACATATTCCAAAACATGCATCCTGTTTGCAAAAGGGCACTAAAGTAATACTGCAAAAAATGTGGCAAAGAAATTAACTTTTTGTCCCGAATACAAAGTGTCATGTTTGGGGCAAATACAACAGATTGCTGAGAACCACTCTCCATATTTTCAAGCATAGTGGTGGCTGCATCATGTTATGGGTATGCTTGTAATTGTTAAGGACTGTGGAGTTTTTCAGGATAAAAAAAATATGAAATGGAGCTAAGCACAGGCAAAATCCTAGAGGACAACCTGGTTCAGTCTGCTTTCCCTACACACTGGGATATGAATTCACCTTTCAGCAGGACAATAACCTGAAACACAAGACCAATCTACACTGCAGTTGCTTACCAAGAAGACAGTGAATGTTCCTGAGTAGCATAGTTACAGTTTTGACTTATATCTACTTGAAAATCTATAGCAAGACCTGAAAATGGTTGTCTAGCAATGATCAACAAATGTAAATAATTTAAGAAAAATGGGTAAATGTTGCACAATCCAGGTGTGGAAAGCTCTTATAGAGACGTACCCAGAAAGACTCAAATCAATCGCTGCCAAAGGTGCTTCTACAAAGTATTGACGCAGGGGTGGGAATACTTAGGTAAATTAGATTTTTGTTGTTATAAAAAAAAAACGCCATACAAAAAAGCATTTTAATTAATTATATGAAGAGTGCCTTGGTCCTCCTTTCTTTTTGAAATTAGATTTTTCTATTTAATTTTCAATAAATGTAAAAAACATTCACTTTGTCATTATCAAATCAAACTGTCACATGCGCCGAATACAACAAGTGTAGACCTTACCGTGAAATGCTTACTTACAAGCTCTTAACCAACAGTGCAGTTCAAGAAGAGTTAAGAAAATATTTACCAAATAAACTAAAGTAACACAACATAACAACAACAAGGCTATATACAGGGGGTACCGGTACCGATCCAGTGTGCGGGGATACAGGTTAGAGGTAATTTGTACATGTAGGTAGGGATGAAGTGACTGTGCATGGATAATAAACAGCAAGTAGCAGCAGTGTACAAAACAATGGGGGGGTCAATGTAATAGTCCAGTGGCCATTTGATTAATTGTTCAGCAGTCTTATGGCTTGGGGATAGAAGCTGGTAAGGAGCCTCTTGGTCCTAGACTTGGCGTTCCGATACCGCTTGCCGTGCGGTAGCAAAGAAAACAGTTGATGACTTGGGTGACTGGAGTCTCTGACAATTTTATGGGCTTTCCTCTGACACCGCCTATTAAATAGGTCCTGGATTGCAGGAAGCTTGGCCCCAGTGATGTACTGGGCCGTACGCACTACCCTTACGGTCAGATGCCGAGCAGTTGCCATACCAGGCGATGATGCAACTGGTCAGGATGCTCTCGATGGTGCAGCTGTAGAACCTTTTGAAGATCTGGGGACCCATGCCAAATCTTTTCAGTCTCCTGTGGGGGAAAAGGTTTTGTCGTGCCCTCTTCACGACTGTCTTGGTGTGTTTGGACCATGATAGATAATTGATGTGGACACCAAGGATCTGTTGGTGCGGTATGCGAATTGTAGTGGGTCTAGGGTATCTGGGAGGATGCTGTTGATGTGAGCAATGACCAGCCTTTCAAAGCACTTCATGGCTACCAACGTGAGTGCTACGGGGCGGTAATCATTTAGGCAGGTTACCTTCGCTTCCTTGGGCACAGGGACTATGGTGGTCTGCTTGAAACATGTAGGTATTACAGACTCAGTCAGGGAGAGGTTGAAAATATCAGTGAAGACACTTCATGCTTTGAGTACACGTCCTGGTAATCCATCTGACCATGCGGCTTTGTGAATGTTGACCTGTTTAAAGGTCTTGCTCACAACGGCTACCGAGAACGTTATCACACTGTCATCCAGAACAGCTGGTGCTCTCGTGCATACATCAATGTTGCTTGCCTCGAAGCAAGCATAAAAGGCATTTAGCTTATCTGGTAGGCTCGCGTCACTGGGCAGCTCGTGTCTGGGTTTCCCTTTGTAGTCTGAAATAGTTTTCAAGCCTTGCCACATCCGATGACCGTCAGAGCCAGTGTAGTAGGATTCAATCTTAATCCTGTATTGACGCTTTGCTTGTTTGATGGTTCGTCGGAGGGCATAGCAGGATTTCTTATAGGCTTCCGGATTAGTGTCCCGCTCCTTGAAAGCGGCAGCTCTAGCCTTTAGCTTGATGCGGATGTTGCCTGTAATCCATGGCTTCTGGTTGGGATATGTACGTACAGTCACAGTCACACAACATCGTCGATGCACATATTGATGAAGCCGGTGACTGAGGTTGTATACTCCTCAATGCCATTGGATGAATCCCGGAACATATTCCAGTCTGTGCTAGCAAAACAGTCCTGTAGCGTAGCATCCGCGCCATCTGACCACTTCCGTATTGAGCGAATCACTGGTACTTCCTGCTTTAGTTGTTTGTTTGTTTGTTTGTAAGCAGGATTCCGGAGGATAGAATTATGGTCAGATTTGCCAAATGGAGCACGAGGGAGAGCTTTGTATGCGTCTCTGTGTGTGGAGAAAAGGTGGTCTAGAGTTTTTTTCCCTCTGGTTGCACATGTGACATGCTGGTAAACATTTGCTAAAACTGTTTAAGTTTGACTGCATTAAAGTCCCCGGCCACTAGGAGCGCCGCTTCTGGGTGAGCATTTTCTTGTTTGCTTATGGCCTTATAGAGTTGGATAAGTGCGCTCTTAGTGCCAGCATCGGTCTGTGGTGGTAAATAGACTGCTACGAATAATATAGATATGAACTCTCTTGGTAGATAGTGTGGTCTACAGCTTAAGGTGCTCTACCTCAGGCAAGCAATACCTCGAGACTTCTTTAATATTAGACATGGTGCACCAGCTGTTATGGGGTACTGTGAGTAGATGGGTGAGAAAAAAAACAATTGAATATAAATTTATCAGGATGTAACACAACAAAATGTGGAACAAGTCAAGGGGTATGAAAACTTTCTGAAGGCACTGTATGTGGCACTGGGTACTTGTGTAAGAGAGAGGGAAATCTGTCATGGTATCATTAACTTCTCCCTTGTGGCTAATCTCTGTCTCATAACACACACATTCATGCAGAAAGCTAATGAATATGTTGTTTGTTGTTTAGTGACAATACAGCAGCCAGCTTCCTTTCGACATACGTCTGTCCAGAGCCCCAAACACTGGTGAGCCAAGCCCTGCATTGCACAGTGTCTGGCCTGCTGCTGCCCGAAGACATCTACTCTCTGCTGCAGGAACTGCGGTAAGTTCGCCTTCCGCAACACATGACTGTATCGGTCCTGTATAAAGGTGAGATCTTTATACAGTTGACTCCTATAAAACACTTAGTTCTACCATCTTAATGATCTGGTTTAGTGAAGGCATTTACCAAAGACCCAGGTCATCATATACAGCTGCTACAGAGAGCCTGCGGTCTACAGTGACACGCGACTCGATAAAAGCCGAGGACTCCGAATTGAGCTTGTCAACTGTATTGCCCAAAGAATTGCTCAACCTTTTTGGTTTTGTTCATTGTTTGGAAATTCCGTCATGAAATAAGTTATAAAAAAAAATATCAAGTCTTAAATATATGCTCATTTACTATGTGGTCTTCTCTTAAACCCAGGCGGTACTTTGACGAACCCAAATTCACGTCCTGGCTGTCACTGACTGTGCACGGCTTCATGGACAGTCCCGTTTCCTGGGGAGACGCGGAACACGGGTTTCACAAGGGTGGCGAAAACTTCTACAACCTCGTCCTCTTCAAGAACCAGGACTACTGGTTGCACATGGGCACTGGCTCCCATGATAGATGTCCCCCATGATGACCGCATGCCAAAAGGTTTTTGTTTTTTGTTCAGCTTGGTTTTAGGAAAATAAGGTATTATGTGTACAACACTGTACACAAAATGTACAACTTTTTGTAGTACATTTTGTAAAGAAATCTACTAATTTGCTCAATCTTAATTTGTCTTTGCCATCTTCAATAAAATAATTGAGTCCAACTGAAGTGTTATTCTTTGTTTTTATACATTTCAGGAAACATGAATATAATTTCATCCAGTCATTAAGGGATTAAATAGAGATTCAAGGTGCTACACAGGATAAAAAAAAAGTAAAAATATCTGGATAAAAAAAAATTGCATTGTCATTTCAAAATACACCAAACATAAATATAAATGCAACATGTAAAGTGTTGGTCTCATGTTTCATGAGCTGAAATAAAATATCCCAGAAATGTAACATACGCACAAAAAGCTTATTTCTCAAACATGTTTTGTTTACATCCTTGTTAGTGAGCATTTCTCCTTTGCGAAGGTAATCCATCCACTTGACAGGTGTGGCATATTAAGAAGCTGATTAAACAGCATGCTCATTGTGCTGGGGACAATAAAAGGCCACTAATGTGAAGTTTTGTCACACAACACAATGCCACAGATGTCTCAAGTTGAGGGAGCGTGCAATTGGCATGCTGACTGCAGGAATGTCCACTAGAGCTGTTGCCAGAGATTTTAATGTTAATTTCTCTACCATAAGCCGCCTCCAACATCGTTTTAGAGAATTTTGCAGTACGTCCTACCGACCTCACAACGTGTATGGCGTCATGCTGTGTTAGCCGTTTGCTGATGTCAACATTGTGAACAGAGTGCCCCGTGGTGGTGGGGTTATGGTATGGGCAGGCATAAGCTACGGACAACAAACACAATTGCATTTTATCAATGGCCATTTTAATACACAGAAATACAGGGACGAGATCTTGAGGCCCATTTCCTTTAAGGTATTGGTGACCAACAGATGCCTATCTGTATTCCCAGTTATGTGAAATCCATAGATTAGGGCCTAATGCATTTATTTCAATTGACTGATTTCCTCATATGAACTGTAACTCAGTAAAATATTTGCAATTATTGCATTTATTTTTGGTCAGTATACAGTACCATTCAAAAGTTTGGACACCTACTCATTCAAGGGTTTTTATTTTATTTGTACTATTTTCTACATTGTAGAATAATAGTGAAGACATCAAAAATATTAAATAACACGTGGAATCATGTAGTAACCAAAAAAGTGTTAAAATCAAAATATATTTGAGATGCTTCAAAGTAGCCACCCTTTGCCTTGATGACAGCTTTGCACACTCTTGGCATTCTCTCAGCCAGATTCATGAGGTAGTCACCTGGAATGCATTTCAATTAACAGGTATGCCTTGTTAAAAGTATGCCTTGTGGAATTTCTTTCCTTAATGTGTTTGAGCCAATCATTTATGTTGTGACAAAGTAGGGGGGTATACAGAAGATAGGCCTATTTGGTAAAAGACCAAGTCCATATTATGGCAAGAACAGCTCAAATAAGCAAAGAGAAACGACAGTCCATCATTACTTTAAGACATGAAGGTCAGTCAATCCTGAAAATTAAGAACTTTGAAAGTTTCAAGTGCAGTCACAAAAACCATCAAGCGCTATGATGAAACTGGCTTACTGCAAAGAAATCACTATTAAAAGGACACCAATAAGAAGAGACTTGCTTAGGCCAAGAAACACGAGCAATGGACATTAGATAAGAGGAAATCTGTCCTTTGGTCTGATGAGTCCAAATGTGAGATTTTTGGTTCCAACCGCTGTCTTTGTGAGACACAGAGTAGGTGAATAGATGATCTCAGCATGTGTGGTTCCCACCATGGAGGTGGTGTGGGGGTGCTTTGCTGGTGATTTATTCAGAATTCAAGGCACACTTAACCAGCATGGCTACCACAGCATTCTGCAGCGATACGCCGTCCCATCTGGTTTGGGCTTAGTGGGACTATCATTTGTTTTTCAACAGGACAATGACCCAACAGACCTCCAGGCTGCGTAAGGGCCATTTGACCAAGAAGGAGAGTGATGGAGTGCTGCATCAGATGACCTGACCTCAACCAAATTAAAATGGTTTTGGATGAGTTGGACCACAGAGTGAAGGAAAAGCAGCTAACAAGTGCTCAGCATATGTGGGAACTTATTCAAGACTGTTGGAAAAGCATTCCTCATGAAGCTGGTTGAGAGAATGCCAAGAGTATGCAACGCTGTCAAGGCAAAGAGTGGCTACTTTGAAGAATCAAAAATATATTTGGGATTTGTTTAACACTTGTTTGGTTACTACATGATTCCATATGTGTTATTTCATAGTTTTGATATCTTCACTATTATTCTACAATGTAGAACATTATAAAAAAGAAAAACCCTTGAATTAGTAGCTGTTCAATTTCTTTTGGGGGGATGTTTGTTTTGCATGTTATTTTGACATTAAAACATGTCACATATCAGTTTGCAAGCAATGTATATTTTTTGTGTGCAAAGAATTTAGTTAATAAAGCCGCATACAAACTTAGTCTCTTTGTTTTCTTGAGTAAGGCATCTCCAAAATGCAGGTGTTTCAGCCTAGCTCAGTGCTTTCTGTAGTGGTGGGGCAGCCAGCAGAAAATACAGAGCGTAGGGGTTTGTAATGTTCTCTAGTTGCGCTGTGATTGGCTCAGTGTTCTGTCAGTCATAGGGACACTACATCACCGACCAAATCTAAGGGCTTAACTAAAACCCCTTGGGTGCTGCCATAGTGACATTATAAGTGCCATCCAAGAAGGCTCAAGGTCATTGGCCACAGATAACTGCAAGCATTGCAAAGCAATCACTAGCCTGCTCTTTAGTGGATTGGGTGTGTGGTCCCAAGTCTTGGTTTAAGGGTCTCTTTTCCAAGCTTAAAAGGATAAACATTCAACATAGGCCATGGTGTCAATCCAGCATGACTTCTGCAACGCTCAAAACAACTAGAAACTCAGAACTGGGATATCTGATTTGTCATTTCAACCGGGAACTTGAAAAAAAAACAAGCTCAGACTGAGAAAATACGTTTTGAATGGACATCCAACTCAGAATTGCAAGTCGGGAACTCAGGCCTCTTTCTAGAGCTCCGACCTGAAGATCACTGACGTCATGATTCCCAGTTATCTTGAAAGCACCATAAATCCAGAGAATGCCAGACTTTGATGAAAGTTTGATGACAACATTTGTCCATGAAGGACCGCCGCGCCACCTTCCTGTTCAAGTGAGGTGAGTCCAAAAATGTCTTGTATGCTGCTGTATAAATGATGTAATATTCCAGGGAGATATGTATACTGTAACTAAGAAAGTAATACTAAGTGTATGTTGTGTAGTAAGCTGTTAGTGGCCCATGTACATCCCCCTAATAATTTGGTCCCGTTTCCCCTCCTAATTTCGCCTACTGTTCTGACTTGGTGGTGCACATGTAGCCTATAGCCTGTTTTAGAGAAATATAATAATTGAATATTGTAAGAGCTTTCATTGTCTGCTTATATTCCCCCTTTATTTATCCTACGGTTCTGACTTGGTGTACAGGGAGAACACTAAGAACGGCCCCTGTTCTGAATTCTGTCTATGTACATTTCAAAATTGCTGAACTAATAGTTATTGACTACGTCCGTCCTAGCTCGCTCATAATGTCTTAATCAAAATTACGGATTGCCCCTTATCAGCTTGTCGTCCCCTTATGCCATAGTTTGTTCATCTCAATTGTCATTAGAAACCACATTTGTTTAAGCAAGTCAGCCATTTCAGCTGTCATTCAGTAAATGAGGCTGAATGAACTGTTTCGCTGCAAGACAAGGCTCTGGTGATAGCCAGGTGTGGTAAGGTGTTGGGACAGCTTTATTTAGGCCCCGTGTCACTTTTATAGTGCAATTAATGTATTATTTAGTGTTGTGTAGTGGGTTTGCTGGCATGAATCAACATATTACAAAACAAATTGCCCCACCAAGATGCTAAAATCGCCACTGCTTACGGAAATATTCAGACCCTTTGCTATGAGACTTGAAATTGAGCTCAGGTGCATCCTGTTTCCATTGATCATCCTTGATGTATCTGCAACTTGAAGTCCACCTGTGGTAAATTCAATTGATTGGACATGATTTGGAAAGGCACACACCTGTCTATATAAGGTCCCACAGTTGACAGTGCATATCGGAGCAAACACCAAGCCATAAGGTCGAAGGAATTGTCCATAGAGCTCCAAGACAGGATTGTGTCGAGGCACAGATCTGGGGAAGGGTACCAAAACATTTCTGCAGCATTGAAGGTCCCCAAGAACATAGTGACCTCCAGGATTCTTAAAATGGAAGAGGTTTGGAACCACCTCTTCCTAGAGCTGGCCGCCCGGCCAAACTGAGCAAACGGGGGAGAAGGGCCTTTGGTCAGGGAGGTGACCAAGAACCCGATGGTCACTCTGACAGAGCTCTTCTGTGGAGATGGGAGCACCTTCCAGGACAGCCATCTCTGCACCAAATCAGGCCTTTATGGTAGAGTGGCCAGACGGAATCCACTCGTCCGTAAAAGGCACGACAGCCCACTTGAAGTTTGCCAAAAGGCACTTAAAGGACTCTCAAGAGTCAAGACCATGAGAAACAAGATTCTCTGGTCTGATAACCACGTGGGAGGAAACCTGGCACCATCCCTACGGTGAAGCATGGTGGTGGCAGCATCATGCTGTGGGGATGTTTTTCAGTGGCAGGGAGACTAGTCAGGATAGAGGAAAAGATGAACAGAGAAAAATAGAGATCCTTAATGAAAACCTGCTCCAGAGCACTCGGGACCTCAGACTGGGGCAAAGGTTCACCTTCCAACAGGAAACGACCCTAAGCACACAGCCAAGACAACGCAAAGAATGGCTTTGGTACAAGTCTCTGAATGTCCTTGATTGTGGAGAGACCTAAAAATAGCTGTGCAGCAACGCTTCCCATACAACCTGACAGAGCTTGAGAGGATCTGCAAAGAAGAATGGGAGAAACTCCCCAAATACAGGTGTGCCAAGAAGACTGTAATCGCTGCCAAAGGTGCTTCAACAAAGTACTGAGTAAAAGATCTGAATACTTATGTAAATGTGATATTTCAGTTTATTTTTTATAAATGTGCAAACAAAAAATAAATAACTTTTTACCTTTTCATTATGGGGTATTCTGTGTAGATTGATGAGGGGAAAAAAACGATTTCATACATTGTAGAATAAGGCTGTAACGTAACAAAATGTGGAAAAAGTCCAGGGGTCTGAATAGTTTCCGAATGCACTGTATACCCTAACCAACACGATATTACTTTAACAGGTTCAGACTGTTTATTTTCACAGCGAGTATATATTTCAGTAATCTATAAAAAAAAATATTAAAAAACACAGCATGTATATTTATATATAGTTCAACTACAAAATAGGTCACATGTATGCAAAAATACTGCAGCAGGATTTGAGTCAAGGCAGCTCACACAGTTCTCCATAAGGGTGAGGGTTAAGCGATTCAGACTTAAATTATTTCGCTGCTGTACAAAAATGGGGTCAATTTCAACGTTTCTTGGAATCTTTCAACAGAATGAGTGAATTCTGTGTACACTAGACAAGCCTCATCATTATGCTGTGTTAACATAAGACATATATATATATATAATCTTTTTTTAATATAATCAATTTTTTCAATGAGAAAGATGTGTTGAGGACATTAACTAAGCGATGGTCCAAGTGTTGAAGGTGGCTGCTAATATTTCTAAAATCAGCATTTTTTTTTTTACCTAGGCAAGTCCGTTAAGAACAAATTCTTATGTAGTATGACAGCCTACACCGGCCAAACACGGACGACGCTAGGCCAATTGTGCGCCGCCCTATGGGACTCCCAATCACGTCCGGTTGTGATACAGCCTGGAATCGAACCAGGGTGTCTGTAGTGACGCCTCTAGCACTGAGATGCAGTGCCTTAGACCGCTGCGCTACTCGGGAGCACTCGAAGGTATGACATGCTTCTCAGGCACAATTTGGGAAAACTAAGCAAAAGGACATGTTTCACAAAGAGCATCGCCTTATTGATACGCAATTCTCTTCACCTTGTGGAAAACACCCGCCTTTGCTTACAGAAAATCTCAACCGAAATACTGACTTCTATCCCTTCTAGAAGAAAAAAAAAAAAAAGAAGAAGACGGGTGCAGTTGCGTTAACAATTGTATACATTTATGCGAAGGCCAAAACTGAATTCTGACGAAGATCGTGAAGGAGGCTGTAATCGACTAGAGCCGAAAGTGATAACTAAAATCATACCATGAGTAGACTGCCCCGAGAAGATACTTCACATTTCATATAAAATAAAATAAAATAAAATCAACTGTGATACAAACCATGAGCAATGACTCAAAACAGACACTACTTTTTTTCCAAACCATCTCCACTTTAAATATTTAAATACTCATAGACAATATAAATAAATGACATTTTCCATAATTCTTTATGGAAATAGGCAAAGGTTAAAGCAGTTGTCCAGATATTGGGTGATGTCATCTGTTCCCCCGAGCTCTGCTACTGTTATAAAATCCAGTGAAACAAGGAATATGGCCAAATGATTGGCGAGGCCACAGAACATTGGCCAAGTCAGAATTCATATATAAAAAGACAAATACAAACAAACAATGTTTTTGTTTTGTTTTACAAACTCAAAAAGCTGTACATCTTTCTTTCAGGGCTTTGACCAATGTAAATGTAGGCCTACACAGCATTCTAGAAGTAACCGTCGCTCAATGCAACAAAAATTACAGGGTGAGCTATGCTGAAGCTGCAAAAATCCTATATCCATATGGCACTGAGTGGTGAGATGAAAGGCTATTCTCACTGATAGTCGCTTCAGATCAGAACACACATTTTGTCATTGGAAAATGGAGTAAAGAACAAGGCACTGCTTTTAGCTAGAGCCTTGAACCGTGTACCCTAGCCTCGTCACGACGGAGCGTTGAACCGTGTACGCTAGCCTCGTCACGACGGAGCGTTGAACCGTGTACCCTAGCCTCGTCACGAAGGAGCGTTGAACCGTGTACGCTAGCCTCGTCACGACGGAGCGTTGAACCGTGTACCCTAGCCTCGTCACGACGGAGCGTTGAACCGTGTACCCTAGCCTCGTCACGACGGAGCGTTGAACCGTGTACCCTAGCCGTGTCACTCCCTTGCGTGTATGTTTCATGGATGGAATAATTCAGGAGTTGCAGAATATTAAATTATATTGTAATAAGTCTTAACTTAAAACCAAACAAAATCTGTTTACCATAGAAACTGTCCCCCAAGCCAAATAAGACAAAAAGATGACCTGTGTGAAATATCTCTAGAAGATACCAGTTAGACAAAAAGTAAAAATACAGCCAGGAGCTGTGTTAAAAATTAATCTGACAGACTCGGTCCTGGATTCAAAGGCGCGCTGTTCATAAGGGACTGCACTGTTGGCACTTTCCCTGACGTTCAAAGATGGCATTCATGGTGAACGCTACAGATGACGGCTCAAGCTTAAATTTACCTTTAAAAGTCAAGTGCAGTACACTACTCGACAACGCTCCTTTAATTTAATCCCGGCCTCTATTCAGTTCAAATAGCAATAAGTCCTGTTATGAATGAAAAGCTTTACAGGCGTCAATGTGGAAAATCCAATAAGCCTCCCATCCACTGGGCTGCGCTGTTTTCCAAAGAGTTCAGAGCGTTACATCTTATTGCAAGCTCCACAATGGAAGTCGCCTGGGTTTTTGTCAAAGTTTTCAATGTGCACTTTTGTTGTGTCATAAATGCTGATCCATGTTGATACAACATCTCACCCAAATCAATCCTGAGGTGAGTAGTACAGACACCCCACTATGCAAGACACTGTGTATTCATCAATGTCTTCACCTCCTCCATCCCTTTCAATCTAGGCCACGTTTAGTTGAACCTGTAATGTTGAATGGTATTTCAGGCAGGGCAGGGCTATTGGGTAGAGCAGTGTTTCCCCAACTCTGGTCCTCCAGTAGCATCAACAGTGTTTCCCAACACTGGTCCTCCAGTACCTTCAACAGCCCAACCCTAGGTAACTCCAGTAGCCCCAACAGGGTTTCCCAACCCTGGTCCTCCAGTAGTCCCAACAGGGTTTCCCAACCCTAGGTCCTCCAGTAGCCCCAACAGGGTTTCCCAACCCTCGTCCTCCAGTACCTTCAACAGCCCAACCCTAGGTCCTCCAGTAGCCCTAACAGTGTTTCCCAACCCTAGGTCCTCCAGTACCTTCAACAGCCCAACCCTAGGTCCTCCAGTAGCCCCAACAGGGTTTCCCAACCCTCGTCCTCCAGTACCTTCAACAGCCCAACCCTAGGTCCTCCAGTAGCCCTAACAGTGTTTCCCAACCCTAGGTCCTCCAATAGCCCCAACAGGGTTTCCCAACCCTAGGTCCTCCAGTAGCCCCAACAGGGTTTCCCAACCCTAGGTCCTCCAGTAGCCCCAACAGGGTTTCCCAACCCTAGGTCCTCCAGTAGCCCCAACAGGGTTTCCCAACCCTGGTCCTCCAGTAGCCCCAACAGGGTTTCCCAACCCTCGTCCTCCAGTAGCCCCAACAGGGTTTCCCAACCCTGGTCCCGGAGAACCAGGGTTGGGCAACAATGTTGGGGGTACTGGAGGACCAGGGTTGGGAAACACTGGGGTAAAGGGTCGAAGGCGGGGGGTTATTGGGTAAAGAGTCGACACATGGTCACCAGGAAGATTTAAAAAGGTCCAGCAGCAACGTCTACAAAATTGTATTTTTAGCCGGCCCCCTTCTCAATGCGCACACACACACAGAGACACACACACACACACACACACAAACACATACAATTAATCACACAGATTGCAGATTGAACCCGTTGCACTCCCAGTGCTGTTTGTCTGGTTCCCCCCACTGAATGGGGCTTGGGAACATGGGGGATACATGCTTTCCTTAAAACTCATCTATCTTCTTCTGCAGGTATTGGAGGATGGAGTCCATCCCCTGCGAGGAGCCCCAAACTCTCTTCAGCGCCTCACACTCGCGTTCGTTGGCCTGCTCCAGGGCGGCCCGGTTTGCGTTTCGGACCAGTGCTTTGGACTCCCGCAGGACCTACAGTGCAGCAGAGGCCCCCACCCCACCCGGCGGGAAAAAGGAAAGGAAAATGACTGATGGATATGGATGCATTGAAGGATATTGGCATAGACTCGCTTAACTATTAATTGTGGGACATGAGGTCACTCGTGTCAACAAAGTCTGCACAGATGATTCATGATAAATTCTGCAACATCCAGATATTGTGACTTGATCTCAAATCAATGTATTCCTAAAAGCATTATAATCATATATTTTTTTAAACACACTCTTGGTTCCGTTTTGGGTTGGGAGACATTGAAAAGTTAACTATTCAAGTGGCCACTGTTGTGGCTAGGAGAGAGTGTGTGTATATATGAGTGTCAGTGACGTAATGTTTATGGTTTTGACGAGACAAAAACGTGAACAAAAAGAGGGAGGACAACGAGGGCTGGGGAGAGGCGTGGGCGTACTGTGACTGTGTAGAAATATATTTTAAAAACTTCAAAATCAAATGAAAAGGATGACTTACAACTGAATTACAAGAGACTAGCTCCCTAATGCGAACCATCACCTCCTGAGTGAAAGTTCCAGGCCACAGCACCTGGGAGACAAGCCCTTTAGCACAGGCCTCCTGGGCCGTCAGCTTCCTCCCACTCAGCAGCATCTCATTGGCCTGAGAGACGAAGGGGAGGGAGAGAGAGAAACAAAGAGAGAAGAGGGAGGGAGGAAGGTTAAAGAGCCACTGAACACAATGATTGGCACGTGTTTTTCTGTTGCTCATTTGAAAAACTAGATTTCAGTCTTGGAGGTGTGTTTCCTGACCGATTCAGTTTGGTTAATGATGAGCGTCCCCTATGAGACACTGTAGGAAGCCTATTTCTCTTCCTCAAAATCCCCAGAATGAATCTAAGATAAAGAAATCTGTAATAAAATTGCCATTTTTGCAGAGGATGTTTTAGTTAAGCAATTTGACATCTAGCTAAAAGGTGTTTAGTGCAGTATTTCTGAAGTGAATAAATGTGCAACATATCGCCTTATGTAAACAAAGTCTGTGCTGATGGACCTGTCTGTCTCACTGTCTATGCTATTGGATTAGAGAGAAAATCACCGCAGCTGTTCACCCCATGTTAAGTCAGGTGTACACGATTTTCACCCCGATTTGAGCTGTTCCAGACAAGTTTGAGATCGGAGACAAAATCCCCATGTCGTTGCCTACTCGGGGCGCGCGGCCGTCACCGACGCTTGTTTAATGTGAGCAGGTCAGGGACGCAATCTGAGGGCCGATCCAGTCTTTGAACAGTCCCTGTATTTTGAAACATGGTTTGATTTTTAAAAAAAACAACACAAAAAAAAAAACATCGGGACAAAATCTGCAAATGCTCTTGTAGTGTGAGATGTGCAACGACAAGTTTTGAGAACGGTGATCAGCAGTAGCCAATGAGAGCTCGCCAGAGAAGAAGCCAGTGAGATGATGACATCACCCAGGATGTGTAGACTCTGGAGCAGGAGCCAGGATTACTATACAGTATGCATCTTAAACCAAAGCGTCAAATTGTTACAGCTCTGATGTTCACAAGAAATGTTATTCAATTCAAAAATGTTGGCTAGATATTTCAACTCCGTATGGCAAGCGTGAATGTCTCTGACTGAAAACGTTGACGAGACTGCAGATTGAGCCACAGATCGTTCTAGCTACGCTAACAACCTAAATCGCGTCATTGTTCTCACGAGACAGCGTGGTTATGGAGAATCGTCACGACCAAGTGAGGAATCTTGTAGTCTGAGCCAGATCGTTTAGTGTGCACACCACTACGTCGGCAAGACAAAACAATACAAGATAGACGGTGGTTTAACACGAGAGGCTCAGCGAAGGGGTGTACTGTACACCCGGGCATTAGTGGGAAAATGGACACAGTCAAATCAAAACCCAACCTTCATTTACCCGTTGGGAAGCACGGATGCTTGATTCAAACCCATGATCGCAGCAATACAATGTGATCTAGAAACCGCTAGCCCACAACAAATCACGGACACAGATTAAACACCACTGACACAGATTAAACAACACTGACACAGATTAAACCTAGTCCTGGAGCAGAAAGCAGTTAAAATGGTGAGTGCTACACTTAAAACCAGTTGCCCACCACAATATCTGTACTGCTGTGGTAAACAACCCCCCCCACTCAGCATCAACTCACCGAGGCCACGCCCATGATGCGAGGGAAGGTGAGGGAGGCGCAGGCGTCGGGAGTCTGTCCGTAGGTGGTGTAAGGCGTCTGGAACCAGGCTCTCTCGTTGGCCCAGATCACGTCACACAGCGGGAGGATGGAGGCTCCGAGGCCCACCGCCGGTCCGTTCACGGCTACGATGATGGGCTTCTTGAATTGGATGAAAGTGTTCACGAATGTCCTGAGGAGGATGAGAACAACAGACTGAGTCTGCGTCACCGTCTTCTGTGGTATTATTACGACGACTGACACTACAAACACACCAGCATTCTACTCAACAAAAATAACCGATGATTCCAGACAACGGTCTGCCAGTGGCGCCGATCTGAAAGAACTGACCAGAGATGAAAAGCCAGCCTAATGATGAGCTTCCACCATTTAGTTTTCTTTAAATCAGTGCAGAAGAAGATAAGGGGGACAAGGAGGATGAGGACAGACTTTTTGAAAAATCGAGAAATTAGGAAGTTGAGTCATCCTTCCGACCTTTTAAAAATATATGTTTTTTACCCTCCCTTTTTGAAAATCATCCACATTTTTTGAAACAGAGGTAAGCCTTCCGACCTACCTAATGGTCTCGGCCATCTTGATGCTCTCTTTCTTACGGTCGTCGGTGAGCCGCCTGATGAAGTAGATGAAGTCCAGGCCGAAGCAAAAGAAGCTGCCTACGGCGCTCAGCAGGACCAGCTTACTGTCGTCTGATGCCGCTGTGGCCATGGCACTCTGCATCTCTTTCATCACCTGAGGAAGCCATGAGAGGAAGAGGAATTCAAAAATATTATACATTTTTATGGGCCAGTTACCCCGGACACAGATGAAGCCTAATCTAGGACTAAGAACAATTCATCATTCCCTTTCGACGGAGAATGATCACTGGAAATACTTTTTTAGTCTAGGGCTTAAATCGGTATCCAGGAAACCATCCCAATATATTTTTGAATGACTAGTATTTGACTTTCTGTTCAGACATTTTGCTTACATTCATCATTTTATTTGACTACCAACTGTTTGGAAATGTTGGCTTAACAAAACTATAAAAGTACTTCTAACTGTCACGCTGTATAACAATTGTTCTGTTAGGGCAAAGACAGGCAGGCAGAAAGACAGACAGAAAGACAGACAGGCAGAAAGACAGGCAGGCGTTATGACTCACGTTGGGGTTGAGTGAGTTGTTCTCCGAGGTCTTGGTGGAGAGCAGGATGTGGGTGAAGCCGTCCTGCTTCTTGACGACGAGGTCCCTGTAGCGGTAGGCACTCTCCGTCTGCCGTACGCTGAACCGAAGGCGCTTGTCGAAGACCGAGCGCTGCTCTTCGAAGCGCCGTTTCCCCGCCACAGCACTCTGCAGGTTAGCCGTCCCATTGGCTGCCAGAGCCTCCATGAGTGTCGATGTACCTGGTGGTTATAACACATAAGATACAGGGGGGAAGCATTTCTGCATTTCTTAATATTGTCTGTTGTAATAATCAGCTAGATTAAATATTTGGAACAGGCTGAATAGTTTACTGCATGTCATGAGTAGGTCTCAGTGATTTTCCAGGCATCCCTTCTGTTCTACTCAACAGTAGATGAACAGTGCACCAAATTTGAGTTAAATTGATAATGAATGAGTGAACACAGACGAAAGGGGAGAAACGGAATTGGCCTGGAGTAAAGATCTGCATGGTAATGTCCCCAATCACTCCACCCCGGGCATTGTGGTCTACATAGACCAGAACGAGAAGTTTGTACCTTCATAAGTCCTCCAACGCTACTTCCAGCAGCATCTGGTCCTCCAATGATAACACAGATCCAATCAAAGGCAACACAACAATGGCTTCTGCCATTAACTGCTGCACTTAAATGAATTGTTAATTAATTTTATTTCTTATTTTTCTTGAACTGCATTGTTGGTTAAGGGCGTTGTAAGTAAGCATTTCGCTGTTGTATTCAGCACTTCACTGTACGGTCTACACCTGTTGTATTCGGCGCATTTGACATAACATTTGATTTGATGACTTTTGAACGTACAACTACAAGACCTGGGTTCAGTAAACAGCATAACAACAACAACAGTTATTAAAGTCTGTTGAAAAAGCCTTACCTTTCCCATTGAGGGTGCGTATGGATGCGGGTGTTACGGGGACTTGCTGAGGGATCAATGGGATTTGGCTTTGAGTCCTGGGCCGAGTCCCCATGCGTGCCCTTTCTTCCCCGGGCCCCAGCAACAACTTCTCCAACAGGGCCACCTCTGGGGGCACAGAGTCCTGCTCCTGACCTCCCTGCTCCAGACTGTGGGCCGCCTCGCTGGGCGACTCTTCAGAGTCCACCCAGCTGCTCATGGGGCTTTTGGGAACAAGGATTTTGATCCCGGACTTGGCCAGGTCCATGCTCCGACGCGCCGTGCCCACTGGAGAAGCGGCGGGCCCACTTGTGAAGCTTGGACTAGAAATGGCACAGGTGGTGCAATCACTGTACTTTTGGCTCAAGATAAGCTGTTGTGTATTCGTTTTGGCATCTGCCCGTCTAGAGTCAAGTGGTGGCAACTGTGGTTGCTGCGGCCGTTTGGAGACGGCCGTGGCTGCTGTGGTGTGCGAAGAGGCGGGTTTCACTAGAGCGTGGCTTCCTGTTCCACTATTGCCGCAGAGTGGCTGAGGCCTGCAGATCTGTTTGCGGGCGTTGTTGCTCGAACTGTGGCTGTGGGCCGTGCTGGGAGAGCTTTGAGCGGAGCACAGTAAAGTGCCGTCTCTCGGTCTTTCGCTGTGTGACTGATTAAAATGGTGAATGAACTCCATGCAGGCGGAGAGGTGCGACTCGGGCTCCCAGGTGTCCCCCTCGTATCCGTACCCCCTCCAGCGGACCAGGTACTCCATCTTTCCTTTCTTGTTCTTCCTTTTGTCCACAATTTTCTCAACCTGTGACAGAATTAAACAAAATAGTTGGCAGTGGCAGTGACTGGACGTGGGGCAGTCACTAAGTCACGATCATTGAGACTGAAAACGTCTAGGCTATAGCCCACACTGGGCAAACTTTTATTCGTTATAAAGGCGTTAGCAATAATCTATATATGTGCATTCTGCTACCTACTAAAAACAAAAACTTTTTTTTTTTTTTATTCCATACAAACTATCAATAACGAAATCTTAAACTAAAAATCACCCTGCTTTTCTGTTTTTATAAACAGGTCCCTACACAGGCTCAGAATCCTGTGATGGGACATTTCCTGGTGACTTGCAATGCTTCTGCCGTTAAGTTCCAACAGCAGATATAATGGATGTCCAGCTTCTTGGACTTCTTGTGCAGTACAATTACTAACTGTGGCTATAAAATGCTACAAGATTCACAATAAGTGTATCCAGATCACTTGATTGACGTGTAACATTTGCAACTGGTTGTGGTGTATCCACCTCCATATCTTCTCCAGAACTGGTTGTGGTGTATCCACCTCCATATCTTCTCCAGAACTGGTTGTGGTGTATCCACCTCCATATCTTCTCCAGAACTGGTTGTGGTGTATCCACCTCCATATCTTCTCCAGAACTGGTTGTGGTGTATCCACCTCCATATCTTCTCCAGAACTGGTTGTGGTGTATCCACCTCCATATCTTCTTCAGAACTGTGGCCTCTTGCCCCTTCAACTCCTCCACATTAGGAGTTTTGCTGTACAGCCATGATCCTTGACACCTCAACCTTTTTCCATCCTAACAAGGCACTCAGGGAATTCAGAAAATATGATCCCCACCACAGTTGCAACATTTTACATTCACAGACTCTTCAATAATATATTCCTTCTGTCTGCAAAACACTTGACACAAAACTTTTCACACTTCTTGCGTTGCATCAGGGTTTTTTGCACAAACGTTCTTACGGCGTATCTTATATATCCCAGCTTTACAGGGTGGTAAATACTCATCAAACATCAATAATACAGATGAACTTTGCTCCTTTTTCCTATTCTCTATACAGAATATTTTCCACAAGCCACAATGCACACTCCTTTAGCTACGCAGGATATCAACACCATACCACTCCTGGTTCACATGTGAGACATGTACATCACAGACGTATTCAGTAAAACCACTGGGCTCATATAGGCAGTTACTCTACCCACAGGCAGTAGTGTGACTACTAAATAGATGACTTCATGGCTGATTGGGCCTGTTTATTGTATTAGCCTACTTTTTGATATTCCTCATATCCTGTGTGTGTGTTTGTGTAACCTTTATTTAACTAGGCAGTTGCAACAGCTTTGATAAACATTATACACACACAACCGTTCAAAAGTTTGGGGTCACTTAGAAATGTCCTTGTTTTCCATGAAAACATACATGAAACCTAGCTGGG
This sequence comes from Brachymystax lenok tsinlingensis, assembly GCA_030435695.1. Lineage (NCBI taxonomy): Eukaryota > Metazoa > Chordata > Actinopteri > Salmoniformes > Salmonidae > Brachymystax > Brachymystax lenok. The sequence goes on along the minus strand of CM059801.1, from coordinate 35,038,165 downwards.
TGGTGCCAGAATAACAACCTATTCCTCAACGTAACCAAGACTAAGGAGATGATTGTGGACTACAGGAAAAGGAGGACAGAGCACGCCCCCATTCTCATCGACGGGGCTGTAGTGGAGCAGGTTGAGAGCTTCAAGTTCCTTGGCGTCCACATCACCAACAAGCTAGAATGGTCCAAACACACCAAGACAGTCGTGAAGAGGGCACGACAAAGCCTATTCCCCCTCAGGAAACTAAAAAGATTTGGCATGGGTCCTCAGATCCTCAAAAGGTTCTACAGCTGCAACATCCTGACTGGTTGCATCACTGCCTGGTATGGCAATTGTTCGGCCTCCGACCGCAAGGCACTACAGAGGGTAGTGCGTACGGCCCAGTACATCACTGGGGCTAAGCTGCCTGCCATCCAGAACCTCTACACCAGGCGGTGTCAGAGGAAGGCCCTAAAAATTGTCAAAGACCCCAGACACCCCAGTCATAGACTGTTCTCTCTACTACCGCATGGCAAGCGGTACCAAGTCTAGGACAAAAAGGCTTCTCAACAGTTTTTACCCCCAAGCCATAAGACTCCTGAACAGGTGATCAAATGGATACCCGGACTATTTGCATTGTGCCCCCTCCCTCTTTTACGCTGCTGCTACTTTCTGTTTATCATATATGCATAGTCACTTTAACTATACATTCATGCACATACTACCTCAATTGGACCGACCAACCAGTGCTCCCGCACATTGGCTAACCGGGCTATCTGCATTTTGTCCCGCCACCCGCCAACCCCTCTTTATGCTACTGCTACTCTCTGTTCATCATATATGCATAGTCACTTTAACCATAGCTACATGTACTTACTACCTCAAATCAGCCCGACTAACCGGCACCTGTATTTTTCACTGTCTTTTTACTGTTGTTTTTATTTCTTTACTTACCTATTGTTCACATAATACCTTTTTTGCACTGTTGGTTAGAGCCTGTAAGTAAGCATTTCACTGTAAGGTCTACACCTGTTGTATTCGGCGCACGTGACAAACTTTGATTTGAAATTAGTTGCAAAATGAATAGGAAATATAGTCAAGACGTTGACAAAGTTATAAATAATGATTTAATTGAAATAATAATTGTGTCCTTCAGACTTTGCTTTCATCAAAGAATCCTCCATTTGCAGAAATTACAGACTTGCAGACCTTTGGCATTCGAGTTAATCTGAAGAGATTTTTCACCCTATGCTTCCTGAAGCACCTCCTACAAGTTGGATTGGCTTGATGGGCACTTCTTACGTACCATATGGTCAAGCTGCTCCCACAACAGCTCAATAGGGTTGAGATTCAGTGACTGTGCTGGCCACTCCATTATAGACAGATTACCAGCTGACTGTCATTTTACTAAATAGTTAGTTATTGCATAGTTTGGAGCTGTGCTTTGGGTCATTGTCCTGTTGTAGGAGGATATTGGCTCCAATTAAGCGCCATCTACAGCGTATGGCATGGCGTTGCAAAATGGAGTGATAGCCTTCCTTCTTCAAGATCCCTTTTACCCTGTACAAATCTCCCACTTTACCACCACCAAAGCAGCCCCAGACCATCACATTGCCTCCATGCTTGACAGATGGCGTCAAGCACTCCTCCAGCATTTTTTTTATTTTTTTCTGCATCTCACAAATGTTCTTCTTTGTGATCCGAACACTTCAAACTTAGATTGGAAAAAAGTGTTATGGACAGACCAATCTTTCTCTGTCCAGTGTCTGTGTTCTTTTGCCAATCTTAATATTTTCTTTTTATTGGCCAGTCTGAGATATGGCTTTTTCTTTGCAACTCTGCCTATAAAGCCAGCATCCCGGAGTCGCCTCTTCACTGTTGACGTTGAAACTGGTGTTTTGCGGGTACCATTTTTAAATGAAGCTGCCAGATGAGGACTTGTGAGGAGTCTGTTTCTCAAACTAGACACTCTAAAGTACTTGTACTCTTGCTCAGTTCTGCACCGGGGCCTCCCACTCCTCTTTCTATTCTGGTTAGAGCCAGTTTCGCTGTTCTGTGAAGGAAGTAGTACACAGCGTTGTACAAGATCTTCAGTTTCTTGGCAATTTCTCACATGGGATAGCCTTCATTTCTCAGAACAAGAATAGATTGACGAGTTTCAGAACAAAGTTATTTGTTTCTGGCCATTTTGAACCTGTAATCAAACCCACAACTGCTGATGCTCCAGATACTCAACTAGTCTAAAGAAGGCCAGTTTTATTGCTTCTTTAAATCAGCACAACAGTTTTCCGCTGTGCTAACATAATTGCAAAAGGGTTTTCTAATGATCAATTAGCCTTTTAAAATTATAAACTTGGATTAGCTAACACAACGTGCCATTGATGGTTGCTGATAATGGGCCTTTGTACACCTATGTAGATATTCCATTACAAATCAGCTACAATAGTCATTTACAACATTAACAATGTCTACACTGTATTTCTGATCAATTTTATGTTATTATAATGGACAATTTTTTTTGCTTTTCTTTCAAAAACAAGGACATTTCTAAGTGACCCCAAAACCTTTGAACGGTAGTGTATATATACACACAGTATCCGTTAAAAGCTTGGACACCTACTCATTCCAGGGTTTCTTTATTTTTACATTGTAGAATAATAGTGAAGACATTAAAACTATGAAATAACACATGTGGAATCATGTAGTAACCAAAAACAGTGTTTAACAATTCCAAATATATTTTATATTTGAGATTCTTCAAAGTAGCCACCCTTTGCCTTGACAGCTTGCACACTCTTGGCATTCTCTCAACCAGCTTCCAACAGTATTGAAGGATTTCCCACATATGCTGAGTACTAGTTGGCTGCTTTTCCTTAACTTTGCGGTCCAACTCATCCCAAACCAACTCAATTGGGTTGAGGTCAGGTGATTGTGGAGGCCAGGTCATCCGATTCAGCACTCCATCACTCTCCTTCTTGGTCAAATAGCCCTTACACAGCCTGGAGGTGTGTTTTGGGTCATTGTCCTGTTAAAAAACAAATGATAGTCCCACTAAGCGCAAACCAGATGAGATAGCGTATCGCTGCAAAATGCTGTGGTAGCCATGCTGGTTAAGTGTGCCTTGAATTCTAAATAAATCACTGACAGTGTCACCAGCAAAGCACCCCCAATCACACCTCCTGCTCCATGCTTCACGGTGGGAACCACACATACGGAGATCATCCGTTTACCTATTCTGTGTCTCACAAAGACACGGCGGTTGGAACCAAAAATCTCAAATTTGGACTCATCAGACCAAAGGACAGATTTCCACCAGTCTAATGTACATTGCTTGTGTTTCTTGGCCTAAGCAAGTCTCTGCTTATTATTGGTATCCTTTAGTAGTGGTTTCTTTGCGGCAATTCGAACATGAAGGTCTGTTTCATGCAGTCTCCTCTGAACAGTTGATGTTGAGATGTGTCGGTTACTTGAACATTGAAGCATTTATTTGGGCTGCAATTTCTGAGGCTGGTAACTCTAATGAACTTATCCTCTGCAGCAGAGGTAATTCTGGGTCTTCCTTTCCTGTGGTCAGTCCTCATGAGAGCCAGTTTCATCATAGCGCTTGATGGTTTTTGCAACTGCACTTGAAGAAGCTTTTGAAGTTCCTGACATTTTCCGGATTGACTGACCTTCATGTCTTAAAGTAATGATGGACTGTTGTTTCTCTTTGCTTATTTGAACTGTTCTTGCCATAATATGGACTTGGTCTTTTACCAAATAGGGCTATCTTCTGTATACCACCCCTACCTTGTCACAACAACTGATTGGCTCAAACACATTAAGGAAAGAAATTCCACAAATTAACTTTTAACAAGGTACACCTGCTAATTGAAATGCATTCCAGGTGACTACCTCATGAATCTGGTTGAGAATGCCAAGCGTGTGCAAAGCTGTCAAGGCAAAGGGTGGCTACTTTGAAGAATCTCTTATATTCAATATATTTTGATTTATGTAGCTATGTGTCAGCCTATGTTAAACTGTCTTGCTGTTTCTAATGTGAGAGCTCTGTGAGTAAGATTTCCAATGTAGGCAATTTAACTACCAGTATATTGCAAACTTGAACGTGATAGAAAGACAATGAGCATGTTGAGCTTGAAACTAAAATGTTCAATGTAACTTTACGCCATTATATCATACGGTCTAGATAAAGGATAGGGGTAGACTTGGCTACCTATAATAGTTAGCCTACTAACTAGAGGGGGAAAGAATTCACAGAATTTCATATAGAATAGTAATTGAATAGTATATCTGAAAGAATATGCCTAAAATGTTGGATTGGCATGTAAAAACAAAAAACTGCCCACAATTGTTTGTGAATCATTGTTAGTTAGAAGTACACCTGGAGAAGTGAGGCACAATCTGGGTGCGACTTGTAACAGAGTGGAAAGTACAAAAGTTCACTAGTTAACTTGTCTTCTTTGGCTAGTTTTAAGTTACCAGACCCCGTGCCGTGACTATCGCTGCCCGCATCTAATCACAGCAGCACACAGATCTGGCTAACCACACAGCAGATCCTCGTGTTAATACATATGGACGGCTATATCGTACGGTGGCCCAACTTCGACCCTACAGTAGTACTCTAGTAGGCAACGCGTCCTGGGGCTGACATGTTTATGAAGCTAATGTTCAAGTGGCTTTCAAGCCAAGCAGCTAGCTGGCTAAGTAGCTAGCTAGCTAGACGAACAAAACAAAAACATTTCAGATAACGCTAGCTAGCAGTCGACAGTAGCTAGCTAACTCACCTCATAAAGCTCTTCCGAGGCCATTGCGAGCAGTTTTATCTCGCCGTTTGGCTATTCAAAACGTATTTGGGTTGAAGGCACCTTCTCCTCGAGATGTGACGAAGCCCAATGTAGGTGTCTTTGGACTACGCCCAAAGCCTCGTAACGTTAGCTGTCTAGGTACTCGGTGTGTTGTTCTGTCCAGCCCAGCATGCGAACTTTTTGTCTGGGTACCGAACTATTTATTTTGCGCTCTCACAGCTGCGCATATTTTGCGCATACCAGACTGCTGGTAGCTCAGTGATGCATCATGTATTATTATTATATTTTTTTTCTTTCTCTCGCTTCAGTGTGTATATATGGAGTCAATGTTCAATACATTAGCTTTCATAATCGACTGTTTTGATATTGTCCTTTGCAATTGTTGGGGGTGATCACAAATGATATCCTTTTCATATGCTCTGCACTGTATCAGTGTTGTCTTTGACTGTATGGACTTGTGCATTAAAGACATTTTCATTACTTGACTTAAACCTTTCATGTTGTAGTTACACATAGGCATATATACATTACATTTATACATCTACATGTAGGCTTTGCAACCTGAAATCCTTCATACAAAAGGCACATACGTGTGGATGGCGGAGGATGAGTGAGTTCATGTGCATTATTATGTCAAACCTCAGTGCTGCTCTCTCTTAGCAAAAATAAACCAGATAGTCCTTGGTAAGCCAATCCAGTCTAGATGGCCTTGTGTTTTAGTTTTTTTCCCTGCTGAAAGTGAATTAATCTCCCCGTGTCTGGTGGAAAGCAGACTGAACCAGGTTTGCCGCTAGGATTTTGCCTGTGCTTAGCTCCATTCCATTTATTTTTTATCCTGAAAAACTCCCGTCCTTAACATGATGCAGCCACCACTATGCTAGAAAATATGGAGTGTGTTGTATTGAATGTGTTGTATTGCTCCAAACATAACAGTTTTGTATTAAGGACATAAAGTGAATTGCTTTGCCTTTGACTAGTCAAGGAATATTACTTTACTGAAGTATTACTTTAGTGCCGTGTTGCAAACAGGATTCATGTTTTGTAATATTTTTTTTTATTCTGTACAGGCTTTCTTCTTTTCACTCGAAAAACATAACTCTACTTTGAAATTATGGGGTTTTGTGTGTCGGCCAATGACAAAATATCTAAATGTAATCCATTTAAAATTCAGGCTCAAATTTAGGAAAAAGGCACTTCCAAGTCCTATATGGTTGAATATTTTGATACTAAAGTGTTGATGATGCCTACACGTTCAAATCAACGTTTATTTGTTACATGATTTGTAAACAATAGGCGTTAGACTAACAGTGAAATGCTTACTTACGGGCCCTTCCCAACAATGTAGAGAGAAAGAACATAGAGAAATAATAGAAAAGTAATGACACATAATAATACAAGTATTTAACTAACTATTTATCAGTCTTATGGCTTGGCGGTATAGGCTGTTTAGGGTCCTGTTGGTTCCAGACATGGTGCATCAGTACCTCTTGCCGTGCGGTAGTAGAGAATAGCCTTGCTCTGACACCACCTGGTATAGAGGTCCTGGATGGCAGGAAGTTCGGCCCCAGTGATGTACTGGGCTATACGCATTACCCTCTGTAGTACCTTGCGGTCGGATGCCAAGCAGTTGCTATACTAAGAGGTGATGCAACCATTCAAGATGCTCTTAATGGTGCCACTGTAGAACTTTTTGAGGATCAGAGGGCCCATGCCAAATCGTTTCATCCTCCTGAGGGGGGAAGAGGCATTGTAGTGCCCTCTTCACGACTATGTTGGTGTGTTTGGACCATGATAGATCCTTAGTGATATGGACAGCTCTCAACCAACTCCACTACAGCTGACTTGAATGGGGGTGTGCTCTGCCCTCCGTTTCCTGTAGTCCACGATCAGCTCCTTTGTCTTGCTGACGTTGAGGGAGAGGTTGTTGTCCTGGCACCACACTGCCAGTTCTCTGACCTCCTCCCTATAGGCTGTCTCATCGTTGTCGGTGATCAGGCCTACCACTGTTGTGGCATCAACAAACTTAATGATGGTGTTGGAGTTGTGCGTGGCCACGCAGTCATGGGTAAACAGGGAGTACAAGAGGAGACTAAGCACGCACCCCTGAGGGGTCCCGTGTTGAGGGTCAGCGTGGCGGATGTGTTGTTGCCTATCCTCACCACCTGGGGCCCGTCAGGGAGTCCAGGATCCAGTTGCAGAGGGAGGTGTTCAGTCCCAGGGTCCTTAGCTTAGTGATGAGCTTGAAGGGCACTATGGTGCCGACAGAGACGGTCGCCTCGCTTCAGGTCCTTAGGAAACTATGCAGTTATTTATTTTTTTATGTATTATTTCTTACATTGTTAGCCCAGGAAATCTCAAGTGTTATTGCATACAGCCGGGAAGAACTATGGGATATAAAAGCGATGACAACTTACCAGCATTACGACCAGGAATACGTCTTTCCCGAAGCAGATCCTCTGTTCGGACCTCCACCCTGGACATGGGATCTTATCCCAGAGGCCGACCCAAAACAATGCGGTTGCCACAGGAGAGGCAGACGGAGCGGCCTAATGGTCAGACTCAGAAGGCAACCACACCATCCACCGCTCCCGAGCATATTACTCACTGAGTTTATGTGGCAAGGTCTACAGTCAATCATGGATTACAAAAAGAAAACCAGTCCCGTCGCGGACATCGACGTCTTGCTCCCAAACAAATTAAACAACTTCTTTGCTCGCATTGAGGACAATACAGTGCCACTGACACGGCCCACTACCAAAGCCTGTGGGCTCTCCTTCTCTGTGCCCAACGTGAGTAAAACATTTAAACGTGTTAACCCTCGCAAGGCTGCCGGCCCAGACGGCATCCCTAGCCGTGTCCTAAGAGCATGCGCAGACCACTATCCCAGTCAGCTGTCCCCACATGCTTCAAGATGGCCACCATTGTTCCTGTTCCAAAGGCTAAGGTAACTGAACTAAATGACTATCGCCCCGTTGCACTCACTTCTGTCATCATGAAGTACTTTGAGAGACTAGTCAAGGAGAATATCACCTCCACCCTACCTGATACCCTAGACCCACTCCTATTTGCTTACCGCCTCATAGGTCCACTGACGATGCTCATCACACTGCCCTATCCCATCTGGACAAGAGGAATGCCTATGTAAGAATGCTGTTCATTGACTACAGCTCAGCATTTAATACCATAGTACCCTCCAAACTCATCATTAAGTGCCCTGTGCAACTGGGTCCTGGACTTTCTGACGGGCCGCCCCCAGGTGGTGAAGGTAGGAAACAACATCTCCACCCCGCTGATCCTCAACACGTGGTCCCCAAAAGGGTGCGTTCTCAGCCCTCTCCTGTACTCCCTGTTCACCCATGACTGCGTGGCCAAGCACACTTCCAACTCAATCATCAAGTTTGCAGACGACACTACAGTGGTAGGCTTGATTACCAACAATGACGAGATGGCCTACAGGGAGGTGGTGAGGGCCCTCGGAGTGTGGTGTCAGGAAAATAACCTGTCACTCAACTTCAACAAAAGGACATGATCGTGGACTTCAGGAAACAGCAGAGGGAGCACCCACCATCCACAACGACGGGACAGTAGTGGAGAAGGTGGAAAGTTTTAAGTTCCTCAGTGTACACATCACAGACAAACTGAAATGGTCCACCCACAGACAGCATGGTGAAGAAGGCGCAACAGCGCCTCTTCAACCTCAGAAGGCTGAAGAAATTTGGCTTGTCACCTAAAACACTCACAAACTTTTACAGATGCACAATCGAAAGCATCCTGTCGAGCTGTATCACCGCCTGGTACGGCAACTGCACCGCCCTCAACCGCTAGGCTCTCCAGAGGGTAGTGCGGTCTGCACAACGCATCACCGGGGGCAAACAACCTGCCCTCCAGGACACCTACACAACCCGATGTCACAGGAAGGCCAAAAAGATCATCAAGGACAACAACCACTCGAGCCACTGCCTGTTCACCCCGCTATCATCCAAAAGGCGAGGTCAGTACAGGTGCATCAAAGCTGGGACCAAGAGACTGAAAAACAGCTTCTATCTCAAGGCCATCAGACTGGTAAACAGCCATCACTAACATAGAAAGGCTGCTGCCAACATACAGACTCAAATCTCTGGCCACTTAAATAAATTGACTTAATAAAAGGTATCACTAGTCACTTTAAATAAATGCCACTTTAATAATGTTTACATATCCTACATTACTCATCTCATATGTATATACTGTTCTATACCATCTACTGCATCTTGCCTATGCCGTCCGGCCATCGCTCATCCATATTTATTTCATCCATTTATATGTACATATTCTTGTTAATTCCTTACATTTGTGTGTATTAGGTAGTTGTTGTGAAATTGTTAGATATTATTGCACGGTCGGAACTAGAAGCACAAGCATTTCACTACACTCGCATTAACATCTGCTAGCCATATGTATGTGACCAATAACATTTTATTATATTTGATTTGGTGTTGAACGCTCAGCTGTAGTCAATGAACAGCATTCTCACATTGGTGTTCCTCTTGTCCAGGTGAGAGAGGGCAGTGTGGAGTGCAATAGAGATTGCGTCATCTGTGGATCTGTTGGGGGTGGTGTGCAAATTGGAGTGGGTCCAGGGTGTCTGGGATGATGTGAGCCATGACCAGCCTTTCAAAGCATTTCCTGGCTACAGATCTGAGTGCTACGGGGCGATAGTCATTTAGACAGGTTACCTTGGCGTTCTTGGGCACAGAGACTATGGTGGTCTGCTTGAAACATGTAGGTATTACAGACTGGGTCAGGCAGAGGTAAAAAATGTCAGTGAAGACACTTGCCAGATAGTCAGCCAATGCTCTGAGTATGCATCCTGGTAATCCATCTGGTCCTGCAGCCTTGTGAGTGTTAACCTGTTTAAAGGTCTTACATCGGCTACGAAGAGCGTGATCACACATTCGTCCGGAACAGCTGGTGCTGTCATGCATAGTTCAGTGTTGCTTGCCTCAAAGCAAGCATAGAAGGCATTTAGCTCATTTGGTAGGCTCGCGTCTCTGGGCAGCTTGCAGCTGGGTATCCCTTTGTAATCCATGATAGTTTGCAAGCCATGCCACATATGACGAGCGTCAAAGCCAGGGTATTAGGATTCGATCTTAGTGACGCTTTGCCTGTTTGATGGCTCGTCAGAAGTCGTAGCGGGATGTCTTATGTGTCCGGATTAGTGTTGCGCTCCTTGAAAGTGGCAGCTCTAGCCTTTAGATCAGTGCGGATGTTGCCTGGGATATGTACATACGGCCACTGTGGGGACGATGTCGTTGATGCACTTATTAAATGAAGCTGATGTGGTAAAATCCTCAATGCCGTTGGACGAATCCCGGAACATATCCCAGTCTGTAGCTTAGCATCCGCTTCATCGAACCACTTCTGTTTGAAGTATCACTGGTACTTCCTGTTTTTGCTCGTAAGCAGGAATCAGGAAGTTAGAGTTATAGTTAGATTTGCCAAATGGAGGGTGAGGGAGAGCTTTGTATGAGCTTCTGTGTGGAGTAAAGGTGATCTAGTAAAACTTTGGTTAAACAGATTTCAGTTTCCCCAAATTAAAATCACCAGCCACTAGGAGCACTGCCTCTGGATGAGCATTTTCTTGTTTACATATGGCTCTATAAAGATTTTTAAGTGCGGTCTTAGTACCAGCATCATTTTGTGCTGGTAAATAGACAGCTAAAAAAAAAAATATATAGATGAAAACTCTTGGTAAAAAGTATGGTCTACACTAGCTTATCATGAGGTATTCAAACTCAGGTGAGCAGAACCTCTAGACTTCCTTAACATTAGAGATCGTGCAACAGCTGGTGTTAACAAAAGACACAGTTTACACCCCTGTTGAGTTTACCCGAGGCTGCCGTTAAATCCTGCCAATGTATAGAAAAAAACTGCTAGGTTTATTAGCCATGTCCTTGTTCAGCGTGACTCAGAGAATCATAGGATATTACAGTTCTTCAGGTCCCTTTGGTTGGATAGTCTCGAAACGGAGCTTGCCCAGTTTGTTTGCTAGTGATTGTACGTTCACCAATAGAACAGAGGGTAGAGGAAGTTTATTTACTTGCCGACATCATTTTGTCAGGGTACCCGCACGTCTGCCTCTTACGCAGTCTCTTCCTTTTACGAGTCACGTGATTTTGGGCCTGGTTGGGGGTGAGCAGTATGTCCAGTGCTATTGACCTTACTGTGTGGTCATTTATTTATTTGTATCTTTCATAAAATAACTAGTTCACTTAAATTACTAAATAATTACAAATTTGTTCCCTTGCCCTGAAAGTAATCTATGGACAAGGAGAGACTGCACTCCCCTTTTGGGTTTGTTCACATAGCTACTGTCGCCAATTACTAATTTCGGAATCCGGGAACCAAATCTTGTGTGAGCTAGTGCAGCACATGGGGATGTGTGTAACGTACTCTTCAGCCTGAAGAGTCACCACCAGGGTGACGTCCTTTACACAAGATCGCTTCTTGGATGTACATCTGGGGGTGGAAGTGGCAAAATCTGAACTAGTGGAAACAGACGATTAAGCCAATCCCCACGATAGAACCACAAAACACATTTTTTGTTTACAAATCCCCGCCCCCACTACGAGCACCACCTTGCCAAAATAATACAGAGCTGCTAGATGTGAGAAAAGCAGGCAGTCATTGTACGATTTTAGCTGCTACAGTACACGTTCTGAAAGCGCATCCCAGAGGAAGCGCTAGTGTTTAGCCTTGTGACCCTAATCCATTTTTATGAAAATAGATTTGAAGCGGAAGTAATTGTACGCTTCAAAGCCACAAGCCGGTGGAGCCCATTTCATTTACTGCAATGGGAGCGTATCACTTGAGCCTCACGCATTGCAAAAAATGAGGCGCCAGTGAAGCTGATGCACTAAATCATGATTCGTCAAAAATACCATTTTTCACCATTTTTTATTCCATTTATTCCTCAGATTTAGTGAGACAATTTTTTTGTCTTCCCTCATGAGTCTTTATGTGTCCGTGGAAAAGGTCAACTGAGGACAGTTTCAATTGTCTGATAACTTCTATACACACTAGAAATGGGGCTTAGAGTCCAATGTGGCTATCTGTAGTACAGTTATTTTCAAATAATTCTTTCCAACTTAATGAGAAGTTATTTCTTCATGAAAAAAAGAATGACTTTCATAACCAAAACTCATACAGACAAATCATCAAGAACTTAAAAAAAAACATGATTGGCAAGACAGTTTGATTGCATTTAGAAATATGTTTATTGGAAAAGAGCCAGTTGCAGTCAGGACATTGTGGCCCTTGGAGGAAGAAGAGTTCCTCATTTCCACATTCAGGGCTCCCAAGTGGTGCAGCGGTCTAAGGCACTGCATCTCAGTGCAAGAGGCGTCACTGCAGACCCTGGTTCGATCCCGGGCTGTAACCAGACGTGAACGGGAGTCCCATAGGGCGGTGCACAATTGGCCCTGTGTCGTCCGGGTTAGGGGAGGCCAGGGTAGGCCGTCATTGTACAAATAATTTGTTCTTAACTGACTTGACTAGTTAAATAAAGGTTAAATAAAAATACATTTCCTCTCTGTCCTTTTCAATGACCAGGTTGCTGTCGTTACGCGGGTATATGTGACACACCTTGAGCCTGGCTCTTGGTTTTACCACATCATCTTGTTCATGACAAAGTTGCAGTCGTGAACAGGCGGTAGGCATCGCACTGGCCGGCAGTGTCAAGAGGACCACATCTGCCTCCAGCCATAGATGACAAAGTTTACCGTCCTCCTGTGTAGACAAGAGATACAGGAAATAGTCAGGTTGGTGGAAGATGATACATTTTGCATGCTGAAAACATGCACGTTTTCTGGTAAATGGTAGAATAACAGTACTGGTCACAGTTTCTACATTTACACTACAGATATTCAAAATGTATTTCCTAAAATGGTGAGTCACAGCGTAATTCTTTTTCATCTGAAGACTGGATTGTGGTAAGAAATGTTTGTGTATCCACAAGACAATTTGAATGGTTTTAGATGGATCAAAAGACTAATATAGTTTTGGGAGCTACTGCCCTAATTAAGCAATATCTGACTAAAGATTACACATTTCTCTGTCTGTCATTCTATTCATATAGCAACTTTTAAGAGGCTTCAAATCTACCCGGAAAACTGCCTTGTATTCCTTGTTATTGGACCACATATAGTCTCCCTTACGCATCTCATCATATTTGGACATGTACTTCCTGCTCATGATTCTGAAATAAAGAAATTGTGCTTTGCTGCAGGAGGGACTGGTGCACTTCACAAAATAGATGGCATCATGAGGAAGGAAAATTATGTGGATATATTGAAGCAACATCTCAAGACATCAGTCAGGAAGTTAAAGCTTGGTAGGCTATACAAATAGCTCAAGAGAAATTGTAAGTCTCTCCAACTCTGCTCTCTTCAATCTACATATAGCATATTGGCTGATATAGCCCAGTAATACAGATTGCCTAATATAAAGGGCCATGTGAGAATAACTGGTAATTTAACCTATTTCTAAAGGTTATTTTTGCACATTTTAATATTGCCTATAAGGTGAAAAATAGCTGGGACCATGCCTGGCAAGTGAGCTGCGTCACATATGTGTAAAATGACATTGCGAGACTGCAGTTCGGGACCAGTTATTGTAGTAGTGATTCGGACAGAAAGACAGTGGGTGCAGCCTCTTGATGCCCGACAGGTGATATTCCACCGAAACTCTATGCAATGGGCTCTGCAACCCTGTTCCTGCAGCTACCCAGTTCTTAATTTGGGAAACCAAGTGAATCTGTTCAGGAACATCGATAGTGACGTGTTTTCACAACAAAACCTAATTAAACCCCTCTCTCTGCACACTGGAGAAGGGAATGAAGGAGAGGGAGAGGAGAGATGGAAATGCACAGTGGTGAGATATTCTGTAGCTAAAGTTAATGTGTCAGCCTATTAATTATGAAAAAATAAAACATGCCCTATTACTAGGCCAGTGGTCACCAACCGGTCCAAGCCATTCCTAGTCGATCATGTAAAAAACCCAACGGGAAGGCAAAGTGTGAAAATCAAGTGCATCTATAAGATACCGCTGGCCAATCAGGTAGCTCGGATCACCGTGTCTCCACAGTTTCATCGCGGCATAGATTGTAAAAAGAAGTTGGTAATATGAGATTTAAAAACTTTTAAAACCATGACAAGAGAGAGACAACGAATACAGCAGAGCTTCTGTTTTAATGAGTTAGTTCATGTTTAAGTTATTCAGCACTGTCAATACATTGTTCAACACTTTTATAGAACCATAAAATGCGCGTGTTTCGATAAGCTTTAGTTGTTATTGTTTGCGTCTTGTGTCTTTGTTAATATTGAGGAATATTTCACTTTCTCTTGTCATTGTATAAACATGAATTGGTACATGAAGTTTCGCCATCAGCTGGAAGACCGTGTCCCCCTTTTCTCAGCGGAGGGCAGGAGAGGAATTGACAGTGAGATGGGTGAGAGGCAACCTTACCGCAGCTCCCTCCCTCCCCACAGACTGACCATCAGATGCAGGCCATCAGTCCAGTAAAAAGAAAAAAAAGCCAATGATTACGCTCACTCAGCTGTGCCTCACAAGTAATACAACAAATGATCTATTACCTGTGTGATCATAGACCTACATTTTGTAAATATAACTTCAAAATGGTCTGAGAAGAACATTGGCAGGGCAATTCAAGCGAAGTGATAATGTATTGGGCCTATAGCTTACTGCAAAAAACCTCATTGCTATAGAACTGTTTTGAATTGGTTAATGTTGCATAGACTTATGTTCATTAAGTCATGTTTAAAAAAAAAAAATCGGAGCTGTATATTTCGGCTTGCATTTTGACTCAAAGAGATATATACTCAGAAAAGGTTGGTGACCACTGTACTAGGCTATTCAAAATCAAATACAAATTCACTATAATTGCAGGCTAACTCTGTAGCCGCCCTGCACAATCAATGAACCAACAGCATCGATCGACTAGACTCCAGACTCATGGATAGAAAGTTTGGAGCGTAGGCTAAGGTAACCATTCCATCCAGTATTGCATAATAATGCCGTCCACACTCAAAAGGCCATTACTAGAATTTGTTTAAATTTTGAAGTTCAGGCTAAACCAATTATGTACCAAAGACATCAGTATTTGTTTTAGCTTTTTTCTGCTGTGCGTAATATGCGGTAAGCTATATATTGTATAACGGCACAATCATTATTGTAATTTAGTCCCCCCCCCCGTGCCTATGCATCAACTCTAATATGCATATGGGTGTTTTGAATTAACCATCACCTTAGAAAGCACTGTCCATTTCGTTGTGTTAGGCTTTGAAACAGCATCCACATTACAAATCATTGAAAATGACAAATTATCCAAAGGATCGTAATAATACTTTGTAAAAATAAATATAAATAAATGGGGGTAAATTTGCACCCCTATTTTTAAAGTGGGTTTGCAGTTGCGCCGTTTGTGCCATTGCTCAGGCACCTATGGCTTTGGAAAGGTGTACATTTCATAAGTCTGAATCGGCCCCATGGCTACTTAGGTGTGCACTGTTTACCTTAAAAAGGGGTGCTCATTATCCCCTCCCAATTTCTCCTTTATTGTCAAAATCCCCTTTCCCCACTCTTCCACTACTGAGAACAAACAGTATTTTTGTTGAAGATTAAATGTAAATTAGTGAAGCCTTTCTATTCTTGCACCCCTCTTTTACTTATTTTAACATTTAACAAAATTATTGGGAGGAAAACAGCCATCAAGTTTGCAACCAGTTGTCCCCCAACACCCCCTAATTTCTTTTTTTATTATTTCCCCCATATTACCCCTAAAACATTTTTTACATTTCCAGTGACTTCAATATATACAATTTGAAGTGTGCCATCTAGTGTCATTTTTGCCCCTATACGCCCCCAAATCTCTCCTAGATTTTGAAAGAAATTCTTCTATCGACTTCAACTAGCTACTAGTCAGCTAGCCACTGTTAGCGGACACCAGCTACCTCTAGCACGGACAACTCTCGCCAGTCTACACAGCGCGACTCAAACCAAAGCAAATCGGACCTATTTTTCTCCACGTCTCCAGATTCCTGAACCTTTTTTCACCCGGGTCATCGCAGCTAGCTAGCTGCTACCCGGGTGGCCACTCTTGGCTAACGTCTTTGTCCCAAAGAACCAATTAGCCTGGAACCAGCCTGCTAGGCCCATCTGCTAGGCCCATCTCCCAGCTACCCGTAGAGGTCCATCAGCCACTACTTGGGCTTCAATACCTATTTTTCCAACTGGCCCGGACCCCCACCAACCCATCATGACTGGACCACCGACGTGATTCGCCCGAGGGGTTCTTTCTCAACTGGCTCCGCCATCGCAACGTCCCCTATATGCCCAGCTGCTAACATGCTAGCCACGGCCTGCTAGCTGTCCAGAGCACATCGGACAGTTAGTTTAAGAGGCCCATTGGACAAATTCTTTGGCCACTATACCTATCTTGCCAATTGGCCTGGTTTACCACACAGAGCCCCGCTCTCCGTATGCCGACGGAACAACACGAGGGGGCCAAAACAGATACTCTCCCGTCAAGACGTCCCTCCAAGGCCCTTCTGCTAGCTATTAGCCCCGGCCTGCTAGTTGCCTGAAGCCACACACTGGACTCCTATGACCATTCGGCTACGCATGCCTCTCGATAACGTCAATATGCCTTGTCCATTGCAGTTTTGGTTAGTAATTATTGCCTTATTTCACTGTAGAGCCACTAACCCTGCTCAATATGCCTTAGTTAACACTTTAGTCCCACCTCCCAAACATGCGGAAACATCACCTGGTTTAAACTATATTTCTAGAGACAATATCTCTTTCATCGTCACTCTATGCACAGGTTTACCCTCACTGTATTCAGGTCCTATTATACCTTTGTCTGTACATTTCGCCTTGAATCTATTCTACCGTACCCATAAATCTGCTCCTTTCACTATCTGGTCCGAAAATACTAGATGACCAGTCCTTTTAGCCTTTAGCCGTACCCTTATCCTACTCCTCCTCTGTTCCTCTGGTGATGTGGAAGTTAATCCAGGCCCTGCAGTGCCTAGCTCCACTCCCACTCCCCAGGCGCTATTATTTGTTGACTTCTGAAACCGTAAAAGCCTTGGTTTCATGCATGTTAACATTAGAAGCCTCCTCCCTAAGATTGTTTTATTCACTGCTTTAACACACTCTGTCAACCCGGATGTCCTAGCCGTGTCTGAATCCTGGCTTAGGAAGTCCACCAAAAACCCTGAAATTTCCATCCCTAACAATAACATTTTTCGACTAGATAGAACTGCCAAAGGGGGCGGTATTGCAATCTACTGCAGAGATAGCCTGCAGAGCTCTGTCTTACTATCCAGGTCTGTACCCAAACAATTCGAGCTTCTACTCCTAAAAATCCACCTTTCCAGAAACAAGTCTCTCACCGTTGCCACTTGCTATAGACCACCCTCTGCCCCCAGCTGTGCCCTTGACACCATATGCGAACTGATCGCCCCCCATCTATCTTCAGAGCTTGTGCTGCTAGGTGACCTAAACTGGGACATGCTTAACACCCCGGCCACCCTACAATCTAAGCTTGATGCCCTCAATCTCACACAAATTATCAATGAACCCACCAGGTACAACCACAAATCAGTAAACACAGGCAACCTCATAGATATCATCTTGCCCTCTAAATACACCTCTGCTGTTTTCAACCAAGATCTCAGCAATCACTGCCTCATTGCCTGCATCCGTAATGGGTCTGCGGTCAAATGACCTCCCCTCATCACTGTCAAACGCTCCCCAAAACACTTCAGCGAGCAGGCCTTTCTAATCGACCTGGCCCGGGTATCCTGGAAGGATATTGACATCCCGTCAGTAGAGGATGCCTGGTCATTCTTCAAGAGTGTCTTCCTCAACATCTTAAATAAGCATGCCTTTTTCAAAAAATGTAGAACCAGGAACTCCAGACTTGACTGCCCTTGACCAGCACAAAACCATCCTGTGGTATTCTGCATTAGCATCGAATAGCCCCGTGATATGCAACTTTTCAGGGAAGTCAGGAACCAATATACACAGGCAGTTAGGAAAGCCAAGGCTAAATTTGCTTCCTGTAGCACAAACTCCAAAAAGATCTGGGACACTAAAATCCATGGAGAATAAGAGCACCTCCTCCCAGCTGCCAACTGCAATGAGGCTAGGAAACATTTTCACCACAGATAAATCCGCGATAATTGAGAACTTCAATAAGCATTTTTCTACGGCTGGCCATGCTTTACACCTGGCTACCCCTACCCCGGTCAACAGCCCTGCACCCCCCACAGCAACTTGCCCAAGCCTCCCCCATTTCTCCTTCACCCAAATCCAGATACAGTGAGGGAAAAAAGTATTTGATCCCCTGCTGATTTTGTACGTTTGCCCACTGACAAAGAAATTATCAGTCTATAATTTTAATGGTAGGTTTATTTGAACAGTGAGAGACAGAATAACAACAAAGAAATCCAGAAAAACGCATCTGAAAAAATGTTATAAATTGATTTGCATTTTAATGAGGGAAATAAGTATTTGACCCCCTCTCAATCAGAAAGATTTCTGGCTCCCAGGTGTCTTTTATACAGGTAACGAGCTGAGATTAGGAGCACCCTCTTAAAGGGAGTGCTCCTAATCTCAGATAGTCGGTCCACAGAAGCAATCAATCAACCAGATTCCAAACTCTCCACCATGGCCAAGACCAAAGAGCTCTCCAAGGATGTCAGGGACAAGATTGTAGACCTACACAAGGCTGGAATGGGCTACAAGACCATCGCCAAGCAGCTTGGTGAGAAGGTGACAACAGTTGGTAAAGATTATTCGCAAATGGAAGAAACACAAAAGAACTGTCAATCTCCCTCGGCCTGGGGCTCCATGCAAGATCTCACCTTATGGAGTTGCAATGATCATGAGAACGGTGAGGAATCAGCCCAGAACTACACGGGAGGATCTTTTCAATGATCTCAAGGCAGCTGGGACCATAGTCACCAAGAAAACAATTGGTAACACACTCCACCGTGAAGGACTGAAATCCTGCAGCGCCCGCAAGGTCCCCCTGCTCAAGAAAGTACATATACATGCCCGTCTGAAGTTTTCCAATGAACATCTGAATGATTCAGAGGACATCTGGGTGAAAGTGTTGTGGTCAGATGAGACCAAAATGGAGCTCTTTGGCATCAACTCAACTCGCCGTGTTTGGAGGAGGAGGAATGCTGCCTATGACCCCAAGAACACCATCCCCACCGTCAAACATGGAGGTGGAAACATTATGCTTTGGGGGTGTTTTTCTGCTAAGAGGACAGGACAACTTCACCGCATCAAAGGGACGATGGACGGGGCCATGTACCGTCAAATCTTGGGTGAGAACCTCCTTCCCTCAGCCAGGGCATTGAAAATGGGTTGTGGATGGGCATGACAATGACTCAAAACACACGGCCAAGGCAACAAAGGAGTGGCTCAAGAAGAAGCACATTAAGGTCCTGGAGTGGCCTAGCCAGTCTCCAGACCTTAATCCCATAGAAAATCTGCGGAGGGAGCTGAAGGTTCGAGTTGCCAAACGTCAGCCTCGAAACCTTAATGACTTGGAGAAGATCTGCAAAGAGGAGTGGGACAAAATCCCTCACATGCGTTTTTCTGGATTTTTGTTGTTGTTATTCTGTCTCTCACTGTTCAAATAAACCTACCATTCAAATTACAGACGGATCATTTCTTTGTCATTGGGCAAACGTACAAAATCAACAGGGGATCAAATACTTTTTTCCCCTCACTGTAGCTGATGTTCTGAAAGAGCTGCAAAATCTGGACCCCTACAAATCAGCCGGGCTAGACAATCTGGACCCTCTCTTTCTAAAATGATCAGCCGAAATTGTTGCAACCCCTATTACTAGCCTGTTCAACCTCTCTTTCGTATTGTCTGAGATCCCCAAAGATTGGAAAGCTGCCGCGGTCATCCCCCTCTTCAAAGGGGGAGACACTCTAGACCCAAACTGCTACAGACCTATATCTATCCTACCATGCCTTTCTAAGGTCTTTGTAAGCAAAGTTAACAAACAGATCACAGACCATTTCGAATCCCACCGTACCTTCTCCGCTATGCAATCTGGTTTCCGAGCTGGTCATGGGTAAACCTCAGCCACGCTCAAGGTCCTAAACAATAGCATAACCGCCATCGATAAGAAACAAGACTGTGCAGCTGTATTCATCAACCTGGCCAAGGCTTTTGACTCACATTCTTATCGGCAGACTCAACAGCCTTGGTTTCTCAAATGATTTCCTCGACTGGTTCACCAACTACTTCTTTGATAGAGTTCAGTGTGTCAAATTGGAGGGCCTGTTGTCTGGACCTCTGGCAGTCTCTATGGGGGTGCCTCAGGGTTCAATTCTTGGGCCGACTCTTCTCTGTATACATCAATGATGTCGCTCTTGCTGCCGGTGATTCTCTTATCCACCTCTACGCAGACAACACCATTCTGTATACTTCTGTCCCTTCTTTGGACACTGTGTTAACTAACCTTCAGACGAGCTTCAATGCCATACAACTCTCCTTCCGTGGCCTCCAACTGCTCTTAAATGCAAGTAAAACTAAATGCATGCTTTTCAACCGATCACTGCCCGCACCTGCCCGCCTGTCCAGCATCACTACTCTGGACTGCTCTGACTTAGAATATGTGGACAACTACCTAGGTGTCTGGCTAGACTGTAAACTCTCCTTCCAGACTCACATTAAATATCTCCAATCCAAAATTAAATCCAGAATCGGCTTCCTATTTCGCAACAAAGCATCCTTCACTCATGCTGCCAAACATACCCTTGTAACACTGACCATTCTTCCGACCCTCGACTTGTCATTTATAAAATAGCTGGTGAATATAAAATAGCTGGCGGTGTCATTTATAAAATAGCCTCAAACACTCTACTCAACAAATTGGATGCAGTCTATCACAGTGCCATCTGTTTTGTCACCAAAGCCCCATATACTACCCACCACTGCGACCTATAGGCTTTCGTTGGCTGGCCAATCCCACTGGCTCCAGGTCACCTACAAGTCTCTGATAGGTAAAGCCCCGCCTTATCTCAGCTCACTGGTCACCATAGCAGCACCCGCAGCACGTGCTCCAGCCGGTATATCTCACTGGTCACCCCAAAAGCCAATTGCTCCTTTGGCCGAATTTCCTTCCAGTTCTCTGCTGCCAATGACTGGAACGAACTCCAAAAATCACTGAAGCTGGAGACTCATATCTCCCTCACTAGCATTAAGCACCAGCTGTCAGTGCAGCTCACAGATCTCTGCACCTGCACATAGCCAATCTGTAAACAGCCCATCCAACTACCTCATCCCCATACTGTATTTACTTATCTTGCTCCTTTGCACCCCAGTAACTTTCACATTTATCTTCTGAACATCTACCATCCCAGTGTTAAATTGCTATATTGTAATTACCTCGCCACCATGGCCTATTTGTTGCCCTACCTCCCTTATCTTACCTCATTTGCACTCACTGTATATTGACTTATTTTTTTTATTTCATTAATATATGGTATTATTGGCTGTATTTCTGTGTATTCCATGTGTAACTCTTTGTTGTTGTATGTATCAAACTGCTGTGCTTTATCTTGGCCAGGTCGCAGTTGTAAATGAGAACTTGTTCTCAACTAGCCTACCTGGTAAATAAAGGTAAAATAAATAAATAAAAAAAATGTTAAGTGTTCTGATTTTGCCATTGGCGTCAATATAATTTTATATTGATAGAACACTCCCGTCTAGTTGCAGTATGGCGTACTTCAGCCAATGGAGCATCTAAACACTGACTTTATTTAACTAGGCAAGTCTCAACTGTATGTGTCCCTACCTACACCAATGTGCATGAAACTGTAAATCAATACTAATTGTTTAGATTAATGTGACCACTGTAAATTAGTGACAGGTGCCTTTGATCTTGGCCAGGTCGCAGTTGTAAATGAGAACTTGTTCTCAGCTAGCCTACCTGGTTAAATAAAGGTGAAATAAAAAATAAACAATAAATTAAATTTATTGTAACTGCAAACACAATAATACTGAACACAATAGTACTGAACATTTTCAATTCAGGACCCAGGCTCCCTAGACCCAGGCTCCCTAGACCCAGCGTCCCTAGACCCAGGCTCCCTAGACCCAGGCTCCCTAGACCCAGCGTCCCTAGACCCAGGCTCCCTAGACCCACCGGCTGGGACAAGCTTGAGGGCTGTAAAAATGATGTGACCACAGGGGGCCACCACTACTGAAGTTCTGGCGTTGTAAGTAAACAAACTAATGTCCAGACTAGTTGCATACATGTACCAATGCTACGTGCATGATAGGTAGATGACGCCAGAGATCGCATTGTAAAAATGTGTTTACTAATTGCTTTTGTATTCTTACAACTTCACAGACGTTTTCATGCAATATTATGAAATATACTTACTCTGTAACTTTACTCTGTTGAAAGCAGTAAGGGGTCATGGCCGCGGTTTATTTCTGGAAATTCTAGTTGGGGCCGGGGCGAATATGATTGGACTAGACGTCAAATCGGCGACGGTGGTTGGTTCGAGTTAATCGACACAAATTCGCATCCCCATTGGTGGCTTTTGGTAGCTTTTAGGTATTCGAGACAAGCTAGTCCTCGGATTGGCTGACAGTGTCAGTAATAGAGACCAGCGCTAAAGCCAATGGATGCAAATAGCGCTATATGGCCACTAGATGACGTTATTGGAACAAAATTAACAAGAAGTCAAATGAAGAATAAAAAAAATCTATATCTAGGGGTTATTTTGGATATATTGTGGGGAAAATATGGGCAACAAAATATAGATAAACTGCCATTATGGTGCAATTTCCTCAACTGACTTGATATTGAAGTCAATGGGATTTAAAAAAAGATAAAAAAATAAAATAAAAAGTATGGTTAATACTAGGGGGGAAAATATATGTCCCCCCCAAAAAACATTATATATATATATATATATATATATATATATATATATATATATATATATATATAGGGGCAAAAGGGGTCAGGAACGCTTCACGAATTTGCGTGTCATCCTCTGTTATAAGTTTCTGAAAGCCCCTATTTAACATGTTTTGACATGAATATTACAGAATTAATTCAATACCTTAACATGTTTACATCAAGTTCATTTGAGCCATCTTTCGAGGACCTGTAAAGTCTGTTAAGGTGCTCCACAAGCCCTGTGGGGCCCCCAGGGATTCTTCGTTGCTATCTGTTGCTTTTTTGTTGCAATCTCCTATCCTCATTGGCTAGTTAACTTTGTTGCATTTTTGGGTGCAGAGACGGATTGGTCATGTTGCAAATTATGCCACTAATGAGATTCTCATCTGTCAATCATGTCCCGCCTCCCCCCAAAATCCACTGAGAAATTCTGGACAGTTCTCCATCATTCCGAGTAGTTGTGAGAAAGAAAGTCGTAAAGGTAACGTTAGCTATATTTCATCACGGATTTCGGAACACAGTTGTGTATTTAGGTGAATTAAGGTGAGTTGTCAGTCATTGATTTTCTTGTCACCCCAGATTTCAGCAAACATTTGGGTATTTGGGTGAATTAAGGTGAGTTTCAGTTGATTTTCTTGAAAACGATTCTTGTCGCTAGCTAATAACGTGTAATAAAGGGCGGTAATAATTGATAGTTAGCTGGCTAACTAGTTAACGTTATCATATTATATATTTAGATATTCAGCCAATGTAGTTCACTTACAGTGTTAACTTAAGTGAACTACATTCCTCAATGAAAGGAAGAATGGACTACGATCACACCCCTGCTTTCCACTTGGAGCCCTCTGGTGCCCTCACCCTGAGGGCATCTGAAGAGGCTGCCAGGGTTGCCAGGACCATCCAGGAGGAAGAGTGTACAGGTGTCAGCTGGGTGCTGAAGCCACTACAAGTGAAGGCGAAGGCGAAAGCTTGTGTGGCAGCCAGAGGGGGTGACCCGGATGATAGCCGACTGGTCTACAGTGAGCGTGCCATCCAGTTCGGCAAATACCGTGGTCAAACCTTCAAGTGGCTGCTAAGCCACGATGTCGGCTATGCCGTGTCATGGTCTTGGCTTCTCACCAGCAAGAGAGGGAGATGGGGGACACAGACACGTCTCCTGAAATGGCCAACAAGGACTGGTTTGACTGGTACTCTTTTCCTTAAATTGTTGTAATTTCTTATGTAATTACATGAACATGAAATCAGTCAGAATCACAAT
This sequence comes from Brachymystax lenok tsinlingensis, assembly GCA_030435695.1. NCBI lineage: Eukaryota > Metazoa > Chordata > Actinopteri > Salmoniformes > Salmonidae > Brachymystax > Brachymystax lenok. The sequence continues at coordinate 35,014,124 of CM059801.1, read as the reverse complement.
ACAATTTATAACATTTTCTCAACCATCTGGACAGGTATACTAACCTGTTTCCTGAGGTCCAGAAGGCAGTGGAGGAACGCAGGGTACTGGACGGGACCTTGCCACCCCCCCTCCGACCTGACCAGGAGGACTCGCGCCTTGTTGGCTTTGGGGACCACAAGTCCCTTACCTACAAGGAGCTTTATGAGGCCAAAGACAGGGAGAGGAAGAGGTATAGTGACCTTACATTCAAATCAAATCAAATTTTATTGGTCACATACACATGGTTAGCAGATGTTAATGCGAGTGTAGCGAAATGCTTCTAACGAACATTGTAAAAATCTCTTTAAGCCTCTTTTTGGCCTGTTTTTTTCCCCCCTTTATCTCAATACAATACAGCTACATGGCCTGGTTCAGGAAATACCAAGTAAAACAGGGGACCTCAATGGGCCACTTCAAGGTCTATGTCCAGCGCAGGGACACAGCAACAGCTGTAGAGCCTCCTAATCCATGTAAATATATATTCTGTAGTCATTTAAGTCAATCAAACAGTAAATCAAACATTGTAGCAATTGACAATATAACTGTGTCTGCGTGGGTTTTTAGCTGCCGAGCCATCAGATCAGGAGTCGCGGTCTATCTGCATGGCACCTTATTGTTTATTTCTGTTGAGAAGAATATACATATGAAATTACCTTTCCCACTAATAATTATCTGTTGTTGTTAGCATTAACAGGATACACTTTAAAGTGTTAAGGTAAGTGTTAAAATAGTCAAAACACCTTCTAGCTGGGCTTAGAAATCATTGTAGAATTTCTCATTTGCATCCATTTTGCTTGGCGTAGAAAAAGCTTTCCTCATCTTTTTGTGGAATGATTTGTATACTGTAGCTTGTCTTGTAACCATTCCAACCTGTATTTCAGTCTGCATCACTTTGCTTGGCCTATTCCTTGCTTGTCTACCCACTATATATCTGCCGTTTGTAGCTTTTACATGTACAGTGGGGCAAAAAAGTATTTAGTCAGCCACCAATTGTGCAAGTTCTCTCACTTAAAAAGATGAGAGAGGCCTGTAATTTTCATCATAGGTACACTTCAACTATGACAGACAAAATGAGGGGAAAAAAATCCAGAAAATCACATTGTAGGATTTTTAATGAATTTATTTGCAAATTATGGTGGAAAATAAGTATTTGGTCACATACAAACAAGCAAGATTTCTGGCTCTCACAGACCTGTAACTTCTTCTTTAAGAGGCTCCTCTGTCCTCCACTCGTTACCTGTATTAATGGCACCTGTTTGAACTTGTTATCAGTATAAAAGACACAACTTTTGGTTGTGTGGGGATGGAAAAACAATGTATTGATTCTCTGCTCTGCAGCAGGTGCTTCTGCCTGAGGGAGACCCTCCCAAAGGAGCAGCAAGAGTGGGTCAGTCGGGCCATCTTCACAAGGGACAAGCAGCTCAAATGGGTCCTGAAAAGCAAGCTCGAGCTGTGGTACTCCCCTCCTCTGCCTCCTAACATCAGCCATCAGCCTCCAGCTTCTCCCACCACCTACTTCCTCCGGCCGTTCTGCCTCTGGATGCCCTACCGCCTGTGGGCCTTTAAGTTTGTGTGCACCCAGCCACAGTGCAAGGGCCTAAAGCTCACAGGCTGTGGGGTGTACAAGACGGTCCGAAGGGTACTTGACATGGATGGCTGGTATTATATGGAGACGAAATACCCGGAGTGCCGCATCTGTAAGAGGAAGCTAGCAGGGTGGTCGCTGGATGTCTTGAACCAGCTGGATGTCTTGAACCAGCTGGATGTCTTGAACCAGCTGGACGTCTTGAACCAGCTGGACGTCTTGAACCAGCTGGACGTCTTGAACCAGCTGGACGTCTTGAACCAGCTGGATGTCTTGAACCAGCTGGATGTCTTGAACCAGCTGGACGTCTTGAACCAGCTGGATGTCCTGAACCAGCTGGATGTCTTGAACCAGCTGGACGTCTTGAACCAGCTGGACGTCTTGAACCAGCTGGATGTCTTGAACCAGCTGGATGTCTTGAACCAGCTGGACACAAGTAATCGCTCCAAGTTCCCAGCCATCTTGACTTACAGGTTAGTAATTCACACCTCTAAAAATTAAAGCACTTGTTCCCTTTGAGGTAATTTTTTAAAAATAATTATCATATTGAGAAAAAGAGGCGGAGGTTCTTGTCAACTCTGAGGTTTAGATGTTTCAAAGCCCCATTGAACTGTTGATTAGCTCTTTGATCTGAATGTCTGACCTTTTGATCTCTTATCAGGCACTCCCCAAAACAAAGCAAAGTGTTTCTAGAACCCCCCCTCCACACACTCCTCACCCTCTTCTCCTCCTCTTTATTCCCCCAATTGTCTCTGTGTATTAGGCTGTCCTGTGACCTGAAGGTGGTCAGGCTGACGAGGGAGGGGACACTGGGGAACAGCGTGAGCAGGCTGTACAACCAGCTGAGGGAGCAGCACAGCCTGACCTGGATGAGTCGATCCTGAACTATCTGTCCGTCTTTGACCACTTTGTAGTCCCAGGTGCCGCACCACTGAGGGTAACACCTCCTCCTTCCATTTTGGATCTGCCCTCAGCCCAGTGGCTGCTGACTGTCCACGGCTACGACATTCTGTTCCAGCTAGAGCACTTCAAGGCCAGAGTCACCTCCAACTTTAGGTCCATCCTGAAGATGGATTCAACCAAGAAGGTGATTTTAAGTTATTTTGACCACAAATAATACTAGTTAAGAGACATTCAAATGAATAATAACTTATTATTACTTATTTTATAATGACTTAATAAATATATTGTAGTCATGAAACTTAGTTTTCCACTCACTGACATGACTGTGTGTTTGTCTGTCTTGTCTGTCTGTGTTTGTTTGACTGCCCTTAGGTGACTAAGAAACTAGCAGCACACGGGACAGTAGCCTGGGCCACAATGAGTACGGCCAGGTGCTCATTACGGTCCTCACTGACAGCGAAGGAGAGGGCCTGCTTGACATGGCAGCTGGTCTACAGCAGCAGCTACAGTAGAGCTGGAGTGGCACCTCCCAAGCTGCTCTATGTCGACCGGGACTGCTGCAACCTGATGTGCAAGGGGAAGACGGCAGCCATGTTCAGCCAGTGTGATGAGCTCATCGTCCGACTGGATGTGTGGCACCCCATCCGTCGTTTTGCTGGGGGAATGACCACAGAGAACCATACTCTGTATGTTCTCTTTATGTAGTGGCTCTCCTCCTGCATATTGGAGCGCCTGCGGGAGGCCAAGCGAGGGGAGCTGAAGGATAGCCACATCACAGCTCCTGGAGACCTTCATGGATGCCACAGACACCATAGGCATCCGGCTCCTGGACTGTGACAGGATGCTGGCCATCTGGCAGACCCAGAGACGACACCTGGTCTGCATTCAGGACCAGCCTGGAAGGGGGCCTCTACACCAACAAGGGCAAGGATGTGACCAAGGGAGGGGTCCACCTCCCTGGAATCTTTCCACCTCAACCGCTTCATTCCTATTCCCAAGATGGCGTAGCAGTTGGATGTGTATTTTGTCTTGTCCAGTCCTGTAAATATCGTTTTTATAATCTTTTTATATATTTTCTTCACATATCTTTATATGCTTTCTAAAATTCAACTTCAAGGCACTCTCCTGCAACCTGCCTCACCCAATGTGGTGCGGATCAACAAATGCTAGCTAACTTCACTAGCTAACGTTGGTATTTAGCTTACCATTGCTAACGGGCATCAGCTAACCTTTAGCTCGGAAAAGCTCTCGCCGTTCGTATAACACAACTCAAACCAAAGCTTACCGGACCGGACCTATTTTTAAAATTATTTTTGCTCTCCATATCCCCGGATTCCTACCGCAAGTTGGAAATTTTTCACCTGGATCTTGCAGCTAGCTAGCTGCTACCCGAGTGCCTATTGGCTAACGTCGGTCCCGGAGCAATGCACCATTTAGCCTGAAGCTAGCCTGTACTTGACCCATCTCCCGGCTGGCTGAAGAGTCCCATCAGCCACTCCTGGGCTACAACACCTATCTGGACCCGTTTCTACTGCCGGTGCGGAGCCCCACCGGGCCTTCACGACTGGACCACTGACGTTATCCGCCCGAGGGGGTTATTCAACCGGCCCTCCGTCGCAACGTCACCTGAACGCCCATCAGCTAACTGCGGCCTGCTAACGTTTTGCTGCCTTGAGCATATCGGCTGCTAGCTAAACAGGTCCATCAGACAATTTCTTGGGCCACTATTACCTATTTTTGCCAATTGGCCTGGTCCCCTTCACCACACGGAACCCCACTAACCCATCACGACTGGTCTACTGACGGAAACGCACGAGGAGGCTATAAACAGACTTCCTCCGTCTTTGTTAGCCAGCCTGCTAGCCTTTGCTAGCTTGTTACCCCCGGCTAGCTGTCTGAATCACCGTGTCCCCAACCAGCCTCACTACTCACTGGACCTTAATGATCACTCGGCTAAGCATGCCTCTCCTCAATGTCAATATGCCTTGTCCATTGCTGTTCTGGTTAGTGTTTGTCTGATTTCACTGTAGAGCCTCTAGCCCTGCTCAATATGCTTTAACCAACACTTTAGTTCCACCTCCGACACATGCGATGACATCACCAGGTTTAAATGTTTCTAGAGACAATATCTCTTTCATCACCACTCAAAGCCTAGGTTTACCTCCACTGTATTTACATCCTACCATACCTTTGTCTGTACATTATGCCTTTAATCTATTTTATCACCCCCTGAAATCGGTTCTTTTTACTCTCTGTTCAAAACGTCCTAGACGACCAGTCATTATAGCCTTTAGCCGTACCCTTATCCTACTCCTCCTCTGTTCCTCTGGTGATATAGAGGTTAATCCAGGCCCTGCAGTGCCTAGCTCCACTCCCATTCCCCAGGCGCTCTCATTTGTTGACTTCTGCAACCGTAAAAGCCTTGGTTTCATGCTTGTTAACATTAGAAGCCTCCTCCCTAAGTCTGTTTTATTCACTGCTTCAACACACTCTGCCAACCCGGATGTCCTAGCCGTGTCTGAATCCTGGCTTAGGAAGACCACCAATAACGCAGAAATTTCCATCCCTAACTACAACATTTTCAGACAAGATAGACCGGCCAAAAGGGGTGGTGTTGCTATCTACTGCAGAGATAGCCTGCAGAGTTCTGTGTTACTATCCAGGTCTGTACCCAAACAATTCGAACTTTTACTTTTAAAAATCTGCCTTTCTAGAACCAAGTCTCTTACTGTTGCCGCTTGCTATAGACCACCCTCTGCCCCCAGCTGTGCTCTGGACACCATATGTGAACTGATTGCCCCCCATCTATCTTCAGAGTTCGTGCTGCTAGGTGACCTAAACTGGGACATGCTTAACACCTCGGCCATCCTACAATCTAAGCTTGATGCCCTAAACCTCACACAAATCATAATTGAACCTACTAGATACAATCCCAAAGCTGTAAACACGGGCACCCTCATAGATGTCATCTTCACTAACTTGCCCTCCAAATACACCCCCGCTGTTTTCAACCAAGATCTCAGCGATCACTGCCTCCTTTCCTGCATCCGTAATGGGTTTGCGGTCAAATGATCTCCTCTCATTTCTGTTAAACGTTCCCTAAAACACTTCAGCGAGCAGGCCTTTCTAATCGACCTGGCCCGGGTATCCTGGAAGGATATTGACCTCATCCCGTCAGTAGAGGATGCCGGGTTGTTCTTTAAAAGTGCCTTCCTCACCATCTTAAATAAGCATGCCCCATTCAAGAAATGTAGAACCAGGAACAGATATAGCCCTTGGTTCTCTCCAGACCTGACTGCCCTTGACCAGCACAAAAACATCCTGTGGCGTTCTGCATTAGCATCGAACAGCCCCAGTGATATGCAACTTTTCAGGGAAGTCAGGAACCAATATACACTGGCAGTTAGGAAAGCCAAGGCTAGCTTTTTCAAGCAGAAATTTGCCTCCTGTAACACTAACTCAAAAAAGTTCTGGGACACTGTAAAGTCCATGGAGAATAAGAGCACCTCCTCCCAGCTGCCCACTGCACTCTCCACCTGGCTACCCCTACCCCAGTCAACAGCCCTGCACCCCCCCTCAGTAACTCGCCAAAGCCTCCCCCATTTCTCCTTCTCCCAAATCCAGTTAGCTGATGTTCTGAAAGAGCTGCGAAATCTGGACCCCTATAAATCAGCCGGGCTAGACAATCTGGACCCTTTCTTTTTTAAATTATCTCCCGAAATTGTTGCAACCCCTATTACTAGCCTGTTCAACTTCTCTTTCGTGACGTCTGAGATTCCCAAAGACTGGAAAGCAGCTGCAGTCATCCCCCCCTTCAAAGGGGGAGACACTCTTGACCCAAACTGCTACAGACCTATATCTATCCTACCCTGCCTTTCTAAGGTCTTTGAAAGCCAAGTTAATAAACAAATCACCGACCATTTCGAATCCCACCGTACCTTCTCCGCTATGCAATCTGGTTTCAGAGCTGGTCATGGGTGCACCTCAGCCACGCTTAAGGACCTAAATGACATCATGACCGCCATCGATAAGAGACATTACTGTGCAGCCGTTTTCATTGATCTGGCCAAGGCTTTCGACTCTGTCAATCACCACATCCTTATCGGCAGACTCGATAGCCTTGGTTTCTCAAATGATTGCCTCGCATGGTTCACCAACTACTTCTCCGATAGAGTTCAGTGTGTCAAATCAGAGGGCCTGTTGTCCGGGCCTCTGGCAGTCTCTATGGGGGTGCCACAGGGTTCAATTCTTGGGCAGACTCTCTTATCTGTATACATCAATGATGTTGCTCTCGCTGCAGGTGAGTCTCTGATCCACCTCTACGCAGACGACACCGTTCTGTATATTTCTGGCCCCTCTTTGGACACTGTGTTAACTACCCTCCAGACGAGCTTCAATGCCATACAACTCTCCTTCCGTGGCCTACAACTGCTCTTAAATGCAAGTAAAACTAAATGCATGCTCTTCGACCGATCGCTGCCCGCACCTGTCCCCCCGTCCAGCATCACTACTCTGGACGGTTCTGTCTTACATTTTGTGGACAACTATAAATATCTAGGTGTCTGGTTAGACTGTAAACTCTCCTTCCAGACTCACATCAAACATCTCCAATCTAAAATTAAATCTAGAATTGGCTTCCTAATTCGCAACAAAGCATCCTTCACTCATGCTGCCAAACATACCCTCGTAAAACTGACCATCCTACCGATCCTCGACTTCGGTGATGTAATTTACAAAATAGCCTCCAATACTCTACTCAACAAATAGGATGCAGTCTATCACAGTGCCATCCGTTTTGTTACCAAAGCCCCATATACCACCCACCACAGCGACCTGTACGCTCTCGTTGGCTGGCCCTCGCTTTACACTCGTCGCCATACCCACTGGCTCCAGGTCATCTACAAGTCCCTGCTAGGTAAAGTCCCGCCTTATCTCAGCTCGCTTGTTCCTTTGCACCCCAGTTTTTCTACATTGCACATTCATCTACTGCACATCTACCATTCCAGTGTTTAAATGCTATATTGTAATTACTTTGCCACCATGGCCTATTTATCGCCTTACCTTCCTTATCTTACCTCATTTGCACTCTTTGTATATAGATTTGTTTTTTTTCTACTGTATTATTGACTGTATGTTTGTTTTACTCCATGTGTAACTCTGTGTTGTTGTATGTGTCGAACTGCTTTGCTTTATCTTGGCCAGGTCGTAGTTGTAAATTGCACATTTTTATTTTTTCTGGTATGTTAAATGTAAAACTGGGCCATGTTGTTACGTCATGTGTGTTAACAACTGTGTGCATGTGAGGAGTTCTTATTTGTTGTTATTTATAGGAATGTGCCAAGCACTTTCAGACCTACCTCCTTGAAGGGTTGGTTCGGTCGAATAAGGACCGTGACGATGCTGCAGTGGAGGAGGAAGGGGGGACAGAAGCAGACCCTCTGCACAGCTATGATGGTGTAGCCCAGTACGCCATCAATGAGCTGAGTCTGAAGCTCATGGGCTGCAGTCTTGTGAAGGATCACACAAGGCCTGCAAAGTACACTGGTATGTATTTATAAATTATACACACACTAAAACATGAGCGGTTCTGTTTATGTACAACTCTTCTTTTTTGTTGTCTCTCCGTTTAAGGGGAACTCATTGGGGTCGAGCATCTCTTCTCCCAGACCGATGGTGACCAGAAGCTGGAGTCCAACCTCGGTAAGGACCCGGATGTCCCAGACGGGACACCTGATCTATTTGAAAGAGAAGAGGGAGAGGAGGACGACCTGGGAGAGCTTGATGAGGAGGATGACCCCACCATCTCCTTGTACGCCCTCGATGAGAGTCTCCCACCACTCCCTTCACTCAGGAAGGACACTTCCCCGCCCACTGATCCCACCACATGTCAGCCCACTCAACCCAACCCATCCCAGCTACCTGTCACTATGGAGGAGGTGGACACTGCACCCACTGCCAGTCAGGACACGGAGGATGACGTAAGTGCCTATCCACATCCTAAACAGCTCACAGTTTAAGTTTCTTTCCATTCATAACTATTAATCTGACTATTAATCCAACCTTTCCCCATGACTCTTCTATTATCTAGAAGTACATAGGACCTGATGGGGTTGGTGGATACCAGCACGTGGTTCTCCTGGCCAAGAGTCTGGTGAGGCTGCTGGAGGGGCCATGGATCTCCAATAGGCACAGAGGAGATCATGGCTCTCTGGGGAAATCTACCAGAGAGAGACAAGGTGGCAGTCTCTTTCCCCGGTTCCGGGACCGAGTCCTGCAGGGGCACTTCAAAAATTCAAAGACCTCAACCGTGAAGAGAGTATGAAACGGTACATACTGCACATTCTTCTAAACTCACTACACACATAAAGCCATGAGTGTATTTCTCATTAACGTGATGTTTCCTTTGTTTAACTTAATCTACATTCAGCTACCTGCTTGGGCAAGGTACTGGACCTGCTCAGTGGCCCAACACCAGCAGGATAGTAGAGGCCATTTTTGTTAAGCTGTGCCACAAACACCCTGCTGGCAAGACAGCTTGGAAATTGGGTCAACAGGTGGGCTGCCATCCTGGGAGAGAATCAGGACCATGGTGCTGGGCAGCCCAAACTTGAATACCCACACAAGGCTGCAACTGTTCGAGGTCAACATGTTGGCCTTGACACAGTGGTACATTTTATATTTTGGTATATTTTATGGTTGACAGTGTTACTGATAACAATTAACATATTTCATGTTTTTCACACAGGTACAACAAACTGTTGTCCTCCATGGAGAGAGTGACCCTCCACCAGACCTGTGACAGCATGACTGCAGAAAGAGGGAGGAGTCAGGCCCCTTCCACGCTGCAGTCAGGAGCACATGACCGCTGCCAGCCCCATCAACAAGCAGCACCTACCAGCTTCCAGAGGACAGAACGGGGCAGGCTACACAGCGTGGCAGAACAGCCACTAGTCAGCCACTGCCACCTCTACCGCCACCCAGTCTGCCTACCACCTCCCTCCCTATAACTCCAGTCTCCCCTGACCTGCACTCCTCTGCCCCTCCTGCTGGTGGACCCAAGGTCTCCAGGACCACCGAATAGAGAAAGAGGAAGAGGCTGGAGTCTGGGACTAAAGTCAGGGCGCACAAGCCGTACAAAGGATATAACTGCTCTAAATGTGGCAAGCCGTACGAAGGATATAACTGCTCTAAATGTGGCAAGCCGTACGAAGGATATAACTGCTCTAAATGTGGCAAGCCGTACGAAGGATATAACTGCTCTAAATGTGGCAAGCATAACACTTCTGAATTTGGACACAGTGTGTATGGTACTGTGTGATTCTGTGCCACTGCCTCTGGCGGCCAAACTGTGGAAGAGTGGCTGGCACTGATGAGGTCCCAACATGGTGCTAGCCGGGCCCAGTAAACACGGACTGACTGGTGTGTACAGTGTTTGTAAAGTTGTTTTTTGTACATTTGTTATTTCTTCTTTCTTTTTTTTTTTACGACATTCACTCTCAATCACTTTAACTTGTTAATCTCTTGTATATTTAGTTAATTTTCAATCACCTGAACTTGTTCAGTACAGTCGTGGCCAAAAGTTTTGAGAATGACACAAATATAAATTTTCACAAAGTCTGCTGCCTCAGTTTGTATGATGGCAATTTGCATATACTCCAGAATGTCATGAAGAGTGATCAGATGAATTGCAATTAATTGCAAAGTCCCTCTTTCCCATGCAAATTAACTGAATCCCCAAAAAACATTTCCACTGCATTTCAGCCCTGCCACAAAAGGACCAGCTGACATCATGTCAATGATTCTCTCGTTAACACAGGTGTGAGTGTTGACGAGGACAAGGCTGGAGATCAATCTGTCATGCTGATTGAATTTGAATAACAGACTGGAAGCTTCAAAAGGAGGGTGGTGCTTGGAATCATTGTTCTTCCTCTGTCAAGCATGGTTACCTGCAAGGAAACACGCACCGTCATCATTGCTTTGCACAAAAAGGGCTTCACAGGCAAGAATATTGCTGGCAGTAAGATTGTACCTAAACCAGCCATTTACCGGATCATCAAGAACTTAAAGGAGAGTGGTTCAATTGTTGTAAAGAAGACATCAGGGCACCCAAGAAAGTCCAGCAAGCGCCAGGACCGTCTCCTAAAGTTGATTCAGCTGCAGGATCGGGGCACCACCAGTACAGAGCTTGCTCAGGAATGGCAGCAGGCAGGTGTGAGTGCATCTGGACGCACAGTGAGGCGAAGACTTTTGGAGGATGGCCTGGTGTCAAGAAGGGCAGCAAAGAAGCCACTTCTCTACAGGAAAAACATCAGGGACAGACTGATATTCTGCAAAGGGTACAGGGATTGGACTGCTGAGGACTGGGGTAAAGTCATTTTCTCTGATGAATCCCCGTTCAGATTGTTTGGGGCATCCGGAAAAAAGATTGTCCGGAGAAGACGAGGTGAGCGCTACTATCAGTCCTGTGTCATGCCAACAGTAAAGCATCCTGAGACCATTCATGTGTGGGGTTGATTCACAGCCAAGGGAGTAGGCTCACTCACAATTTTGCCTAAGAACACAGCCATGAATAACGAATGGTACCAACACATCCTGCGAGAGCAACTTCTACCAACCATCCAGGAACAGTTTGGTGACGAACAATGCCATTTCCAGCATGATGGAGCACCTTGCCATGAGGAAAAAGTGACAACTAAGTGGCTCGGGGAACAAAACATTGATATTTTGGGTCGATGGCCAGGAACTCTCCAGACCTTAAGCCCATTAAGAACTTGTGGTCAATCCTCAAGAGGCGGGTGGACAAACAAAAACCCACAAATTATAACAAACTCCAAGCATTGATTATGCTAGAATGGGCTGCCATTAGTCAGGATGTGGTCCAGAAGTTAATTGACAGCATGCCAGGGCGGAATGCAGAGGTCTTGAAAAAGAAGGGTCAACACTGCAAATATTGACTCTTTGCATCAACTTCATGTAATTGTCAATTAAAGCCTTTGACACTTATGAAATGCTTGTAATTATACTTCAGTACTCCATAGTAACATCTGACAAAAATATCTAAAGACACTGAAGTAGCAAACTTTGTGGAAATTAATATTTGTGTCATTCTCAAAACATTTGGCCACGACTGTAGGTGTAGGGGACATCATGCTGGGTTGGTGCACACATGACATTCCCTGTGATATAAATAATAATTGAATGCAAGCACTTTTTCTCCCTTGAAATGTATTCTGATTTATTGTCATACACTCTTTATAAAGTTCAACAAATAAAAATACAAGTAAATCAGTCATCATTTTCTACTTAGTCAATAAACACACTGTTTACAGAGTTGTAACACACAAAAACACAAAATACAAACAGTCAGTGTTAAGGCTGTGGTTATGTAGTGGAGAAGGATTCAGACGCAGGAAGTTGAGAGGCGTGTGAAGGTAAAATTGAATAAAGCCACCAGAAAAATACAAAATAAATCTGGTGCTGCAAAATACCCACACGAACAAAATAGGCAGGCGAAATAAAACAACCCGGAACAACGAGGAACAATCCCAGCTCTCAGTACACAGACTGAGAAAATAACCATTACAAAATAACAATCACGGAAGAGGGGAAAAGGAGGAATATAAGCAGGAGCGTGATTGGGAGCAAATGAACAACAGGTGTGTACAATAAAGACAAAACCAACAGACACACGAAAAAGTGAGCGGTTATAGAAAACCGGTGACGTCGACTGCCGAACACCGCCCGAACAAGAAGAGGGACCGACTTTGGCGGAAGTCGTGAGAGTCAGGTTCTACTCAGAGATTTTAGATGACCAGCAGATACTAGAGGTGACAGTGGGGAGTATATGGAGTGGTCCCCCACCTCCACACCTGAAATTTAGCCGTCCACGTTGGCCCCCAGTTCTGAACAGGCGGTTCTCTGAAGGGGAGGTCTTTATTTAAAAAAAAAGAAATGTTTTTTTTTTTTTTTATTCCAGAAATTTAGTTCATCTTAAAAAATAAACAATTCAAACTATAAATTATCAATACAACTTAAGTTAATGAAAATAAAAACAATAAATTACCCAAATAATGAATGCATTCGTTCAAATAACATTGTAACAATCATGTTTAAATATTGATATATATTGTGTGGTGTGTTCATTAAGACACTAATGCCTGTTTGTCCTTCTGTAGACAAGAACCCGATACCAGCTCCAACCGGAAGGTTGTTAACCTCCCCCTCCCAGGTCCCTCCTCTCCCCCCACCCACACCTGAAATTCAGCCATCCATGTTGGCTCCCAGTTCTGAACAGGCACCTCCCAAAAGGTGAGTTCTCTTAAATTCACATTTGTGTGTTTGACTATAGCAATTTTCCTTTGTGTAATGTGTTATAATAAGCCACTACCTGTGTCCCTCTCCAGACAAGAACCTGAAGCCAGCTCCATCCAGAAGCAACAAGGGGGCCCGAAGGATAGCTAAGCGGCGCCTACCAACAAGCAACCCCACTAATGCTACAGTTGCTGCCGCTTCCACCCTCGTAAAAGGCCTCCCCTTGACCAGGTCCACAGATTTGAGGAGAATTGCAAAGGCTGGGCATGGACCTGTGAGGAAGAGGAGGTTACCTGTTGCTTTCCCCTGCAGGATATGTGGCAAGCCTAAAAGAAACGAATTTGTCCACAACCAGTGCAGGGGAGAGCACTTCTGTGAGGCAGCAGGGGGAGGCAAAACTGCTGTGGAGTCGCTGGAGGAGAAGAGAGGGCCTGGGCCTCATTGCCAAGGACCACAGCATGGAGGCGCAGGAAGGAGTTGGAGGGTCGTAGTTCTGTAATATGTTTGAAAAATGTGAAGTTGTGTCAAATGTTGTGTAACACAATTGAAGTCGGAAGTTTACATACACCTTATCCAAATTCATTTAAACTCAGTTTTTCACAATTCCTGACATTTAATCCAAGTAAGAATTCCCTGTTTTAGGTCAGTTATGATCACCACTTTATTTACAGAATGTGAAATGTCAGAATAATAGTAGAGAGAATGATTTATTTCAGCTTTTATTTCTTTCATCACATTCCCAGTGGGTCAGAAGTTTACATGCACTCAGTATTTGGTAGCATTGCCTTTAAATTGTTTCACTTGGGTCAAACATTTTGGGTAGCCTTCCACAAGCTTCCCACAATACGTTGGGTGAAATTTTGTCCCATTCCTCCTGACAGAGCTGGTGTAACTGAGTCAGGTTTGTAGGCCTCTTTGCTCTTTACACTTTTTCAGTTCTGCCCACAAATGTTCTATAGGATTGAGGTCAGGGCTTTTTGATGGCCACTCCAAAACCTTGACTTTGTTGTCCTTAAGCCATTTTCCACAACTTTGGAAGTATGCTTGGGGTCATTGTCCATTTGGAAGACCCATTTGCGATCAAGCTTTAACTTCCTGACTAATGTCTTGAGATGTTGCTTCAATATATCCACATTATTTTCATACTTCATGATGCCATATATTTTGTGAAGTGCACCAGTCCCTCTTGCAGCAAAGCACCCCCACAACATGATGCTGCCACCCCCGTGTTTCACGGTTGAGATGGTTTCTGCGGCTTGCAAGCCTCCCCTTTTTCCCTCCAAACATAACGATGGTCATTATCTATTTTTGTTTCATCAGACCAGTGGACATTTCTCCAAAAAGTACGAACTTTGTCCCCATGTGCAGTTGCAAACCGTAGTCTGGCTTTTTATGGCGGTTTTGGAGCAGTGGCTTCTTCCTTGCTGAGCGGCCTTTCAGGTTATGTCGATATAGGACTCGGTTTTACTGTGGATATAGATATTTTTGTACCTGTTTCCTCCAGCATCGTCACAAGGTCCTTTGCTGTTGTTCGGGAATTGATTTGCACTTTTCGCACCAAAGTATGTTCATCTCTAGGAGACAGAACGCGTCTCCTTCCTGAGCGGTATGACAGCTGCGTGGTCCCATGGTGTTTATACTTGCGTACTATTGTTTATACAGATGAACGTGGTACCTTCAGGCATTTGGAAATTGCTCCCAAGGATGAACCAGACTTGTGGAGGTCTACAATTTCTTTTCTGAGGTCTTGGCTGATTTCTTTTAATTTTCCCATGATGTCAAGCAAAGAGGCACTGAGTTTCTTCTGTTACTGCAAGTTTGACCACCAGAGGGCATCTTTGAGAAGCATTTGATAGTAATCCGTATTGGCATTACCAGAGAATTTAAAACCTTTTTTGTAATAACATAGTATATGGGATTGATTTTAAGAAATTTGGCTCAATTAATATTATGGTGTTTCCATTCAGAGAAAAATTGTCCGTTTGTAAATTCAGACCGCTTCGCTCTCTGTGTGCACACTGGACGTTTGGGCCGAGGAGTAGGGTTGATTTGAGCGTTCTGACCTTACAATGGCAGTCAAGCACACAAGCTAACGTTGGCTAGCTACTTCCAGACACAAATAAGACCACTATGACCATTTTACTTGCCCTAGCAGAGCTGGTAAGGCCGTTTACGTGTCAACCAGAGCGTTGGTGACTGTAAATGTGCTGCTGGAAACAATTTAATTCCGCTTCTTTTCCTCCGATGTTTACCGGCCATATTCAACGGGTATTGAGCGCTCATAAAGTAATTATTCTGTGCTCTGGTACACGCTTAGGTGCACATCCATAGGCATACAGTTATTTTTATCCTCCAATACACAACAAGCAAGTAAATAGTTAGCTAGCTATGTTACTTCAGCGGCATTACAAGGCAAGCTTACACAATTGTACATTCAATTTGCAGTAAATGCTTAAGCTAGCTTGATTCTTTACATCCACTGTAAACACAAGACTGGTTTGCTTGTTTTCTCAGGAGTCCCTTAAACATCAAACAACACGAATGACAAATTCATTGTCTTAACACTAGCTAGCTGGCTAATGTTAGCTAGTCAGATAACTTGCTAAATAGCGATTTTTCGTAAATAAACTTTGACAAAAGAATATGCACAAACATTTGTCTCTACATTAACTAACATATTCCTCTCAATTGTAATTTTTCTGCTTGACTCGTTATGACGTTATAATAACTTACATCTGGTTCCACCGTAATGTTTTGTCAGCCATCTCTGTTGAAGAATGCCACAAGGCAAGGGTGGTTTGTGTCAAAATTTGTCATTGGAACCACTCGATATGATTGGTCATATAAAAACCTTGGGACCCAAATGCATAATGAGTGCTCTAACTCCCCCTTGTGGTGGTCTGGAGCAATGAAGCCGTGACGCTGGGTACCTCTAAGTCCCGCTCTGAAAGCTCGCAACTTTTAAAAGAGGAACCCCTGTAGCTGATAGTTCTGAAGTAACATTTTTGCTTTGTGTACATCTTGTTTTCTCTCTATTGCCATTCTGCTGGCTAGAAGAAGGAATGTTCAGTGAATGGGTATGTCCATGGTAAGTCAATAGGGCTAGCTAGCCAACCATAAAGAATTGTTTGTTAGCTAGCAACCCACAAAGAATTGACATCTACCTTACATGACATTAGTTTTAGGTCATATTTAATAATAATACATTTTATTTAAGGCGCCTTTCTTGACACTCAAGGACACCGTACAGGGAAACATAAGACATTTAAAAGCATAGAACAGCATTAAAAACAACAAAAGAAGCAGAGCAGTTGACGTCAAGTGAGATAGGCAGTTTGAATGGTGATGAATGGAGGGGGTTCGAGTAATGATGCGGGCAGCTGAATTCTGGACCATTTGAAGTTTATGGAGGGATTTATGAGGGAGGCCAAAAAGGAGAGAGTTGCAGTAGTCCAAACGGGAAGTGACGAGACTGTGGACAAGGACGGCGGCAGTATGGGGAGTAAGGGAGGGACGGAGTCGATTGATGTTTTGTAGATGGAAATAGGCAGACCGTGTAATGTTATTAATGTGCGATTGAAAAGATAATGTGCTGTCAAGGATGACACCCAGACTCTTAACCTGTGGGGAGGGTGAAACGGAGGAGTTATCAATATTAAGAGAAAAACTGTCGGTTTTGGATAAAGTAGATTTAGTGCCAATAAGGAGAACCTCAGTTTTATTACTGTTTAATTTGAGGAAGTTTTGGGAAAACCAGGTTTTTATTTCTGAGATGCAGTCAGTAAGGGAGGTGGGCGGGAGAGTGGACGAGGGTTTGGTCGAAAGGTAGAGCTGGGTGTCATCAGCATAACAGTGGAATTGAATATTGAATTTGCGGAAGATATTGCCCAGGGGCAGGAGATAAATGATGAAAAGTAGGGGCCCCAGGACAGAGCCCTGGGGCACACCAGAAGTGACGGCGGAGGGACTGGATTTAAAAGATTTAAGTTGAATGAACTGAGTGCGGCCAGAGAGATAAGATGTGAACCAGTCTAACGGAGTGTGGCTAATGCCGATGGAAGTTAACCTGTTGAGGAGGACGGTGTGACTGATGGTATCAAAGGCTGCACTCAGATCGAGGAGGATGAGGATGGTAAAAGTCCAGAATCAGCTGCCATAAGGAGGTCATTGGTGATTTTGATAAGGGCTGTTTCGGTGCTATGAAGTGGATGGAACCCGGACTGGAACTGTTCATACAAGTTATTGTGGGATAGATGAGAATGGAGTTGAGAGGAAACTATTTTTCAAGAATTTTGGAAATGAATGGTAAATTGGATATAGGACGGAAGTTGTTGAAGTCGGAGGGATCCGCACCAATTTTTTCAAAATTGGGGTAATAGCAGCAGTTTTGAAAGATGTAGGAACAGTTCCAGTAGTGAGAGAGGAATGGATGATAGCAGAAATGAGGGGAACCAGGGAGGAAAGGCAGGCTTTAACAAGTTGTGTGGGAAAGGGGTCAAGTTGACAAGTGGAAGGCTTGGATTTCCTGATAAGTTCTGTGATTTCTGAAATAGCGGGTAGCTGGAAGGAAGAAAATGAATGTGTGGATGGGTGAAAGTCGACTGAGATGCTGAGGTGAGGGATAGATCCAAGGTGCTGGTGGATGTTTTTGATTTTTTCAGTAAAAAATGACATAATGGAGTTGCAGAAGGAGGTTGTATACAAGTGAGGGGGGGAGAGAGTTCTGGGGTTGGGTGATATTGTTAAGAAGGGAAAACAGTGACTTGGAGTTTCCTTTATTAGCAATGATTATACTGGAGTAATAGTGGGTTTTGGTGCTAGCAACAGAGTCCTTATAATGTAAGATGTGGTTATTGTACATTTCTTTGTGAATAGTGAGACCAGTTTTTCTATAGAGACGTTCAAGTTGCCGACCTTTGGCTTTCAAGAGACGAAGATCGGGGGTGAACCAAGGGGCGGAGACAGAAAAAGAAACAGATCGGGTTTTTAACGGGGCAAGGGAATTTAGAATATGCGTTCTGTTTAACAAGCTAAATTACAATTCACATATCTAGCTGATAATTATGAAGTAAAACGTTTGCTTTGAGTATATCTTGTTTCGTCTCTATTGTTGCCATTGTCCTGGTAGGAAGAAGTTTCAGTGAATGGGGAGATACAGCGTGAGGTAACACTGTAGGGGGAGTGTGAGTGTTTTTTCAAATTAAATGTTTCATGCGTTCTCCACACTCTTGTCCTCACAAGAACATACACAAAAGAACATCCTCGGAGAATGCACTTGGAGCATGAGTGTGGATCACGGTAGTCTGCATATTGAGAAACACCCAATGTGTATTTTTCATCATGTAAGGTACAATTCAACATTAGAAAACAGCCTTCTTGGTCCATGTGCTCTGATATACAGTAAGGAAAAATATTTAAAATCTTTCAATTTGGGAACAGTGTGTTGGGAGCATGATTGATGAAAGGGGACAATGTGACGCACATGATCATCGAAACGTCAAGCAGTTATCCTGAAGTACAGGAAATGTTGCTCCTCATCAATAACCAGGTTTCCATCCAGTCATTTCATGCACACAAATTACCTGACGCCAAAAAAAAAAAAACGATCAGGCTGATTGAAACATGAAATGCTGATACAATTTTATAAATGCCGACAGACAGTTTGTTTGTTCGATATGATGGGATCTTTTTGTGTCGGTAAAATTAATTGTGTGAAAAATGGCGGTGTAAACTCGAACTTGGGAGTCACGTGATGATATGTTGTGTGGTCTACCACCATGACTCGGGAAAGTATGCAGTTTGTTAGGCTACAGATGAATAAGGTATGACGAACTTCACAGGGTGGTGAATGTGTAAGGTGATGAGCTTAATGCTGCTTTCCAATAAATATCGAGGACCTTATTCTGGTTACATAATGGATTCATGCTTGGCTGCCATTTGACAAATACAAATAATATCGCTCTTATCCATAATAATATCATAATGTAGGTACCCTACCCTCACAGTATCTGCGAGCTGTTGGCTAGAGCGCATACACTATATAACGCAACAATTTTTGTGACAAAACCATCAGTAGAGTTGAAAGTGTGATGAAAAAACATTTAACTTGTATTTTAATTAGACTCTGAAAATCTGTTGCATACATTGCCACATACTGTACTCTTGTAAAGGTATCACCCCCTAACGGGATGGACTAACAGGTACCCCAAATGACTCATAGTGACCCTTAGTCTATAAAATATTAATGTTACTTTCCCACTAACGAGGTGGCAACCAGCACAGGTCTAACACATAATGACTGACGTGGTGACACCAATCTGTGTGCCCTACGTGCTAAAATGCTATACATACTAAATGGAAAAACCAATACCCTTTTAATATATTTAATATTAATATTATTTTACGTATTTAATACATTTCAGGTCCAGAAGATTCTCTCTGTTCCTTCTCCAAATTCTGTCGCTAAGTGTATTTTCTATTGGTGTAATTAAACATAATATCGGATCATTCTCCGGTATTATGTTTAATTACACCATTAGAAAAAACACTTAGCAACAGACTTTGGAGAATGAACAGAGAATCTTCTGGATCTGAAATGTATTAAATATGTAAAATAATGTTACATATATTAAAAAGGTTTTGGTCTTTCCATTTATGTTTTGAGGTTGGACTTTTAGCACGTATAGCATTTTAGCACGTAGGGAACACAGATTGGTGTCACCAATGCAGTCATTATGTATTACACCTGTGCTGGTTGCCATCTCATTAGTGGGAAGGTGTTTCACCTGTGTTGGCCCAGGTGCTATTTAGGAGTGGCTGGCCCAGTGCTCCAGTTGAGGTTGAGAGATGTTGGGAAAGCTTCACGTATTGGCAGTTGAGGTGCGAGTTCAAGCTCAACCGATATACGTTTGAAAGAAGCCTGAGTTTTGGTTTTCCCTGTTTATTTTGCTCCATATTCTTTTTACTCTCTCCCTGTCATACATTGTTGTGGTTTTTTTAATTTACATTGTTTTTTCAGAGGCAAACCTAGTGGGCATCCATGGTGGGTGTCTTTTAGAACCCCTTACTAGTGGCTTTGCTAACTTTCAGTGGGCACCCACATCGGTGCCTTTTCAGAACCCCTTTCTGTTTAGTTTAGTACTCAGTGATTTTCTTTGTTTGTTCCCTTTGTGAGCAACAAAATGGGGGATAGTCCGGGATATTGTTTCCCATGCGTACGGTAGTCGCTCTAGTCTCCTACTCTGAAGCTCTGCTGTGCCCAGATATTTGAGTGTTCAAAATATCCTTTTGGGTAGAGTCTGTCACTTATATCTACCTTGAGGGGTTAAAAGATTGGTGGAATCCATTTTGTAAGTTGCATAAACACAGGCTAATAAAAATTTAAGTAATGGACTTTAAATTGGAAGCATTTTTGGGAGATGCAAGAAATGTACAAAGGCGAATCTGCTTGTTGCAAAGCTTTATGACATAAAGATGACATCTGGTGATCCATGATCGGTTCTGCTTTGATGGAGGAAATCCTTCCGGAGTGGGAGGTTGATAGTTAATTGTGTGGGCGTGGATGGCATTTTACTGTTATGGTGGGATGATGGTTGTTGAGTAGATCAATGAATGTTGTGAAGTGTACCAGATCATGTTCCCACACCCCGAAGATTTCATCCAGGTAGTGTCTATAAAACATGGGACACAATGGGCATTTAGCCAAAGCTGTCATCTCCCAGTCTGCCTCATAAATATTAGCATAGGCAGGAGCGACCTTCTTACCCATCGCTGTCCCATGAATCTGTAGATAGTGTTGCTTATTGAATGTGAATTATTATTTTTTTTGCCAAGTTGTAAGAGCTGTAGATCAGACTCGCACCTCCTATCTGGATATCAGAGTCCACGGCTGCCAAGGTGGTGTACAGAGAGTCTATGGTGAATATGTACAGTGGCAAGAAAAAGTATGTGAACCCTTTGGAATTACCTGGATTTCTGCATACATTTGTCATAAAATGGGATCTCATCTTCATCTAAGTCACAACAATAGATAGTCTACTTAATCTAAAAACACAAACTATTAAACGTTTTCATGTCTATTCCCGACTGAACCCTTGGATTTAATAACTGGTTGACCCTCCTTTGGCAGCAATAACCTCAACCAAATGGTTTCTGTAGTTGCGGATCAGACCTTCATAACGGTCAGGAGGCATTTTGGACAATTCATCTTTACAAAACTGTTTCAGTTAAGCAATATTCTTGATGTCTGGTGTGAACCGCTCTCTTGAGGTCATGCCACAGCATCTCAATCTGGTTGAGGTCAGGACTCTGACTGAGCCACTCCAGAAGGCATATTTTCTTCTGTTGAAGATTTTCTTCTGTTTTGGGTTGTTGTCCTGTTGCATCACCCAACTTCTGTTGAGCTTCAATCGGCGGACAGATAGCCTTACATTCTCCTGCAAAATGTCTTGATAAACTTGGATTTATTTTTCCGTCAACAATAGCAAGCTGTCCAGGGCCTGAGGCAGCAAAGCAGCCCCAAACCATGATACTCCCTCCACCATACTTTACAGTTGGGATGAGGTTTTGATGTTGTGGTGTGCTGTGCCTTTTTTTCTCTCCACCATTTAGTGTTGTCTGTTCCTTACAAACAACTCAACTTTACTTTCATCTGTCCACAGAATATTTTGCATCCAGGTGCTCTTTTGCAAATTTCAGACGTGCAGCAATGTTTTTTTGGACAGAAGTGGCCTCATCCATGGTGTCCTCCCATGAACGCCATTCTGGTTTAGTGTTTTACGTATCATAGACTCATCAACAGAGATGTTAGCATGTTCCAGAGATTTCTGTAAGTCTTTAGCGGACACTCTAGGATTCTTCTTAACCTCATTGAGCATTTTGCACTGTGCTCTTAGTCATCTTTGTAGGGCGGCCACTCCTAGAGAGAGTAGCAACATTGCTGAACTTTCTCCATTTATAGACAATTTGTCGTACAGTGGACTGATGAACATCATGGCGTTTTAGAGATACTTTTGTAACCCTTTCCAGTTTTATGCAAGTCAACAATTCCTACTCTTGGGTCTTCTGAGATCTCGCTTGTTCGAGGCATGGTTCACATTAGGCAATGCTTCTTGTTTTTTTTATAGGGCGGGGAATCTCTAACAAACATCTCCAATCTCATCTCATTGATTGGACTCCAGGTTAGCTGACTCCTGACTCCAATTAGCTTTTGGAGAAGTCATTAGCCTAGGGGTTCACATACCTTTCCAACCTACACTGTGAATGTTTAAATTGTATTCAATATAGACAAAAATGCAATAATTTGTGTTATTAGTTTAAGAAGACTGTGTTCGTCCATTGTTGTGACTTAGATCAAGATCAGATCAAATTTTGACAAATTTATACAGAAATCCAGGTATTCCAAAGGGTTCACATACTTTTTATTGCCACTGTACGCTGTCACACACACAAAGACACGTGCATATTGATGCCACTCACACACTTTCAGTCTTACACACTCCACACACATTGCGGCTGCTGTTTATTATCTATCCTGATTGCCTAGCCACTTTACCCCTAGTGTTAGGGTTGCGAAAATCAAATCTGGTATCAGGACAAAAGGTGACACAGAGTCACTGAGAATCTTCTATGTTTTTTATTATTAGTCAAGCAATAAATGGTAAACGCAATCTTCGTATATACGGGTTCCATGTAGTACCACGCAGGGTTAACAAACTGCCCTTTCTGCTAAATGCATTGGTATAAGTATGTTCTGACAGAGTTAGGCCCATCCCGAGGTGGGAACTATCAGAACAGTGGCTGGGCGTGGTTTAGACTTGCCTAGCCAATAGTAGGCGCACAGGCTGGTCCCAGCCTCTTGGCGCTTGTTGTCCGGGGTTACTGAGGCCACAGGCTCAGTCCTGTTTGTGTCTCAACATCTTTCTATTAATGTGTTCCTAGCTCAACATACTGTTATCTCCCAAGGTTATATTGCCCCTTAGCCAGACACCAGGTGTCTGCACAATCCACTGTATTGTTCCACAATTTATCAGCCTTAGCTCAAACATATTCTTGTGTAGCAAAGAAACATTCTCAAACCCAACACTAGCTACATGTACATATTACATCAATCATCTCTACTACCTCGTAACATTGACTCCATATCGGTACGCCTCTTTATTGTTATTTTGTGTCACCATTAATTTTTTTGTGTGCTACTTTTTTCTTTCTTTTAAGCTCTGCATTGTTGGTTAAGGGCTCATAAGCATTTCACGGTAAAGTCTACACCGGTTGTATTCGGCGCATGTGACTAAAATTAGATTTTATATTTTACTAGGCAGGTCAAAACTACTTAGGGAGTAGCGGCGCGCTCCCGACACTACCCGGTGAAATGTAAGGCGCCAAATTCAAAATCCAAAAGTTGAATTATTAAACAACATTCATCAATATACAAGTGTTGCATAGTCATCAAAAGCTCTGCTTCTTGGCAATATCACAGCGTTGTCAGATTTCAAAAAAGGCTTTATGGCGAAAGCACAACATTTGATTGTTTGAGGATAGCACCTCATATATTTTCCACATTAGCATAAATTCATATCCAGCGCGGGTCACACAAAACCCATATAAGAGCTAAAATAAATCACTTACCTTTCGAAGAACTTCTGCGGAGGGCTTCCCAAGTGTCCAACGAAGACATCCAATGGTTCTTTTGTTAGAAAAAAAGTCATTTATTATATCCATAAATCTCCATTTGGTTGGCGCGTTATGATCAGAAAATCCACCATTGAGTCGCCCATTGAAC
Source organism: Brachymystax lenok tsinlingensis (assembly GCA_030435695.1). Lineage (NCBI taxonomy): Eukaryota > Metazoa > Chordata > Actinopteri > Salmoniformes > Salmonidae > Brachymystax > Brachymystax lenok. Next base: position 34,990,524 of record CM059801.1, on the reverse strand, counting down.
CGTGAAGAGAACACGTTCAAATTATACCTATAAACTTTCTACAAATCAAATATTTTTTTATGTATATTTACTGTAATATTTCATCCGGACGATAACATGAACAATAGGAAAGGAAAATAAAGTGGGGCACGCTGACAATCCCGCGCCCGTCAAACGTTGTTGACAAAAGTGGTCCCTTCACTACTTCCTCTTCCTATCCGTTCTGCTTAGTGCTAGAGCTTCCAGACACTGTATAAAGACTGACATCTAGTGGAAGCCATAGGTACTGCAGTCTCAGTCCTAGTTAAAATAGAAATTAATAGGCAGCCTGGAGAAGGTCATGTACAAAAAAAAAAAACTGCAAATCTGGATGGATTTTCGCCTGCTATATCAGTTCTGTTATACTCCAATACATTATTTTAACAATTTTAAACTTCAGTGTTTTCTATCCAATAGTACTAATTATGTGCATATCCTATTTTCTTGGCCTGAGTGGCAGGCATTTTACTTTTGGCACGCCAGACTCTCCAAAACCGTCACCTCTGCTGCCGCTCCCTAAGAAGTTAAGAACAAAATCTTATTTTCAATGACGGCCTAGGAACAGTGAGTTAACTGCCTTGTTCAGGGGCAGAACGACAGATTTTTACCTTGTTAGCTCGGGGATTTGACCTTGCAACCGTCCAACGCTCTAACCACTAGGCTACCTGCCCCCCCTGTGCACTGTGTGCGTATATGTATTTGTGTGTCTGTTTTTGTACATACTCTTGTGCCTGTGCTTGCACATTTTTCCTGACGTGTGTGTTTGTTTTCCTGTGAACAGAAGTACAAGGGAGGAAATGAGTAACACAGTAACATGTCGAAGCCCGGCAGAGCAGCCAGCGCAGCCACTCGCCCTACGATATCCTGGAGCGTGTGACGGCCGACGTCAAAGAGTACGAGCGGGAAAACATGGACACCTTCGAAGAAAACATCAAGGCTAAGCACAACCTCATCGAAGAGGAAAAAGATGGTAAACATATGTGCTGTATATAAGTGTGTGTGTACATCAGACCTGTTAAAACAATAGTTACCGGAATGTAACTCCAGTTCTATGAGTGGAGCGGAGCCCCCATAGGGAGCTCTGCTCCTAGTGGTTTACCCCGCTGCTTAGGCAGCGAATAGCCGGAGAAAATTATGCACACACCTGCAGCCAATAGGATAAGGGGACGCTTCCCCTAAATCAGCCTCCCGAAAAGAAAAAAAAATTCAGCGAGACTGGGGGTCGGCAGGGCCTTAAGCCCTATGGGGCTCCGCTCCACTCATAGAACTGGAGTTACACTCCGGTAACTATTGTTCTACATCGTGGAGCTCTGCCCCATAGGGGAGCTCTGCTCCTAGTGGTTTAAGGCGGAGCGAAACGCTCCCAAATGTACTCCCTGCCAAGCCAAACCCTTTCCACTTGAAACCAAATCCCACAGTACTGTGACTTACTGTGAACAGACTGTTACAATGTACTGTGTCATTGATCCAATCCGCTCACTCAGTCTAAAGGCAAAGCCAATGACTTGTGGGCAGATAACAGAATGAGTCCTACTAACTGTACCACAGCTAGATGACCTCAACTCTTGATATTCAGATTGGTCCAGTAGTACTGTAATATCAATTACAGAACTATATCCCTAATCCATCCGCCCAACACAGTCATAGACTTGTGGGAAGGATTAAACACATGACTCTACTGGCCACCCAGCCAGGAGTCATGTCCTACAATTCTTCTAATTAAGGAAAAAACAGACTTGATAAATCCTGTGTTTTACACGTCAGCAAAGCTGAGTATAGGCTGAACCAATTTCGAAGATATGCTCACTGCTTCCTCAGTGTAGCCACCACACTCAATCCATGGGCAGAGCCAATGATTCGTGGGTAGACGATAGAATATAGGTCCACTATTCTGCCTCAGCAGATTGATGCCTCAGTGATGCCACAACGTCCCTCTGTGTGATCAAAGTCAAAAGTCACCATTATTAGTCAGTTGTACAACAGAATGCCTTCAACCGAAATGTGTCTTCCGCATTTAACCCAACCCCTCTGAATCAGAGAGGTGCGGGGGGCTGCCTTAATCGACATCCACGTCTTCGGCGCCCGGGGAACAGTGGGTTAACTGCCTTGTTCAGGGGCAGAACAACAGATTTTTACCTTGTCAGCTCGGTGATTCGAACTTGCAACCCTCCGGTTACAAGTCCAACGCTCTAACCACTAGGCTACCTGCCGCCCCTCAGCTCCACACTGGGCTGTGCTGCACACAGAGTGGTGAGAGGAAGAGAGAAGGAATCTGAGCGGTCTCAAGTTTCGTTATGGAAAAGAGGTTCTCTTGTGACAAAGTCAAATGGAACACATTCTTTATTCACCACAGACACAATGACTCCTCCATCCCTTTGCAGGCGTGGGGGATGAACAGTGGGCGCTCTCACAAGAAGTGCTGCGCTCTCTCCCCCTCGTCCCGTCATGGCCGTCATCTGACTGCCTCTCGGCTGCCAGGGCGATGAAATAAACGGGACCTTTTCTCTCGTCGGCTTCACCGCCGGCTTCCCTGGTGCCGCCGGAGGGGCAGGGCCCGCTCTCGGTACTCAAGGTGCGTCTGCTCGACGGGCTATCTGTCTGGCCGCAGACCGGGGTCAATTGACGACGGTGGAGCGATGGCGATCCTTTATAGCTGTTTTAGACCCTCCTGCAGGTGTTCAGCCAGCTGCTTTCTCTCCTCCTCAAGCTTCCCAAAACGCGCCGTCGCATCTGTGACCGTGGCTCCAAAGAGACCGCTGTCAGAGATGGGGGCGTTCAATTAGGGCGGCTTTGTCGGTCTCCTTCATAGCCGTCAGACAGCCAGAGGTGTCGTTCCAGTGCCACCGAAGTGGCCATGGTCCTCCCCGCACATACAGCCGATGCCTGTGTGAGATGGAGAATGGCGCCGGAAATCTTCGACACCTCCATCTTCTCTCCCGACAGCCTCTCTCTTCCCGTGGTGAGACGGGATAGAGGCTGCCAAGAGGGCAATATTATTCTCTGCTGCTACAGCTTGTGCACAGTCCCTAGTTGTAGGGAATGTGGGTCTCTTGGACGACGGCCAAGAGCTCTAGCCTGGTACAAGGTACACAGCTAGTGCGTCCTCGAGCCTAGGGATCTCTTGAGGCCGTTCCCCGTCCACTTTAGTGAATGGGATATACGCCTTCGCTGGCGTCAGGCCATCAAAGGTGTTTCCCATGCAACCTCCACATATTTGGCGAGCAAGGGCATGGTCAGTGCCAAAGGCACAGGAATAGGGGTCGCCCACCATCATATCCACTTTTGGAACAAAGGGCAGTGTAATATCCAGCCTGCTCGCAGCCCGCACAATGAGCCCTGTAAAATCAGAGCGCAGAGAGGCCACTGCGTAGGAGGGGGCTGCTGAAATTTCAGAGCCCATCTCCTTCTCGCATAAGGATGTAAAAATCCACACTCTCCCTGGGGAGGGGGGGTCTTTTCAGCCTCGGTCGGTAGACTGGATTATTTCGGAGAAAAACCCAGACACTTCCCAACATCCTCATCCTCTCCAGAGGCGCCGTCGTCATATGACGCCTCAGAGCCTGAGGCTATCATAGATATGGCATCCTCTAGAGGGAAATCCTCACTGAAAAATGCCCATCGCTGCTTTCTCTCCTTTAAAGAAAGGAGTGAGCAGCTAGGGCATTCTGGAGGATCTGAGTATTTGCTTTCCTCGAGATGCCAGGATGGGGGGCTTGGCAAAGTCAAGTTAGCTTGTCAAATCCCATCTATCCAAGCTAGGAGGGTCTACCGATTGTGTCATTCGGAGGATGCCATTACGTGGCTAGTTACCATTCTCGGACAGTGTCCTGCAGTGAAGGATAGTCTCATCAAGCGGCATCACAAGGTGTGTGACCTGTTGGCAAATGAAGCCGAAAGCGCTGGATGAAACGTCATCTGAGAAATGTGCTGCAAAACCCGTGCCGGGGCATTGCGGCGCCCAGACCTGGTGTTCGTTAAAAATGGTAACGCTTTGGTGGTGGATGTCACTGTGCAGTACGAGACGGCCTTTGTTACATTCATGGTCGCGACTGCTGAGAAAGTCACTCGGTACACCCTGATTGCTCCGTACGTTATGACTGCCCTGAAAGTGAAGGAGGTAAAGGTGTTTGGTTTTCTGCTGGGAGCTCAAGGCAAGTGGCCAACCGGCAATAGCGGGTTGCTATGCGCTTTGGGGGTGAGTGGCGGCAGGAGGAAGCAATTGGCTAAACTGTTCAACAGAAGGTCTCTTCTGTACTCCTTAGATGTCCTCCAGGACTTCTTCAGAACAGGTGGGGAGGTAGTGGACTCGGATGGTGAGAGCGAAGATAGCCAGCTCGGTAGGCGACTATCGAGGGGTGCCTGCCGCGAGTGGGGGCACCTTCACTATCGTCCCCCTATACGCTGCCCTGATTCCGATCAGGAGCTTCCCTCACGTTTGAGCGTGTGGGAAGCTCTCTGTTGACTGCCATCACGGTCATTACATCGCGGTGTACGATTCCAACGATATGTTCATTAAGTCCTCTCTACCTGAGCACATCCAAGATGTGCAGATAACTCATCGAATCAAATGCACGCGCAAAATCAACCAACACCACGACTAACATCTCGCTCTTCGCCCTGCTCCGCTTGATTAATCCACCAAAGTTAAAGTTTTCTGAACATCCAGGTGAGGAAACAAATCCTCTCCGGCCCCGGGTTAATGGGACACGCCCACACCAGCCTGTGTGTCAGAATAAAAGAGTATAGCCTCAATACCACCGACCCGATAGTAAGAGGCCTCCACCCAGACGCCTGGGCGAGTAAAGTAGGGTCGGCGGTCTTGGGTATCAAAGTTGTTCTGCACTTCTTAAAGGGTCCAGGCAGGGCACCCGATGTCGACTATATGGAAAAGGTACTGGCCAATTTCACACCAGAGGGATCCCACTCACGCAGTGCCGTTTTCTCGTAATCCCATCTGGCCCAGCTGCTGTACCATTTTTGATTTGCCAAAAGGTTTTCACATACCTCGGCCGCCGAAATAAGAGACCGAAAGACCCCATTGTCCGCATCCCTTCTCGAACAGAATTGACCAAGCCCATGGTATGTCTCTGTCACCTCCCACCGACTCTTGAATGACAAAGCAACCTCGAATGGCGGAGGTGCAGCCTTCAAACCTATATTGCCATCCAGAATATACTTACCAAGCCTGGATTGATTGTTCTGAAACATCTTTTGTTATTCTCCCATAATCTGTTTGTTTCACAATCCTTTTTTCCTTCACTTGGCAATTTGGTCTTGTGCTCTCTCAATCGGTTCAACGGATCCTGATCCCAACAATCGCTGTAGCTCAAAGGAGGACAAAGTGAGCAAGGCTGGATCTTGCTCCGCCCCCCTTAGGGACAAGATGACTTCTCCAATCTGAACACCATCTTTGGTGGCATCCCCATTTAGTTTTCCTCTGACAATTCCACAGATCCCAGTTTGGGGTGTTGGTGGTGTTCCCGGCATGGACAGCATTCTGATGAAACTAATCAGTTACTTCCTTGAGTACGTCACTCTGTACCCTTCCACGTCTCAGTTTTCATCTTATCTGCTTCACCCGTTCGGACGTTTTACCAGTACCCAGGTTGTCAGCGACATACCTGTTTATATGCTTGTCCCCAGCCCGCTCCTTACTCAAACGAGCCAACTTTCTTCTCTCCACATCTATCCTTACACCTTTCCCCTTTACAGTTGCTGTCACCTCCCCCTCCTTCTCTTGGCAATAAAGAGCCATGTATTTGTCTTTTGTGCTGAGTCAGCCCCATAGCTGTTGCAAACCTTTTCAGCCAGTGTCTACAAGAATAATCACTGTCCGATTCCATCCGGGTCTCTATCAGTCCCTTGCATTTAGGGATATGACCGGAGATGGAGTGGCTATTTTCGCTGGACTTTCCACACACTCGACACAAATACCACTGAGGCCCGCCATGTGTAACACCGCATAGTGCTTCACCGCCTCCCCAACGGCCCCAAGTGACATTCAACACCGCCCACAGCTCAAATCACAGACGGGGGAGTGATACCAGCAGGGTACTTGATGAGGCCATTCCATTCGAGCAACTGGCTGGGGCACGCATATTCCTCCCTCTCACATCAAAAACTGGCTGTGGTGGCATCACGACATCACTACCCCCATCCCACGATGCTAGGGTAGGCGTCTTTAATTTGCCAACACACTGTGGCACCATCGAGCCCGCGTCCTCCCTTGCTTCCGGGGAATCGGAAGGATCTGGGCCCAAAGCCTGAGACATATCCTGGAAGGATACGTTTTCGCAAGTAACTTTTCTTGCGAGGAGGAGACCCTTTCGGCATTTTCCCCCTTTGGTCCGGAACTCCACAACCTTCTCTTTAAACTAAGCTTATTTTCCCACTTTTTTCTCTAGTAACTCAATTCACTTCTCGCATCTCTTTTCTCTGACTTCGCATATCCAGGCTTTGCTGATCGCACTCATGCCCCTGGCGTAGCATGTGTGGGTCCACATTTGATGACCCAGTCTGGACACTCTGGGAGGAGAAACGCATCAAAGACATTTCTCTGGTGATCAAGTGGCTAGGATTCGGCAAAGTAGTCACTTGTACCCCGTAAAGTCCTTTAATTATCTCATACCGGCCATTCCTCCGGGCTTCTTAGGCCCCATGCTACTGGCAGGATCAACAAGGTAGCCCCTCGCAACAGAGGTTGTACTTGGGCTCACTAAGCGGACAACGGCCAGGGCACGGTCCTACCCCATGAGGGGAGGAGGCCCCGGTGAACTCCACCATGTGCCCAGCGGGAGGACCTGAACTGCCTGTGGCCGAAGCCACGGGAGCCGGGGCACCGCTCGAGAGGTCTTTGTCTAGCTGTAGGGTTTTGTAGGAACCGCACAACCGAGCCAACAACAGGGTGTGACAAACTCGTGTCTTTACGCAGATGCGCACCAGAACACCAATGTAGGGCCACTCGGTCAGACGGGTCGGCTGGGTCTCGCTCGGATAGGGCTCGGCTGGAGCGTATCGAAGAAACTGGGTAAACCGTCTCCGAAAGGGGCTCCGCCCAATAGAGGCGAATCCACATAGGGCGGTAGGAACCGTCCGTCAGAACACCGGCCAGAGGCCGGCCAACAGGGGCCCTCCCAGGTGGATAACGGATACCAATCGTGATTTTTTTATTAATAAGCTTTACGTATCGGCCTCACTGGTCTTTGTCAGCTTTTGAGTTTTTTTTTATTAGCACCCTTATGTAGACCTAGCCACGCATCGAAAGGGGTTGGAGGCGAAGGAAAAACAAATAAGTGCTACCAAATATAACTGCATTTCATAAATATTCAAATAGTGTGTACATAAAACGTATTAAACACGTCTGTAAAACCACAATAAGGACATCGACCTACCAAGCAAGTTTTCATAAATCATTGGGTACAGTGTAAGAAAAACGTCAGAGTAATCAGAAATAGGGGCATAATGCATGTTCAAATGTATAATATACACAGGCATTTCATCATTAAGACCTTAGGAAACAATGTCTGAAGGGTGAAAATCCAAATACTCAGAGTATTAACTTTCTCTATGCCACAAAATCTAAAGGTAGAAATGTCATGTTTTAGGTCATTAAAATATACTGTGACTGGATAATCCCTGTCGTTTCTCTTAATTTAACTTATGTTCACTGATTCTCTGTTTGAGATCAGGTGAGGTTTACTTACATGGAACAGCCCATTTAATAATGTAGATAACATAGGTGGTGGAGCATGTAATCATGTCATTTATTTTGGAACCGTTTTCCTGTATGTGGGTGGCAGAAATATTCACACACATCATATTGTTGCACTGTGCGCAACCTCTGAATTTATAGCTAACATTTGGAAGAGGGAGTAAAAGAGCCTGGTTGATTTTTCTTTTGTGGCTGGCAGTTGGCATGGACCAATTTATCGCATTAATAAAACATGCCAGTGTTTCTTGACCGCATCGCCCACTTTTTGCGAGTTCAAAGCTAGGTACTAATTCTTTAGTAAAGGTTGAATAGTATATTGTTCATCTAATAGCCCATTCTGCTATGCTTATGAAAAACAAATAATAATACATTTTCCCCTTTCCATGTTAATGATTCCAATTGATAGTGTTTTTAGCCACAATCGGCCCCAACCCCAATTAATACATTTGGGCACAGTCAATAGGGTGCTGGACTTCGGGCTAGAATGTTGAGGGTTTGAAACCTGCTCCCTGCTTGCTATAATGAATGAGTTTGATACACCTGGTATTGGATATGGTTAAAACTTGCTAATTAGCGATTTTTAGGCGTATGCTGGTGGCCACGTTGATTATAGGATAACTTGGGATACATGATCCGCGACAGACAGCACATCTGTGTTTTAATTTTAGTAATTTTAATTAAACCTTTAACTAAGCAAGTCAGTAAAGAACAATTTCTTATTTACAATGACGGCCTACACCACAAACCCGGACACCGCTGGGCCAATAGTGCGCCGCCTTATGGGACTCCCAATCACGGCCAGTTGTGATAGAGCCTGGATTCGAACCAGGGTGTATGTAGACCACAGCGCAACTCGGGAGCCTTGTGATATCAATAGTGGACCATCATGATTGTGGGTTTGATTCCTGGGGCGACAAATAGAAAATTACTTAATGTGCACTAGAGTTAAAATGGTTATTCCATCAAACTTCAAATTATTAGAATAGTACACAACGCAGAACATAACATCCAGGTGTTATAATCAGACATTATTTTAACAGTTTTAGTTTTCTATCCAATGCTACCAAATATATGCATATCTTAGCTTCTGGGCCTGAGTAACAGGCAGTTTACTTTGAGCACGTCAGACAGGCGGAAATTCAGAAACTAGACCTTAGGGCTAAGAAGTTATGGGTCAGTGGCCCCAGCCCGCGAACAGGAGTGTTCCAAGTTCAGATCGCCAGGAACTTTACTTTTGGTTTCCATTTTCATTTGTGCACTACTAATACTCAGTATTGCCAACTTAGCGACTTTGTCAATATATTTAGCGAGTATTCAGACTCCTCTAGCGACACATTTTACAAAAGCGACTAGTGACAAATCTAGCGACTTTTTCTGGTGTTAAAACTACAAATGAACTTTCCTCTCTTCTACAGCGTCCATCATAATTACATGCACATGGGCCAATAATGCAAAGTAGGCGATGACGTCATTTAGCGACTTTTAGGACAGCCAATAGCTACTTTCCTTGCAGTAGCTCCAGTGTTGACAACTTTGCGACTTAGTCACTATATTTAGCGAGTATTCAGACCCCTCTAATGACACATCTTCAAAAAAGCGACTAGCAACAAATCTAGCGACTTTTTCTGGTGTTTATCGGAGACTTTTGGAGACTGACGTGAGAGCACGTATCGTTCTTACTCTTCTCAAAAACATACTCAAAAGGCAAACACCCCCCAAAAACCTGCTAGTTATGGGAGAAAAAATTTGACTCTGCAAAAAAGGCTGAGGCCACCATGGCATTAGCTATTGCTGAACACTGTTCCATGCTGGCATGTGATCTAGGAGAGAGGAATAATGTCGTGAGAGAGACAAAAAAGTGAGTAAAAATCACCCTAAATATGTTTATAACTACAAATGAACGTTCCTCTCTTCTACAGCGTCCATCACAATTACATGCACGTGGGCCAATTATGCAAAGTAGGCGATGACGTCATGTAGCGACTTTTAGGACAGCCAATGGCTACTTTCCTTACTGAGGAGTTGGCAACACTGCAGTAGCTCCCATTCTCCTCAGTCTGAGATAAAAACAGAGGACAGAAAGGTATGTGTCGCAGATTACTCCTGTGTAGAAGTTCATAACGTTAAATAAATAAAGGATCCTAAGGGTAATGCTATAGGGAGTGTGAGACTTGAAACATGTCATTTTCAGAGTTTTATCATTGTTATTGATAGTTTTAGAGTGCTAAAAAGTATTGCTGTTGCTAGCTAGTATGTCTTTCTGTAATGCAGATGGTTAGCGTTGCATTAAGGTCTGAATGGGATAAATATGATTTCACATTGTAGCTTGTTTGTATTAGTGTTTTTGTACATTAGATTTTTTGTTTTTTTATACTGTCAACGCTGAAAGCACCTAGCGATGTGAGACAATATGTTTTTACCTTTGTTCATGTTCCTCTATAGAACAACTAGTCAGATGGTGCATTGTAGGCTGATTTTATTACTGTCCTGCCTTTTCATAAAGACAGCCGTGGTGTACCTCTTCATCTCTGGGTTCTTCTGTGGTACATATAAAGACTGCTACACATGCATACTGTCGCTTTGGATAAAAGAGTCTGCTTAATGTCACATTTATTATTTTTGTACACATGTTTGACAGCAAACATTTTCCTGCATTGACATTTTTTGACACTAGCTATGGGCTGCCTGCGCATTCAGAACCGGGTAATGTTCAATTATGAATTATATTACCAACTGTTTCTTTGTCATAACCCAAAGTTAAATGCCACATTTCTGCTGAACCTAAACAAAGTTTAATTCAAGATTGAGACCTCACATCACCAAGCCAAAAATAGGCTACTATTTCGTGTCTGTTTTACAAATCTGTGATTGTAATGTTCAACATAGAAAATAGCAGCATACATGTATCGTCAATTGCCAACATCAACGCTTGCTGAAGTATCCTTTTAATAGGGAGCCAGCATTACCTCTAAAGGAACCAAAAACACTGTCTGCTATGCAGCTTGAGCCAGACTTGGCGCCTGACTTTACACTGGTTGTTGTGAGTCAGTCAGTTGGTTAATAGTCGAAGCCAGCCGGAGAAGATAACAAAAAGTTCTAAATAGGTATCCAAGACTATTTTTATTCTGGTTAGGGGCAGTTTGCGCTGTTCTGTGAATGGAGTAGTACACAGCATTGTACGAGATCTTCAGTTTCTTAGTAATTTCTCGCATGGATAGCCTTTATTTCTCAGAACAAGAATAGACTGACAAGTTTCAGAAGAAAAGTTTTGTTTCTGGCCATTTTGAGCCTGTAATCGAACCCACAAATGCTGATGCTCCAGATACTCAACTAGTCTAAAGAAGGCCAGTTTATTGCTTCTTTAACCTGTTTGGGAACGGCGTCAGTGTTCAGAGAGTCTGGCGTTCCCAAAGTAAAAGGCCTGTTACTCAGGCCCAGAAGCTAGGATATTCATATTCTTGGTATACTTTTGAAAGGAAGCAATGAAGTTTGTGTAAATGTGAATTGAATGTAGGATAATATAATACAATACAATAGATCTGGTAGAAGAAAATGCAAAGAAAAAAACATACGTTTTCTGTTTTTATTGTTGTTGCGTCATCTTTTACATGAACAAGAAAAGCCAAACATTAAGATAGGATGCTGGGGATAATTTAGATGAAGAACATACGAGGGAAACAGTGTGTGTGCAACGTTTCAGACTGAACTTCAGGAATGAGCGAGCTACATGACATTTACCATAATCACCCAGGTGTCCCACCCAAGTGGCCAAATTGGTAAAGTGATATATTTTGAAGCAAATAACTATATATAGCATACAAAAAAAAAAAACTTCTAACACACAATAAATAATCTTTATACATCTATTTAAAAAAAAAAAAAAGAAATGTACATATTTACAAAAAAAGGGTAACTATTTACACGCTTTCTCAGTCCTCTAATGTTGTGCTGCTTATGCCATTGCCCAGAGCAGTCCCTTTCTGGTGTAAAGCAGAGGGTCACCAAACAAGTGGAGCAGGTCACGGGATTTCCTGTGACAAACAGCACAGTGACGCCTCCCTACTGTGCCCTTTCTGCCAGGAGGCAAATTCATGTCGGCAGAAAGGAATTTCAGCAGGTGGACACCACTGGTGGCAGGAACAGAGGTAGAGGGGACAGAAGGTGATGGAGTGGACTTGCTGTAGGCAGCAAGCTCCTGGAGGAGCTACTCTCTGAAGGCTAGCTGTGACATGGGGGTCTGTCCACAGCTTTTAGCCATTTCCTTGTGGAGGATGAACGCATTCACTACAGCAATGTCAATGAAATGATAAAACAATGTCTTGTACCATTTCATTGTCTTGTGGAGAACATTGTAGTGGAGAACATTGTAGTAACCTATCAGCGCATCTGACATGTCCACACCTCCCATGCTCTTGTTGTAGTCCTTCACAGCAGCTGGAATGGGGACATTTTTGGTGGTCCATGCCCCACTAGCGTTCTTCACACGTCTGATGACGTGATCGCCACCGAAGGATTTGTGGATGGTCGTGCACGTGACCACCTCTCTGGTATCCATCCACTTAACAAAGAGCAGGCCACCTTCACGAATCCATCTCATGGCAGCCCGCTTAGGCATGTCGTTCACCTTCGTTTTCGGAAAGCCCACTCTGTTGGGACGAATGGTGCCACAAGCCCACACATCCAGCTTCCTCAGGTCGGTGAACAGGGTCGGGCTTGTGTAAAAATTGTCCACAAACAGTTTGTAGCCCTTCTCCAGCAGTTGAAAATCGAATAACTCCATAACGGAGTCATAACTAATTCCCTTACCAGTCGCAAAACTGCTTTCCCCCTCATAAACAAAAAAATTGCATGTGTAAGCACACACAGAATCAGCCAAAACAAACAGTTTGTAACCCCACTTTGTGGGTTTGTTACGTATGTATTGTTTTAGGCCAATTCTGGCCTTTTGAGGCTACCATCCTCTCATCTATTGACAAGTTCTAGGCAGGCTGAAAATAGGTCTTGCACGCCTCCACCATGCTGAAAAAAAGCTGAAAAAGTCGATTGGGGCTGTACTTTGCTGTCATGTCCAGCTGAAGTCCTGGCTGCCTTTTCGGTCTAAATATTGGTGGAATTGGTTCCACATCAACATCGAGCACCGTGTGCCAACGCCCCTCTGCCTCTCTGTCTGCAGGTTTCACACTTCCCCTCCTCCGCTTCCTTGTTGCTGTCTTCACACCTCTAGATGGCCGGGCAGGTGTGGAGCCGGAAACAGCAGGGGTCCGTCTGGATGGACCAGCTTCAGTGGGGGATGGACACCTTGACAATGGGGGTTCCCAATCAGACTCACCGGCACTGTGAAACAAAAAATGTCCATTTAAACTCCAAAACAGAATCATAGCTTACTAAACTTTTTTTATGGGCCTCAAACAATATGTGTAATAAATCAACCAAATTCGGCTACAAACTACAATAAACAGATACAGAATCAGCCAAAGCAAAATGTTTGTGAGCCCATCTTTCTGGTTCGTTACACAAGTATTGTTTGAGGCCAAGACAAAAGTTCAGTAGGATCCCTGTAACAACTAAAATAAACAGATGCATACATACATGCGCGCACGCACACACACACGATGTAAAGCCAATGTTTACTTTACACATTTCATTACTGATTATATTGCAAATGAAATAAAATAAATATGAAATTAATAATATTTCATATTAATAATTTCAAACAACGGCATAAGTACTTATCAGTCCAGAATGGCATCCTTTCCATCTAGAAACATGTCTTCTGTCTGCGAGTCAAAGCTATGGTCACTAGCAGACCCATCGTCCTGTGCCAAATCGGTCTCGCTTTCCCGGTCAATTTCGTCTATAATTTTGTGCAAATCCGTATATTTAGACTTGGATTTAACTTTCCCTGATTTTCCTGCCATAATAAATTAGTCTTGGAACAAATACTGCTGTGCGTAAAGCGCATTGCTGTTTCCAGGTAGATTTTCAATGGCAAAGGACGTCCCTTACGCTCGCATTGTCTTATAAGGCTGTCCTTCCAGCATATAACCATTACGTATTGCCGTTTACCTCAGCTCATTGGCTATCTACCAAGCTAGATTTCAAGATCAGTGGTCATTGGGCCAAAATACAGTCAATCAACCGAAGACCGCTCATATCTTTGGTGCGCAATGGTGTCATTGATAGGTGTCTTCAAATTGGGACACTCATACTTCACATCCCCTCCTGTTACTCCTATCAGGTCCTGTCGGGGTTTGTGTAAATGTTCATTCTCTTACTCAACTTACCCGTGTACTCGCTAGGCTTGGTGTAGTCCTTTACCTGGTCCTTGCAAAGCACCCTTCTGCTGCTAAGGTTAAGGATATGCTGCAGGTGGCCACTGTAGGAGAGTCTTTCCCTCCACTGCTGCTTGCACATGGCCCTCGTTCCACCGAAATGCATGGCATTTGCCCTGGTACCTGAGAAAACAATGCATGATTAGGGTGGGAGAGCTGTTGCTGTTAACATTAAGCATTACCTTAAACTATACAGTGACAAATACCTGGGATGAACCGGTTGTGGTGGAATGACTCCAAGGCCCGTGCGCAGCGATAAACCGGTAAAATCACGCCGCCGTTGGTGATTTTACCAGTTTCGGGTTGGTCCTGTATGCAGTGGTGGTGCCTCTTGCTCTTTCCAGATTGCCTGGATGCGGATGGAGTCCAGCAACGGGATGCCCAGGGTGTCGATCCCCTTCTCTTGAGGGGGTCAAGGCGCGTACAACGGCGACAGTGAAGTGCCATCTCCTTCCTGTCGATCTGTCTCGAAACCTCGGTGAGGCCGACCATCCCATGCTTCCCCTCCAGCTCAGACCTCTTTGCCTCCAGCAGTCGGCGGACATCGCCTGCATCCCACTCAAAGATGCAGACTGACCGCTGCTGCATGAAGAGACAGTAGAGACCTGTTGCAAACCGCCAGATGTCTAGCCGAACCACCAGCTGGTCCCACTCATTGAACATGGCAGCTGTCTTGGATCCGCCAAAGCTGGAGCAGCAGTCACCGGCAGTGAGGACACTGACGAGGACCTGCCCATGCTCGTTACCTACGTTGCTAACCCAGGCGGCACCTGCAAGATTGTTTTGGTCACCTGGAGACAGACACGCAAAGACATTATTTATATACAGATATGCAAATCAGACATGAGTTATCTTAAGATCTTTAAGTGAAGACTCACCTTCAAAGATGGAGGTGACTGACCCTGGCCTTCACCTCGTCCAGCCGCGACAGCACGTCATGGCTCTAGACCGTCAGCAGCCAGATGGGTGAGGGCACCGGGGGCATCTCCGGTGAACTGCCGCCCAGTGCCCAAGGCCAGAAACTGCTCGCAATCGCAGAGGTACCGTATAGAACTCCACATCCAGGACTCGCTGTGACTCACACAGCTCGCTGTAGGTCTGTGACGCACTGTTCACACAGCTTGCTGTAGGTCTGTGACGCACTGTTCACACAGCTTGCTGTAGGTCTGTGACGCACTGTTCACACAGCTTGCTGTAGGTCTGTGACGCACTGTTCACACAGCTTGCTGTAGGTCTGTGACGCACTGTTCACACAGCTCGCTGTAGGTCTGTGACGCACTGTTCACACAGCTCGCTGTAGGTCTGTGACGCACTGTTCACACAGCTCGCTGTAGGTCTGTGACGCACTGTTCACACAGCTCGCTGTAGGTCTGTGACGCACTGTTCACCAATGTGGGCGACCTCAGCATGCTCACAGCCCGCAGGTCACAGGACAGCTTAAGAGAGAGGGATCATCCATATGAATGACTGCATTTATTTTACTTTGTTACTAATGTAATCTTATGAACTTGTATATCAATATTGCTGGAAATTGGCAGCTGTGCCGAGCGTCCAGCTGATTGACAAGGTCCCGTGACCACACTGCGATCTTCTTACACTGACTGAATTCCAGGTACTCAATGGCATTGAGATACCAACTGTTGATGTTCAAAACCCTCTGGATGGTCTTGTAGAGGCCAGCCTTGCAGAGGGTGCCTCTGTACCCAGGCTGGGGACATTCCAGCTTGTATGCCCATATACATATGGGCATCCAAAGGAACAGCTGACATGCGAAGAAGGGATCGGGGGATGCGGGCGGCTGATAGATCGGCCGCTTTTGGGGAGGCGTCCACCACGTAACCAGGTCAGTGACGAGTGTCTGTTACTGGTAAACAGCGTGCGGCCGATCCACCGCTGCTGCTCCTTGGTGAGAGATGAACTCCCAACTCTCTGGAACAGCAGCTGAGAGAGAGGGGGATGGTAGTGTTTCAGAGAAACAGGCAGGGAGAGAGTATGCAGAAGACAAGACAAACTGTAGAATGGCATATTAAATAGTATCTTAATTATTTGTGTACAGTTGAGGAATTTACCTCAGCACTTTCTGAGGCGGGCCTTGGAGGCAGGAATGACTGCCAGGGAAAATACTCAAAGCTCTGCCCCAGTGGGTCAGGAACCGGGGCAGTTTGAGTTAGAGGGAGTGATGGGGGAGACTTGTAGGGCTACAACTTTTGCAGTGACACAGACATAAATAAGTTGAATGAATGAATGACAGACAGTGTCATATTAGAAATGTGGATGAGATTCAATTAACTGCACATTCCAACATGCCCAGATGAATATCAATCAGTGATAGGATGTAACAAAATAATGAAATTCGTGTTGGTCAAGATTGAGAGTAAAACTGAAATTAAATTAGTGATAACAACAGAAAAGAGAAACTCATGATTACGTGACATGCAGGATGACCGCTACTGTGACAAGGCAAGACATTTAATTGTGCATACATGCAGTGACTCTCCTCTAAACCCAACTCTTACCAATACACTTCCTTGGGCTGATGATAGGAAATAAGGGCAGACACTTCAATATGTCAGTAGACTTTAACTGAATAGTTGGAAAAACGTACATGCGTCTGTCAGCGGCTGCTTTGACCAGCTCTGCGTCCAATGGCTCTGTCGATGGCAGTGCCGGTTGAGGGAAAGACACCCCTATATCACGTTGAGAGAGAGAAAAAGGATTGTGAGCTACACAGCTTATTCCAAAAACGTTAAAATAGTCTTACGTGTGTAACTAGACACTCACCTTGAACTGCAGGCTGAGAAGCCATAAGCTTCTTCGCCTGCAGTTCACCTGGGGGCGAGAGTGCCTTGACAGGAACGCCGAGATCACAGGACCAGGAGGCCTTTGACAACAAAACATGTGATCATTTCCAACTGTGTGGAACAAGTAGAATTGTATTTTCCTGTAAGATGATGTAACACTTACCTTGCAGCACTCTTGGGCCGGGTGTTACTGGCGGGGCTGGTGCTGGCTGCAGCGGGGCTGGCCACAGCAGCTGCCCCCTGGTCTCTGGGCTGAATGTAGTGGATCAAGGCAACCATCGCACTCCCAGGATAACGGGGTGTCTGCGTCCTCATGCTCCTGACATAGCTGTGACACAGCAGAGGAAAGATTTAAAATGTTGAATAAAACACACTGACATGAACATAGAAAACATAAAAGACGTGCGCCCCATACTTTATCCTATCCGCACCCTTAGCCTCGTATAGGTCCTGCAGCGTGTCCCACTTGTACTTCCCGATGCCAACAAGGGCCTTGCCCTCCTGGCCTGAAATCAGCATGGGAACCAATCAACTCTGAGTCAGAGTTACATCGCACATACAATGAGGAGAATTAAACAAACTCACCTGGCTGGGTGGACAGGACTCTTAACTTCCTCGTGCGCCCGGTTGAACCTGACCATCTCCGCGAAGGCTGGTCTGAGTAGCGAGTCAAGGCGTCCTTGTTGGCCATCAGGGGGATGCTGGGAACCGCTGCACTCTCGCTCCCTCTCCCTCTGATGCATCGTTACCAGGTGCACCATGTAGCCCACGTTGTTCTCCATCAACCACTTGAAGGCCTGATCCCGGTACTTGCCAAACTAAACCGTGCACCGGCTCAGGACGACCATCTCCATCGGAGATAACGCGTGCTCGAGCCTCTTCCTCCACTTCTTCCAACTCCTTAGCCCTCACAGGAAGGCCATGAGCTCCCAAGGCAGGGGGGTGGCAGCGACCACTTTTACTGCCTGGAGTGTGGGCCTGAGGACCAACTCCTGTAAGGGCGTATAACGGAACCTAGGCTTTTCCATCTTTGGAGGCAAGAAAACATGAGTGAGGAGTGCAATGACAAGTGACAGCATAAGTTTTAAAATGAGAAAATGTCATGTCTTTTTTATGTTTCGTTGTTCATAGTTTGGTTGATAGCTACAATATTACTACCTACATTTTTTGTGGTTGGGGTGGGGGAGCTTTGGCTCAGTTCAGGCTGCCATATCTGGGCCAAATGACTCGGGCCTAGTCTGTACAGTAATTCATTTCGGACTATGGCCGGATCCGGCTGCTAAACCTGGGCCAGCAGTTTTAGATCTGGCGTACTGGAATCAGGACAGATGTGGGACAGATGTTTGTGATACCTGGGATGGCGGCCGCGGTGCAACTTGGAAGTAGCCCCCCAAAAAATCAGCAACCCACGACCAATACATTTTCACCCACAACATCGTTTTCAAAGTAGCCCATTCGCGGGAAAACCGCAGACATTGCAACTCAGACTACTAGTTGGCTCCTTGTGGAGCTTTCTCCCACAGGCAATGATTGCATTTGTAATTATTGTATTTAATATATTAACTACTAATTTTGTTAACATCTGCATTTGGTTTAATAAAACATTTGTACCTAACTACAGGTTGGCTAGTAGCTAATGTCTTGTGTGTCAGTATTAATGTTAATTTCCAACCTACAATTTTCCCAAGGACAAAGTCACTGCACCACAACATTAGCCTACTTCACTGTCCTCCATATTGATCAAGTTGTTAGCTAGTTAGGTAACATTTAGCTACACCATTTGAATTTTAAGTGGTTTAAGTTACTTTTATATCCAGGCATTATTGAAGGTAATGTAATCACTAACGTTAGCTAGACAGATCTAGCTAGCTAACAGTAATTGTATAAGGCACTCACCACAGACAGTTGGGTAGCTAGCAAACAAGCACCCTAACCCAAGCTAATGTTATCAACATCTCATCTAGTTAAGTTCCCATTAGCTAGCTAGCTACGTTAGCGATAATTATGCTAATGATAGCCAGACACCAGTTATTGCTATTAAAATGCTGACTAGAAATCAATCATAGGCGGAAATCCAGCGGGGGGACATGACCCTCCTGTCCGGGAAGAAATGATTTGTACCTCCAATGTATCTCTGGAAACATAACTATGTAATTTCAATAATATTAATAATATGCAATGAAAGCACTTGTGCTGATTATAGACACCTTAATAGCGTCTTTTTAAGTTTAGCCTCACAATGGTTTGATCCACTGCCTCCTCCCCAGCAGTGGCACATTTTTTTTATTTTATTTATTTATTTAACCTTTATTTAACCAGGTAGGCAAGTTGAGAACAAGTTCTCATTTACAACTGCCACCTGGCCAAGATAAAGCAAAGCAGTTTGACACATACAACAACACAGAGTTACACATGGAGTAAAACAAACATACAGTCAATAATACAGTAGAAAAAAACGAGTCTATACACAGAGTGCAAATGAGGTAGCTTAAGGAAGGTAAGACTAATAAATAGGCCATGGTGGCAAAGTAATTACAATATAGCAATTTAACACTGGAATACTAAATGTGCAGTAGATGAATGTGCAATGTAGAAAAAACTGGGGTGCAAAGGAACAAGATAGATAGATAAATAAATAAATAACGTAGGGGATGAGGTAGTTGGTTTGGGCTATTTACAGATGGGCTATAAACAGGTACAGTGGTCTGTGAGCTGCTCTGACAGCTGGTGCTTAAATCTGGTGACGGAGATAACATGATGCAGGTACTGTGCATGTGTGGGAATCTGACAGTCTGTCGTTGGTGGCTGACCTCCAGTAAGTAGTTCAAACAAAGGATATGTTAGACATTTCTTTACCTCTACCACTCAATACAAGAAAGCACATTTATAACCGTCACCAGTCTTCATTTTCGCTGTATTAAATTACAGGTCACACTATAGCTAGCTACAGTAACATCAACCAGTGTTTGACTCAAATTCAAATAGCTGCAATGAGAGAAACTAGCAATGCAATGTAGTTCTCCTTAGCTGGCAAGGTAACAGGCTTCGTGTCTACAGTCTGAAAGGCACTCAATGCACATATCTAACGTGAGGTTGATAGTCAATCGCACCATAGCGATGTTTTATGTTGACAGGGTTCACACACACAATAGCTTAATTTGCACAGCTAGCGAGCAAACTAAAGCAAACATCTAGCTAGCTAGTACCTATTTCATTTATGTGGAGTCGTCAAAGATGGAATCTTTGCTATCGTCAGTTTATTCCCTAGATCAGCATGCAGCTGTAGTGCTTCGAAGTCCCTGTGATAAGGTTAGCGATAAACTGAGGTTAGCGATAAACTGAACTCCGAACAGAACTACACGTTTCTACCATTGTCTTAAATATCTTTAATGGTCTTGTTGAAAAAGCTGAATTGTCGCTAGGGGACTTTGAAGCACCTGTGTGCCGATCTTGTAGTAAACTGACGATAGCAAAGATTATAGCAAACACCACAGAAACGGAATTGGTTATTGCTAGTTCTGCAAATTCAGCTTTTGTTGGAAGCCAGACAATATAAAACAAACTATATTAAAATGACAAACGGTTGCAGCATACGTTGTGTGAATGGTGAACTCGTACAGCTGTCAAGCCTTGTAACTGCAATCCGTTTCACATTTGCTAGCTAGCTACCTTTTTTAGATCGAAGCCCATCTCCTACTGTAAATAACCTGCACACTGTGTGTGTAGCCAAGACAGAGTATTTTTCAGTACACCAAAACGCAACGTAAGAACTCTAGTATTTGATTTGTTTAAGGCAATGGTATTGCTGTTGTGATGAATTGTGTAGTTTTGGGTACCGGTAGTTAGGAGTATGGCAAACACCTTATTTCTTTTGAGACAGACTGAGTCAGTGAGGGTGGTGAAAGGGAAAGAGCCAGGGAGAGAGACTTGAGAGGACAGTGTCACAGCCACGGCAGGACCAGGTGTCAACCTTGTTGCCAGCAGCACCAGTATAGGGGACAGTGGTACAGCACTGTCCAGTTTACCTCGGTGATGGCACAAAACCATATCAGCCACACCCCACAATTTATAGAACCCCAAACTCTTGCCAACAGAGTGTTGGCGTTTCAAGAGAGATGGTTTTGCGATTTCCCATGGCTACATTATAATAATATAAGGACCTTCAATATAAGGAGTGTTGTGTTTTCACTGTAGCCAAGGGTTTTCAAGCCAGCCATCTTTTGGCTAAAGAGCGGATGCTGCCTTCATTAGTGCAGGATTTAGGAACTGGAGAAAAGCTATTGTAAAATTCACAGCATAGCAAAACTGCCAAACCCACCGCCACTTTGTAACTGTAACAGCACACCAGCTAAACCCAATTAGTGCCCAGTTATCCAGCGCGTGGTGTAAACAGCAAAAATGACGAAAGGTACCTTGCACTGTATGAGAAAGCAACAACATTGATTGACTCCACACTCAAGACGATTTGCTGGCAATGCAGTGGATCATTACGGGCAGAATTCTTCTAAGTGTTGGATGGCGTGGAGGTTCAGTTTGGCGACCGTTCCGATCAGGACAGTCTAAACGTCCTGCAAAAGTTGAAAAGAGCGCTGCTCACGGGTGAGTTGGATGAGTCTAGATCAGTACCCTGAGCAGAACATACATCTTCTTTCAGTGCAGTTGCCTCTCTTTTGCAACAAATACCCCTGTAGCAGCAGTGGCGAGGCAGCAGAGGTCCTCAGGAGGTTTCCAGTGGAGGTGGGGGGGTTGGTTGACCAAGTTAAGGTGCTGATCAGAATTTTGTTTGTGGTGCCAGTGTCTTCATGTGAGGCTGAGAGTGCACTCCTCAGGTTAAAGACTTGGCTACGGGCAAGCATGGGCCAAGAGAGACTGAACGGCGTAGTTGTCTGTAATGTACATAAAGACAGGCTGGACAGTCTCGAGGGAAAATATCTGCCAGCAATTTGTTGGATCCATTGAAACCTGCAAACATATGTTCGGTTCTTTTGTTCAGTAGTGTGTATAGCAGTGGTTCTCAACCTTTTTTGGATACTGGAACCCCTGCATCTTTTAAGGCAAGGTTTTGAGCGGTCCTCAGGGACCTCCACCCCCTCTATATGAATATTACCTTGTGGTGCTGAATACGTTCATTACACTTTTATTTAACGGACCCCTTGAAATTACAACAGGGACCCCTAGAAGTCCAAGTCCCTGTTTGAGAACCCCTGGTGTATAGTATATTTGTTCTTTTGTTTAGTAGTTTTTAGTACATTTTAGTACACTTATTATTTATTTAATTTAAAATTGCATACTTTGTGTGACATACTTGTCCATAGCTGCTGTTTGACGAGTTAAGACACTGACTGAACAATAAATAAGTATTTTTGAAGGATATTTTAATTGATTTATTCGGGTTATTCATTGAAGTAGTTATTTCGCTTTTGGAACTGTACTTATTTTGAGCTTTTGTTAGAGTAGTACAGTGGTTCCCAACCTTTTTCCTTGGGGCCCCCTATGTACATATTTAACAATCCGTGACCCCCTATCTATCTATATAATATTAATGCTATGCACGCGCACACACACATCCTTGTTTTTGTTATCTTGTGAGGCCCCATGACTGGGACATCACTTGTGGGGTCCACCCTTTCTAGAAGAGGTACGCTTCTTAAAAAAATCAGGCAAGATCAGAACACATTCATAAACACATATCTCACTTGATATTCTGAAAATTAAGAACTTTTGCTGGGCTGTCACTTGTGGGGTCCCAAACTGGTTTACCTTCCTTGTGGGGCCCACCTACACACTTCAAGTTTTACATACTTCGTGAGGCCATGCCTTTACTATTCAGTAGTTGTGGGGCCCTTTGCACATTGTCTTTCAGTTGAATAAAAATCTATATCCTTTACTTCACAGTATCACTTGAACAGAGTAAACAGCATTCGAGTTGATATGAAGATGCGTTTGGATCTATGCCACACACATGTATATCTACAGGTTTATACACACTATTTTGTGGGACATTTCTCTCTAGATGTTTTATGCTTTGTTTAAAATCAGGCAAGATCAGAACATGTTAAAAAAAAAACACTTATTGAGAATACACAGTGCTAGAATTAAACTTTGAAATAATTTTAGTGTACCCAAATAATCTTGTACTGTACAACAGTGGTTCTCAACCTCTCCTGCAGGGACCCCCATGTTTCTGTTTAACCCTGAAATGGCACACCTGATTTCAATTACTTAAAGGCTTAATAAGTAGTTGACTAATTCCTGTTGGGGGTCCCTGCAGGAGAAGGTTGAGAACCACTGTTGTACACAAACAGACACTAATGTAATATTCTTGCTCTACCAGTTTGATTATGTGCCAAGACACAAGTTCTGATGGAAAAGTGGTCTCAGACAAAAACAAGTCAGTTGACAACTGTTTTAGACACACGGTCTTCATTCTGCCTGCTGTTTGTGGCACAATACCTTTTTGATTGGTTTGTCTTTTACCAACCAACACCAATAAACCACAATTGTCTCAGTTAGTATGTAACTTTGCCCTGTGAAATATTGAAAATCTGTCTGAGAGAAACAGTCGTGTGGGGACGGAGTCATCTATTTTTATAAAATGGCACAACATAATAAAATGAATCATCAGTAATTTAACAGACCCACTTATCTGATTTTTAGTACTTTGCAGGACCCGATGACTGTGAAATCACAAGCAAGATCAGTATGTGGAGTTAACAATAATGTATTACATTTCCATGTTAAGACAATTAAACATTAAACACGTTTTTCATGAGATAATACATTACACAAAAAAAATGTTGCCGTAACCTTTCGTACCATCACTATAGTCTCTTTCTTCAATTTCAAAATCATTTTTTTTTGCCATTGCTAAAAAATAACTTAAAATCAAACGCAAACTGCTGGTTTTAAAACCAATGTTATTATTTAATGCTATGAAAGTAAATACAACTGACAAAAAAGGATGATTTAAAAAAACAATATTGTGCCCATGACTTTGAAAGCATTCACGAGCAGTAAACATTGAACATTCGCAAATGAATGATACCTAACATGTTGGTACATGTTAAATGTACCAACAGGTTGAAAGCGACTGACCCACCACAGACCTGGCTAATCATGGTGTCACAAAGAAAGCCCCCCCAGCTGATTACCTCATCCCTCCAGACGCCGCTGGGCCAATGAGGGCGACTCTGAAACCCGTAATCCACAATCGGCAATGGCGTGACTGTGGCTCATGGGACCCAGTGGCAGATGATTTAAACCACTCGGCAACGGGGGGCCCTAAGCAAGAACATTTAACATTCACTAATATCAGACCATTTATAATGTACACTGAACAAAAATATAAACGCAACACTTTCTTTTGCCCCCATTTATCATGAGCTGAACTCAAAGATCTCAGACTTGGTCCTTAAAAACACTGAACAATGTGTTTTATTTATGATCTAAGGACCAAGTCACCACTTTAGTTGAGGGGGCCACACATGATGAAGTCATTGATAGATAATGCTTAGTTAATGATGACTACTGTATTTGAATGTCAACAGAATTCGTGTGCTGTGATTGGTCTATTTTGGGGTCTGTCCAATACAGTAGTCATCATTAGCTAAGCATTATCTATCAATGACTTCATCATGTGTGTGGCCCCTCAACTAAAGTGGTGACTTGGTCCTTAGAAACACTGATGAACAATGTGCTATTAATGGTGGCATAACTTTGAACAAAGAAAACATCATAATTCATGATGATGTACTCATCTTAGTTAATGTTTTAATTAAGGTGTTGTTCATCCATGAAGTCATGAATGAAAAACGTTGAACTCATGTTAGTTCCTGATGATTCATGAGATATTAATGCATAATTCATGCATGAATTTATACATTAATTAATGATAATTCATGTACCCTTACCGTAAAGCGTTACCATAAACATGTCTTTCTTTTCTCGCTGTCACTAGTCTCTCGTTCTCCGTATCCCTTGTGTCCAAGATACTGTAGCTACTAATGTTCAACCTCACTCCCTCTCCTACTATAAAACTGACCCTGTCTCTTTGAATCCTTTAGAACTAAAAAAGCTGATTTCAAAACCAAAATCTTGCCCAGATGTTGAAAGCATTCACTATGGGAAAACATAAAAAATGCCCTAAAATCGAACCATTTTACATTTAGCCATTTACAACTTTGTACTTTACACTTGCAGCTCAGGAGCATAGCTCAAAATTTTCTTCGCAGAGCAGATATCCGGTTTTTGATGTAAAATTTAATAGCCAGCCAGTCCCTCCGTTTTAGGGCTTCCGGCTCAGATTTGAGGCACAAATCGCAGGCAGCCTTTCCTGGAACACGACAGTATTCAATGAAGTGCATCATGTGTTTTTCAACTGCATCAACCTCCACCTTCTGCCAATAATTTTTCTTGACTGGTTTGCGACCTAAATGAGAATGAAATTACTGAACCTGAAAGCAGGACAAATTTGTAAAGTTTTGCTAGCATTCTCACAACCCAATAACCAAACCCATAAATAAATCACCTGCCAAAACAGTTCCTTTAAATTAAACAGTTCTTCACTACAAATACTGTTAGAGAACAGTAACACTGTGTTTCAGTTAATTAGATCATTCACACAAGTCACTCACCATTTTTTGGAGATGATAATTGGATAGCTTGAGAGTTTTTCTTTGTGTCATTTCGCATCCGACTGCCTGAAGCACATGGTGACTCGGCTGTGTCCTCAACACAGTCCTTGTTCCTTGGATGCTGACTTTCATTTTGAGATGTCACATTGCACAAGGGTGGCCTCACCACACAATCTGTTTAATTAAAAAAGAACAAATATTGCACGTGAGCCTATTGTGATTAGTATAGTCTTCATAAGTGCCTATAGAAAAATATTATGTCACATTACACCCTGGAAAAAAAAAAATATATATATAAAAAATGCCATGTATATGTACATATTATAACCCTTGACATCAAAGCAAAAATAACATTTAGAAAAATTCAGAATAATTCTTACAATTTAATTAGTGAAATAACAGGTTTGGTTAAGTCAGGGGTGTCCAAACCCTTCCATGGAGGGCCTAGTGCAGGGGTCTCCAACCTTTTTTCATTTGAGAGCTACTCATGTAATACAACACTTAAATCTCTTAAATAATGTCTCAACTCTCATATTAACAACTATCCAAACTGTTTTAGACCTAAGAGTTTTTGTAGGCCTATATGTCACCCCTAAATGTCAGAGAAAGAACAGAATCAGAGATTTTTTTTGTTGTTGATATAAAATATATTATATGCATATTATACTGTAAAAACATATAATTATAGTTGATTTTAGTTGATCATAACTAGAGATGAAATGGCATAAATTTTATTTCATGATTATAGTGACAAAATGATCACGGTTATCACAGAATCCTGAATGAACACAATTAAATCAATTCTCAATAAGTTCAATAAGTTATGTCGAAAACCAGCAAATAACAAAATAAAATTAGCATCAATATGCACTTTTTGTTTACATAAACATTAAAATAATAACATTATAAATGATTGCCAGATTTTAAAGGAGTGTTATCTACAAGTTCAAATAAAGTTGACAAAGGTTTTATAAAAAGATAAACCTCACATATTTCAGCCTTTAAATCATTTTTACAAAAATAATGAGTCAAAAAAGATAAATTACTGACATTTACAATGCACATTAGCTTGTCTTTTATTATTAATAGTAAAATTCGGTCCGATATTACCTCAAAGCTAGTTTTACACCCCATTCTAGGTGGAAGTATGAAGGAGTTAGGATTTGGAACATTCCTTTTTGATAACCCAAATTCTGTTAAAAGAGCAGTAAAAATCATATTCAAATCATAGGAATCAAATATCTCAGACAGGAAAAACTGATGCAGACATGCATCTACAAGTACAGCAAGTATTGTAATAGATACCTGGCATGTTCTCCTCCAGCCTGGCCTCTTGGATTTCTTTGTCACACAGGATTGTCTCTAAAATAAAAAGAGGGCAGGTAGCAAAACCATCACAGCGCTGTTCGGAGTGTACTGGAAAAACAATATCTGCATTTTCTTATATTTGTCTAATAAAAAGGCATTGGTACCATTTGGGGCGATGTTGATATCATCTAGGGTCATTCCTTTAAACTCTGATAAACGCCCTGCTCAAGGGCCATGAGAATCTTGCTGATCTTCGCAAGCTGGAGAGTGCCCTCAGGTAGCGATAGAACTGGCGATGGACTCTGATGTCATGGCCCAGGAAATCTGCCAGTTGGTCAAGCTCTGTGTCATTGAGATTGAGTACTTTTGAGAGTGTAGCAACATGCTTCCTGAACTTTGTAGAGGTGAGTGAGAGAGGGTTCTTGGCTCCACAAGCTTTCACAAAGTAACGAATGCAATCTGACCCTCTGTAGTGGGACACTGCATATGGCCGTGCAAACATGTATGAGTTGTTATCAGCCACTCCACATTCTTTTCTCTTCTCCACAAGCAAATGAAGGGAATCCACCATCGCAGGGGTTAAGAGCACAGGCACCTTCCGCCCTCTCTTACCTCTTATTTCAAGTCTCACAAAATGCTTGCAGAGACTTTTCTCTAGCTCAGAGAGAGCTACATTGACATCTTCATGAGGATCTGATTTGTCTCTTAGGATGAATGTTGAAACAAGCATTTTGGAGACTTCCCCTTCTCTACGCCTGTTGAATAAAATAACTTGTGCCAGGGTCACTTTTACCAAGTTAGCCCAGTTGCAAGATGAGCACTCTGATGTCAAGTCACTGTAGAACTGGCGCTGCTTGTCATCCAGGTAGCAATGCAGAGTTTTTACATCTTCTGTAAAAGGTAACAGCTGTGGGGAATTCCACTTGGACTCTGTGAGGCCCTGTAAGGCTTTGGCTGATATAAGCTCATTCCACCTGGCATCATACACTTGACGAAAGCAGCGAGCCGCTGTTGCACCATCATTATCACCTTTCATCATTGCATCGGTTTCAAGGAGCATGGACACATTTTTCAGTCCATGTCCAAGCTTTAGAGCAAGTGTTGCAGTTTTGTATTTGATAGTTTCCTCGTTGAAACCCGCTGTGTGTCTTACTGCAGTAACTGCTAGCATGACGTTTTCTGGTGTGACATAATCTTTGATAGTTTGCAGTGGTGTGACCTCTCTACCATGTAAACACAGCCGACCAAGCTCCCTCAACTTTTGACGAATGTATTCATGCTTGCTGACATCGGCTCCAAGCCTGTTATATAGATGTTTTCCAAACTCCATGATGCAGTGATCATTTTTTACTTCAAAAGAGATATCATCTTGTGTCATGTTGCTCACCAGTTTCCAAACACTTTCACTAACCGCAGAGGATGCCGGTTCAGCAAACGCACAGAGGGATTGGACTCTAGTTTTTCCAGGTTTAGATTTTAACACTGCTAGGTTGGAATTTACAGCTCTGCATGTGTCTCCAAAGCACTCTTTTCATAAACAACCCTTGACAGTACACACAGTGAATGAAGTCTTGAACCTCACACTTTTCTTTTGGTTGTTTGAAGGGAACAAGAATTCCAGACCCTGTTCTTATAACTTCAGCATTATGTGCAAAGTTTCCTTTGTTTCTCAGAAATTCAAGCTGCAATTTCCTTTGATGGGATCCCTTTGGAAAACTCAATGCTTTTGAAACCTCAATCTCTTTTAAGTGACACTCTCCAAGTGTCTAGATATTTTTTGGACCGCTGATCTACAATATAGGCAGTACTGTCGCTTGTTGTACATTCGAGATCCATTACTCTTTCTGACGACACCAGGAACAAGTACTGATACATCTCCAACTGTTGTTTTACCTGATGTGGTGCTGTCAGGAGCATTATGTTGGCTTTGTGTTATAGCAGCAATTCTGTCATTGTCCTGGAATTTAGCAAGAGGTGTCTTGAATTTGCGCTTGCATGGAAGTGAATAACCTACTGTTGCATCAGCTCGACTTTTTAATGATAGTTCTTGGCTCACGTTACTATCCGTACTATCCCCACTTGTGGATGGAACATATTCTTCTCCACTGTCCTGGCTTGATTCACTTATTTTTTTCTGATCCAACACAAATCTTCTGATTTAACCTATAAAAACATAATAACAAATAAACTACACAACTAGGTTTTTCCAATACAACAGGAGACTGTTAATTATAGCTACACAGATGACTACACTGATCATGTATAAATCTAAATATTATTGGTTAGAATTGTTTTTCATTTTCATGGCTGAAGCCGGTTGTTGTTCACAACAAAGTCACGAACATAAATATAATTCTGTAAGAATACCTTATATTATCATGCGCATTCTCGTCTCTGATGTCAATTTTTTTAGTTCTTGCAAGTCTACATTTCTTAATAATTTTGTACATAAAAATGCTAACATTTTAGAGTAAGACTTGTTCGCTTTTGATATATCTGTCTTGAATGTAATAAAAATCACGTGGGTCTTAAACAAAAGGAATGTATTACAATTGTGCTCATAGTATAGAAATTTTATTTTTTCAAATTATTGATTTATTTGGTATGTAGCCATGTAATAAGCGGGATCCGCTTCGCGTCGGGGTCCTAATCAGCCTGTCGGGATTGTATTCGCTATAACAACCGCCTCGCTCTACATTATCCCTTACATAATTTAACATAAAAATACAACTTTTGAAATAGCCAACTCAAAGTGTTTATTACAAATAAATGTTAATGAACAAACATGCATTTACAGCACTTTCCGCTGTTAGGGTTGCGAAATTCAAATATGGTGTTCGGACAAAAGGTGACACAGAGTCACCAAGTAAGTTCTAATTATTTTATTCACTCAAGCAATAAATGGTAAATGCAATCTTCGTATATACGGGTTCAATGTAATACCACGCAGGGTTAACAGAGAACTCCCTTTCTGCTAAATGCATTGGTTTAAGTAAGTTCTGACAGAGTTAGTTCCCACCTCGGGATGGGCCTATCAGAACAGTGGCTGGGCGTGGTTTAAACTTGCTTAGCCAATAGTAGGCGCACAGGCTGGTCCCAGCCTCTTGGCGCTTGTTGTCCAGGGTTACTGAGGCCACAGGCTTGGTCCTGATTGCGTCTCCACATCTTTCTTTTCATGTGTTCCTAGCTCAACATACTGTTATCTCCCAAGGTTATACTGCCCCTTAGCCAGACACCCAGTGTCAGCCTGAGCTCAAACACATTCCTGTGTAGCAAACGAAACATTTTCTCATACCCCACAATAGTAATGTTGCGGCTTAATGATACAATGAGCACACAGTGTGAAAAGGCAAGCAAAACATATCCATTTTCCACAATAACATATTCTCAAACCTAACACCGCGCCCGTGTGATGTGAAGACCCACACATGCATGTGGCAAAATAACATACATTATGCAGGTTATATATATTTTATGTGCCAAAACACCATAGCTAACTTGTTGATTTACAGCGTAGATGCCTAAAATCAGCATTCACTTATGAGACGATAATTTAGGTTAACTTACCTGAATGTGTGCGTGGTTAGCCTTTAGATGTCGTTTAAGGTTGGTGGTGTTTTTCCCTGATATTTTTTGTCCGCAGTGTTTCCCGTCAGTTATGATGACACATTCTGACTTTTTGTCAGTATCATTGTACTTAAAATGCGACCAAATATCAAGCCTCTTCCTTCGACCTAGCATGTCATCGTCACTTGTGTTCGCTGTGGGTGCTGTGTTCTGCAGTTTCGTGTTGCAGCCACAGGCTGGCAGCAACAGGAGTATGAAACCTGTACTTGAGCAACAGCGCGAACTCATTCGGAATATTTTAAAGGCGTTACAGCTGATGAAAAAGCAGAGATGATTGTAGACGAAAATGAAGAGAGATTTTATCTTAGTTTTTATTTTAAGCAAAACATTTTCGTCTCGTCTTTTTTCGTCAACAATAATGCATGTTAATTTAGTCTTAGTCAGCGTTTTTGAACAGTGGTGCAGTCTCGTCATCGTCATGGAAAAAAAGGTTGTTGACGAACATATTTCGTCTCGTCTGACGAAATTAACACTACCACAGGCTTTCTGACTGTCACTGAGAGCTGTGCCTGTTGCACCCGATGACCATGCTGGCCACCTTAACCGCCCAACATTTGAATTGCCAAACCAGGCCACAATCGAGAACATCAATACGGAGTCAATACAACTCCTGTAAAACAGTGTCATAATTTATCTTCTTTAACTCTTTTTTAATTTCATCTTTCTCAGAAAAAAAGGACGCTGCCGTCAGTTTTTTTTTTACAGATGGCATCTGTGTTCTCCTCAAACGTCAACTTGTTGTCCAGCACTGTTCCCCAGGTACTGACCAGCTCAATGTCATTTCCCATGACCACAGTGGGTATGGGGTTCAGTGGCTGCCTTCTAAAGTCAATGGCCATATCTTTTAGTTTTGGAGACATTCAGTTGGAGGAAAGCAGTTCTCACCCCATGACATAAAGTAATCTACCACAGGCTCAATGCTCAAACTCTCCATCCTGTAGTAGACTGACGATGACTGAGTCATCAGCAAATTTGATGATGTGCCTGTTTTCATATTCACTACGACAGTCATTAGTGTATAGTATGTACAGGAGAGGAGAGAGCACACAGCCTTGTGGGGGATCCGGTGGAGGAGGCAGAGCTGGGGTCTGAATACTTTCTGAATGTACTTTACGTATTACACCTTGTGTCCAGTAACCTTTTTCATCAGGCTTTCACCCGCTAGTACTTGTCACGCTGGTGTAAAAGATTTGGAGACGGGCGCAGGAATACATCATCTGGGTTTTTAATACACCCAAAACAAACATATAAACAAAATACTGGGATGTACCCAATCAAAAGAGCGAAAGTAAACCTCGTAGAACGACACGGGACAAGACCCGTAATACACAAAACACACAACACAGGCTGAGACAATGCATAGGTACTCACATGACCAACGGACATGGGAACAACAAAACACAGCACAGGCTGAGACAACGCACAGGTACTCACACCACCAATTGACATGGGAACAATAAAACACAGCACAGGCTGAGACAACGCATAGGTACTCACACCACCAACGGACTTGGGAACAATAACAATAATTGTGACATGCATGTTTTTGAATAAAGTAATTATAGTAAACAATTTTAACTTAATTAAATGTTAGATTTACAATATGTTGAGTAAGATCAAACTGATAAACAACAATTAAGCATGTTCATGTTTTGTCCATGTTTCTCGTATAACATAGCCCTTCAACATAGGAACGATCCACTAGCACTGTATGTACATTTGAGGATATCTAGTCTTGGTTCATGTTATGCAGTATACAGTACTTTTGCACCCTTGAGTGGCACTGGATTGCGGGATATACGCTGCACCGACAAGATAGAACAGGGCACTCCGCTAAGACGAGGAGGGGGCGGTCTGTGCATATTTGTAAACAACAGCTGGTGCATGAAATCTAAGGAAGTCTCTAGATTTTGTTTGCCTGAAGTAGAGTATATTGTGATAAATTGCAGGCCACACTACTTGCCTAGAGAGTTTTCAGCTATACTTTTCGTGGCTGTTTATTTACCACCACAGACAGATGCTGGCACTAAGACCACACTCAGTCAGCTGTATAAGGAAATAAGCAAACAGGAAACCACTCACCCAGAGGCGGCACTCCTAGTGGCCGGAGACTGTAATGCAGGGAAACTTAAATCAGTTCTACCAAATTTCTATCAACATGTTAAATGTGCAACAGGGAAAGAAATTCCAGATCACCTGTACTCCACACAGAGAGATGCCGTACAAAGCTCGCTACTGTATATAGCTTCCCTTTTTACTGTTGTTTTATTTCTTTACTTACCTATTGCTCACCTAATACCTTTTTTTGCACTGTTGGTTAGAGCCTGTAAGTAAGCATTTCACTGTAAGGTCTACACCTGTTGTATTCGGCTCCCGTGACAAACTTTGATTTGATTGGATAGGAATAGCTTGAAGCACTAGCTAGCCAACTCCAGTCATGTGCTAACGTTTGCTAGTAAACCTAGCTTTAGGTGACTGGTTGTAATGTTGTAGCTTTCTGTTTAGTAGCTTGCCATATCTATGACAAAAAAGACAATCGAGATACAAAACATCTGATTTGTAAATCCTATTCTAGTTTTTGTCATAGATATGGCTACAGGTAGTTGTTTAGTTAGCTGGGTAGCTAACTAAGTTAGCAAACAGAAAGAAAAAATATATAACACAGTAGTATGTTAGCCAGCAATACACAAAATGGGTTTAAGTAGACTAAACTAAAGTTAGCTAGCTAGTTAGGTGGCTTCCAGGAAAAATAACTTACTTAGCTAGTCACCGTATTTGTCATCTGCCTTCTTGATGCTGACATCGACTGTAGTTTAAGCTTCTAACGTTAGCTAAATCGAATCCTCAATACTATATTCCAGTTGAAAGATGTAGGGTTGAATGTCTCCATCTAGCTAATAGATGCTTCATCGTCAAATTTGTGTTGATGAGAGGAAGCCATTGCGTCTAGTCAGTTCTTTCAGTTTTGCCCAAAGGATTGTTGTTAGTGTCCGCTTCCTAAAAAACCCACCTTGGGGGCGGGCCAGTGCACGAAGCCCTGACCCTGCCTTCTTCCGTGGCAATTATGTGTGAAACACATCTCACTGTCCATGCCTCAGACATGATGAAAACAAGCCCAGATTCCCCCAGGGTGAAATTCCCCTTTAACCGGTTTCTTGTGAGTGAGATCTGAACAACCCTCGCTGGCTTCAAATCCTGCATCCGAGTCTTCATGGGCCGCTTTGTGGTTTTTCTGTCCTTTCTGACATCTGCCTGAAAAAAAGATAGGGCACATACAGAAGATTAACAACACATCTACATCTAAATATTATTCTAATTCAGTGGTCACTAAACAGTCGATCGCGATCGACTAATTAATATCCAAGGCATTCCAATTAGATCCCCAAACTTTAAAATATAAAACTTACTGCACTGTTGGCAGTAGGTGCATTTGTTTCTTGACTAGAGACTGTCAACAAGTACAGCAAAGAGTACAGTATTTGTTTACATTTCTATTCGGCAGTCGACACTTTTTCAACACTTCAATGAATGAGTAGAAATGAATGGAAGTTGCTCACACAGTCAAACTATAAAAACGGTTGGCTGGTATGCCCTCACCCGACTGAGCGGTCGGCTGTGAACGCCCTCACACTAGTACAATTATGCCGACTGTGATTTGGTTTCTGATCCTCCACAGGATGTCCAGTAACAATGCTGATGCTTCTCTTTTCAGGGTTTTAATTCATTTTCCCTCTTCACTAACACACATTAAGACACTTTTGGTAATACCATGAATCTTGACTGGGAGTGAATCTTGGTGGAATAGTACTTGTTTCTCAGAATTAATTGTAGTTCTATAAGGCAAAAACATGCATAACATAACAGCATCAGTAAAGTGTCATAATTATGCACTATAGATGAATAAGCATAATTACACAGCTATAAACAGGACTATAAACGTAGCAGTATAAACATTAACCTAAAGATGAACCTCTTGTAAGAGAGAGAGAAACATAATATTATTTTGGAACTTTTGTAAGTGTAATGTTTACTGTTTATTTCACATGTTTCCCATGCCAATAAAGCCCTTAAATTGAAATGTAATTTAAACCAATTACTGAGACTGACAAGATAAAGATTTATGGCACCTTCTCTCTCAGGCCTGCGGTGCTGATCTGCTCCAGCGCCACAGATCCATAAATTACCGTCTGGGAGGGTTCTAGAAGCTCGCCCATGGCAGCTCAACAACCACTTTAACAAAGGCCACTATAGAAACACTGCAGTATCATGCTCATATGAAAACTGTTTACCAATAAACAATGACACAGATGGCAACGGGCACAATGCTACATACTATACAACAATACTGCCCTCTCAAGCAAAAAGGCAGTAACTGCTCATTGAGTGGGAAACTGAGAAAAAATTGCTTCAAAGTTTTAATTGTCCAGCCAAATGAATTCTATGGAGATCATTGGAGATGTAATGATCTGTTGCCTTACTATGAGTACATTTTTTTATTCATGTTGACCCTGACCTCTGACATGACCTTTGACCCTTAAACGGCAGTTACTGCCTTCTTCCTTGGCTTTGATATGTTATAAATTGCAGGGTAATACCAAAGCAAAGAGCAGTATCTGCCGTTTTCATTTGTTAGTTTACTATACTTCTCATGTTTGCTATTAATACAAGAGCAATGTAATTACTGACAGTGTAACGGAGTTGAAACGGCATCCTTTGTGTGTCTTCCACTAAGATACCAGTTGCATTTACATAGAGATGTAGGTTCTGCGTCAGTCACGTTACATACTTTGTTTGACAAGTAGCCCATGTCTTGTTATAAGAATATATGTGAAAAGCAGCACTGAAATTATATTACCTGTCTTGTAATATATAATAATGGAACATGATAGAAGTATGATAAAAAATGACCATAAGATGGCTTATAAAAATATTTTATTAGTATTTTTTCAAATGACACTTTTGAATTAATAAATAAATAACAGCTTTAAGAATATATTTTAAACATATTTACATGTTCATATTCATAAGAGGACCCAAATGACATTTAGCTATAATTGATAAAATGCTGAATATTTACATTTCATTTTTAAGTAGAAATTCTTCAGTGCTCTTCCATATCACTCCTCATCCTCAGCAATGCTGTTCACAGCCAAGGCATTCCAGAACTGCCTTTGATTTGCAGGCATCAGAGGACACAGCTTGGTGATTATGTCCATCTTCTTGGACTCTTCTATCCTGTGTACGTAGTGTTGAGGTTGTCTCTAGAGTGACTTTCTTCATGATAAAGCTCTGTGAAGTCCTTTTCTTCATGGGAGACTTTGTAGAAGAGCCTCACCTGGATCTCTGCCAGCTTTGGTGCCGCTGCTGCCTTCAGCTTTCCATGGCAGGATGTTTTTCCTTTTTCATTTCGACCACCTCCACCTTGCCTGCCTTGGAAGTGGCGTCCACATGGAGGAAGTCCCCGAAGTCGTACAACACACCTCCAGGTCGAGCTTTCATTTCCTGTTCCACACCATGGTGGAAACTGTCTGCACTCATGAAGGTGTGTCCTGGCTCAAAGACCTTGAGGGTGATGTCCTCCATCAAAGTTGAGTCAGCATTGACAACACTCACCAGTGATGTTAGGAGGCACCAGTTTTGGTTTCGAAAAGGGAAGTTATCCACCCAATACACTGCATGCTTGACATCTCTCTTCCTCTCCAGTGCTGCTACGTAAAATGAAGTAATCTTCTCTGCCTTCCGACCAGATGTTCCTTGATTTAATTCTAGGTAAAATAGATTGAAGCTAGTATAAACTGTTGATTGTCTGTTATGGGAGCATGTAGCACAAATCTATCGCTTCATGCTAATGCTAGCTAGGTAGGTTTTGACGTTTTGGTAGGGGCGAGTCAGTTTTAGCTAGGTGGCTGTCACTGGCTAGAAATCGTGTGTATGGTGTACTGATTCAAAGAAACCATCAGATGACATTTGAGTATAATTCATTATATGGCTAATAGATTAGTTACTATCAATTGCAGATCTCCTCTTACGAGAGCAGGTAGCATTGTTAGTCTATGCTCGCTAGCTAGCTTAGCTTGCTAATCAATTTTGATCTCAGATCTACTTAGCTAGCTAGTTCTGTTGCGTGAAATAAGAGGATTCAATCGAGTGAAGTTTAACATTTATTGAAGCAAACAAGGAGAGTAGTGTAGCAGGGTCAGGTGAGGAGGTAAAATAATGAACAGTCTTGAGTCTTAGCAGCGCAGAGACTGAATGGGGTAAACCAGATCCTCCGTGAAGGTGAGTGTAGCGAGGGGAAATCCCAAGTCCGTGAAACCAGGAAGTACCCGGCGTCGAATCCTCCACAGGAGAGACAGCAGAGCGATCGTAGAGTCCAAACAGATACCGAAACCGTCGGAGACACAGGACTCAGCCAGGGGAACGAACTAGCACACAGGAAAAAACCCAACGAACTGGAAACGCAAGACAATGACAAACAGTATAAATAGACACAGAAGATGAGTGGCAGCTGGCGCTGATAATGAGCTGAGTGGTGATCAGCGGCCACACCCACACCCACACTCACACACATACACAAAAAGCGAGCCGGTGAATTCATGAACCGTGACATGTTCTTACCAGTGTCTGGATGTTGGCGTTTTAGAGCAAGTTCAACCATCATTTCCCTGGGAATGCTGTTTTATGGTGTTGTATCCATAGATTAGCAATGTATGTGTGTGTAGCTGTCAGTCAGTGTCATACAGGTTCGATTGCATCACTATCAGAATAAAATGATATGAAACCAAGGTAAAGGGCAGTAACTGCAGCCAAGGGCAGGTTGAAACCAAGGTAAAAGGCAGTAAATCCAGTTACTGCCGTTTACCTTGGTTTCACAGTAACTTTGTGCAGTTACTGCTAACATGACCCATATTTTCTCCAAAACATAATACAATAGCGACAGGATACTTGTCCACATGATTAAGCATGTATTTAATGTGACAAAATGGCATTAACTCGTTTTTGACCAAATTAGCAGTTACTGCCTTTTTTTTGCTTAGGAGGGCAGAATATGCCAAGCAGTATTGGCAACTGTAACATTAAAGAATAGTAATAGCTGTACAATACAACATATGGCTGCAAACGTATCAAAGTTACTGTGTAATCTGTGGTAATTATCCATTATTACACAACATGTCAAAAACCCAATAGTTCTCAGAAAAATGACCTGAGTGGGTGCAGAGTCCAGATGCGCCTTTACAAGCGCTCTGATTGGTTGGGAATGGTTGAGGGATAACTAAGGTAGGCTAAACAGCCAAACAAACAGGACTCAAGGGAAACTGAAAGGACTGTGAGGGATATTTAGGTAGAGAGGAGGGGAGCATGACTGATTTTTTTTTTACACACGGACTATCTGCGCATTTGCACAGCTGCTACAACGTGGGAGCTGCGGGACCAAAACAGAGGAGACGTTTATCTTTGCACTTCAACAATCTTAGTTGTGGTGGAAATTTACCCAATATGTTTACTTTGTGCATGCAACGTCTTCTCACCAAGTAGAACTTTTAAACAGCTAATTTTCCTACTCCAGAACTCAACCATGATCTGAAAGGTGTGAATAAGTTTAAGCTTTGCAGTGGCTCAGTTTTCATTACATTGCTTTGACCT
Organism: Brachymystax lenok tsinlingensis; assembly: GCA_030435695.1. NCBI lineage: Eukaryota > Metazoa > Chordata > Actinopteri > Salmoniformes > Salmonidae > Brachymystax > Brachymystax lenok. The sequence goes on along the minus strand of CM059801.1, from coordinate 34,952,450 downwards.
TTACAGATATGTACACATCAAATAGTTAGGGTTAAAGAGAAGGGGAGTGGAGCCAATTGTAACCCCGTCAGTGTCAGGTAAGCAGCTCAAAGTGTACCGTCACCAATTTACCGGATTGAGTGAGTTCTGAACAACCCTCACTGGCCTCTGATCTTGCGTCCAAGTCTTCTTGGGCCTCATTCTGGTGTCTCTGTCTTGACTCTTTAGTGCATTTTTTTTCAGTCCTTCCCCAGGCTTGCCTGAAAAACACAAAAGATGGCACATTCAGAAGAGAACAACAAATCCATATACTGTATTTGGTGTCCATTCATAGTAAGCAATGACTACATCAAGCTTGTGACTACACATTTGTTGGATGCATTTGCTGTTAGTTTTGGTTGCGTTTCAGATTTATTTTGTACCCAATACAAATGAATAGTAAATAATAATATTGTAATTTTGTAGTCTTTTTAATAAAAATTAAGGATAAAATATGTTTCTAAACATTAATGTGGATACTACCATGGTTGAGGATAATCCTGAATAAATCGTGAATAATGATGAGTTAAGAAAGTTCGATGCACAAATATCATACCCCCCAAGACATGCTAACCTCTCACCATTATAGTAACTGGAGGTTAGCATTTTATATCATACCCCCCAAGACATGCTAACCTCTCACCATTACAATAACTGGAGGTTAGCATTTTTGGGGTGGTATGATATTTGTGCGTGTAACTTTCTCACTCATCATTATTCAGCTGGTCTGAACATGCTCTGAGGATGCAGTTTAGAATGCCACAGCCCTGCCAGGGTTAACATGCTTAAATTACTCACAAAGTACGAGAGCACACACTCCTTGTGAGGGTGCCCGCATTGTCGAAAGAACATTCCCCAGTCAACGTGCTCAAAACAATGTTGAAGCATAGATTCCGATTTAGAAATGGATAAACCTTCTCTCTCTGCCAGATAACTTCCTCCGACTCTCAGAGCTGAGGATTTTGCTGCTGGGACATATATGTTCTGGGAAGAGAAGGAAACACCATCCTGGGCAGACAATAGTTTGAGTTAGGAAGAACTACAAGGAAGCCATGACTACATGGAACTCTATTCCACATCAGTTAACTGATGCAAGCAGTAGAATCAGTTTTTATTTTTTTTAACAGGTAAAAATACACGTTATGGAACAACGGGGACTGTGAAGAGACACACACAAAGCTACAGACACATTCATTGTGATATTGTTGTATGGTGGTATTATACATTTAATATTGTAGATATGTAGTGGTGTAATAATGTTATATGAAGTACTGTTATCTTTTGTTTTATATGTAATGTAAGTGCAAACAATTGGCCTCTGAAATGTCCCTTATGTTTAATGGGTCCCCTTTTGCCTTAGAATTATCTTAATTTAAAATATTGGTCAGTGCCCTTTTTTCAAATGAAGGGCCTATCAAGGATATCAGAAAACGTATCCTTAATATCACCTTAATAGGTCCCTTGCTTTTTGGGGTTAAGGAGAGGTTAAGAGCTATACGGAGCATGCCTTTATACATTGATTGAGATTTGTTTTTGTTTATGCTAGGCCAGCATCCCAGAGTCGCCTCTTCACTGTTGACATTGAGACTGGTGTTTAGCGGGTACTATTTAATGAAGCTGCCAGTTGAGGACTTGTGAGGCGTCTGTTTCTCAAACTAGACACTCTAATGTACTTGTCCTCTTGCTCAGTTGTGCACCGGGGCCTCCCACTCCTCTTTCTATTCTGGTTAGAGCCAGTTTGCGCTGTTCTGTGAAGGGAGTAGTACACAGTGTTTGCCAAGAAACTGAAGATCTTGTACATGTCTTGCATGGAATAGCCTTCATTTCTCGGAACAAGAATAGAGTTATTTGTTTCTGGACATTTTGAGCCTGTAATCGAACCCACAAATGCTGATGCTCAAGATACTCAACTAGTCTAAAGAAGGCCAGTTTATTGCTTCTTTAATCAGAACAACAGTTTTTAGCTGTGCTAACATAATTGCAAAAGGGTTTATAATTATCAATTAGCTTTTTAAAATGATAAACTTAGATTAGCGAACACAATGTGCCATTGGAACACAGGAGTGATGGTTTCTGATAATGGGCCTCTACGCCTATGTAGATATTCCATTAAAAAAATCTGCTGTTTCCAGCTACAATAGTCATTTACAACATTAACAATGTCTACACTGTATTTCTGATATATTTGATGTTAATTTACAAAACAAGGACATTTCTAAGTGACCCCAAACTTTTGAACAGTAGTGTAAGTAAATGTGGAAAAAGTCAAGGGGTCTGAATACTTTCCAAATGCACTGTAAATATCAAAACCAATACAACACTGACACCACATGCACACTAGAGTCCATGGTTTTAAGAATGGAGAAATTGTCATCTCGGTGTTGGCATCACAGGGTTCCGATAGCAGGGTTGCCAGGTCTAACAAATAAATGATAGTCCAATGACCACTCAACCGCACAAAATGCCGGAAAACCAGCTCACCCCACAGCAAGAGTTGCCACATTTATGCAATAAACCCTTTTTCCATTACGCTATCGCTCATTAAGAATTAAGACTTGTAAAGACGTTAGCAGTAAAATTCGGTTTTCATCAAAAATTATAATCCTTGCGAACTATCACATGATGTAACAAATGTTCAATATGTCGCAAGAGAAAAGATTATTTGCCCTTATTAAACTCGCCAAATAATTTTACATCAGTGGATGTCGATTTAACTTGTTTTGACTGCTATGATTAAGCAATAAGGCACAAGGGGGCATGGTAAATGGCCAATATACCACAGCTAAGGGCTGTTCTTAAGCATGGCGTAATGCGGACTGCCTGGATACAGCTGTGGTTTATTGGCCATATATCGCAACCCCCCTGGGTGACTTATTCCTATTATAAACTGGTTCCCAACGTAATTAGAAGACTAAAAATAAATGTTTTGTCATAACTCTGGTATACAATCTGACAGTCCATGGCTTTCAGCCAATTCAGGGCTCAAACCTGGTTTATAATTATATATAAATCCCTTTTGTGCATGAGCATAACTATGAATAAAACCGACAGAGTTTAAGTGATGAAAGTGGGACAGAGAATCTCTGAGCAAGAAACACTTTGACGAACTTCAAAAAAACGAATGTTGGGTTATTTCTGGCAATTGTCACCTTATAATGTGCCAGACCATTAAAAACTTGTTTTTCAACCACTCCACAAATTTCTTGTTAACAAACTATAGTTTTGGCAAGTCTGTTAGGACATCTACAATAAGTACTTTTCCAACAATTGTTTACAGACAGATTATTTCACTTATAATTCACTGTATCACAATTCCAGTGGGTCAGAAGTTTACATACACTAAGTTGACTGTGCCTTTAAACAGCTTGAAAAATTCCAGAAAATGATGTCATGGCTTTAGAAGCTTCTGATAGGATAATTGACATAATTTGAGTTAATTGGAGGTGTACCTGTGGATGTATTTCAAGGCCTACCTTCAAACTCAGTACCTTGACATCATGGGAAAATCAAAAGAAATCAGCCAAGATTGTAGACCAAAAAAATTGTAGACCTCCACAAGTCTGGTTCATCCTTGGGAGCAATTTCCAAACGCCTGAAGGTACCACGTTCATCTGTACAAACACCATGGGACCACGCAGCTGTCATACCACTCAGGAAGGAGACTCGTTCTGTCTCCTAGTGATGAACGTACTTTGGTGTGAAAAGTGCAAATCAATCGCAGAACAACCGCAAAGGGCCTTGTGAAGATGCTGGAGGAAACGGGTACAAAAAAAAAATCTATATCCACGAGTCCTATATCGACATAACCTGAAAGGCCGCTCAGCAAGGAAGAAGCCACTGCTCCAAAACCGCCATAAAAAAACCAGACTATGGTTTGCAACTGCACATGGGGACAAAGATCGTACTTTTTGGAGAAATGTCCTCTGGTCTGATGAAACAAAAATAGAACTGTTTGGCCATAATGACCATCGTTATGTTTGAAGGAAAAAGGGGGAGGCTTGCAAGCCGAAGAACACCATCCCAACCGTGAAGCACGGGGGTGGCAGCATCATGTTGTGGGGGTGCTTTGCTGCAGGAGGGACTGGTGTACTTCACAAAATTGATGGCATCATGTGGATATATTGAAGTAACATCTCAAGACATCAGTCAGGAAGTTTAAGCTTAGTCGCGACCCCAAGCATACTTCCAAAGTTGTGGCAAAATGGCTTAAGGACAACAAAGTCAAGGTTTTGGAGTGGCCATCACAAAGCCCTGACCTCAATCCTATAGAAAATTTGTGGGCAGAACTGAAAAAGCGTGTGCGAGCAAGGAGGCCTACAAACCTGACTCCGTTACATCAGCTCTGTCAGGAGGAATGGGCCAAAATTCACCCAACTTATTGTGGGAAGCTTGTGGAAGGCTACCCGAAACGTTTGACCCAAGTTAAACAATTTAAAGGCAATGCTACCAAATACTAATTGAGTGTATGTAAACCTCTGACCCACTGGGAATGTGATGAAAGAAATAAAAGCTGAAATAAATAATTCTCTCTACTATTATTCTGACATTTCACATTCTTAAAATAAAGTGGTGATCCTAACTGACCTAAGACAGGGAATTCTTACTAGGATTAAATGTCAGGAATTGTGAACAACTGAGTTTAAATGTACTTGGCTAAGGTGTCTGTATGTAAACTTCCCACTTCAACTGTAGATGCAGGTAGCCTATAGGCCTACATCTTATTTCAGATAGTCTACAGTAGCCTAGGCAATATGTCAACCCAACAATTTAGCAGGTTGTTTAGTTCAAATGAACAGACCAGTCACAGAATTTCATGTTTACAATATGTATTGTATATGCTCGTCAACAACAGCCAGTGTTTATTGTTTTATATAATGCATTTTACCTGTAGCCTAATCTGACTTCTGTTACTGTCAATCTAATGCGTTCTAACAACTGATCAGCAATTGCAATAGAGCTTTGATCATTTCCAATTTAATTAACTAAACATGGCCATTAATAATTACATATTATAAACTCGGTGGTTCAAACCCTGAATTCTAATTGTCTGACAGCAATGGTATATCAGACCGTCATTTTTACTGTTCTAATTAAGTTGGGAACCAGTTTATAATAGCAATAAGTCACCTTAGGGGTTTGTGGTATATTGACAATTTACCACACCAAAGGGCTGTGTCCAGGCACACCGTATCGCGTCGTGCTTTAGAACAGCCCTTAGCCATGGTATATTGGCCATATACCACACCTCCTCGGGCCTTATTGCTTAAATAACACACGGCTACAACAATACAATGAAGTTATAGGCTATTTATTAAATCCGTTTGCCAGCTCCAGGTAGGCTACACAAGTGATTTGCAATGACTCCAGTGAAATAGTCATTTCAACATATTTATTGTATCAAATGGTAGCCTACAGTAACCTACAATGGTATGGAAATGAATAGGCTACTTAATGGCCAACCGATGCAAATGTTTCATTCTCCACATTTAATGTCAGTTTCATTGAGGCCTTTTCCCCATAACAGAAACAAGCAAGGGAGTTCCATAACTTCCATTTCAAAATTCCACTCGTGCAGCCCAAGACCCAAGAACTGAACATTCGTAAAAAAAAACACTTACAGTAGCTTGATACCATTTTCCATAAGCAGTCGACATTAGTTTAGAATCGATTTGAAACACCGAGTTAATTTATCTAATGCGCTCTTTATTCCAGTGTTTTGTCGCAGTTATTTCTTTATGCGCATCAGTTCTAGCGTGTTAATGTTTTATGGAAAAGGGGTTGGGGGGGAAAATTGTCATCATTATGACAATCTAAATAGCTTACCTTCAACTGGTAAAAACAAATATATTTATAACTGGGTACAAATTAGTTATAGTGGGCAGAACCAAGCATTAGCGTGTTCTAGCATCATCTGCATATTTCCATTAGGGAACGCCTACTCTGAAGTGTGCGTGTGCAATAACTCAATTGGCCTTTGCGCACCTTCTAAACAACGCAATTACAAAAAAAATAATAATAATAACCTTTTGGCAAAGTCTACAAAACTTAGTCCACTCTATTCATAACAGATTCTAGTTTTGGGAACATAAAACTGTATTGAGATCAAATGTTTCATCGATGAGAACATATGCTGAATGTTGGACAAAATCCTCCTTCTGCCATATTTGGTAGTGAGGGAAAATGCCAAGCGGGTGCTTCACATTTATACATCCAGTGCAACGTGTCATTGTAATATATGTGGTAAAAAATATGTCGCTACATGTGTTGGTTTTGCTCTGTCCTCTCACTCACGTGACTCAGCTGCATGCTGCAGTGCTTTCTCAACACCCCCCCATCCCCCTCCCCACTACTCACTCAGAAACAGCCTGCCTCACGGCGTCAACAGCAGGTCACAGTGAAATATATACTGTACTGTATATTTTTTTTTTAAGAGAGAAATGCCATGGCGGCCACGGTGCAACATACAGTACCAGTTTGGACACGCCTACTCATTCCAGGGTTTTTCTTTATTTGTACTATTTTCTACATTGTAGAATAATAGTGTAATGGCCTGACTAGATCATAAAATGAACAATTGTCTAGACAGAGGTTATTAACCCAACTTCACACAGGCTACTGTTTGGCCGTAGCCCACGCCAAATAAATGCAATATACCCCACAAATCAACTGTGACCTTCTCTTGTGAAGGCCAGACGTAAGAGAGAGAACAATGGCAAAACCTGGTCTTAACTTACAATGCTCCACCCCCCTTCCCAACACCCCTTCACGCCACTCCGTCAATCACCAGGATGCCCGGCATCAGAACATTCCAGGCATTCCCGTGATTGGCAGATAGCAGGTTTGTTTGGCATGTCTGTCCAACTTGGGGCATCTGTCCTTTTTCCTTAGGGGGCTGTAGACCCAGACCAGCTCCCCAGCCACAAAGTGCCTTCCTCGGGTGTGCACGTCATAGTTCCTCTTCTGCCTCACACCTGCATTCACCAGCTGCTCTCTGGCGAAGGTGTGGGCTGTCTCCAGGCATACTCCGGCCCCAGGGGAACCTGAGGGCCATCCAGGGGCCGACCAAACACCATCTCCGCAGGGGTGCGGATCTCTCTCCCCAGCATAAGGAGGGCAGGCGTGCAGGAGGTGGATTCTTGGAGAGCGGAGCAGCATGCCATGAGGACCATAGGCAAGTGCTTGTCCCAGTCACGCTGGTGTTTGGCAGAGACGATGGCTGCTGTCCAAGCGTTTTGTTGAAGCGCTCCACAAGGCCATCACTTTGAGGATGGAGAGGAGTAGTGCGGGTCTTGTGCATACCCAGCCTCTCACACATAGTGGCGAAAACACGGGACTCAAAGTTTCTGCCTTGGTCGCTGTGGATGGACCCCGCAGCTCCAAACCTGCTGAACATCCCGCTGTCAGGGCGTCTATGATGGTCTCTGCCTCCTGGTCAGGCAGAGCATAGGCCTCGGGCCATTTTGTGAAATATTTCATGGCCGTGAGCACCCAGCGGTTTACACTGTCTGTGGTGGGGAACGGCCCAATTACATCCACTCCCACCCTCTCCATGGGAGCCCCCACTGGGAACTGTTGGAGCTGAGCATGAGAGCGGCCTGGGGGGCCCTTTCTCGCTGTGCAGTTGTCACAGCGGCGGAAAAAGTCCTCCACATCCATCTTGTGCTGCCCCCAGTAAAAGCCCTGACGGAGGCGGCGGAGTGTTTTTGTGAACCCAAAGTGTCCAGTCCCCACCGCCCCATGAGTACTCTGGAGCACAGCCTCCCGCAGTGTTTTTGGGACCACCACCTGCCACCTCTCCTCTCCCGTAGCTGACTCCTTCCATGCCGGCTGTAGCACGCCATCAGCCAGCCGCAGTCTCTCAAACTTTGACCACAACCCTTTGGTCGCGAGTGAGAGCGCTGTCACCTCTTCCCACGGCGGCCTCACCTGCGCCTCTACCCACTGTAGCACTGGCTGTAGGTCTGTGTCCCGTCCCTGCTACTGCCCCCATTCAGCCACATCGACAGTCTGCAGCTCACAGCAGACAGGCCCGCTCGCCCGACACACTGTGGCACAGACCCCCTCCTCTGCACACAGCTCTCTCTCACGTCCCTCTCTCCGCTCACAGTGGCGGCAGCCGACGGGACTCGGCTGTGGGAGTGGCGTGCCCCTGCCCTGTGCACCACTGTGAAGTCATACGGCTGAAGCTCCTCCAACCATCGTGCCACCTGTCCCTCTGGCTCTCTGAAAGACATGAGCCACTGGAGAGCAGAGTGGTCAGTCCTTACCGTAAAGGGCAGGCCATCCAGGTAGTACTTGAAGTGTTTGACAGAAGCCACAACAGCAAGGAGCTCCCCGCCGGGTGACACAGTAGCGGCGCTCATGTTTGTCAAATGTTTTGCTGAAGTACGCCACCACCCTCTCCCCCTCGCACCCCACCCATGCCCACATTGCTCGCGTCTGTGTCCGGGATAAAGGGCAAGGTGAGGTCAGGGGGGGCGAGCACGGGGGCCTCGATCAGTGCACGTTTGAGGGTGTTGAAGGCCTCCTCCCACTCCACTGTCCAAGTGAAGGCCTTGCCCTTCGGCAGCAGGCAGTTTAGGGGAGCAGCGACACTTGAGAAGCCCTCTACAAACCTCCTGTAGTACGAGGCCAGGCCCAGGAAGCTTTTCAGCTGACGCTGGTCGGTGGGGGTGGGCTAGTCTCGGACAACCCCCACCTTGTCCTCCATGGTGCTGATCCCCCCTCCTGCCCCACTTGGTGGCCCAAGAAGGACACCTCTCTCCTCATTCTCGGGGTGGAGCTTCAGACCTGCGGCAGCCACCCGCTCCAGCACACGCCGTAGCGCCACCTGACTGGAAGGAGCTGCCATGGGCCAGGATGTCATCGAGGTATACCAGACACTGCTGTCTGGGGATGCCATCCAGCACCCTGTCCATCAAACGCTCAAAAGTAGCTGGAGCGTTGCACAGGCCGAAGCACAGGACCTTGAACTGCCAGTGTCCTCTGTTAGTGGAGAACGCAGTTTTGGCTCTGGCCTCTGGGGAGAGGGGCACCTACCAGTAGCCACTGCGGAGGTCTAGTGAGGAGAACCAGGAGGACCCCCTAACTAGGTCCAGCGACTCATCGATACGTGGTATGGGGAATGAGTTCTTCCTGGTTACCTCATTCAGCCGCCTGTAGTCCGCACAGAACCTCAGCTTGCCCCCCTTCTTAGGAACCATGACGACTGGCGCCCCCTGAGGGCTTGATGAAGTCTGCCCGCTGCATCTCCAACACAGCCTTGTCTGCCGCCTCCTGGCGTGCCAGCGGGATACGGCGGGGACGCATCTTGATGGGTCAAGCATCACCTGTGTCAATCTCATGCTGCACCAGATGAGTCTGACCCACCTCTTCCTCACTCAGTGCAAAGCTGTCTCTGAATTCAAACAGCAACTGCCACAACCGTTACTGCTGCTCGGGGTCAAGACCAACACAGTTCCTCCCCCATATCTCCCTCACTGCAGACAGTGTCCTCTCCTCTCCCATCTGGGGTAGCTGGGCTGGGGGGGCGCGGCCCGGGCTCACGGAGGGATGTGTGGTGGAGGTAGCTGGGGGAATGTAACACACAGCTGTAGGTGGCAGAGGGGCTGGGGAAAAGTCACACACCGATGTGGGGGAGGGGGGGAAGCCATGAGTCTCTGCTGCTTTAACTGTTGGAGTAAAGGGTTTGTTGGGTTGAGTGAATGTGACATTAGTGGGGGCCATGGTGACTGCCGGCCCTCCCTGGAAGCTCAGTGTGCCCCAATTTAGGTCTAACTGGCAGCCTGTGCTCCTAAGAAAGTCCAACCCCAGGATACAAGGGTCCTGAATAGCTGCCACCCACACAGGATGACGCACAGATTTGCCCCCTACTGTCAGTCATTATTCTTTTTCCTTTCATGGCTGCCAGCTCACCTGTGACTGTGCAGAGCTGCACAGTTGTGGGCTCACTCCAAGTCTAACCTGGCACAATATCCGGCCTCACCAGGGTTACTGTGGACCCAGTGTCCACCAGGGCAGAGCAGGGCACCCCCTCCACAGTGACATGACAGAAGTCCCCGACACAGGTCCGGCCCACCACAACGACAGGCTCCATCCGCTTGCCCTCGTCTGCTTCTGGGGGAAGTGGAGCCTTGCTTCCCCGTCTGTGCCAGTGGGCTCCTCCTGAAGACGATGGTGGTTGGGAAAGAAAGCCAGGGGTCCGCACTCCCCGGTCTATGCGGACCCCGAGCCGTTTCCCTGAGCTCTGGTGGACATGGGGCAATCCCGGCGCAGATGGCCTGGCTGGCCACAACCCCAGCAGACCCTGGGACCAGGGCGTGTGTTTCGTGCCGCCTGTAGCGACACAGCACGAATGACTTCAGTCATGTCAGCCGGCTCTGGGCTGCTCTGCCCCCCCCAGGCCGCACAGTGGGTCTGTCTCCCTGCACCCCCACCAAAGCCCCAGCTGAAGCCCCAGCCCACACCAGCTCCCTCTCCAAAGCCATCTCTAAGGCTATCTGCAAGGACTCAGGATGAGCCAGCTGGGTCTGTATGCGCAGCTCCGTAGGAGAGAGCGCCTGTATGAACTGGTCCCGTGCTAGCTTGCTCTGTACGTAGGGGGGCATGTGAGCATATGCCCGCCGAGAGAGGCTCTCAATGTCATTAGCTAGGACCCGTAGCGGCTCTCCAGGCTGCCTGCGTCTATTACTCAGCAGCTGTACACACGGTCCATAGCGCCTCCTGAGTGCTCCCACTAAAGCACCATAATCACGTCTGTCCTCTGGGCTAATCAATAACAAACAGGCCAGAGCATCATCCGTGAGGCATAAAGCCAACTGCAGTGCCCTATCTTCATTCGACCACCCCATAGAATGAGCTAACAGTTCAAACTGGGCATGAAAAGCTTCCCAATCCGCCTTACCGGAATACTTCGGGGTCTTAACAGATACGGACGCAACCGGGCACTGGGCGCCGCCATGTTTGTTTACATCCTGAGCCACATATTCCTCTTCCCGCCGCGTCGACGTCACCCCTTCGGTCTGCCCACCAGAATCCGCGCGAAACACAGACGACGAAGCACTCAAGCCAAGTCAGCTAGCTAATCTATGAAATAACACATATGGAATCATGTAGTAACCAAAAAAGTGTTAAAAAAATCAAAATTATATTTTAGAGTCTTTAAAGTAGCCACACTTTGCCTCGACAGTTTTGCACACTCTTGGCTTTCTCTCAACCAGCTTCATGAGGTAGTCACCTGTTAATTTGTGGAATTTCTTAATGCGTTTTAGCCAATCAGTTGTGTTGTGACAAGGTAGGGATGGTATACAGAAGATTAAACATTTTATCACTGCCTCAATACTTTTGGAGCTCACTATGTATTCCTCTTGTCGAGGTGGGATAGGGCAGTGTACAGTGCTACGGCGATTGTGTCGTTGGATCTGTTGAGGCGGTATGTAAATTGTAGTGGGTGTCGGGTAAGGTGGAGGTTATATGGTCCTTGACTAGCCTCTCAAAACATTTCATGATGACAGAGGTGAGTGCTACAGAGCGATGGGAATTTAGTTCAGTTACAGGAACAATGGTGGGCATCTTTTAAGTAAGTGGGGACAACAGAGGGAGAGGTTGAATATGTCATTAAACATTCCAGCCAGCTGGTCTGCGCATACTCTGAGGACACAGCTTCGTATGCCGTCCGGGCCAGTAGCCTTTCGAGGGTTAACACGCTTGAAAGTCCTACTCTCCTCGGCTGAAGAGATCAGGAGCCCGCAAGCCTCGTGAACAGAAGGGCTCATGGCGGCTCTGTGTTGTTTTCTTTCGAAGCGGGTGTAGAAGGTGTTTAGCTTGTCTGGGAGTACCTCGTGTCTGAGCCATTGAATTGCGACTCCACTTTGTCCCTGTCTTTTTGCCTCTTTTGATTGACTTAGAGGTCATAGCTGGTCTGTTTGTACTCATCCATGTTCCCAGTCACCTTACTGTGGTTTAATGCAGTGGTTCACGCTTTCAGTTTTTCGGAAATGTTGCAATCTTATCAAAACATTTTTGGGGTTTTAGTATGTTCTAATCGTCACTGTGTAGGAACAACATCCTCTATTTACTTCCTGATGAGACCAATAACAGAGTCAGTGTAGTCGTCAATGCTATTCCCAGAGGAGATCCGGAACATTCCCAGGTCCACGTAATCAAAACATTCCTGTAATATGGATTCGATTGGTCAGACCAGCGTTAACCTCTCAGGGATTGCTGTCCCGACACTACCAGGTGAAATGCAAGGCGCCAAATTCAAAATCCGAAAGTTGAATTATTAAACATCCACCAATATACAAGTGTTCCATACTCATCAAAAGCTCTGTTTCTTGGCAATATCACAGCGTTGTCAGATTTCAAAAAGGCTTTACGGCGAAAGCAGCACATTTGATTGTTTGAGGCTAGCACCTCACATATTTTTCCCATAGCCATGAATCCATTAGCCATCATGGCACACACATAACACATTTCACAGCGAAAACAAATCAATTACCTGTTGAAGAACTTCTGCTGAGGTCATCCTAAGTGTCCAACGAAGACAATCCATGGTTCTTTTGTTCGAAAAAGTAATGTATTTTATCCATAAATCTCCATTTGGTTGTAGCGTTATAATCAGAAAGCGACAGCCTCCACTCCTCCATTGAAGCGTGACGCGAGAACTTCGTTCATCTTATACCTATAAACTTGTCCAAGAACAATCAAACATAGTTTTAAATGTATCCTTAGGAACACTTTTACGTATATTTACTATTATAAATCAACCGAATATAAACTGATCGATAAAGACGGTAAAAAAGACACCCTTTGTCGGGAGCGCGCGCTGGGTACTGTTGACATAAAAAGTACACTTCCTGGTTTGCTCTTATTCTCTGGTCTAAAGCATCCAAAATGAAAATTTACACTGTCTCGAGACTGTTGACATCTGAAGGAAGCGATGGGTACTGCATTCATATGCCCTTATATGGTCATTTTCATGAGGGAGGGGTTCCAAATGAGCAATGTGTCAATCACTTTTTCCAGGACGGAAATTCCTCTGGGTTTTGCCTGCCATATGCGTTCTGTTTTACTCACAGACAAATGGTTAACACTTTTGGAAAATTCAGAGTGTTTCCTATCCAATGGTACTAAATATGTGCATATCCTATTTTCTGGGCCTGAATGGGAGGCATTTTACTTTGGGCACGCCAGGCTCTCCAAAACCGTCACCTCGGGAGCCACTCCCTAAGAAGTTAAATTGTCTTCACCACGTGCGTCCTGTCTTAATTTATGCTTGTAGGCGAGATCTGATTTGCCCAAAAGGGGAGGCAGGGAGGGACTTGTGGTTGTCTCGGAAGAGAGAATAACAATGGTCAAGTGTTCTCTCTTTGCATGTAACACAGGAGATGTGTTGGTGGAATTTATGAAGAATTATCATCCGATTCCCTTTGTTAAAGTCCCCAGCTATATCAAGTGCGGCCTCAGGACATGCGGTTTCCAGTTTGCTCAAAGCCCCGTACAGTTCCTTGAGTGCCACCAAGGTGTTGGCTTGAGGGGGATATAAACGGCCATTCCAACAACCAATGAGAATTCTCTTTGGAGGTAATGGGGTCTGCATGTGATGGTGAGGAATTCCAGATCGCGAGAGCAAAGGTTATTAAATTTTTGCACGTTAACACAATCATACCATGAGTTATTAACCATGAAACATACCCCATCCACCTTTTCCTGGATAGTTATTTCGTCCTGTCCCCTCAATGTACGGAGAACCCAGCAGACTGTATGGACAGATACTGTAATTGGGTAGAGCCATGTCTCAGTAAGACCATTTTTTTGTACAATGTCTCGTGTCCCTCTGGAAGGAGATCTTCGCCCTGAGCTCGTCATAATGTCCATAGACTGTACATTAGCAAGTAATATAGTCAGAAGCGGTGGTGTTTGCCCTCCTTCGGAGTTTGACTAGAACGCCAGCTTTCCTACGTCTCCTCCGGCGGTGTTTGTTTGGTAGAGCACATGGGATGAATAGAGCTGCTTCAGTTAGTCCAAACAAAGGTCTAAAGAAGTAATTTCCAGAAGTTCATGTCAGTTATAGGAAATTATACTTTATTTGATCAAAACATTTATGGTAAGAATTAACACCCTCAATAAATTGCATTACTATTTTTGTTCAGTGTATAAATATAATGACAACGGTGAACCTCCGCTCTCTAGTCTGCCTAAAAGGGGAGGTTGACGTCCATCTGATTTGTTTGAGTGCATACTATGGGTTTCCTTTAATTACGTTACTAATTAAGCTTTTTCCTCCATTTCCAGTACTCATTTATCATACTTAACTTGTTAGGGAGTGGCAGCTGAGGGGTCGGTTTTGGAGAGCCTGGCGTGCCCAAAGTAAAATGCCTCCTATTCAGGCCCAGAAAATAGGATATGCACATATTTAGTACCATTGGATAGGAAACACTCTGAATTTTCCAAAAGTGTTAACCATTTGTCTGTGAATGAAACAAAACGCATATGGCAGGCGAAACCCAGAGGAATTTCTGTCCTGGAAAAAGTGATTTTGACACATTGCTCATTTGGAACCCCTCCCTCATGAAAATGACCATATAAGTGCATATGAATGCAGTACCCATCGCTTCCTTCAGATGTCAACAGTCTCGAGACAGTGTAAATTTTCATTTTGGATGCTTTAGACCAGAGAATAAGAGCAAACCAGGAAGTGTACTTTTATGTCAACAGTACCCAGCGCGCTCCCGACAAAGGCGTGTCTTTTTACCGTCTTTATCGATCAGTTTATATTCGGTTGATTTATAATAGTAAATATACGTAAAAGTGTTCCTAAGGATACATTTAAAACTATGTTTGATTGTTCTTGGACAAGTTTATAGGTATAAGATGAGCGAGTTCTCGTCACGTTTCAATGGAGGAGTGGAGGCTGTCGTTTCTGATTATAACGCGCGAACCAAATGGAGATTTATGGATAAAATACATTACTTTTTCGAACAAAAGAACCATGGATTGTCTTCGTTGGACACTTAGGATGACCTCAGCAGAAGTTCTTCAACAGGTAATTGATTTGTTTTCGCTGTGAAATGTGTTATGTGTGTGCCATGATGGCTAATGGATTCATGGCTATGGGAAAAATATGTGAGGTGCTAGCCTCAAACAATCAAATGTGCTGCTTTCGCCGTAAAGCCTTTTTGAAATCTGACAACGCTGTGATATTGCCAAGAAACAGAGCTTTTGATGAGTATGGAACACTTGTATATTGGTGGATGTTTAATAATTCAACTTTCGGATTTTGAATTTGGCGCCTTGCATTTCACCTGGTAGTGTCGGGACAGCAATCCCTGAGAGGTTAACGCTGGTCTGACCAATCGGAATCCATATTACAGGAATGTTTTGATTACGTGGACCTGGGAATGTTCCGGATCTCCTCTGGGAATAGCATTGACGACTACACTGACTCTGTTATTGGTCTCATCAGGAAGTAAATAGAGGATGTTGTTCCTACACAGTGACGATTAGAACATACTAAAACCCCAAAAATGTTTTGATAAGATTGCAACATTTCCGCAAAACTGAAAGCGTGAACCACTGCATTTAACCACAGTAAGGTGACTGGGAACATGGATGAGTACAAACAGACCAGCTATGACCTCTAAGTCAATCAAAAGAGGCAAAAAGACAGGGAAATGTGTTATGTGTGTGCCATGATGGCTAATCGATTCATGGCTATGGGAAAAATATGTGAGGTGCTACCCTCAAACAATCAAATGTGCTGCTTTCGCCGTAAAGCCTTTTTGAAATCTGACAACGCTGTGATATTGCCAAGAAACAGAGCTTTTGATGAGTATGGAACACTTGTATATTGGTGGATGTTTAATAATTCAACTTTGGGATTTTGAATTTGGCGCCTTACATTTCACCTGGTAGTGTCGGGATTGGGGCGCTAGCGCCCCAGCAATCCCTGAGAGGTTAGTAAAAGTGAAGATACCTTTTTAATAGAAAATGACTAAAGTAAAAGTCACCCAGTGAAATACTAGTTGAGTATCTGGTTTTAAATGTACTTAAGTACAGTGGTGGGGGGAAAAAAGACCCAGTTGTCATACTTGAGTAAAAGTTAAAAAAAGAAATGCTATACATCAAATTCCTTATATTAAGCAAACCAGACGGAACTCCAACACTTAGACATAATTTACGAACACAGTATTCAGTGACAGTAGCGATGACAAGTGATAGTTGCATGAATTTGACCATAATTCTGTCCTGCCTGAGCATTTGAAATGTAACGAGTACTTTTTTGGTGTCTGTGAAAATGTAGAAAAGTTAAGTACATACCTTTTATTTATATATATATATATATATATATATATATATATATATATATATATATATATATATATATATATATATGTATGTGTGTGTGTGGACACCCTTTCAAATTAGTGGATTCGGCTATTCCAGCCACACCTGTTGCTGACAGGTGTATAATCGAGCACACTGCCTTGCAATCAGCCCCCTTTCCAACAAGTCAGTTTGTCAAATGTCTGCCCTGCTAGAGCTGCCCTGGTCAACTGTAAGTGCTGTTATTGTGAAGTGGAAACATCTAGGAGCAACAAGTAGTGCATAAAAATCATCTGTACTTGGTTGCAACACTCACTACCGAGTTCCAAACTGCCTCTGGAAGCAACGTCAGTACAAGAACTGTTTGTCCGGAGCTTCATGAAATGGGTTTCCATGGCCGAGCAGCCACACACAAGCTAAGATCACCATGCGCAATGCCAAGCGTTGGCTGGAGTGGTTTAAAGCTCATAGCCATTGGTCTCTGTAGCAGAGGAAAACGCGTTCTCTGGAGTGATGAATCGCGCTTAACCTCTACGGGATCGGTGCCCCGTGGGACGGTTGAGCTAACGTAGGCTAATGTGATTAGCATGAGGTTGTAAGTAACAAAAACAAATCCCAGGACATAGACATATCTGAAATGGGCAGAAAGCTTAAATTATTGTTAATCTAACTGCACTGTCCAATTTACAGTAGCTATTACAGTGAAAGAATACCATGCTATTGTTTGAGGACAGTGCACAATTATGAACTTAAATTTATTCATAAACCGATTAGGCACATTTGGGCAGTCTTGATACAGATACATTTTTAACAGATATGCAATGGTTCATTGGATCAGTCTAAAACTTTTCACATACACTGCTGCCATCTAGTGGCCAAAATCTAAATTGCACCTGGGCTGGAATAATACATTATGGCCTTTCTCTTGCATTTCAAAGATGGTACAAAAAAATATGTATGTTTTACCAGATCTAATGTGTTATATTCTCCTACATTAATTTCACATTTCCACAAACTTAAAAGTGTTTCCTTTCAAATGGTATCAAAAATATGCATGTCCTTGCTTCAGGTCCTGAGCAGATAGATTTGGGTATGCCATTTAAAAAAGGGTCCGATCCTTTTAACCATCTGGCAGTCCGACGGACGAATCTGGGTTTGGCGGAAGCCAGGAGAATGCTACCTGCCCGAATGCATAGTGCCAACTGTAAAGTTTGGTGGAGGAGGAATAATGGTCTTGGGCTGTTTTCCTTGGTTCGGGCTAGGCCCCTTAGTTCAAGTGAAGGGAAATCTTAATGCTACAGCATATAATGACATTCTAGACTATTGTGTGCTTCCAACTTTGTGGCAACAGTTTGGGGAAGGCCCTTTCCTGTTTCAGCATGACAATGCCCCCGTGCGCAAAGCGAGGGCCATACGGAAATGGTTTGTCGATGATTGGTGTGGAAGAACTTGACTGGCCTGCACAGAGCCCTGACCTCAACCCCATCGAACACCTTTGGGATGAATTGGAACGCCGACTGAAAGCCAGGCCTAATCGCCCAACATCAGTGCCCGACTTTACTAATGCGCTTATGGCTGAATGGAAGCAAGTCCCAACATCTAGTGGAAAGCCTTCCCATAAGAGTGGAGGCTGTTATAGCAGCAAAGGGGGGACCAACTCCACATACCTTTGGTCATGTAGTGTATTTTCATTAGAAATGTAGTGGAGTAAAACTTGTCAAAAATATAAATAGTAAAGTACAGATATCCTACTTTAAAGTATTCTTACCACTGTTCTTTTCCAGACATGGCCTGCCGAGGTGACACCGCCAAGACAATGACTACCTGGTCGTAACCCTGTGATGCCACCGTAGAGACAACGAACAGTCCATTACTACAACCATGGGCTGTAGCGTACATTTGGTTTGAGCGGGGCTGTCAATATCACTGTGTTGGATCATTCTTGAATTACAGTGGGATTTGGGCATGGCATTTTGGAAAGAAATGAACTTCATTTTCCTATATTTGTTTTTATCTCAATGTATTTGGGTACATCCTCCCATTCTAAAGAAACTAATATGGTATCCCTGCCATGCTATGTTGTTGTCTTAGGTCTCTCTTTATGCAGTGTTGTGGTGTTTCTCTTGTCGTGATGTGTGTTTTTGTGCTATAGTCAAGAAACACAAGGACAAAGTCTTACTTGAATAGACGTTCAGCAAATTAGACCAACTTGTTGACCAACAACCAGCTCTTCTAAAAATGTGCGCATGGCTCCCCAGTCAGGCAGTGTTGCTGCTTGTCATGATAGGATTCATAGTTCTTTATGTGATTTTAACGTTAGCTACCAGCTATGAAATAAAATGACAGCCACTTATTTATTTTGCTATAAATGTGCTCATACTTGACTTCTAACTATTTTGTATTCTGAAATGCGTGCACTGTGGAGCCCTGACCACCTGCCAACGTGGATGTCCGCAGATGCCAACATGTGTCTAGGCTCTGAGGAGAAGTACCACCACTGATGGTTAAAAACCCAATGAGAATTCTTTTTTGGGGGGTAAATTAGGATTGTCTGAAATGGAGGCCACAAATGCTCAAATCTAAGGTCATCATTTCGTAATTTACTAAAGTGATATGATTAATCATTTTGCTCACAATGTTATTTCCCTTCATTTAAATAGAGCAACACCAAGTGACACTGGATTGAGACACGTCTATATTAAGGAATATTATTAGCCAATCACACCCTTTTTTGTAAGTCATAAATGTGAGGACCATGGGGATTGACAAATACGCATTCGGCCAGGGAGAAGGTCTCTGTGCTGAAGCCAAAGAACCTGGTCAGAGACAGGAGGGGTTTCACCTCGTACTTCCTGAGCCGGGCGGGCATCCTCAGACCTTTGTCATGGGCCGTTCTTAACTGACTTGTCTAGTTAAATAAAGGTTAAATATTTAAAAAATGTAAACACATTATGGAATGTAATCTCTCCTGTACAACCCAACGGAAATTGCTAATCAGTACAATAGCCTATTAAACATAAGAAGGCTATGAAATACAATGTAAAATCAAAAAGAGGGAACTACATGAGAGGTAGATATGCTTGGTAGGACGTGAGTAAAAAAAAGACGTCCTCTCCCACAATCGGCGTGCGTTTTCGTTTCAGTTTTTACGGTAGTATTTACAAAAAACTCAGGAAGTGGCCAAATATCACAGAAACTAGTCCGACGGAAAGGAAATAATGGGAAGATCTCAATTGTACACTCCTCGTGTCCTCTCTCCTCGTATCCATCTCAAAATCTATTGGAGGAGATAGTCAGAGCGGCGGGACCTCTGACTTTCTCATCCAATGGGATTTGAGAAGGATACGAGGAGAGAGGACACGAGGAGGGCACAATTGAGATCTTCCCATGTAGTATCATTTTTTACAAAAAGCCGCAGAGGCCACTATGGAAAGACTGTATAGTGTGGCATACCACCCGCTCTTACTTCAAGCACAGTTCCGCGGCGGTTGTGCGTGTTGCAGCACCTCCTGGAAGATCCCCTATTGGCTCTTTCTTGGGGAATGCGCTTGTTTTGACAACTCATTTGATTGTTTGATATGGTTTGAGAGGACGACACGGACTGCAGGTTAAACCGTAGAATTCGTAACAGTTTCTACATTTGGCAACCTATACAAATCGGATTAATCTTGGTAGGCTAAACATAGGATTTGAGTTTAAACGAGCGTTCCTTTAAAAAAAGAGTGGGGGGGGTTGACTGGATTGAAATGACCATGTCCGAGGAGAAGAATTCGGGGTGTCGGGGGAAAGAGGAAGAGAGCGAGGATGAGAGTGAAATCTTGGAAGAAAGTCCTTGCGGTCGCTGGCAGAAGCGAAAGGAACAGGTACTGTATTTCTCAGATAATTGTTCAATTCGTGGATGACACATGCGCAATGTACAGCTTGTTTTTAGTTCGCCAAATGAATGCCGAACTCTTCAGTTGCGCAAAAAGGGTCACGTTCAGATGGCTACAATGTTGCAGATGAAATCATTACGTCAGGTCTATACATTTCTCTGTTCCACTAGCCTTACGTGACAGCGAAACATGTCCGTTCTGCTAAATGTATTTGTTTTAATGCTTGAAATGTTGTAGCTGGCTTACAACAAAAACATTCTAACAAATATGATTTTTCTCTTGGCTGTTTTCAAGAAACTTAAGAGAAACGTACAGCCATTGTCATATTTTGTTTTGTAATTGCATCATGTATTATGAAAATGATGTCTAGAACGCCTTACAAACAGTCCAACTCCTTTTTATTAAGATCTCCCATCTTAAGACATTTTGTTTGGGATGCACAGCATATAGGATTATTATATCGAATTGATAGGTTAAATGCTTCTTCGGGCATTTGAAGATCTGTTGATCTATGGAGAACATGTGAACCTCAAACACACAATGTCTTTTAAAGGTGAAATCTTCACCCCGCCTCTGTTTTGGTAAATGGCTAAAGGATGGGTCTGAAGAAATGTCATATCTCTAATTAATTGACAGAGCTATGGATGCAAAGACTGACCATCAATGACATCGTTTTAACCTTGTTTTGAGGCTATACAGTTTATCATTTTAAATTGTTTACAAACGATGGAGCAAAACTTGCTTAGTTTGGGCTCTGATGGGGTACGACGCTTTTACTAAACTCACAAGGAATTTATTACATTGACTATTGAAGAATGCAATCTTAAGTTGCCCCTTATCCACTTGAATTTGTTGTGATGCATTGAAACATCCAAGTAAGATCGCATGGGGAAAATAGCAGAACACACAACGTGTCTACATACATACATACATACATACATACATAGGCAAGATATGGACAACAACAATTGTGTTTCCATGTCAAAATGGGAGACATCCGCCTTTGAGAGTAGAGCGTTCTCGACCGGCTCGATAGTTTAAATTAGGCTATTGGGTGTTGAAGTGACAATCGAACAGCAGTAAATATTCAAGTATTTTTTTTTTTTTACAGGCTTCAGAGATGTTTAGTGTCATGAGCTTCTCGTCTTTTCTCTTGTGTGGCTGACAGCAGTGCTGTTCTGCAGTGACTGGGAATCATTTAGGCCTGGCTGTGTAGTGGGGCGGCAAGTAGCCTAGCGGTTAAGTGTGTTGGGCCAGTAAGGTCTCTGGTTCGAATCCCTGAGCTGGCAAGGTGGGAAAATAGCTGCTGTTCTGCAGTTAACCCCCTCAACAAACAACACCTTCTCCCGGTCGCCGATGACATGGACATCGATGAAAAAAGGCAGCCCCCCCGCACCTCTCTGATTCAGAGGCTGAAGACCCATTTCGGTTGAATGCGTTCAGTTGTGCAACTGACTAGATAACTTGCCCACTGACAGACTATGACAGCATAGGGGTTAGGTGTGGGACTGGGGTTGGGGAAACGAGGTACCTGTGACTGGGTGATGAAGTGTGGTATGTACGTAGACAGACACTTCGCTGTGAAATCCAATAACTATGATTTGGAAGTATTATGAGGGGCCCTAGCATACCACGTATAGGTGTCACACAGTCAACAACATTGGGGGCGTAGCCATAGCATGGTCCAACGATAACAGGACTTCGTTCCTCCCTTCAATGTTTTCTCACATCTTTTACATTCAGCAGTGGTCCTGTACCGTACTCGGTGCTCTGACAGTTGAACAAAGTCAATGGTCATACCAATGTGGGCCAATGAGTGTCCAGTCAATCAAATCACCATGTGGTGGGTGTAACTTTTACCCAACAATGCAATCTACACAAGGCTTCTGAGTTCAATGTGTTCGCCCATAGTATTCTGTAGATACAAGTTTTTTTTAAGTATACAAACTTATCATGTTTAAACATGTGGCCGATAGTGGGGGGGGGGTTGTCTGACACAGTCACACTCTAACTCTGCACCTATGATACCATACTACTCCGTTCTCCTGCCATAAAGTCTGAGTGAAGGCATAGTGATGATACTGTTTCCCCTGTGCACTTGTATGTGCGTCAAGGGGCTTGAGGGCAGGGTGTGTCGTGTTAGAACGAGCCATTCGTACAAAGAGACTGAAAGCCAGGTTTGTTTGCAGAGTTTTTCACTCAATATGTTTAGTGCCGTTGCTCAGAGGAATGCCTGTTAGATTTTATGAGGAGGCTTGAAAGGCACCACCTCTGTGTTTCTAGGAAACGGCGAGTATGAGGAAACTGCATTGAATGTGTCCTGGTGGAAACATATTACCAACATTAGCCTCTTCTCTTTTGCTTTCACGGGCAGTGTGTTTCATCTTCCTCCAGGCATGAAACCCCAGTTTGTGTATTTCATAAAATGTCTGTTCTCTATGTAGGTATACATTTTACAGTGCTGGTTAAGAGTACTGTTCTCCTGCTAGGATCCAGTATGATTAAGACTTTACATAGAAAAGGCCTAATAAGCAATGTCTATTTCTATTGTAAACTTCATATACTAGAGTTTTGAAGACCACCATGTGCCTTGGCAGTAGACCACCCTAACCCTATGCCTTGGCAGTAGACCACCCTATGCCTTGGCAGTAGACCACCCTATGCCTTGGCAGTAGACCCCCCCTAACCCTATGCCTTGGCAGTAGACCACCCTAATCCTGTGCCTTGGCAGTAGACCACCCTATGCCTTGGCAGTAGACCACCACCAGCCCTTGGGGGGCATCAGCCCTCCTTTTGTCAACCTTGACGAGGCTTCAGCATTGGTCAGATTTGAATGACAAATCCAACACAATAAAAGACTGCAATTATGTTATTTATTATAATAAATGACTGCAATTATCTGTTAGCCTATTCTCTTTTCACTGTTGCCAAATACTTTTTGCTATAGAGGGGTCGGCAGATTACCATGGCAATGAGTTATTTTTTCATGTATTTTTACATTTTTACATTTTTTTCTAGCTATCTACAAAGCTTAGTTTAGACAACCGGTCAATGTCCTATAGGGTACCCTGCAATTAAATGAATGATTGAGTGTTGAATACTGTGACTCTGGAAGGTACTGACTGACACGACATAACAGGAAACCCCACATTCCTCTGCCAATGTATAGCTGTAACTGTCTAGAAGACAGTCTCATACAGAACAGGCAGCCTGTATACACACAGGTTTCTAGATCTGTCATCCAGAGTTTGCACATTGGATGATGTATGAACTGCGTATATTATTAATTTGGCACACACAGCTGATGCATAGAAAATTTAACTTTTGCTAATGTTTCCAAATGCATTCAATAATTCAGGCAGATTCTGTCATCACTAGCATCTGAGACAACAGAAAGCACCACATTGGCACAATAGAAATCCTTGTTGGTAGAATGACGGAAAACGCGCAGCATCACAAGACTACCATTAGCTGGCGGTTCTGATCTCGGACCGGATGGAGGGATGTCTGGCTGGGCCGGGGCGAATTAAATGAGAGTAGATAAAAACCTTTCGCAAATCCCGCTGTGATCATTTTTCAGGACATTGGCTTGATGAGGACATCTCTCTGTTCACATTTGACACGGGTGTTCAGAGTAAATCCATATAACTTTTCAAATGGTTAGCTTTTGCAACTGAGAATTTTTTTCTTAGTCCTCTCAAATGTGGACTCTATTGAAATTTAAGCGACATATAGACTAATCCAAACACTTAAACTGGCACACACTCGCTCTTAGTCTAATCTTCACTTTTGGCAGTCGATCAGCAGAGCCATAGCTGTGAAAAAATGACAAAAGCATGAGTTATGTCTGGAGATAACCTTCAACTTTCCATCAGGAAAGCCCTCGTGCTGTAGTCTTTGTAGTGGACTCGAGGCTTACTGATTAGAGGAAGACTTGAATAAATGCAGTACTGTATGCAACATTCTATTATCTGCAGGTTCTACCGTATAGTGGATACACTTTTTTTTTTTTTTTTGCAAACAGAACCTCACTATTTGGGAAATACAATGGGACCTTTTTAGAGATAAACATGTCGGGGAATTGAAGTCGTTTGGAGCACTGAAATGTTAGGTAAATTCACTTCAAAACCGCATAAAACATTTATTGAAAATAAGAATTGTGTACTTAACCACAAGCTCTGTCTTAATGCAGAGTTAGACATCCACGTTTTCAAAGTGTTTTTGTTGCTACTGCTGCTCTGTATCATTCAATTTCTCTAAATGTCTAATTTCAAAGTTAAGGGTTAAGTTTAGGCACTCATTCCAAACAGTTAAGGTTTGGTATAGAGATGAGAAAGAAAATGTGTCCATGACTGGGAATTAACTACTTACGGAGTGGTGGGGCGCTAGGCTTTACGGTGAAAGCACTACATTTGATTGAGGGTAGCACCTCCAACACATTTCACAGCGAAAACAAATCCCTTACCTTTTGAAGAACTTCTGCTGAGGGCTTCCCAAGTGTCCAACGAAGACATCCAATGGTTCTTTTGTTAGAAAAAAAGTCATTTTATTATATCCATAAATCTCTGTTTGGTTGGCGCGTTATGTTCAGAAAATCCAACATCGAATCGCCCATTGAAACGTGAAGAGAATGCGTTCAAATATACCTATAAACTTTTCACAAACAAATCAAATACCAGTTAAAATGCATCCTTAGCTATCCTTTTATCAATATTAGCGATAATATTTCACTCGGATGGTCACCTATACCTTATATAAGTAAAATAAAGTGGGGCGCTCAGCCAGACTCGCGCCCGAGAACTTGTTGACATCTGAGCTACCTTGACCATTTCCTGTACCTATTCGTTCTGTTTACGCCAATCTCTGAGTCTTTGTATATAGTGGAAGCCATAGGTACTGCAGTCTCTGTCCTGGTTACAAATGAATTCAATGGGGAGTGTGCCAAACAGAGCAATAGGTCACCAGAAACTGATTTCCGGATAGATTTTTCTCGGGTTTTCGCCTGCTAAATGAGTTCTGTTATACTCACAGACATTATGTTAACACTTTTAGAAACCTCAGTGTTTCCGATCCAATAGTACTTATTATGTGCATATCCTATATTCTGAGCCTGTGGCAGGCATTTTGCTTTGGGCACGCCAGACTCTCCAAAACCGTCACCTCACCTGCTGCTCCCTAAGAAGTTAACGTGCAACCTTCTGATCCAGAGTCATGGGATTACACCTATCCAACCTCAACCACAACACCCTAGCAAAACCCAAGTCTACTTGATGGTTATGGCACTCGCTGTTTCCCCTAGTGGCTGGTTTTGAAGGCATTTCCCAAAGTCTTCAGAACATGGCTAGTCGTCCAGTTATGACGTCAATCTTGAATGTCCTAGCTGGTATTTACATGGGTATTCTAACCATTTAGCCCATTTACTGTATTTGATGTGATTTGAGCACATGTGAGCAACATTTACGGTTTGTCTGTAGTGTCAAGAAGTTATTTTCCTCCATTTTTTAAATGTACCTGTTCAATATTACCTGTTGGGTTGACCCGGCATTCCGTAACTCTTGAGGTTAGAATCTTTGAGGTTCTACTCTACTGCAATGGCATTGGCTACTGTTGCAATTGGCTTTAAGAAGAGGTAATAACTCAAGGAGGTACTTGTTGACTTTATATGGTGTCTACAGCCATACACGAACCAGCCTGTATAACCATACCCAATCCACTTAAATTAGCCTGAAGACCAAGAGTAACTAGGCAAGGACAGGACTCTACATTGATCTTTCTCTTCTCCTCTCTCCAAATTCAATTTTAGTAAAATTATTTATCGGGAACTGAAGAATTTCATAAAGCTACCAAAATATTTTCCTGGCCTGCTTGTTTGCCAGTATTGAAACAAGCATGAATTTATATCCGTAGTAGTTAGTAAGGTTGGCAATTGAAACCTTGCAACTAAGAACCTAAATATATATGTTTTTGGGAAAATGTGGTGATCTGACATTTTCTAGTTTTTATAGATATGAATAACTGGTTGAGTATACAAATGTCATATCACTCAAATTGTCCCTAACTGATACATGTATGCTTCTTTGTGTCAAGGGTTCAATTGATGCCTTAAGCATCACAGCAAAAAAATCCCATGGTTTTCAACCCATAGCCTCAGATTATGATACATGTGTCATCACAGAGTTAGTTAATCCAATGTTTGAGCCGTACGTTGAGTTGTCCTATGTAGGCCAGTGGATGCAGCATCCACAACAATCCTAATATCAGGGAAATGTTAACTAATCGTAATTCAGGGGACGATGCTAGCTAATCTAATCAAATAATAAAACACGTAAAATGTTGTGTACACAGTTTACAGCAGGTATTAAAAAAGTGCAGTGAAATGCTTGTGTGCTAGTTCCCTCAACATTGCAGTACAATAGTCAATAACAATAAGTCAAGTCAAATAACAAAATGAGTAATAGAAGCGGTAGTGTGTCTAGTAATAGCCTGATATGTACACAATAGAATAGGTGAAAAAAAATCTCTGTGCCCTTGAGCATGGCACTTATTTCTAATTGCTCGTGTAAATGGCTCTGCATAGGAGCATCTGCTAAATGACTCAAATGTCAGTATGACTGTATTTACAATATAACATTGGTAGTGTCAAAAAGTAAACAACGGATTATCGTAGATGCTGTCACAACTGGCCTATATAGACAACTCAATGTAATGTTAATTTCACCCAAACATAGAGACTGGCTGAACCATCCATTAAGAGCTACAGCAGGATAGGAAGAACTTTAATGTCCCGAGGGGGAAAACTGTCTTATCCAGCAGTACTGTGTGTCTATAAAATAGACACTGTATATTACATACTCCATGTAAAAAAATAAATAAATCCATTGCACGTTACCCATGTCATAGATAATGTACACGTCGTACAACCACATACATATTGCACAACTGCCCTGACACATTTTGTCAGTGACTCTGTAACACAGCTCGGCTTAATTTATTGCCGTTTAGGTATTTCATGGACATGGCAATGAAGGATGCTTATACCTGTTCAGCTTACACGTAGCGACCCTATAGGGTCTGCCTGAGGGGACGAGCTGATTGTCAGAGAGAATTACATGGGAGAGGTCTGAAACGATCTCTGATAACCGTCTGTTCAACAGTAAATATGGCTACTGCCTCACACCCATGATCTTCATGGCAGTTTGCGGGCAATTTGAGAGGCCTATTTGGGGGAGCTCTTCACCCGGACAATTAGGCACATTTCCATGACTCTGCTTTGCCCCTGGACAATATGACTCTAGTCATGAGCATATCCTGAGGAGGAGTTCCTGATCCACAGTTCCTGAGATGGTGTGTGTGTAGATTATCAGATCTTATCAGGAACCACATCAACAAGATAACATTCCTATGATGTTTTTCTGGAAACCCGCAAATCTTTTGAGGACAACCAGCTTGTTTGTACCTGAATAGCCCACTTTAGGAAAGCAAAGCAAGTCCGACATGTGGGTTTCTGTCCTTCGTCACCCTCTCTGCTCACTGCCAGCGAAAAGCACATCCCGAAAGACATCTGTTGCAACATGGGGCTCTGTAGATGGCCTTGTTCCTGTTGTGTGTTTTTTTTTCTTCTCCCCAGGTTTCTTGGAAAGGCAACGGACGTGGGCGTTTTACGTATTTCAAAACTCTGGGCTTTGTGGGCGGAATATGCTCCAGCCACTACTTGTAAACGTATACCATGAGTGAGTGGTGTTGCTTTGTACCCAAGGGAATTTACACAGAAAGCCTGTCAATCACTCATGTTCATGGCTTGGTATGTAAAGTACCAGTCAAAAGTTTGGACACACTACTCATTCCAAGGTTTTTCTTTTCTTTTACTATTTTCTATATTGTAGAATAATAGTGAAGACATCAAAACTATGAAATAACACCTATGGAATAATGTAGTAACCAAAAAAGGGTTAAACAAATCAAATTTATATTGGATTTGTTTTGCAATGGAAACAATAGTTTCTATTGGTCAAATTCAGGTAGGTCCCTCCCCGTTTCGTTTGCTGCCGGTTGGTTCATAAAGTAAACGGTAAGCAGTTTCCGTTTCAGAACGTTTTTGCAACGGAATCCGACTAATGAATACACCACTACTTGTTGGTTCACTGATTTGGCAAGGCCTCCTCTCACTTTAGAGACTTTGCAAGAGCATGTCACCCCTCTCCTGGGCTGCATTCCATTCCCAAAAAAATCCCCAAAATAAGAAGGGGGGGCAGCAAAGGGATGTTACTTGATTGGAAGGAGAAGTTACATTATCTCAGTCCCTATTAAATATATATATTTTTTTCAGCACCAGTTAAAGTTGAATTTTGAGTAGCCAAATTTTTAAGACCTTTTCAACAATCTTGCTTCTCAGATCTGTCATTACTGTAACCGAGATCAACCTTTTCCCCCCAGGAATATGTATGTATGTATGCTTTCTGCCTTCTTTCTGTCACAGCCTGGCTCTGGCCCAGCTAAACACACGTGATGCATGAGTCATCGCTTAAAGTTTGTGGCTGGTTTATAGTGAGCTATAAGTGTACTGTACAGTTGCTTTCCAGATAACTACCATGACACCAAGGTCGGCGGGGCAATCAATAATGTGGCCCGTCTTTGAGATTGAACATCAATATTATCTTTTCTACTACACCGGAACCACACGCCAAATACATTCTTTACAGTCAATATTGATGGGTCCTGTGAGATAATAACATGTGACATAATGTCTACAAAACAGTGCACAGTGAGTTGCCAAGTTTTTACTGTAAAAATTTGAATAGACTGAATGGCACTTAATAATCACTGCCTTCTCAAGGACATCGTCAAGAGAATTATTTTTGAAAAGTCCTGCTGCAAGAGCTGCTATTCCAATGATGGAGAAGACAGAAATCCTTTTAAGGTGGACAATATTACTATATTACACAACAGGCTAAACCATTGGAATAATGCATGATATTATATGGTTGCTATCGGAAATACCTTTGCATAGCACAGTTCTCTTTTTTTCCTGTTGTAACCCTCAAGATGTTTTTTGGTAGCCTGTACACAATTTATTAAATGTTTTCTATGATCCTTTCTTTGAAAATATTGGGTACAGGAGAGACCTGTATAGCACCAAAACACTAGATTGGGTTTTTTGTCCAAGCCAACAGTAACTCACTACTCTACGTATGAGCTGAGCGCTTCAGGATCAAGAGGAGCGTATGAGCTGGAGTCAGATGTTGAGGGAGGTAGTATCTCCTCTTTATCTCAAGGCTTATTGAAGGGAAATTAGATTTTTTTTTTTACAATGTTGCAGGAACTAGGCCACTGTCTTCATATGGGCATACCATCCCAATGTGGTAAATGTCTGAGGTTTGAGTTACTCTACAGCCTCCACAGATGTTGCCTCAAGACATGACCCCAAAGACACAAAATTATAATAAATGAATCTAATCAACGCCAACGATGGGAGTAAATGCCTATCAGGGGACGAACAAGTGGAGGACAATGTTTGAAAATGTATGCATATTGATGCAAACAGCCCTCAAGATGACCAAGGGATTCCTGTAATAATTTGAATGACATTGTGGCTTCCACTGTAACGTTCACATGACTTGTTGTGACTTGTAATTTATACTGAACAAAAATATAAACACAACATGTCAAGTGTTGGTGCCATGTTTCATTTGGTGCACATTTGTTTACATCTTTGTCAGTGAGCATTTCTCTTTTGCCAAGATTTATCCCAGGCCCCCCGTCTCCGCAGGAGGTCGTTTATTGTAAATAAGAATTTGATCTTAACGGACTTGCCCATTGGGCTGGGGACAATAAAAGGCCACTCTTAAATGTGCCGCTTTGTCACAACACAATGCCACAGATGTCTCAAGTTTTCAGGGAGTGCAGTTGGCATGCTGACTGCAGTAATGTCCACCAAACTTTTTGTCACAGGTGTAGACCTTACAGTGAAATGCTTACTTACAAGCCCTTAATCAACAATGCAGTTTTAAGAAAATATCCACCAAATAAAGAGCAGCAGTAAATAACAATAGTGGGGCTATATACAGGGGGTACCGGTAACCGGTATTGAGGTAATTATGTACATGCAGGTAGGGTTATAGGCGTGGCTATGCATAGGTAGTAACAGCAGCGTGGGGGGGTGCAAATAGTCTGGGTAGCCATTTGATTAGCTGTTCAGGAGTCTTATGGCTTGGGGGTAGAAGCTGTTTAGAAGCCTCTTGGACCTAGACTTGGCGCTCTGGTACTGTTTGCCGTGCGGTAGCAGAGAGAACCGTCTATGACTAGGGTGGCTGGACCATTTTTAGGGCCTTCCTCTGACACTGCCTGGTATAGAGGTCCCGGATGGCAGGAAGCTTGACCCCGGTGATGTACTGGGCTGTACGCACTACCCTCTGTAGTGCCTTGCGGTCGGAGGCCGAGCAGTTGCCATACCAGGCAGTGATGCAACCCGTCAGATGGTGCAGCTGTAAAACCTTTTGAGGATCTGTGGACCCATGCCAAATCTTTTTAGTTTCCTGAGGGGGAATAGGCTTTGTCATGTCCTCTTCACGACTGTCTTGGTGTGCTGGGACCATGTTAGTTGGTGACGTGGACGCCAAGGAACTTGAAGCTCTCAACCTGCTCCACTACAGCCCCGTTGATGAGAATGGGGGTGTGCTCGGTCCTCCTTTTCCTGTAGTCCACAATATTCTCTTTTGTCTTGATCACGTTGAGGGAGAGGTTGTTGTCCTTGCTCCACACGGTCAGGTCACCAGAGCTGTTGCTATAGTTAATTTCTCTACCATAAGCAGCCTCCAATGTTGTTTTAGAGAATTCAGTGAGACCGGCCTCCAATAATTACCATTTATTTAAATTGACTGATTTCCTTATGAACTGTAACTCTGTAAAATCCTTCATTGTTGTTTTTGTTCAGTGTAGTTATTTTTACACCGCAGTAAGCCTTTATGCTTGCTGACAGTCTTATAACGTGTCAAAAGGGGGGGCTGGCTGGTGGGCCGCTTGAACTCTCCGGTAGAGTGTGACCGCGTCATGACGCGTTCCCTGGGTTTGTTAACAAATGTTTCATTTAACAAATGACTTTATTAACAGACTTGAAATGGAATTGACCCAATCCTGTTAAAGTGAGCTGAACAGTTTTAATGTACTACTTGAGTTCTCTGGCACAATGCATTCCTTGGCAAAGGAAAAACTAGGAATTGTGGTGACTGATAGCCTGTCTGAGATAATTAGCCAGTGACTTACTGTGGCAAATTGCTATTTGTTGACATGCAGGTCACATCATGTGTACAGGAACTTGCATGCTTTGTGAGCTTGATATACTGCCTGATTCAACCAGGTTAGGTTACGGCCAAAAAGTGGGCAAGAAATAACCATTTTTGAAGGGCACTTTAACATTCTATAAGCTTTTCAGCCAAAGTGGATCAATGTAACACTGCAACAAAGGAATTACATTTTGTAAATGGGTCATGTAAAATAAGGCAATATTTGGGTTTCTCAGAATCAAAATTAGGGAGAGGGAATAATGGATTAACTTTTCCAACGCTAGTTAACTTCTTAGGGAGCGGCTCCCGAGGTGACGGTTTTGGAGAGTCTGGCGTGCCCAAAGTAAAATGCCTCCCACTCAGGCCCAGAAAATAGGATATGCACATAATTAGTACTATTGGATAGGAAACACTCTGAAGTTTCTGAAAGTGTTAACATAATGTCTGTGAGTATAACAGAACGGATATAGCAGGCGAAAACCCGAGGAATTTCTGTCCTGGAAAAAGTGGTTTTGACACTGCCTCATTGTGAACCCCTCCCCTATTGAAAATGACCTTATATGGGAGTAAGATTGCAGTACCTATTGCTTCCACTGATGTCAACAGTCTCTAGACAGTGTTTGGTGATGTTATAGTTGCTCTGGATGGTAATAGAAGAAGAATTTCGAAGTGGTCACCAGATGTAAACAGAATAGAATGCGCGCTCGCGTGCGCTGTGGTTTTTTTCCTTTCCTATCGTCCAGTTTATAATCCGGTTGAAATATTATAGTAAATATACATTAAAGTTTTCCTAAGGATACACTATCAATGATTGATTGTTCTTGGACAAGTGTATAGGTTGAACGAGTTCTCTTCACGGTTCAATGGGCGAGTGGACGCTGTATTTTCTGATCATAACGCACCAACCAAACAGAGATTTATGGATATAATAAATGACTTTTTCTAACAAAAGAACCATTGGATGTCTTCGTTGGACACTTGGGAAGCCCTCAGCAGAAGTTCTTCAAAAGGTAAGGGATTTGTTTTCGCTGTGAAATGTGTTTTGTGTGAACCGCGATGGTTTATGAATTTATGCTAATGTTAAAATATTGGGAGGTGCTACCCTCAAACAATCAAATGTAGTGCTTTCGCCGTAAAGCCTTTTTGAAATCTGACTGCTGTGATCTTGCCAAGAATCAGAGCTTTTGATGACAATGCAACACTTGTATATTGATGAATGTTTAATTCAACTTTTGGATTTTGAATTTGGCGCCTTGCATTTCACCGGGTAGTGTGAAATGCAAGCTATCGCCCCACCACTCCCTAAGTAGTTAACGATCCTATAGATATCACGTTTCACATTGGCTTTATTCTGGTGCTGCTCTGCACATACAAGCTTATTAGCTAGCTAGCTCTGGTCCAATGTTACTTAACCAGTCAGGGATTGCTGGGTCGCTAGCTGGCTCGTCCCGATACTACCAGGTAAAATCTAAAGCGCCAAATTCAAAATCCCAAAATGGAATTATTAAACATCCACCAATATGCAAGTGTTCCATACTCATCAAAAGCTATGTTCCTTGGCAATATCACAGCGTTGTCAGATTTCAAAAAGGCTTTACGGCGAAAGCAGCACATTTCATTGTTTGAGGCTAGCACCTCACATATTTTTCCAATAGCCATGTATCGATTAGCCATCATGGCACACATAACACATTTCACAGCGAAAACAAATCAATTACCTGTTGAAGAACTTCTGCTGAGGTCATCCTAAGTGTCCAACGAAGACAATCCATGGTTCTTTTGTTAGAAAAAGTAACGTCTTTTATCCATAAATCCTCCATTTGGTTCGCGTGTTATAATCAGAAACGACAGCCTCCACTAGTCCATGAAACGCGGCGCGAACTCGTTCAAATTATACCTATAAACTTGTCCAAAAACAATCAAACATAGTTTTAAATGTATCCTTAGGAACACTTTTACGTATATTTACTATTATAAATCAGCCGGAATATAAACTGATCAATAACGAGGCTACAAAAGACACTCCGTGACTTCTCGTGCGCGCGCCACAGGAACTTTTCTCAGAAAGAGGGTCTTCATTGTTTGGTCTTTTTCTCTGCTCTAAATTCATCCAAAATAGAGGGAAACACCATCTCGAGGCTGTTGACATCATAAGGAAGCGACGTGTACTGCATTCATATGCCTATATATGGTCATTTTCAATAGGGAGGGGTTCCCAAATGAGCAATGTGTCAAAATCACTTTTTCCAGGACAGAGATTCCTCAGGGTTTTGCCTGCTATATGCGTTCTGATTCACTCACAGACAAATGGTTAACAGTTTTGGAAAATTCAGAGTGTTTCCTATCCAATGGTACTACATATAGGCATATCCTATTTTCTGGGCCTAAATGGGAGGCATTTTACTTTGGGCATGCCAGGCTCTCCAAAACGGTCACCTCATGCACCCATGCCCAAGAAGTTAACAAAGTAAAATGCCTGCCACTCAGGCCCAGAAACTAGGATATGCACATAATTAGTACTATTGGCTAGAAAACACTCTGAAGTTTCTAAAACTGTTAAAATAATGTCTGAGTATAACAGAAATGATATAGCAGGCGAAAACCTGAGGAATTTCTGTCCATAAGTTTTTTTAACATTTCCTCCGTTTTGATAGGAGATTTATGGATATAATAAATTACTTTTTCTAACAAAAGAACCCTGGATTCTCTTGTTTGGACACTTGGGATGCCCTCAGCAGAAGATCTTCAAAAGGTAAGTGATTTATTTTAGTTCTTATATGGGTTTTGTGTGACCCGCGCTGGATATGAATTTATGCTAATGCATAAATATGAGGTGCTATCCTCAAACAATCAAATGTTGTGCTATCGCCGTAAAGCCTTTTTGAAATCTGACAATGCTGTGATATTGCCAAGAATCAGAGCTTTTGATGACTATGCAACACTTGTATATTGATGAATGTTTAATAATTCAACTTTTGGATTTTGAATTTGGCGCCTTACATTTCACCGGGTAGTGTCGGGTTTAGCGCCCCAATGATCCCTAAGTGGTTACGCCAACTCTGAAGTTCAAAGACATTCAAAGTTCCTTCATAGAAGCCGCCGCTCCGTAGGTATAATTTCGTGGTCCTAATTCAGATAATGCATGTCATAAGATGCCCAGCACTTTAGCCAAGCCGCCGCCTCCAACCTCTCATCTCATGCCCTACATTTGTCTGTCCAGTGCATGTAAGCAACTCTAGATTACCCGCTCCAGCAAGCTGATCTAGTCACACTGATTTGAATAAATTTATTGTTGCGCTACGTGTGTGTGTGTGTGTGTGTGTGTGTGTGTGTATTTTGAACTTTTAAAAAAGAACAAAGGAACTAAACTTAGCAAAAAAAAAGAAACGTTCCCTTTTCAGGACCTTGTCTTTCAAAGATAATTTGTAAAAATCCAAATAACTTCACAGATCTTCATTGTAAAGGGTTTAAACACTGTTTCTCATGCTTGTTCAATATAAACAATTAATGAACATGCACCAGTAAAACTGTCGCTAAGACACTAACAGCTTACAGACGGTAGGCAATTTAAGGTCACAGTTAGGACACTAAAGAGGCCTTTCTTCTGGCTCTGAATAACACCAAAAGAAAGATGCCCAGGGTCCCTGCTCATCTGCAAGAATGTGCCTTAGGCATGCTGCAAAGAGGCATGAGGACTACAGATGTGGCCAGGGCAATAAATTGCAATGTCGGTACTGTGAGACGCCTAAGACAGCGCTACAGGCAGACAGGACAGACAGCTGATCGTCCTCGCAATGGACCACATTTAACAACACCTGTACAGGATCGGTACATCCGAACATCACACCTGCGGGACAGGTACAGGATGGCAACAACAGCTGCCCGAGTTGCACCAAGAATGCACGATCCCTCCATCAGTGCTCCAAATGTCCGCAATAGGCTGAGAGAGGCTGGACTTGTAGGCATGTTGTAGGACAGGTCCTCACCAGACATCACTGGCAACAATGTCGCCCATGGGCACAAACCCACCGTCGCTGGACCAGGGAGGACTGGCAAAAAGTGCTCTTCACTGACGAATCGCGGTTTTGTCTCACCAGGGGTGATGTTCGGATTCGCGTTTATCGCCGAAGGAATGAGTGTTACACCGAGGCCTGTACTCTGAAGCGGGATCGATTTGGAGGTGGAGGGTCCGTCATGGTCTGGGGCGGTGTGTCACAGCATCATCGGACTGCGCTTGTTGTCATTGCAGGCAATCTCAACGCTGTGCGTTACAAGGAAGACATCCTCCTCCCTCATGTGGTACCCTTCCTGCAGGCTCATCCTGACATGACCATCCAGCATGACAATGCCACCACGTACAGAATGAGCAGTATGGCTGATTTCAGTGTTCTGCCATGACCAGCGACGAGCCCGGATCGCAATCCCATTGAGCCCGTCTGGGACCCGTCTGGGGCCTGTTGGATCGGAGGGTGAGGGCAAGGGCCATTCCCCCCAGAAATGTCCGGGAACTTGCAGGTGCCTTGGTGGAAGAGTGGTGTAACATCTCACAGCAAGAACTGGTAAATCTGGAGCAGTCCATGAGGAAATGCACTGCAGTACTTAATGCAGCTGGTGGCCACACCAGATACTGACTGACTTTTGATTTTGACCCCCTCCGTTCCTCTTTGTTCAGGGACACATTATTGAATTTCTGTTAGTCACACATCTGTGGAACTTGTTCAGTTTATGTCTCAGTTGTTAAATCTTATGTTCATACAAATATTTACACGTTAAATTTGCTGAAAATAAATGCTGTTGACAGTGTTCATATAAACACTTTTTTTTATTTTATTTTTTTATTTTTGTGTGTGTTCGAACCGGCTCAGAACTTTTCCACTGTTCTGATAAGCAAAGTACTGGGAAAAATAATGGTTCTGTTCAGGATGAAACGACTGGAAAATAATTTTGTTGTGCCTACCAAACTTTGTGTGGTAAAGAGAAACCGCATGAACATTTTAGAATTGCATGCAATAACCAGAGGCCCCTATTGTATACTTCTGCCTGAATTATGTAGCTATAATATTGTCTATTTTAGTTGATGTACTTTTTGATAACCAATAGCTACTACTTTAGGGCTTATTCCAAACTTGAGTTCTGTGCTCTCGGCTTTACCTCACCTCACTGACAACACTGGTTCGATATCCAGTTGGTCACAGTGGGGTATGTGGAGGTCTGGAAAACTAATCTTTCACCATTTGGCCTACTGAGACGCCACTGAGTCTGAGGCAGATTGTGCACAATGCACGTCACAAATAAGACACTCGTACAACTCTCAAGTCTAAACCACAGCCTATTACATTTTGATGAAGTCGATGACTCAGGCCTTGAATAAGTTACTTTTTAACGGGCTCGCTGGTGAAAAACCTCACAGTAAAAATTTTTTTTAATAGATGTTTCTTCTCAACAACAGCCCTCTCACTGAGTGATGTTAGAATCTCAAATGGCACCCTATTCCCTTTATAGTGCACTATATAGGGAATAGGGTCCCGTTTTTGGGATGGTGTGTGAGTGAGAGATTATACATCCTGAAACCTTTAGTGGAAGCATGGTAATCAGAACCTGCTGTTATGCGTACTGAAGACTGCAGTGGTCCAATAAACTGTTTACATCACTGTACAAGACAGAGCTACAAGCCACTCTACTAATTCATGAATTAAAGAACATCTAAATATTTTGCTGGATTGGCTACAATTCTGGATATGATTTGTTTATTTGACAATGACCACTTAAAAGGAGTACATGTACATCAGCGTTTTTTTACATTTCTAGACTATCCCGTCTTAACTGCAACTAGTGTCCTTGTCCAAGATCTTTGAGCTGTGACAAACTGCAACTTGTACGAGGAAATCCGCATGCCATTCTTCATGCGAATGACAGTCAACTGTGTTATCAAGTGCTATTTGCTTGTGAAATTGTCATGCAATGCATTCTCTCCATTGTTGACGTTTTTTGTTGGTGGCCGACTCTTTGATCTGAACCTAACTTTTTAAAGGTTTCTGTTTTTATGCTGTAATTTTTCCATGTTTTTATTTATGGTACGACGTTGATGAAGAGGACCTGTATTTACAGTCTGAAGACTCCTTGTGTCCTCAAAATGGGATGGGGGTTTATCTGTGAAGCGTAGGTGCCGATGTCCTTTATCTGTGATTGGGTCATCCATTTTTGGACTGATACTAGCCATGATTATTGATGAATATACTATCAATTCAGTATCCTTTCACATTGTAAATATGATACTGGAACTGACTGACCCTGTATATAACGCGCTTAGCGGTCTTCTTTTTATATCGTGTGTTTTTTGTTTTACATTTATTTTTAGTATTACATTGTTATTGATTCTTCTAAACCCCAAAATGCAGTAAAGGCATTTCACTGTACTTCAGTAAGACATGTGAAACTTGAAACTATAACTTATAAATGCTTAATTAGTTCAACTGTGGTATCACATCAGAACTCAAATTAATAAGCATGTCATGGAACTCGGTCTATGAATTTTAGCGGTTAGTCCAACCCCATCCCTCAACTGTTTCCCAAAGCAGTGGTGGGGTGGCTACTTTTTAAGTTGATAAAAGTGAATGCTAAATGGTATATTCTATATACCTCTTTGTCGTTTGAACTGCAGATTGTACCTTTTTTTTTTTTTTTAGATTTTTATCAGGAATTCTATGTGTAATTGTCTCGCTGAAAAATAAAACTATTCCAGGGTTAGGTTTGTGTTTTCTTTTACTTTTTACCCGGGCTTTGCTCCTTTTCATATTTATTTTTGATCCTGACAAACTCCCCAGTCCCTGCTGATGACCAGCATACCCATAACATGATGCCTCACAATGGGCGTCAGCATCTCATCACGGTCTCTTTGCATTCAAATGCATTTGTTTGTCTGTAGCTTATGCCTGCCCATACCAGAACGCCACAGCCACCATGGGGCACTCTGTTCACAACGTTGACATCCGCAAACTGCTCGCCCACACGATGACATATACGTTGTGTGTACCTAACCTTCTCCAGAGGCAGAGATGACATCACTTCCTTAACCCACTGCATAAAGGAGGGCGGCTTTGCAGACTTCCAGTGACAGAGGACAAGGCAGCGAGCTAGCAGCGAGGCAAATGCTGTCACATATACCTGATGAGTGTGGGCCTTCTGGTCTAGGGGAAGTACCCCAAAAATGGCAGTGACCAGGTTGGGGCTGACCGTTGTATTACACATAAGTGAGAGAGCCTCAAATATGGGGTCCCAGAGGCCACTCAGACTGCCATGACCAAAACGTATGAGCCACAGTCTAGGGAATTCTTGTTCTTTTTTTAAGCTAAACCGAAATAGTCGCCTGGGTAAGTGTCTGGCAGTTTCTGACTGGAAAGGATTTCATTGTACATTGGGCTGAGGATAAGGGATACTTTTAGAGGATAATGCTTTATAAAATGCAATAGGGAAGCCATCAGAACCAGGGGCTTTACCGCACTGGATTTCCAGAGTAGCTTCATCTTCACTCATTGAGGCATCCATATTAGTTTGTTCATATGAATTGAGACAGGGGATGTCCAGATTGTCTAGAAATGCATCCATACGAGGTGTCAGGAAGAGCAGAGTAGAATTGCTTAAATTGATTGATTTCTTTGGGATTGGTAGAAGTTAAATAAGCTGCAACACACAGTTCAGGTATGGTGCTGCTAGCAGCGGATTGTCGAAGCTGGTGAGATGTTCATAGAATTCTTGTCTCAACTTAAACAGAAGCTGCTCTGTTTGAATGGTGGAAAGATTGTCAATTTCCAATTGGTGTAGCAGTCTCTCTCTTTGTAGAGTTCAGGAGTCGGAGAACAGGCATATCTGTTGTCCACATCTAGAATGAGTTGAGAGCGCACCAAACGCTTATCAGAGCTGTTTGTCATACGCGGTGTATGAAATAATTTGGCCCCTTTTTTAGATTTGTTAAAAGCATCTCCCACACAGAGTGAGACATGTTAGGGGTGACGTTGATCTGTAAAAATACATCAATGTGAGTTGATATGTATTTTATAAAGACACTACAGGATAGTAGTAGTGGGTCAAGTCGCCACGCGTGTTGTGACACAGTACTGTCCGGAAAGCGGATATCTAGCTGGACAGGGCTATGGTCTGCGATAATGATGCTGTGATATTGGCTATTCGTTACAAAAGGAAGAAGTCTATTGTCCAGCAGGAAAATGTCGATCCTAGAGTATGAGCGGTGGACTGGAGGGAAAAAAAAAGCAGTACTGTTTAGCAGTGGGCTTGCTCCTCCTCCATGGATCAGACAAATTATAGGATTCTAGAAATGAGTTGATTACTGCGCTTGATTTAGATATTACATTGTTGGGCTTCGGGTCTGGATCTGTTTAGACTTGGATGCAATACACAACTGAAATCTTCACTCAATATCAA
This sequence comes from Brachymystax lenok tsinlingensis, assembly GCA_030435695.1. Lineage (NCBI taxonomy): Eukaryota > Metazoa > Chordata > Actinopteri > Salmoniformes > Salmonidae > Brachymystax > Brachymystax lenok. The sequence goes on along the minus strand of CM059801.1, from coordinate 34,912,513 downwards.
ATGATGAGAGTTAAGGTCGGGAAGTGTTGCGATGAGGTCAGAGAAATCCCAATTAGGACCATAGAGGTTAGCCTAGAATAACCTGTGTGCTAAACAATTTCCCTATCACTATCTGCCATTAGTATCTGAAATTACTTTGGAGACATATGGGGTGCCTTCTGGCCTCAGCACCAAAAATGTAGTGAAATATTTGGTCTACCCATCCTCTCTTTAGTTTATCATGGTCGCTGGACCGGAGATGAGTCTCTTGGAGAAAAACAATGTCCAGACTTAAGATGAGCATACACTCGGCTACGCTTGACCACCTGGTTTAATTCCTTTCACGTTCCAGCTGATAAAGCATGTGGAGCCTAGAGTATGTGAATTAGGCATAGTCATAGTAATCAAAAATGAATGTTAGTATGATCACATGGCCAGTGTGCTGAAAGGTCAGAGTAATAAAATTATAAAGAAAAAAAAACACTAAAAACAACAAAATACCCAGAGAACCTTGGACCCCTATGCTGGCCTTCCCCCTGTTGGAAGGCTGCGTTTACCTCTCATAGATTAGAGCAAAATGATACCATGTTACACTGAACCTCAGTAGAGCTCTATCCAGGGCGAACATAATCAAGTTTACACATAAGGGAAGGGATTCTGGAGGGAACCACCTACGTTATCTAAGGTATCTTATGCAATATGCATATTTTAAGGATAGTAAAACAGTATATAAAAAGAGGTATAGGTATATGTTCTCCCCGTCCACTTGGGATGACTTAACAATAAATATATTGTTCCAATGGGACTTTGTTAGATAAACTTGGATTATCATTTTAAAAGGCAAATTAATCATTAGAAAGCCCTTTTGCAATTATGTTAGCACAGCTGAAAAATGTGGTTCTGATTTAAAGAAGCAATAAGGGGCGGCAGGTAGCCTAGTGGTTAGAGCGTTGGGCCAGTAACCGAAAGGTTGCTGGATCGAATTCCCAATCTGACAAGGTGAAAATCTGAGCAGGAGGACAAGTACATTAGTGTCTAGTTTGAGGAAATGGATGCCTCAAGTCCCCAACTGGCAGCTTCATTAAATAGTACCCGCAAAACACCAGTCTCAATGTCAACAGTGAAGAGGCGACTCCAGTATGCTGGCCTTCTAGGCAGAGTTCCTCTGTCCTCAATCTTTTTTCTTTTTATTGGCCAGTCTGAGATATGGCTTTTTCTTTGCAACTCTGCCTAAAAGGCCAGCATCATGGCTAGTGCAGGGTCATAGTATGAGCCCAAAATGGATTTATGTCTGTCCTCCTGTGGATGTAGGTGCACGACAATGTTTTCTTTGGCCTTGGTTGGATCTAAGAATGTCTTCTGCTCGCCGGAGGGAGTAGTGATCTTCAGTACAGCTGGGTAAAGAATGCCGAACTTGGTGTCCAGACAGCGGTGTAGGAGCCCCCTCACCTCGTTGAAGGCTGACTTCTTCATGACTGCCACCGTGTAGTCCGGGTAAATGAGAATATTCTGGCCATCGTGGGTGATGGGAGCTGCTCGCATTGCCTTAGGGAAGACATCCTCCTTCTCCTGAAGGTAGTGGAATTTAACTACTATGGGTCTGGGCGGCTCCCTATTCTTTGAGGACTGTATGCTTCTGTACTCGCTGCCAAGGGTGGGGGCGTAATCGAGGCCTAGAATTTCCTGTAGCAGTTTAGCTATGGACAGGGTAGGCCGCATTCCGCCTACGGTCTCGAGTCCCTCTCTCTCGCATAAAATGCAACCGTTCCCCCGGCGCTGTCTGTTCTCGAGGTCCTCACCCTTGGAAGTGAGTTTGACAACATCTGATGATAGCCGGGCGACTTGCTCTTCCAGTGTCACCACATGTCTCGCCAAGTCTTCGTTAACGGAGTCTATCTTTGTTGACCTCGGTGGCGAGAATAGCTATTTGTGCGGATAAGTCAGTGGATAGTGACTCCACCTTAGCCAGCACAGTCTGTTCAGATTTAATGATAGCCGTCATTACCATGTCTAGGTCGGGGGGATCAGAGTCCGTGTCAGGTGAGCACGCGGCCGTTGTTGTCATGACATTTTACGATTAAGACAACAAAAGAAAGCCAGATTAGTATATTGGGTTCGATTCCAAATTAAATGTTACAAAATGAACACGGTGGGGGAGGTGTTCAAATATTAATAGTAAATTGCTCCTATCCAGGGCGAACATCGATCCAGGGCGTCTTCAGATGTTGCTGCTCACCAGCGCCCCCCCCCCTAGTATTTTTTCTGTGTTATTTCATACATTATTAGCCCAGAATTTTTTTGGGGGGTGTTATCACATACAGCTGGAAAGAACACTTGGATATCAGAGCGGCGGTAACTCACCAGCATTATGAACAGGAATACGACTTCCCTGAATTGGATCCTTTGTTCGTACCCCCAGGGCAGTTGAGCTGATTCCAGAGGCTTGTCCAAAACACAGCCAGCGGAGGAGAGGTATTTGGAGTGGATTTCTAGTCTGAACTCAGGAGGCGCGCACACCACCCACCGCTTCCAAGTATATTACTCGCTAATATTCAGTCTTTAGATAATAAAGTTTACGAGCTCAGGGTGAGGATCTCCTTCCAGAGAGACATCAGGGATTGTAACGTACTCTGTTTCATGGAAACATGGCTCTCGAGATATACTGTCTGAGACCGTACAACCAGTTGCGTTCTCAGTTCATCGCGCAGACTGGAATAAAGATCTCTACTGGAAGAAGGGCTGGGGTGTATGTTTCATGATTAACTACTCATGGTGTGATTGTGATAACATACAGAAACTCAAGTCTTTTTGTTCACCCAACCTAGAATACCTCACAATCAAATTACCTCCCAAGAGCATTCTCTTCGGTTATAGTCACAGCTGTGTATATTCCCCATTTAAGCCGATACCACAACGGCCCTCAAAGTACTACACTGGACTCTATGCAAGCTGGAAACCACATATCCTGAAGCCGCATTAATTATAGCAGGGGATTTTAACAAAGCTAAAATGAGGAAGAACTTCGTTAGCATTTATCAACACATTGACTGTAGCGCTCACTCTGAGAACATTGGACCACAGCTACTACATTTTCGAAATCCCTACAAGGCCCTCCCCTGCCCTCCCTTCAGTAAATCTTATCACGACTCCATTTTGCTCCTCCCTTCCTATAGGCAGAAACTCCTACATGAAGGACCCGAGTTACTGACTATTCAATGCTGGTCTGACCAATCGGAATCCGTGCTTCAAGATTGTTTTGATCATGCGGACTGGGATATGTTCCGGGTAGCTTCTGCGAATAACATTGACGAGTACACAGATACGGTGACTGATTTTTATCAGGAAATGTATATGAGATGTTGTAGCCACTGACTTTTAAAACCTACCCAAACCAAAAACCGTGGATAGATGGCAGCATTCGTGCAAAACAAAGCGCATCCACCGCATTTAACCATGGCAAGGTGACTGGGAATATGGCCGAATACAAACAGTGTAGTTATTCCCTAAAGAGTAACTACAGTACAGAGACAAAGTGGAGTCGCAATTCAACGGCTCAGACACGAGACGTATGTGGCAGGGTCTACAGACAATCACGGACTACAAAAGGAAAACCAGCCACGTCACGGACACAGACGTCTTGCTTCCTGATAAGCTAAACACCTTTTTCGCCAGCTTTGAGGATAACAGGGCCGGCTACCAAGGACTGTGGGCTCTCCTCCGTGGCCGATGTGAGTAAGACATTAAATCGCGTTAACCCTCGCTGAGGACGCGGAATCCCTAGCGGCGTCCTCAGAGTATGCGCAGACCAGCTGGCTAGAGTGTTTACGGACATATTCAATCTCTCCCTATCCCAGTCTGCTGTCCCCACCACCTAAAGAATATCCAGCCAACTTGAGACAACTGTGGGAAGCATTGGAGTCAACATGGGCCAGCATCCCTGTGGAACACTTTCGACACCTCGTAGAGTCCATGCCCTGATGAAATTCTGTTCTGGAAAAAGGAGTGCAACTAAATATCAGGAATGTGTTCCTAATGTTTTGTACACTCAGTGTATATTCTATTCTAGAATATATTGGAAGTTGTAAACAATGTTTGTTCATTTTTAAATGGTCAGTCCAAACTTTGCTTCTGTACCTCTAAAATGAACCACTATAACATGCAGCGCGAATCCAGGGTTCATTTGAATACTTTGAAAAAAAATCTACATTTTCTTTTGAAGTAATCACTGATCTGACATGTCTGGATTGGTGAAAACTAAGCGGTTGGACCCTTGCTTTCACCCGTTCAATTGTTTTGTATTAGTGAGGGGCAAGCTGGAGGAGGGAAGCATTATACATTTATATTTTTCTGACTTTTGTTGAACAGATGGAGAGGGAGGATGACTGGGGAAAGATGGAGATATTGTGTCGTCATATGACAGTAGGCCAGATTCTAACCTATGCTGACGCTGGAGACGGGCTCTACCGCTAGAGCAGCCAGACCACAGAGGGAAGCATTTTCACAGTTTCAAATAGGGCTGACTAATACTTTGGACCTACTCTTTCCTCTGTTTTTGAAGGTGAGTCAGGGGGAATGTCCCGGGCATCGAGACTGCCTCACTGGCCATGGACACAGAGGAGGGGGTGGAGGTGGTGTGGAACGAAGTGCAGTTCTCCGATAAGAAGGTCTTCAAATCTCACGAGGTATTTTTTTTTTTTTTTTTTTTTTTTTGAATATAAATATATATATATAACCCTGTCCTGATTTTATCCCATTTTTAAAGGCACAGTCTGGTAAAAAAAAAAATGTTTGACCCGGCAAGGACTAGAAAGGTAGACCTTTCTTTGTCATTCTACTGTGCACTGATTAGCTGACATGGAACTTTGTGTGTGAATGACAAAGCGTGATATGGATAACCGGCTTTGAGAGCTCATGTCAGAAGTGTGGGTCTTCATGGTTGTTTGTCTTGCAGGATCGAATGAGGGAGATGTTTGAGAGTCTGATGCATGTAGATCACCCCAACATTGTCAAGTTCCATAAGTACTGGCTGGACACCAGGGAGAGTCGGGCGAGGGTGAGGGACATGAGCACGCATGACCTTCGTCTCTCTCTCTCTCACACACACACACACACACACACACACACACACACACACACACACTCACAGGTAACCAGCACATACTGTACATACACAGGAACAAACCATCAGCATCCTGGAGAAGTAATTCACCTCCTTTTATAAAAAGTAAATTTAAAACTGCTTGTGAATTTCAATGACTACATTATATGGATAGTTGAAGTCGGAAGTTTACATACACTTAGGTTGGAGTCATTTAAAATTCGTTTTTCAACCACTCCACAAATTTCTTGTTAACAAACTATCGTTTTGTCAAGTCGGTTAGGACATCTACTTTGCATGACACAAGTAATTGTTTACAGACAGATTATTTCACTTATAATTCACTGTATCACAATTCCAGTGGGTCAGAAGTTTACATACACTAAATTGACTGCCTTTAAACAGCTTGGAAAATTCCAGAAAATGATGTCATGACTTTAGAAGCTTCTGATAGGCTAATTGACATAATTCGAGTCAATTGGAGGTGTACCTGTGGATGTATTTCAAGGCCTACCTTCAAACTCAGTGCCTCTTTGCTTGACATCATGGGAAAATCAAAAGAAATCAACCAAGACCTCAGAAAAAAAATTGTAGACCTCCACAAATGCCTGAAGGTACCACGTTCATCTGTACAAACAATAGTACGCAAGTATAAACACCATGGGACCACGCAGCCGTCATACCGCTCAGGAAGGAGACGCGTTCTGTCTCCTAGAGATGAACATACTTTGGTGCGAAAAGTGCAAATCAATCCCAGAACAACAGCAAAGGACCTTATGAAGATGCTGGAGGAAACAGGTACAAAAGTATCTATAGCCATAGTAAAACAAGTCCTATATCGACATAACCTGAAAGGCCGCTCAGCAAGGAAGAAGCCACTGCTCCAAAACCACCATAAAAAAAGCCAGACTACGGGTTGCAACTGCATATGGGGACGAAGATAGTACTTTTTGGAGAAATGTCCTCTGGTCTGATGAAACAAAAATAGAACTGTTTGGCCATAATGTCCATCGTTATGTTTGGAGGAAAAAAAGGGATGCTTGCAAGCCGCAGAAACCATCCCAACCATGAAGCACGGGGGTGGCAGCATCATGTTGTGGGTTTGCTTTGCTGCAGGAGGGACTGGTGCACTTCACAAAATAGATTGCATCATGAGGGAGGAAAATTATGTGGATATATTGAAGCAACATCTCAAGAAATCAGTCAGGAAGTTAAAGCTTGGTCGCAAATGGGTCTTCCAAATGGACAATGACCCCAAGCATACTTCCAAAGTTGTGGCAAAATGGCTTAAGGACAACAAAGTCAAGGTATTGGAGTGGCCATCACAAAGCCCTGACCTCAATCCTATAGAAAATATGTGGGACGAACTGAAAAAGCGTGTGTGAGCAAGTAGGCCTACAAACCTGACTCCGTTACACCAGCTCTGTCAGGAGGAATGGGCCAAATTTCACCCAACATATTGTGGAAGGCTACCCAAATGTTTGACCCAAGTTAAAGGCAATGCTACCAAATACTAATTGAGTGTAAACTTCTGACCTACTGGGAATGTGATGAAAGAAATAAAAGCTGAAATAAATAATTCTCTACTATTATTCTGACATTTCACATTCTTAAAATAAAGTGGTGATTCTAACTGACCTAAGACAGGGGAATTTTACTTGGATTAAATGTCAGGAATTGTGAAAAACTGAGTTTTTTTTAAATGCATTTGGCTAAGGTGTATGTAAACTTCCGACTATATAATTTTACACTTTTTGGATTAACAATGTTTTCCAAGAACACTGATTCCCCCCATGCATTATATCTCCATGTCTATCTCCGAACTCAGGTGATCTTCATCACAGAGTACATGTCATCAGGCAGTCTCAAGCAGTTCTTAAAGAAAACCAAGAAAAACCACAAGACCATGAATGTGAAGGTGAGTCCATTCCATAGAGAATGATAGAGGCCTCCAAATTCCAAAATACTGAGGGCTTCCACCATTTTAAAGTTGTCAAGTGAGTGGGTAATTCCTATGGGTTGTAGCCTCAATGGTGTTACCCATGCTGTCAGATCTATCATCTCTATGGTCCAGTCTTCCTCCTACCCCACCAAACCTAAACTGGGAATAGCGCCATCTAGTGTTTGGCTTTTAAAACTACCACAACATATAGGATTTAGAAGGTTGCTCGTAATCACTTATCCTGTATTTGTCGCATTCCAGACCACCCGCAAAGCAGTCGCGCTGCACATACTAACCATTTCAAATGCTCTGCAGCAGGTCATCAGATTGCGCTAATAGGTTAAACACTTATCCAGACGGTGTGAGATTTGTTGCATGACTGCAATGTAGACGGCCTGGAACGCGGCCACTGTTTTTGTATCTGTGTAACAGTCATTCAGTAAAGCTGTGTTTGCATATTTTTGTCTCTGCTTGCGTGTGGTCGTTTATTTTATTTTTTTTAGGCATGGAAGCGATGGTGCACTCAGATTCTGTCAGCTCTGAGGTAAGAAACCAGCACCATTCAACCTACCACTCAAAACTCACACAAAATCGGTCCCTTTTTGGGTGAATTTTGCTTGAAATTAACCAACTCTTGAAATCTTGTAGTCAAATTGTGGTTGAAATCTAGTTAAAATGACATTGATCTCTTGACCTCTTTCCGTTTTTCAACCAAAAGTTCAACAACAATTCAGATGGCGGTAATAGAACATTGATTTAGCATATTTTGTGTGAACTCTATTTATTCAGTGATATAGTTAAAGGACAGGGGTGGGAAAAGTACCCATTTTTGTCATACTTGAGTAAAAGTAAAGACCCCTTAATAGAAAATGACTCAAAAGTGAAAGTTACCCAGTAAAATCCTACTAAAGTAAAAAAGTATTTTGAGTTTTAAATATACTTAAGTATTAAAAGTATAAATAATTTCAAATTCCTAATTAAGCAAACCAGATGGCCCAATTTGTTATTTTTTTAATTTTTAATTTACTGTTAGCCAGGGGCACACTCCAACACTCAGACATAATTTACAAAGAAAGGGATGACCAGGGATTTTCTCTTGGAGTGCGTGAATTAGACCATTTTCCTGTCCAGCTAAGCATTCAAAGGGAAATTGTATGGAGTAAAAAGTACATTTATTTTCTTCAGGAATGTAGTGAAGTAAAAGTAGTCAAAAATTATAAAAAGTAAAGTACTAATGTTTTAAAGTACTACTTAATACTTTACACCACATGATCACAAGAGGAAAAAAGAAAGGCTCCACAAAGCAGTATCCCAGCAGGTTTAGGGGAGGAACTGGCTGCCATGTTTATATATTATATTTAACTACTATAAATGAGCAAATTCAACATCAAGCTGAACGATGTGAAACTGTTTCTCCTGTAGAAGATATATGAAGTGGATTATACACAGCACATGACAAGACATAATATATTACTGACAGAAATCACACGCCAACAAAAAGGCTAGTTCTAATATGAATGTGAATTTACGTCCGCAGTTACCTGCATTCCTGCCACCCGCCCATAGTCCATGGCAACTTGACGTGTGACACCATCTTTATCCAGCACAACGGACTCATCAAGATCGGCTCGGGTATGTGGTCTACGGGGCAAGGAGAAAAAAAAAAAAAAAGTCCCAGTTCTTCACCGTTTTCCCTGACGTTTGCACTAGTTGGATTTAAAAGCGTAGGAAAGGTCTAACCAATGCTATGCTTGTAAAACCATCGGAGGTAGTGCACAAGTGGACACTTGCAGGGAAAAGATTGGAGAATTACAACACAGGTGTTTATCTAATCACCAAAAAAAACAACGAACAACCGTAATAAGAGACGCCTGTTACTAATGTACCCCTCTAACAGACCTACAGTGATATCACATTCTATTAAGTTGACTGGGGATTACAGTACCAGTCAATTGTTTGGTCAATCTACTCATTCAAGGGTTTTTCTTTTCTTTTTACAATTTTCTACATTGTAGAATAATAGTGAAGACATCAGAACTATGAAATAACACATGGAGTCATGTAGTAACCATAAAAGTGTTCAACAAATCAAAATATATTTTAGATTTTTCAAAGTAGCCACCCTTTGGCTCATCAAACCAAATGACAGATTTCCACCAGTCTGTCCATTGCTCGTGTTTCTTGGCCCAAGCAAGTCTCTCCTTATTGGTGTCTTTTAGTAGTGGTTTCTTTGCAGCAATTTGACCATGAAGGCCCGTTTCACACAGTCTCCTCTGAACAGTTGATGTTGAAATGTGTCTGTTACTTGAACTCTGAAGCATTTATTTGGGCTGCAATTTCTGAGGCTGGTAACTCTAATGAACTTATCCTCTGCAGCAGAGGTAACTCTGGGTCTTCCTTTCCTGTGGTGGTCCCCATGAGAGCCAGTTTCATCATAGCGCTTGATGGTTTTTGCTACTGCACTTGAAGAAACTTTCAAAGTTCTTGAAAGTAAAGTATTGGACTGTCGTTTCTCTGCTTATTTGAGCTGTTCTTGCCATAATATGGACTTGGTCTTTTACCAAATAGGGCTATCTTCTGTATACCACCCCTACCTTGTCTCAACACAACTGATTGGCTCAAATGCATGAAGAAGGAAAGAAATTCCACAAACTAACTAATTGAAATGCATTCCAGGTGACTACCTCATGAAGCTGGTTTAGAGAATGCCAAGAGTGTGCAAAGCTGTCATCAAGGCAAAGGGTGGCTACTTTGAAGAATCTCATAAAAATATATTTTGACTTGTTTAACACTTATGGTTACTAGATGATTCCATATGTGTTATTTCATAGTTGTGATGTCTTCGCTATTATTCTATGTTGTAGAAAATAGTAAAAAATAAAGAAAAACCCTTGAATGAATAGGTGTGTCCAAACTTTTGACTGGTACTCTATATAATTGAATAAATACATAACTTTTTTCCTCCGTTTTTCTCTTGGGGCATGATCGTTTGTTTGAATTCTCCCTGTCTTTCTGTTTTGTTTACAGTGTGGCATAGGCTGTTTGTCAATGGTAAGAATCCTTATTTGTCACTGTTTTTTTCCCCCTCTAGTCTACAATCCACTACTAATTTAGGAACTAAGTTCTGTTGTGGTTTATGTTCTCAAGACTACCTTTCACTTGGTCAAAAAAAACTCTGTTTTTAAATAACCTATTAGTCTGAACGAGATGGACTTTTTTTTTTTTTTTTTTTTACTCTGGTCTGTTTGTCCCATTCCTAGTTTTCCCAGAGGCGATCTACGGAAATGTGCAGCATCATCGGGATGATGAAACGAACCAGCACTATTTTGCTCCCGAATACGGCTGTAAGTGTCTGTGTGTCTCCCATCTGTCTCACTCTCCCTTTTACCTCCATCTACTCCTCATGCATTTGATGTAGCTCTTATTTTGGCTTGTGTGTATGAACAATACTCCACCACTTATTCTGCTTCCTCTTATGATAATTTAGTTAACTTTAATAGCAAATTAAGGGCAACCATGTATGCCATAGCTCCAGTAAAGTTGTAAAAAAGGCCACATCCAAAAGGAGAGGCCCTTGGAGTGAGGAACCTAATGGAGAGGCCCTTGGAGTGAGGAAACTAATACATTAAAGAGACATTGCAGAACGGCAGTGGAGAAAGTCAAAGTTTCAGGTCCATTATGATATTCTGAGAGAGCAACTTGACATGTATAACAAGGCAATTATGAATGCCAGACGGGCTCATTTCTCTAACATGATCACTATAATTCAGAGTCATTTGAGAGTGCTCTTCTCAGCCATTGATGGCTTGATAAATATTACGGCCGCAAACGTGAACTTTCCTCCACATCTAAATGTGATGAGTTTGCAGCATATTTCAGAGATAAGATACAGTAGGGCAAGTGCCTATAATAAAAACGTTCTGAAGAAAAGTAATCTATACTGAACCAAAATATCAACGTAACATTCAACAATTTCAACGATTTTACGGAGTTACAGTTCATAGGAAATCAGTCAATTGAAACAAATTCATTAGGCCCTAATCTATGGATTTCACAAGACTGGACAGGTGTGCAGCAATGGGTAGGCCCACCCACTTGGGAGCCAGAACCATTCACTGGGGAGCCAGTCCCACCCAATCAGAATAAGTTTTTCCCCACAAAAGGGCTTTATTACAGACCGATATACTCAGTTTCATCAGTTGTCCGGATGACTGGTCTCAGACGATCTCACAGGTTAAGAAGCTGGATGTGAAGGTCCCAGGCTAGTGTCGTTACCCTTGGTGAACATAACTCAGAGAAAATACATTCCACAAGGTTTTATTTTTGAGTCCGGTACTGTTCAGTTTATATATGTTAACCCTTGGCAGCGTTATCAGAAAGCACAGCATTGATTTTCACTACTACCCAGATGATACACAACTTTACATTTCTGTGTCACCAGAGGATTTTAGCTCCACGGATAAATTATTAGACTGTATTACTTGAACTTCCTCCTGCTAAATCAAGACGAGACCGAGGTACTTATTGTTGGAGCCAAAGCACAGAGAGAGAATCTGGCAGCACATTTTAATTCACGGCCAATAAAGGTAAAAAAACCTAGGTGTTATTTTAGATTCTGAGCTAAATTTCGAATCACAAATTAGGAATGTGACTGCTTTTTACCACCTGAGGAACATTGCCAATGTGCAGCTGTTTCTCTCTCGGGTTGATACAGAGAGACTCATCCATGCTTTTATTACAAGCAGGCTTGACTACTGTAATGCTCTCCTGTCTGGTCTACCCAAGAATGCCATTGGTCAACTGCAAAGCATACAGAATTCTGCAGCACGGGTACTGACCAAGACCAGACGGAGAGCACACATTACACCGGTTTTAAGGTCTCTGCACTGGCTGCCTGTGTTTTAGAATACGTTTTAAGATTCTTCTTTGGTTTTTAAATCAATCCACGATTGTGCACCCCAATACATGCTTTTAAGTTATGTACCCAGTAGGTCCCTCAGGTCCTCTGTCACTGAACTTTTAACTATCCCAAAGCCTGGGACCAAGAGGCATGGAGAAACAGCCTCTGGAACAGAAACTATGCCCCCAGCCTCTGGAATAGCCTGCCAGAGAACCTGAGGGGGGCTGAAACTGTGGACATATTTAAAAGATGTTAAAACACATCTCTGTAGCTTTGCTTTTCCTTAGGGTGCTTTTTAGTCGTTCAGTTTTTGTTATTTTTTTATCGTCTATGCTTGTGTAGTAAATATTTGAAGTTTTTATTTTCATTTTCTTTGTGAAAGATGTTGAGTTGCATTCCATGTCTGAAATGTGCTATATAAATAAAGCTTGATTTGATTCGTCATATTTTCTATGCTTTGTTTTGTAAATTTGTTTTTGTGTAGTGTACATTGAGCTGTCTTTAAATTGTGTAATTTGGACAAAGGGTCTCTAAATAACCTTTTCTCTTTTTCCTTCTCCTCTGTCTCTCTGTGTTTTAGTGGCTGAGGATGTTTGCTCTATTGACATCTTCGCCTTTGGCATATGTACCCTGGAGGTAAGACAAAACAATCCGGGGTGAAGTTTCCCCCATAGGTACAGATTTAGGATCAGCATCTAGGGTGAACTTCACTCTACGCCGACACAAACACTTTCTCTTGCAGTGTTCCAGTAATAAACAACCAAATACTTTTGGTCATGTAGTGTATCTAAAGGGTATGTCAAATCAAATTTTATTTGTCACATACACATGGTTAGCAGATGTTAATGCGAGTGTAGCGAAATGCTTGTGCTTCTAGTTCCGACCATGCAGTAGTATCTAACAAGTAATCTAACATTCACAACAACTACCTTATACACACAAGAGTAAAGGAATGAATACGAGTATGTACATATAAATATATGGATGAGCGATGGCTGACCGGCATAGGCAAGATGCAGTAGATGGTATGGAGTACAGTGTGTGTGTATATATATATATATATATATATATATATATATATATATATATATATATATATATATATATATATATATATATATATATAGTGTGTGTGTGTATATATAGTGTGTGTGTATATATATTGTGTGTGTGTGTATATATGAGATGAGTAATGTAGGATATGTAAACATTATATAAATGGCATTGTTTAAAGTGGCTAGTGATACATTATTTCATCCAATTATAATTATTAGTGGCTAGAGATTTGGGTCGATGGCCGAACGGCATAGGCAAGATACAGTAGATGGATGAAATAAGATACATGTGGACACCTTCTCGTCGAACATCTCATTCCAAAATCATGGGCATTAGTATGGAGTTGCCCCCCCCTTTTTGCTGCTAAAACACCGTCCGTCCACTCTTCTGGGAAGGCTTTCCACTAGATGTTGGAACGTTGCTGCGGGGACTTGCTTCCATTCAGCCACAAGAGCATTGGTGATGTTGGGCGATTTTAGGCCTGGCTCGCAGTCGGTGTTCCAATTCATCTCAAAGGTGTTCACTGGGGTTGAGATCAGGGCTCTGTGCAGGCCAGTCAAGTTCTTCCACACCGATCTCGACAAACTTTTTTTTTTTTTTTTTTTTTTTATATATATATATATTTTCTTCCCAATTTCGTGATTACGGTCTTGTCTCATCGCTGCAACCCCCAACGGGCTCGGGAGAGGCGCCCTGAGACACCTGCTCGCTTAACCTGGAAACCAGCCGCAATGTGTCAGAGGAAACACCGTTCCACTGACGACCGAAGTCAGCCTGCCACAGAGTTGCTAGAGTGCGATGAGTCAAGTAAAGCCTTCCCCTAACCCGGACGAATCTGGGCCAATTGTGCTCTCCCATGTGGGACTCCCGGTCACGGCTGGTTGTGACACAGCCTGTGATCGAACCCCAGGCTGTAGTGACGCCGCAACACTGCGATGCGGTGCCTTCGACCGCTGTGCCACTCGGGAGGCCCTCGACAAACCATTTCTGTATGGACCGCGCTATGAGCACCGGTGCATTGTCATGCTGAAACAGGAAAGGGCCTTCCACAAAGTTAGAAGCACAATTGTATAGAATGTCATTGTATGCTGTAGCGTTAAGATTTCCCTTCACTGGAACTAAGCGGCCTAGCCTGAACCATGAAAAACAGCCCAAGACCATTATTCCTCCTCCACCAACCTTTACAGTTGGCACTATGCATTGGGGCAGGTAGCGTTCTCCCGGCATCCGCCAAACCCAGAGTTGTCAGTCGGACTGCCAGATGGTGAAGCGTAATTCATTACTCCAGCGAACGTGTTTCCACTGCTCCAGAGTCCAATGGCGGTGAGTTTTACACCACTCCAGCCGATGCTTGGCATTGCGCATGGTGATCTTAGCCTTGTGTGCGGCTGCTCGGCCATGGAAACCCATTTCATGAAGCTCCCCACAAACAGTTCTTGTGCTGACGTTGATCAACCAAGGACAGACTATTTTTACACGTTACATGCTTCAGCACTCGGCGGTCCCATTCTGTGAGCTTGTGTGGCCTACCACTTGGAGGCTGAGCTGTTGTTGCTCCTAGACGTTTCCATTTCACAATAGCAGCCGATAGAAATTGTAATATGTTTTTTTTTTGTAGCTGTCTATTTACCACCACAAACGCTGGCACTAAGACCGCACTCAAGCAGCTGTATAAGGCCATAAGCAAACAAGAATGCTCATCCAGAAGTGGTGCTCCTAGTGGCCCGGGACTGTAATGCAGGCATGCTTAAATCCGTTTCACATCATTTCTACCAGCATGTCACATGTGCAACCAGAGGAAAAAAACTCGACCACCTTTACTCCACACACAGAGACACCAACAAAGCTCTCCCTCGCCCTCCATTTGGCAAATCCGACCATAATTCCATCCTCCTGATTCAGGCATACGAGCAAAAACTAAAGCAGGAAGTACCAGTGACTCGCTCAATACGGAGGTGGTCAGATGCGGATGCTACGCTACAGGACTGTTTTGCTAGCACAGACTGGAATATGTTCTGAGATTCATCCAATGGCATTGAGGAGTATACCACCTCAGTCACCGGCTTTATCAATAAGTGCATCGATGACGTCGTACCCACAGTGACCGTACATACATATCCCAACCAGAAGCCATGGATTACAGGCAACATCCACACCGAGCTAAAGGCTAGAGTTGCCGCTTTCAAGGATTGGGATACTAATCAGGACGCTTATAAGAAGTCCCGCTATGCCCTCAGACGAACCATCAAACAGGCAAAGCGTCAATACAAGATTAAGATTGGATCCTACTACACCGGCTCTGACGCTCATCGACGGGGCAGGGCTTG
Organism: Brachymystax lenok tsinlingensis; assembly: GCA_030435695.1. Lineage (NCBI taxonomy): Eukaryota > Metazoa > Chordata > Actinopteri > Salmoniformes > Salmonidae > Brachymystax > Brachymystax lenok. The sequence goes on along the minus strand of CM059801.1, from coordinate 34,897,211 downwards.
CAAACGATTATGGACAACAAAGGGAAACCCAGCCGCGAGCTGCCAGTGCCTACCAGGCCGGCTAAATGCCTTTTTTATGCTCGCTTCGAGGCAAGCAACACTGAAACATGCATGAGAGCATCAGCTGTTCCGGACGACTGTGATCACACACTCCATAGCTGTTGTAAGACATTTAAACAGTTCAACATTCAGACTGATTACCAGGACGTGTATTCCGAGCATGGGTGGATCAACTGGCAAGTGTCTTCACTGACATTTTCAACGTCTCCCTGACCAAGTCTTTAATACCTGTGTTTCAAGCAGACCACCATAGTCCCTGTGTCCAAGAAAGCGAAGGTAACCTTCCTAAATGACAAACGCTCCGTAGTACTCACGTCTGTAGCCATGAAGTGCTTTGAAAGGCTGGTCATGGCTCATATTAACACCATCATCCCAGAAACCCTAGACCCACTCCAATTCGCATACCGCCCCAACAGATCCACAGATGACGCAATCTCAATCGCACTTCACACTGCCCTTTCCCACCTGGACATAAGGAACACCTATGTGAGAATGCTTTTCATTCAGCTCAGCGTTCAACACCATAGTGCCCACAAAGCTAATCATTAAGCTAAGGACACTGGGACTAAACACCTCCCTCTGCAACTGGATCCTGGACTTCCTGACGGGCCGCCCCCAGGTGGTAAGGGTAGGTAACAGCACATCTGCAACGCTGATCCTCAACATGGGGGCCACTCAGAGGTGCGTCCTTAGTCCCCTCCTGTATTCCCTGTTCACCCACAACTGTGTGGCCAAGCACGACTCCAATGCCATCAAGTTTGCTGACGACACAACAGTGGTAGGCCTGATCAACGATGAGACCTCCTCCTATAGGGAGGAGGTTAGAGACCTGGCATTGTGGTCAACCTCTCCCTCAATGTGAGCAAGACAAAGGAAATGATCATGGACTACAGGAAAAGGAGGGCCGAACACACCCCCATTCACATCGACAGGGCTGTAGTGGAGCGGGTCGAGCGTTTCAAAGTTCCTTGGCGTCCACATCACCAACAAACTATCATGGTCTGAACACAACAAAGTTGTGAAGAGGGCACAACACCTTTCCCCCTCAGGAGACTGAAAATAGTTGGCATGTTTCCCCAGATCCTCAAAGTTATACAGCTGCACCATCGAGAGCATCCTGACCGGTTGCATCACCGCCTGGTATGGCAACTGCTCAGCATCTGACCGTAAGGCGCTACCAAGGGTAGTGCATACGGCCCAGTACATCACTGGGGCCATGCTTCCTGCCATTCAGGACCTAATATACCAGGCGGTGTCAGAGGAAGGCCCAAAAAATTGTCACTGTTTTCTCTGCTACCGCACGGCAAGCGGTACCAGAACGCCAAGTGGTACCGGAGCGCCAAGTCTAGGTGCAAAAGGCTCCTTAACAGCTTCTACCCCCAAGCCATAAGACTGATGAACAACTAATCAAAGGGCCACCCGGACCATTTACATAGACCCCCACTTTGTTTTTACATTGCTGCTACTCTCTGTTTATTATCTATGCATAGTCACTTTACCCCTCCCTACATGTAGAAATGACCTCGACTATTTATATTTTTTTACTTTCGTTTATTTAGTAAATATTTTCCTAACTGCATTGTTGGTTATTTCACGGTAAGGTCTACACCTGTTGTATTCGCATGTGACAACATTTGATTTGATTTGACTTACAGTTGACCAGGGCAGCTCTAGCAGGGCAGGAATTTGACAAACTGACTTGTTGGAAAGGTGGCATCCTATGGCGGTGCCATATTGAAAGTCACTGAGCTCTTCCGTAAGGCCATTCTACTGCCAATATTTTTCCATGGAGATTGCATGGCTGTGTGCTTGATTTCATACACATGTCAGCAACAGGTGTGGCTGAAATAGCTGAGTCCACTAATTTGAGGGGTGTCCACATAATTTTGTGTGTGTATATAGTGTATGTCACAGATGTTAATTGATACCCATATTTATGTTATGTTCAATAGACACGAAACAGGAAAAAACATTCCTATGTTTTCTAAATCGTCTGATAAGCCATTCTCATTTTCCGATTTAAAAATGTTTCTCGTGTTCATTAGGTACCAAACGGACTGAAAGAGGGAGGGACAATCTAGTCTTGTCCATTATAATAAGACCCGCCCATTTTAGCCAGCTGTTTTACCGTTGCGTTGTCCTAATTAACACAACCCGGCATATTTTGTTTTTGTCCTCCCCGACTTTAGATGGCAGTGTTGGAGATCCAGTCCAACGGGGACACTGTGGTATCCAAAGAGGCTATAACCAACGCCGCCCAGTCTTTAGAGGACCCGCTCATAAAGGCAAGTCGCACTGGAGTAGTGGGCATACGCAATGATGGCGTGCCTAAAGTCATTTCCCACAGTGCAAAACCTGGTTGCTTTCATATTAGTTATTTTATGACTTCATATTTACACAAGAGCCATGCTCTACCAACTGGAGCCTCATGGGACCATATACCGGTTGTATACCAGTGGAGGCTGCTGAGGAGAGGACGGCTCATAATAAAGACTGGAATGGAGTATAATTGCTGGAATGGAGTGAATATAATGGAATCAAACACATGAGAACAATGTGTTTGATACCATTCCATTCACTCCATACAGGCCATTATCATGAGCCACGCTCCCCTCAGCAGCCTCCACTGGTGTATAATGCTTGTATAACGAAGTTTTGTTCATGTTTTTTCTGGTTGTTAAAAAGACATTAACAACACGTATAAAAAGACGCTAACAAAATGTACACCAACCAGCATACAATCGGTGTGACCAGATAAAAACCAATAATGACATCTTTCACATGACGTCTTGTTATGAAAAATATGTCTTAACCAACCGTTCGAACCAGGCAATCTGACTATAGGACATCCTCTCAACCAGAAAACGTCATTAAGATGCCATGTGCCAAATTTTGCCTGCTGGGTTAGTGCTACATTAGCTGGCATATTCCCTTCGCCTTGCAACACTCACTTAGTTCAGCAGTTGAATGCGCACAACAGATTCTTAATTTTTGCTTCAATAAAATGGTTGCTCCCGCCAGGATGCCAGCATTTTCTCAAAAGTAAATTTAAGAAGACACACTGCCGTAATGCAGTGGTGTGCAATGACTTTAACCACTGGGTGTTCATTCTGGAAATAATTGGGATTAACAACCAATAATTATGGAATATTAGAATTTTCAATTATACAACTCCTAGGGATTCAATGTACTGTAGTGGTAAATGTGTGAAGGAAAGTTGGCAGCTGCTACAATACTACAGTACATTTAGTCAAACTGTCAGTGTGCCATCTTCGTCAGTCCCTGAAGCCACGGCTCTCTCTAATTCCCATGACACATTTCTTCCTTCCTACCAAGTGTTTGTAGTAACTAGGTGAAAGATGACAGGCAGTTCTATAAGCACGTTGTAGGAAAGATGCTACACGTTACAGCCGTAATGCTACACGTTTACACGCCATCTTTTTTCAATCACCTGAGGCTATGATTCCCTCTAATTACCCACTACCTAGTTCCTCTAATTACCCAGTTCCTCTAATTACCCAGTTTCTCTATCCTATTAAAGGTTCACTGTGACGTTTTTACATTCAAAATTATTTTACACTGTTAGGTTCTAAATGAAATGGGTAAAAACTCACAGACGATTTTATTAAAGCTCAAACAAAGTTTATTCACCCAAAGGGTCAGACAGCTGAACAGACAAAGACATATATTCACACAAGTACTGGTATTTAAACCTTTCTCCTATGCCGAGTCTCCTCCTTACACATCTGAACAGCCAATACACCTCTGTCGCTAGACAGAACTTTAGTGATATCTGTTCTTCCTCACTTCATCTGACCTGATTTCTGCCCAAACTCCTTACTACTCCCTAACTCACGGCTGTCCTGTTGACTTGTACAAGACTGTGGCCATTTTCCTTCCCATAGGATCCCTGATGTCTAACAGTGACATGAATAAGGATATTCAATATTTTCAAGTTTTAGAAGTCAGAACCCATCAACAGTAAATCGCGCCATGGGCTAGTCTGGTAGTAGTGTTACCGCCCCTGGACCACATATGAAGGCAGCGGTTCGATCCCTGTTCCGCCATTAACTTTGTTTTCCTGTCCTCTCCCCATCTACATATCTATCCTTATTCAATCAATAAAGCTTGGAAATGCATTAAATATATATATATATATATATATATATATATATATATACACATACATACAGTACAGTGCATTCGGAAAGTATTCAGACCCCTTGACCTTTTCCACATGTTACGTTACAGCCTTGTTTTTAAATTAAATTTTCCCCATCAATCTACACACAATACCCCATAATGCAAAAACAGATTTCTTTGACATTTTTGCCAATTTATTAAAAATAAGAAACGGAAATATCACATTTGCATAAGTATTCACACCCTTTACTCAGTACTTTGTTGAAGCACCCTTGGCAGCGATTACAGCCTCGAGTCTTCTTGGGTATGACGCTACAAGCTTGGCACACCTGTATTTGGGGAGTTTCTCTAATTCTTCTCTGCAGATTCTCTCAAGCTCTGTCAGGTTGGCTGGGGAGTGTCGCTGCACAGCTATTTTTTTGTCCCTGCCACTAAAAAAGCATGACGCTGCCACACCATGCTTCACCGTTTTGATGGTGCCAGGTTTCCTCCAGATGTGACACTTGGCATTCAGGCCAAAGAGTTCAATCTTGGTTTCTTCAGACCAGAAAATCTTGTTTCTCATGGTCAGAGTATTTAGGTGCCTTTTGGCAAACTCCAAGCTGACCTTCAATGCTGCATAAATGTTTTAGTACGCTTCCCCCAGATCTGTGCCTCGACACAATCCTGTCTCAGAGCTCTACGGACAACTGCTTCGACCTCATGGCTTGGTTTTTGCGCTGACATGCACTGTCAGGTGTGTGCCTTTCCAAATCATGTCAAATCAATTGAATTTACAACAGGTGGACTCCAAGTTGTATAAACATCTCAACGATGATCAATAGAAACAGGATGCACATGAGCTCAATTTAGAGTCTCAGAGCAAAAGGTTTGAATACTTATGTAAATAAGTTATTATTGTTATTATTATTTTTTCTAAACACCTGTTTTTGCTTTGGCATTATGGGGTATTGTGTGTAGATTGATGAGGGGGGAAAATGTATTACATTTTAGTATAAGGCTGTAATGTAGCAAAATGTGGAAAAAGTCAAGGGGTCTGAATACTTTCAGAATGCAGTGTATATTTAAAAATCACCACGTTCCACACAATTCCACCCATGGTAGTAGTAACTCTATGCACCTCCCTTTCCCTCGTCTGTTACAGGAGTTCACCCAGTCGTGTGTACGCATGGTCGCCAAAAAGAGACCCACGGCCCATGACCTGCTGTTTCACAGGGTTCTGTTTGAGGTGCACTCTCTTAAACTGCTGGCTGCCCACTGCTTTATCAACTATCAGTGTGAGTAATGTCACGTCAGAGAGGTACATTTAGATTCCTGACACAATTGGTCAGAAAGCATACCCTTTTTGCAGTTTGCCACCATACTGAAAGTTGAATGCAAATGTGACCGTCTCTTTTCAGTCTTATGTTCCAAAATTTGAAATTGTTTTTTTTTTTTTTTTTTTTACATTGGATAAAAGTACAGACTCAGCTCTTCAAAATGGCATACCATTCACTGTAGTTGGAATAAACTGCTGCTCTAAATATTAATAAATGTATAATCCCATTTAGGAAAGAAGAGCATTGAAACATTTTTCCTGTGATTTTCACAAAATGTATTCTTTCACCAAATTGCCAAAATGGATTCTCTGAACATTATCTCACCAAGTTACCCCATTAGGCAAACCATTAACACTATGAAATTGTGTAATAAAGATAACCTTTCACATTGAACAGCTAGTGCCGCTCTTTGTTTACGCCCATTTAGCATCATTCACACCCTCTAAACCCCTTAAGGCGTTCCCAGCTGAAACAGTTAGGTAGAGTTGGTGCATATATTATGAGAACATTTTGTGATGTTTTGGACTTCTGAGAGGGGGATTTCAGCTGTTCAGGCACAACATTTTTTCGGGTGGCAAACTGAAGTTCTGAGCCGACGTCTGTGCCACTTCGTTGGTGATTGGTTAACAGTAGGGATTCTTCAATAAAGTCTTTGGTACAGTATTTTTCTATGAAAAATTACAATGTAAAAAAAAAAAAAAAAGAACCCCTTTTTCTCCCCAATTTCGTGGTATCCAACTGCCAGTCTCATCGCTGCAACTCCCGTCTCGAGAGGCGAAGGTCGAGCGCCGTGCGTCCTCCGAAACCCAACCAAGCCGCACTGCTTCTTGACACAATGCCCACTTAACCCGGAAGCCAGCTGCACCAATTTTTTAAAATATTTTCCCCCTTTACTGAACTAGGGAAGTCAGTTAAGAACAAATTCCTATTTTCAATGATGGCCTAATTGCCTTGTTCAGGGGCAGAATTGTACCTTGTTAGCTCGGGGATTTGATCTAGCAACGTTTCCTTTCGGTTACTAGTCCACCGCTCTAACCACTAGGCTACATGCCGCCCCACCAATGTGTCGGAGGAAACACTGTGCACCTGGCGACCATGTTAATTCGGACTATTTTGCTCCCTATAGCTAGCTAGCCAATTTAGCATGTGTGTCCCTATCACTTAAAATGCGGTTTGAATTGGCATTCGCACCACAGTGGCTATTTTCGGTAGTTAGCTAGTTAAACACGACAAACTGGCAAACATGAAAAAGATTATCAAGTCATGCATGGCTTCGCACATCAGCAATCAATATTAACATCTGTAAACAATGTCTCTCATTGAGGGACGACGCAAGCTATAACGGTACCTGTATGCAACTAGCAAATCAAATCAAATTTTATTAGTCACATGCGCCGAATAGGTGTAGCATTTCACTGTAAAGTCTAACTTACACGCCACTAACCAACAATGGCGTTAAAAAATGAAAGTAACAAATAATTCAAGAGCAGCAGTAAAATAACAATAGTGAGACTGTACCGGTACCCCCCTGTATATAGAGTCGATGTGCGGTGGCACCGGTTAGTTGAGGTAATATGTACATATAGGTAGAGTTAAAGTGCTATGCTTTGATAATAACAGACTAGCAGCAGCAGTGTAAAGGGGAGGGGGGGCGGCAAATGCAAATAGTATGGGGGTAGCCATTTGATTAGATGTTCAGGAGTCTTATGGCTTGGGGGTAGAAGCTGTTTAGAAGCTTCTTAGACTTGGCACTCCGGTACCGCTTGCCATGCGGTAGCAGAGAGAACAGTCTATGACTAGGTTGGCTGGCGTCCATGGCCATTTTTAGGTCCTGGATGGCAGGAAGCTTGGCCCCAGTGATGTACTGGGCCGTACGCACTACCCTCTGTAGTGCCTTGTGGTCGAAGGCCGAGCAGTTGCCATACCAGGCAGTGATGCAACCCGTGAGGATGCTCTCGAGGGTGCAGCTGTAAAACCTTTTGAGGATCTGAGGACCCATGCCAAATCTGTTCAGTCCCCTGAGGGGGAATTGGTTTTGTCGTGCCCTCTTCATGACTGTCTTGGTGTGCTTGGACCATGTTAGTTTGTTGGTGATGTGGACACCAAGGAACTTGAAGCTCTCAACCTGCTCCACTACAGCCCTGTCGATGAGAATGGGGGCGTGCTCGGTCCTCCTTTTCCTGTAATCCACAATCATCTCCTTTGTCTTGATCACGTTGCGGGAGAGGTTGTTGTCCTGGCGCCACATGGACAGGTCACTAACCTCCTCCCTATAGGCTGTCTTGTCGGTGATCAGGCCTACCACTGTTGTGTCATCTGCAAACTTAATGATGGTGTTGGAATCGTGCCTGGCCGTGCAGTCATGAGTGAACAGGGGACTGAGCACGCACCCCTGAGGTGCCCCTGTGAGGCGTGGCGGATGTGTTACCTACACAGTTAAAAAGGGGGTGTAAAAATAAGTGTTGACTTATTTTAACCCAGGGTGAGTTTTCAACACTATGAGGAGTCAATGAGCTCTAGTGTAAAATGATGCAGTGATTGCAGTGTAAATTCAACTCAGTTCAGTGGAATTTTAACACTATTTTGAGTCAAATTAACTCTGAAAATGTTACACTACCTGTAGAGTAACTTTAAAATGTGGTCCCAGTCTACATAGTGTTATCTAAACAGTGTTGAATTCAACTCTATAGGAGTTAAATTAACACTTTTTATTTTTTATTTTTACTGTGTACCCTTATCACCTGGGGGTGGCCCGTCTGGAAGTCCAGGATCCAGTTGCAGAGGGAGGATTTTAGTCTGAGGGTCCTTAGCTTATTGATGAGCTTTGAGGGCACTATGGTGTTGAACGCTGAGCCGTAGTCAATGAATAGCATTCTCACAGGTGTTCCTTTTGTCCAGGTGGGAAAGGGCAGTGTGGAGTGCAATAGAGATTGCATCATCTGTTAGGGTGGTATGCAAATTGGACTGGGTCTAGGGTTTCTGGGATAATGGTGTTGATGTGAGCCATGACCAGCCTTTCAAAGCATTTCATGGCTACAGATGTGAGTGCTACGGGTCAGTAGTCATTTAGGCAGGTTACCTTGGTGTTCTTGGGCACAGGGACTATGGTGGCATTTTAACTGTAGACTCTTACCGGTGTATGGATTATGATGATTCACGGCAGACAAACACTTTCAAAATAATCCTTCCCACTCCGCTTCAACCAGTCCAGAGTGTTTTAGCCACAGAAGACAAAGCTGTGTCAATACCAGCAGCAGTATTCAGGACAAAACTGGTATGGAAAGCTGTAGCTACACTTTGCATGTAGTCCATGATGAAAATATGAGTAAATCCAATGGATCTTTCAAATATCTGCGGTAGCGGAGTGCAGGATGTGCCATTTGACAGAGAAGACTTGAGTGACAGAATGGACTCTCTTGTGAATGTCCCAGCCCACTCATTATCTCAACCATTCATGGCTAGGCAAGATTTTGTCTAAACAGCTTTGTGATTTCACATTTTATTTTTATTTACAGATTACATATGAGTTTGTTATTACGGCACATAAGTTGACATGCTCAAAAAAGGCACTTTGCATTAAAAGAAAACGTTGAAAAATGTTCAAATGCCATTTGACACTGTCACGTTAAAAAAGTTGGACGTTTTCTCTTCTAGAGGTCAATCCAATAAAAATGCATAAAATATTAATCACAACGGTAGTCTTAAATGCACTCCCTCTTTTAACAGATCAGCTTCATGATAACTGCCTTGAAGAGAAGACCAGGACTTTCGACCCCAGTGGTGTGATGGCTGAGATCAAGCATGGGGACCGGCCCGGGGTTGAGATCAAGTAAGGATGAAGAAAAACCTGTCCCCAGGCAGAGACCCCAAGGTCTGTTTGATTGAGGTGATTTGTTGATGTTATTACTCATGCTGTCCCATTTTCTCATCGTTTCCTAAAGGTACTCGAATGTTTCCCCGCTAGAACTGGACAAATTTCTGGAGGACGTAAAGTAAGTGTGGGCGTTGGAGGACAGATTTGGGCAAAGGTCATTGGATTTAATTTATTTGATAATTAAAAGTAGAAGGCTGCTCCAGCCGGAGATTATATTACCTACAGTACCAGTCAAAAGTTTGGCCACCTACTCATTCAAGGGTTTTTCTTTATTTTTACTGCCAAGAGTGTGCGAAGCTGTCAAGGCAAATGATGGCTACTTTGAAGAATCTCAAATATATTTCGATTTGTTTAACACTTTTTTTTGGTTACTACATGATTCCATATGGGTTATTTTATAGTGTTGATGTCTTCACTATTATTCTACAATGTAGAATATAGTAAAACATAAAGAAAAACCCTGGAATGAGTAAGTGTCCAAAACCTTTGACTGGTACTATATATACAGTACATACATTCTAAATGATCAAGGATATAAACCTTGATCAGGAAGGAGGGATGCAATTTAAAGGGGGGGAAGAAACTGTACCGAAACATTGGTTGGTAGTCTAATTTCTGTTGGTCTGCACATCATCAAATGTTATGGGTGTGCAAATCAAATTGCCTACAATTGGATCCAGATCGGACCTGGGCAGCTTGCGCCCACAACTGGCATTCAATTATGTCCTCTATCCATCTCTTGTGTCTGCTTTGTAATTGGATGTTTATACACATACGTTTTGTGTGTGTTTTTATTAGTTGTCCACTATTTTATTTATTACTGCACTTGCCAGCCGTTATTGTAAATAAGAATCTGTTAACTGACTCGCCTGGTTAAATATAAATTAAATATGATCTACATAGTAAACCTCTTAAACCTACATTTTGTTCGACTTTCCAGCTGGATGTTAGAACCCTCCGGTTTTATGATGGCTGTGTGTTAACTATCACTTGACCTTTTCCCCTTAGTAGCTCTGACTTTGCCAATCGCTGCTTAGAGGAAAAATGTACTTACTGTAACGTGTGGTTGTCTCACCTAGCTATCTTTAAGATGAATGCACTTAACTATAAGTTGCCCTGGATAAAAAACTAAACTCAATTAAGTCTATAAGATTTTCCAAGGGACAATTGTCCCTTCCCCCTTTTCATACTGACTGTGGCATTTAGTCAGTATTTAAAGTAAAGACTGTACATCACATGACTTAACTCACTTAGTCTGTTTTTCAATTGATTGGATTGTCTCTTTCTTTCTGTGTGTACTCACTAGGAATGGGATCTATCCCTTGATGAACTTCCAGCGGGGCCTCACCATGCCCCGAACGTTGTCCATCTTCCAGGAGCGCATGGAGACAGTGAAGACTCCCAGCCCAGAGCCCCAGGAGATGGAGACCAGAAAGGTAACTTATACGTGAGGTTGCATGCAGACCAGTAGTCAAAGGTTGCTGGTTCAAATCCCTGGCCAGTCAATAAAAGTATTTTATAGCATATGAACCATACAGGCAACACCAAACCAAAATGTTGGGGTAAACAATTTAACTACACAGTCTCTTTAACTGGCAACCGGAAGGCTGCTGGTTTTAGATACCAGACGGTACCATCTTCTGCCGCTGTGCCCTTAAGCAAGACACGTAGGCACTAAAATGAACGTCTGCTTTCAATTTCAAGGTGGTGCCCTACTGTCATGAAACGAGTGTGGAAATCAGTTTAGCAGATTTTTTCTCTCTCTCTCTCTGTGTCATGCTTGAAACTGTACAGGTTGTCCAAATGCATTGTAACTTGGAGTTCACTGAGGAAGGCACCAGAAGTCATGTGAGTTTTGTTTATTTTCATCGACGACAACTTACACTTTAAAAGGAACAAAGAATTGTTGCAGAATGTAAAAAGTGTCTGAGCTTTTATAACTATAGACAAGTAGTTGCACAATCAAATATCTCCTGGCCCCACGGTTTGTGTGGTTAGTGCCGCAGGCCCCTGGCACTTACGTACAGTATGCACGAGTTGGGATTGGTTCAAATCTGACCCAGTGCGCACACTTGCACATCTCCTTTTTATAATAGCTAATAAAACCAATGAAATAAAAAAAAAATATATATATACAAGGAGTGGTAAAAATGACTTTTAATTGAATTCTCATCTGGCTGCAGCTCTCTCTCCTCCTGAAGATGGACGACAAGCTCCAACGGCAGCTGAACTGTGACGTTCTGCCTAGTGAGTCAATCCAACGTTCAACAAAGTTATTGTAACGTTACTGTGTGTACCCTTTTGATTCCGTATTAACCAAACAGGATGTACAGTACACATCTCCTGGTCCTATAGACTGACTAGATTGGTTTCGGATACCTTTTTTTTCTGAGACCTTTTTTAAAAAGAAGCATAAGCTACAGTAATGGTCACTAACTCATTGAATTAGCCCCCCCCCCCACACACACACTCACTGTAGATCAACAGATAACTTGGTATCAGCTACTAGGTCATTTAACAACCACATGCTAATATGCAGAGGGGCTGTCACAGATGTACAGCACCATCTATTGGGTTATTCAGTAGATCACATGCAGTTCTTAAAGTGGAAGTTCAGGATGTTATTTGTGTTTAGATTATTCCTCACCCTAGAAGTAGTCTATGGGCCAGGAGAAACTGGAATCGGTGGTTTGGTTTTATCTAAACATCCACAACAAACTTCAGTAACTGCTAGCGAAAAATTATCTATGGGAGTAATAGGGGCTCCTTTTAACTGTAGGACTGGTTGGGGATCTTTTATATGTTAAGGTTTTTGGTGTGTTTTCCAATTTAGCTGACAGCTCCAAAGACCTGGCTAGTGAGCTGGTTCACTTCGCCTTCATCAGTGAGGTAAGAGGAACGGAAGACACTGATTAAATAAAAACTCAACCCAGGCCAGCCTTGAATCTGTAATATCTATACATAAGTATTGTTGTTTCTTGTATTGATATCTTAAGTCTTTTTTTTCTGGTACTTACTTTGAAGAATTTGGCACAATAGAGAACTACCTGATATCAAATGGTGCCTAGTGGGACTTATTTGAAAGAATCTCAAAGAATCAAACATGTTATAGATAGGTTTTGGTAAATACCTGGTCATTGTACCTTAATATAAAGTGCAATTAACTATCTTCCCTAATGTAACCCGTTTCTTCAGGAGGACTGTGAGAAGCTGGCGGGCTTTCTGGAAGACGCCCTGTGTAAGCATTGGGCCAGGCCGCCATTGGAGGAGTCTTCCCTGGCATAGTGACGATGTACCGACACAAGCTGCTGCCCCAAGGGGGATCTGGACCCTGGGAAAACTACAACAAGAGAGGGAAAGAAAGATAAATTAAAGAAAAGGGACAGGGGGGAGGGGATCAATTAGTGGGGAACTTTAAGAGTGAACATTCCAGGACTAGGAAGTGCCAGACTTGTTTTTTGGGGCGAGGCTTGTAAGGGAAGAGAACCAAGTCAGAGCTTCAAATGTAAGCATCAAGAAACGCTGTCTCAAAACAGGAGTGATCTCTCTTTCTACTAAACAGAAGTGCCAACCAACTCAAGCCAGATAAGACTATGCTAGGAGAGCTGCTATATTTGGCCACTTCAATGCCTCTGTCTCTCCGCACAGATGATGTCAATGGCCTTGTTTAGAATCATAGCAAGAGACGGTGGGGAAAAGTAAGCAATACGAGGAACATAAAGGTCTTCAACATTTACTGTTGCATTGAGGCCTTTTTTGTCCATAATAACCTATTGGGCTGCATTTTTACATACGCAGCGCAGCCTTGGCAATGACCCCATAAAGATATAAAACAATCACTACCATTCAAGTTGAGGGTACAGACACATTGAGATGTTGTGTCCCAAGATTCCCGGATTGAGATAATGGTTTGTCCAATGGGGAGGTCATCCTCTGATGGATGAATGACAACTTAGAAGATTGTTCAGCGAAGAATGAAAAAAAAACCTGCACAATATGTTCATCTTCTACATATTCAACTCGTCCGAAATAAAGTAGGGATGAGAAACTTATGATAGACAAAAAACGGACAATGATGTAGGTCGTATACAATTTTATCCGTGTTAAATGCGTCTTGAATATTTTCCTGGCATTTTACAAATAAATCACTTTTCTCCCGGGTAAAATCATTATAAAGCATATAAATATGCCTATGTCTGTATTTGAATAGAGCTTTGATCGAAAATTCAAGCCTGATGCGCCATACATTAAAGACCATTTTAATGAGCCCAAGCCCAAAAAAGCCCAAATGATTGTGCCATTTTCCAATACATATATGATATAGGCTACTGCACATTACGCACGACATAAAAACATTTAAAAGCCCATAGATGTAGCTAGCTATATGCTCTCTTGGGTAAATAAATTAAACTAACTCCAGTAGGCTAATATTTCTGAGTGTGAACTGCATTACATGGACTGGAATTACGCATATTGATAAAGCAGGGCGAGAACATGCGATTCCGGTGCAGCACATGCAAAGTTACAAGTATAGGTTAGCGCAATTGATTTTAATATAATGGGGCTTATATGTATAATTTAGTAGACTGACGCATATATACCTTTTCATAATATTTCCCCTAATGTTATTAGCCTACTTTTTTTTGTTTGCTTCATTCCTTCCTCGCTTTCAACAGTTAAATTAAATGAAATACCTTTCGTTGTCCTTATTTTCATCATTCTAAATGACATCCTTGAATAATATAGGACTAGAATTAGATGCAGAAGCCTTTCACTTCTCTTCACAAAGATAGAATGGTCATGGGTCTGAATAAATAACTGCTATAGCCTACCGACATCGCGCCGTTAGCTCTTCTTTCAAATAAGTTCTACTGGCTGCTGTATTTACCATTCAGCAAACAAGAGCTTCCGTCCCTCTTCGAACGGTCTATTGGTATAAGAAATGCAAAATATATATATATCCAACAAGCTATTCTAGTCTAGTTTTTCCTGCATGGGACTCCAAGAGCTAAGGAGCGTTTTTTTAAGGAGCGGGCAGCGGAGCACAGGTGTGTGCGTATTGCGCAAGAGACGGAGGCTATAAATTAGAACCTAATTATGCATAACCCATTAATTAGCTAAATATAAGGCTAATACTGCATTGATTGTATTACCTGAAAGAGGTAGGCTAGGACATCTTTATATAGGGCAATATATCAATCTATTATCTATTTTTGGATGCAATTTAAATGGTTAGAGAGAGAAGAGCGAGAAGAACTGTGAGAGTGCTCGCACGTGCACTGATTTCGCGATGGGCTGTTTTATAAAACTGCAGCTGCAACAAAAAATTATCATGACAATTTAAAAAAAAAATGAAGGTGATCCCTAAAGCCAGATGGAGATGTGTAAATTAGATGCACATTCGGTCTTTATATAACTGTAGCATAGACTATGCTGCAGAAAATGCAGGCCTACCCATCACAAATTATTTTTTACCATGATGACATAATAGGTCTACATATATTGTGAGTTGCGTCCATACTGATGGGCTGTCTGTCCCCACCCTGAGCGTTGATGATTAATCATGCAGAGGCCGTAGATGAGACAGATTTTAGACATTGCGTATAATTTAACAGTTCCATTTACGCCATGCTGTTTATATAAATAATTTATTATAATTTTCCCGGGTTTCTCGCAGTTATTTATCCCGGGAAAAGGGTGTGGTTTTGGGCACTGAATCTCAGTAACTGGGTTCCCGCCATTCAACCCTAGTCTCCGTGTGGCCATTCCCTTTATGCATGTTGAACATTTTTATTTAGCGATTTTTGTCGAGCCCAGACTATTGAAGCACATAACACTAAAATGTGAAGCGCGTAATTCAATCGCGATAATGTTTCAAACGTTACCGAGGCTACGCTGCCTATGTCACAATGTTATAAGGCTACAAACAAGATGCACAAAATCAGCATGCATGTTGTATCGCTTTGTTACTTAACAATCATGACCACCTCACCGCAAGTGTTAGTCTTTCATTGGTCACACTATGACCATTACCGTTTCTGTGTCTGTTTTCCCGGCAGACAAAACTGACATCATGGAACAAGAATGTGTTTTTTTTTTTTGGTAACGTATTTTTAGCAGACTAAATAATGTGTTAATCTGGTTGTAACATAGCTTCTGACCAAATCACAACCAAAATATACGGTCTTTCCCATGATGTCTTTACCTTGTCATGAAAACATTTTCTCGGTGTCTTGCTTTACCTGGTTGTAAACTGGTTATATGATGTCTTCTCAACCAGAAAATGTCAGACCATGAGCAAAATGTCCACTGGGTTGATACCATAAATCAAACACTACTTCTGCCTTTGTGTGATTGGGTCCGACCTAACACCTTTGCTCAATTGCAGGGAAAGTCTGGGTTAAGGACAGATCTTCCATATTATATGTCAGACATTGAACCTGTGAAAGTAACTCAAGTTTTAAACTGGAGACAATTATAGTAATTTGCCAGCAATCCCTAACACAGGATAGGGTTTTCATTCTTTGAAAGAGAAACACAGCATACTATCAAGTTGCGAGGAAGACTTACCTCACAATTTTAATTCATACAGTTTTCTTCCTCATTGATATGATCATCATTCCACCGATCTTAAGATTTTGCTGTCCTTAATGTCTTTCAGTGGAAAGTCAAAGGCCTACAAGAGCTTCTGAATTCAATTCACTGTTGAGAAATGTACCTTTTTGAACTATGAATTGTCATTTTCTTAAATCATAACTTGCAATATGCCTTTCCATGTTGCTGTGTGTTTTAGTCTGGATGAACAAATGTTATATGTACCCACATTGGAATATTCATTTTTGGTGTTTTGCATTCGCTGAAAGGTCAATATTTTTAACTTGGTTTGATAGGCTACACTATGGAAGTTTAATTGCTAATTATTTACCTCAGATTTGAGCTTGTTAACTGTATGGTTCATTATACATGTTCATAAATTTTAGCTGCAATCAAGCCCAAGTGCCTCACTATACACTAGTGCAGCGTTTTCCCAAACTTTGTCCTCGCGACCCCAAGGGCTGCACATTTTGGTTTTGCCCTAGCACTACACAGCTGACTCAAAATAATCAAAGCTTGATGATTATTTGAATCAGCCCTGTAATGTTAGGGCAAAAAACAAATCGCGCACCCCTTGGGATCCCGAGGACCGAGTTTGGGGAAACCCTGAACTAGTGTTACACAAACCAACTTTAATGCAATTTTAGTTGCCATTGAGCTCCCTTGCTGGGCTGTATGGCACATGCATGAGTCTCAATTTCCATTTGTAAGCCAGCATTCATTTAGTACACTTCATGCCGTGGATTTGTAAACCATTGTGGGTTCTGTTAAGCTTTAAATATCAGATACTGCTTACGTTGTAATATCTACTTGATTATAATTCTATAACCGTCCAGTTTATCAAAACCAATGTGCTGGCATGTTGTTGTATGATGAATGTTTAACAAACTAATTTGATCAAAGTAATCTTTGTTACTCCGTTGCCATAACTGGTCGGTACTGTACCTCCGTTGACCTTTTTGGGGGTCAAGCATGTCCTGTCCACACTGTATACAGGAGTGGATGTCTGAGTTGCATTGTACTTGAGCACGCTGCAATCAAGTCATTCTAACCCAGTTTAAACCTGGTGCTAACATG
Organism: Brachymystax lenok tsinlingensis; assembly: GCA_030435695.1. Lineage (NCBI taxonomy): Eukaryota > Metazoa > Chordata > Actinopteri > Salmoniformes > Salmonidae > Brachymystax > Brachymystax lenok. Next base: position 34,880,144 of record CM059801.1, on the reverse strand, counting down.
CAGGCTTTTTCCTGCTCTTGTCCACATTCTGATTCTGCCCAATTTTTTTGATAAGTGTAGATTAAAAAAAAAAAAAAAAGCATTGTGATCTGATAATATCAGGACGAAGGATGCATGTTAACGGCAGGTGTAAACAGGGCTTTTGAAGTCGTTCAAATAAGGTTTGACTCATTTCAACACAAAACCGATGGATTTAAGTCTACATTCCATATTGTAGACTGATCATCTTCTTGGTAAAATTTGGAGGGGTGAGGCTGTACTGTCGATACCAGAAGAATGTACACAACTAAAAAAAGGCCTAGCACATCCTCTTTTCTCTGTTTAGCTAAATTACAGCTCTCCTTGTATTGAGTTGCTTCTGCCTTGTTCTGTTTGTACAACTCATGTAAAATATTGTACAATAAAAGTATTAATGAGGCAATAACACCAATTCTTGCATTTTGTTTTCTTGTGTTTACTGAAAATCTGGGCCCTAGAGTTGCGCTGTGGCTTCTGTTATTACACAAGTGGGCCTGCCATTCCTCACATCAAACGCAACATGAAGCCTAAGTCCACCCAATGCTCGGAAGGTCTGGTAAATCAACGTGTTATTCGAAATAGGAAAAAGTCCCGACCCACAGCCAAGGTTCTGGAGCACTCTGCCTTGGATTCATTAAAAATCTGTATCAACTATAATATTAATACATTTATTTATTAATATTAAAGACTCACATACTCACTACACTGTATGTACGCTTATTATCTGATAGCAGTCAGATTCACTTTGTAACCTTTTTAACTAGGCAAGTCAGTTATGAACAAATACTTTTTTACAATGACTGCCTACCGCAGCCAATTGTGTGCGATTACAGCCTGGATTCAACTAGGGACTGTAGTGACGCCTCTTGCACTGAGATGCAGTGCCTTAGACCGCCGCGCCACTCAGGAGCCCTGACTCTTACAAGTCATCTCACAGATTAAGCCATTTACTCAATGTATACTGAACAAAAATAAAAACGCAACAATTTCAAAGATTTTACTGAGTTACAGTTCATATGAGGAAATCATTCAATTTAAATACATTCATTAGGGCCTAATCTATGGATTTAACGTGACTGGGAATACAGAAGTTAGAAGAGATAAAAGTACGGGTCGTGGATCAGAAAACCAGTCAGTATCTGGTGTGACCACCATTTGCCTCTACAGCGGAACAACATCTCCTTCGCATAGAGTTGATCAGGCTGTTGATTGTGGCTTGTGGAATGTTGTCCCACTCCTCTTCAGTGGCTGTGCGAAGTTGCTGGATATTGGCGGGAACTGGAACACACTGTCGGCAGATGAATGGCATGACAATGGCCCCCAGGATCTCGGCACGGTATCTCTGTGCATTCAAATTGCTTATGCCTGCCCATACCATAACCCCACTTCCACCATGGGGCACTCTTCACAACGTTGACATCAGCAAACTGCTCACCCACATGACGCCATTTGCCTGGTACATTTGAAGAGCACACTTCTCCAGCATGCCAGTGGCCATCGAAGGTGAGCATTTCCCTACTGAACAGTTACTGCAGTCAGGTCAAGACCCTGGTGAGGACTACAAGCATGCAGATGAACTTCCCTGAGATGGTTTCTGACAGTTCGTGGAGAAATTCTTTGTTTGTGAAAACTCAGTTTCATCAGCTGTCCGGGTGACTCAGACAATCTCACAGGTGAAGAAGCCGGATGTGGAGGTCTGCTGTTATTAGGCTGGTTGGACTGACAAATTCTCTCAAATGACGGAGGTGGCTCATGGTAGAGAAATTAACATTCAATTCTCTGGCAACAGCTCTGGTGGACATTCCTGGACTACAATTGCACGCTGTAGCATTTTGTTGTGTGACAAAACTGCACATTTTAGAGTGGCCTTTTTATTGTTCCCAGAACAAGGTGCACCTGTGTAATTATCATGCGGTTTAATCAGCTTCTTGATATGCAACACCTGTCAGGTGGATGGATTATCTTGGCAAATGAAAAATGCTCACTAACAGGCATAGAAAAAAAAAATTGTGCACAACATTTGAGAGAAAGAAGCTTTTTGTGCATATGGAACATTTCTGGGATGTTTTATTTTAGCTCATGAAAATCAACACTTGGGGCCAACACTTTACATGTTGCGTTTATATTTTTGTTCCGTATGTACAGTGCATTTGATAAGTATTCAGACCCCTTGACCTTTTCCACTTTGTTACGTTAGCCTTATTCTAAAATGGATTAAAAAAAAAAAAATTAAATAAATAAATCCTCAATCTACACACAATACCCCATAATGACAAAGAGAAAACAGGTTTAGATATTTTTGCAAATGCATTAAAAATAAAACATACCTTAAGTATTCAGACCCTTTTGCTATGAGACTCGAAATTGAGCTCAGATGCATCCTGTTTCCATCGATCATCCTTGATGTTTTCTACAACTTGATTGGAGTCCACCTGTGGTAAATTCAATTGATTAGACATTATTTGGAAAGGCACACACCTGTCTATAAGGTCCCACAGTTAGTGCATGTCGGGGAAGGAATTGTCCGTAGAGCACCGAGACCCGGATCTGGGGAAGGGTATCAAAACAATTCTTCAGCAAGAACACAGTGGCCTCCATTCTTAAATAGAAGCAGTTTGGAACCACCAAGACTCTTCCTGGGCAACCAGCTCTAGGCCAAACTGAGCAATCGGGGGAGAAGGACCTTCATCAGGGAGGTGGCCAAGAACCAGATTGTCACTCTGATAGAGCTCCAGAGTTCATCTGTGGAGAACCTCCCAGAAGGACAACCATCTCTGCAGCACTCCACCAATCAGGCCTTTATGGTAGAGCAGCCAGACGGAAGCCACTCCTCAGTAAAAGGCACATGACAGCCCGCTTGGAGTTTGCCAAAAGGCACCTAAAGGACTCTGACCATGAGAAACAAGATTCTCTGGTCTGATGAAACCAAGATTGAACTCTTTGGCCTGTATGCCAACCGTCACATCTGGAGGAAACCTGGCACCATCTCTACGGTGAAGCATGGTGGTGGCAGCATCATGCTGTAGGGATGTTTTTCAGCATTAGTGTCTCTGAGACTAGTCAGGAGAGGGAAAGATGAACGGAGCAATGTACAGAGATCCTTGATGAAAACCTGGTCTAGGTTCACCTTTCAACGGGACAACGACACTAAGCATACAGCCAAGACAACGCAGGAGTGGATTCGGGACAAGTCCTTGAGTGGCTTAGCCAGAACCTGGACTTGAAACCGATCAAACATCTCTGGAGACATAAATAGCTGTGCGGCAATGCTCCCCATCCAACCTGACAGAGCTTGGGAGAAAAATACAGGTGTGTGAAGCTTGTAGCGTCATACCCAAGAAGACTCGAGGCTGTAAACGCTGCCAAAGGTGCTTCAATAAAGTACTGAGTAAAGAGTCTGAATTCTTATGTAAATGTTATTAAAAAAATAATGTTTAATACATTTGCAAACAAAGCAATACGTTTTTTTTTTTAAATGTCATCATGGGGTTGATTGATGAGGGGAAAAAAACAATTTAATCCATTTTAGAATAAGGCTGTAATCAAGGGGTCTGAATACTTTCCAAATGCACTGTAATATATACACACACACACAGTGTATATACCATCTCAGACAGTTTTTATTATGATCTCCGTTCACACAAAGGTTATCGATTTGGCATTTCACTCTTGAAGCTGCCAGTTAAGTCCTACGTCACATTCTTGCCCATAAAACATTTACATATCCTAGTTTCATTCATTCATAGTGATTCAGACAGCAATGGCAAGTCATCAGACTAAGGCGCCATCATTCAGGATGGAATTCAAACAAGACACATTGTCGTCGACAATGTGCCTTTTAAAAAGGGCATCCCCCCGACGTTCGTGGAGAGATCGCATTCATGGCAAACGTAAATATAAAGTCATAATTTAAAAGTCAAGTGCAATTATGCTTCTCAACAACATACCTTTGATTGAATTCTGGCCGTGGACTTAATTAAGCCCTGAGGTGTTCCCCTTACATCTTAAGCCAATCTGACAACAAACGGACACCACATTGAAGGAGTGAGATTTACGACAATACAGACAAAAAACATCATTGGGGTTTCACAGATTAAAATTGTTACATGCCCATTGTAAGAAACTGTTTTCAAGACATCTTATGTGATGTGACAGTGTTATTGCATTTCTTCTCTTTCTGAGCTAAATGCCCTGTACTCCATAACTTGTGCTAACACTGACCACTCGGATTTAGGTCCCTTCAGCACAGACGAGTTAAGAGAGATTGCTTGGGGTTGTGTAAATAAGATTAATTTAGTTGATCCAACTGGTCAGTCGGTCTTATTCTTGGCTGCTTCTGCTTCCGCCTTCTGTGCTTTCCTCCTGTTGCCCACCTCTTTCAGTCCCTCCTGGATCTGATCCACTGCGTCTTCATCTCCTGCAGACTGGGCCAGAGCCAGGGCCTCCTTGTACAGCTTCACAGACTCCTCAAAAAGATCTAGAAGGAGACAAGGATTGTGTTCATTTGGCACGAAACAGAAGAAAAACAGGTGGGACTAACTGGAATTGGCCTTCTCCAATAAAAATGTTTGTTTTCTAGTGCACGCCCTAGTGAACACTACAGAGATGATCAACAGTCGTAAAGGTTTTCACTGTACCCCCCTTTGAACTAAATGTTATTCATTAATGTTAATATCTGTATAGTTACTTATGCAGCTGCACTGACTCAAACTAATCTGTGCCAGGGGGATAACATGCATAGAGATGCCATTTAGCAGACACTTTTATCCAGAGACTTAGCCATGCTTGCAGTGGTGTAATGGAGGGTTTAACGCAAGTAAACACAAGTTTACCCACTTGTTTTGTTTTTTTCTTTCAACAGTTTACCCACCTTTTGTGGAAAAATACATTGAAAGTATGCCTATAGGGAGCATTACTTTTTTCAATGTGGCCGGCGATCACCGTAACCCACCCACATTGTTTTTACCACTACATCACTGTATGCATGCAACCATTTTTATTTGATTTACTTATGGGTGGTTCCGAGAATCAAACCCACTATCCTGACATTGCAAAAGCCATGCTCTACCAACGGAGTTACATTAATTTAGCGAGTTCACAATAAAAGCTCATGTTGTGACGAGGAAACCAAGGCCCTCCTAGAGGTTTTCATCCCTCCTTACCATTGTGCAGTAGGATGCCTGCCATGTTTCCCAGCAGCACATGCTGGTCAGGGTGGCCGGCTTCTCTGCTCAGCTCCACAGCCTGCTTCACCAGGGGCAGAGCCTCGTCGTGGTGACCCTGCAGGTCCAGAATGGTGGCCAGGTCACTCATCAGCACCAAGGACTGTAGTCAGGACAGCAGAAAACAATTTCCAGATAATATATAAAAGAAAAAACATCAGGACGCATAACTGCCACCTATACACTGGACCAGTAACTTCCGCGATGCATACAAGGCCCTCCTTTTGGCAAATCCGACCACGACTCCATCTTGCTCCTACCATCCTATAAGCAGAAACTCAAAACAGGATGTACCCGTGACTAGAACCATTTAACACTGGTCTGACCAATCGTAATCCACGCTTCAAGATTGTTTTGATCACGCGGACTGGGAAATGTTCCCGGCAGCCTCAGAGAATAACATTGATCTATATGCTGACTCTGAGTTTATAATTAAGTGCATTGGAGATGTTGTACCCACTGTGACTATTAAAACCTACCCTAACCAAAAAACATGGATGGGGGCATTCGCGCAAAACAAAGCGTGAATCACCGCATTTAACCATGGAAAGAGGACTGGCAATATGGCCGAATATGAACAGTGTAGTCATTCCCTCAGCAAAGCAATCAAACAAGCGAAATGTCGGGATAGGGACAAAGTAGAGTCGCAATTCACCGGCTCAGACACGACACGTATGTGGCAGGGTATACAGGCAATTACGGACTACAAAAGGAAAAAAAGAAAACCAGCCCTCCTCCTCCGTGGCCGACGTTAGTAATACATTCAAACGTGTTAACCCTCACAAGGCTGCTGGCCCAGACGGCATCCCTAGCCGTGTCCTCAGAGCATGCGCAGACCAGTTGGCTGGTGTGTTTACGGACATATTCAATCAATCCCTATCCCAGTCTGCTGTCCCCACATGCTTCGAGATGGCCCCCAATGTTCCTGTACCCAAGAAGGCAAAGAACTGAACTAAATGACTATCGCACTGCCCTATCCCATCTGGACAAGAGGAATACCTATGTAAGAATGTTAATTGATTACAGCTCAGCATTCAACACCATATTACCCTCCAAGCTCATTAAGCTGGAGGCCCTGGGTCTCAACCCCGACCTGTGCAATTGTGTCCTGTACTTTGACGGGCCGCCCCCAGGTGGTGAAGGTAGGAAACAACATCTCCACTTCGCTGACCCTCAACATTGGAGCCCAACAAGGGTGCGTGCTCAGCCTCCTCCTGTATTCACTGTTCGGCCATGCATGCCTCTAACTCAATCATCAAGTTTGCAGACGACACAACAGTAGTGGGCTTGATCACAACAACGGCAAGACAGCCTACAGGGAGGAGGTGTGGTGTCAGGAAAACAACCTCACTCAAAGTCAACAAAACAAAGGTGATCGTCTACTTCAGGAAACAGCTGAGAGAGCACCCCCATCCACATCGAAGGGACAGCAGTGGAGAAGGTGGAAAGTTAAGTTCCTCGGCGTACACATCACAGACAAACTGAAATGGTCCACCCACACAGACAGTGTGGTGAAGTAGGTACAACTTCAATGTGGCTTGTCACCTAAAACCCTGACAAACTTTAGATGCACAATCGAGCGGGCTGTATCACCGCCTGGTACGCCAACTACACTGCCCTCAACTGCAAGGCTCTCCAGAGGGTGGTGCGGTCTGCACAACGCATGACCGGGTGCAAACAACCTGCCCTCCAGGACACCTACAGCACCCGATGTCACAGGAAGGCCAAAAAGATCATCAAGGAAAACAACCACCCGAGCCACTGCCTGTTCACCCCGCTACCATCCAGAAGGCGAGGTCAGTACAGGTGCATCAAAGCTGGGACAGAGAGACTGAAAAACAGCTTATCTAAAAGGCCATCAGACTGCTAAACAGCCATCACCAACTAAGAGAGGCCGCTGCCTACAGAGACTCACTAGTCACTTTAAACAATGCCACTTTAATAATGTTTACATACATTACTCATCTGTATATATTGTAAGATATCTTATACCGTCTATGCCACTCGGCCATCGCATGTACATATTCTTATTCCATCCCTAAAGATGTGTGTATTAGGTAGTTGTTGTGGAATTGTTAGATATTGCTGCACTGTCGGAACTAGAAGCACAAGCATTCCGCTACACTCGCATTCACATCTGCTAACCATGTGTATGTGACCAATAAAATGTGATTGTCCTGATGTTTTGTAGCCTACATCAGTCTTCTGTGGGCGGGTCTCTCCCTACATGTGGGCGGGTCTCTTCCTGGCCAACTGGTACCTGTGGGCGGGTCTCTCCCTGCTCTTCCTGGCCAACTGGTACCTGTGGGCGGGTCTCTCCCTGGCCAACTGGTACCTGTGGGTGAGTCTCTCCCTGCTCTTCCTGGCAGATCAGCAAGGCTTGCTTGTAGTCCAGCGTCGCCTGGCTCAGGCGGTGTATAGCGACCATGTAGCGGGCGTGGGAGTCCAGGGTCAGGCCCAGCAGGAGCCGGGTCTCCTTCCGCAACTCCTCTGAAGAGAGGGAGAAACGCGAGGATGGATGCTGTCAGCGAGCAAGCTCAATATCAAAAGGAAAGGTCACAAAGTTGAATGCACACAATACTAAAAAGCACGGTTACACAACTTTTCAGAAGATAACATCGCCCTCTTTATTCAAATGTTCTGATTTTATTGACCAGATCGTGCGAGAGGGTGACCAAGGGGAAAGATATCCTCTCTCTACATCACAGGGTATTAGGCCGGATTCCAGCCTATACCGTCACGGTACATAATGTGAGAGACAGCACCACTACATCAGCAAGGCCACCCTCCATCATTGCAAGCATGGTTGTGGTTGCACTGTGCAATGAAAATGCCTGTCATTGGCGGGGACTTGACTTGGAAGGATTAAGAATGAAAAGTAAAAGGGACTGAGAAAAGCGCATGGAATGTCCTAGAGGAAAAGCTGCATCGGTCTGCTTGAGACATTCAGTTCACAGGGAGCAGTGTTTGTTGTGCTGTTCTGTCACTCCACGGATTTACAGATGACATTATGGAGGGTTTAAATATTGTAATTGGACAACATTTACAAAAGAAAGGAGCACAAGGACAGCGCGCACACACAGTCTGTACTAGAGAGAAGACACCATAGGGCCCAACACAGCTAGAGAAGAGGAGGCTAGGCCTGAACTTTACAATGAACTGACAGTCTGTTGTTTACTGAACAGTACAATGGACTGGCTTTTAAAACAAGATGGCCGCCCTGTTGCTAGCTCCCTGCCAATTTATAAGTGTTCTTTTTTTAATATATTTTTTTTACTTTATTTGATCATAAAGTTTCCAGTATTATTCCCCATCAACGACAAGCACTTCTGGACAACGACGAATTAGTCTTACCGGAGCGTGATACTCCGTCTAGACTACCCAAAGCAGTTCCATTGCTTACGAGAGCCCTTTTTCTAAAAGGATGCCGCCAGAGGAGGGGAAGGCGAGCTGGAGTTCTAGTCTAATTCAACCACCCTCCCCTTTCTAGTATATAACCTGCTACTGTACAGTCCCTGGACAATACACTTTGTGAGCTCAGATTTCCTACCAGATATACAAGACACTAACATAAATTGGTCTCACAGAGAGACTTGGTTATCAGGGGAGGTGCTTGATCAGGCTACACAGCCCACGGGGTTCTCCGTACATCACGCGGACAGGGTCAAAGAGCTTTGCGGGAAAAACAGTGGCGTTAAGAGTACGTTTTATGATCAACAACTCATGGTGTGATTTTAGGAATGTACAAACCTTTAAGAGTTTGTTCCCCTGACCAGAGAACAGCTTACGATCAAACGTAGACCCCATTTATCTCCCGAGACAATTCATAGAAGTTTGTATCACGGCTGTGTACACACCACAAACAGACACCGCACTGGCACTCTAAGAATTACACAGGACTTTGAACAAATTGGAAACAGCATATCCCAGATCCATTGTGGACTTTAACAATGGAAATAAGGTAAATTCTCCCAAAATTCCACAAACACATCTCTTCCCTTACTCGCGGGAATAATACATTGGATCACTGTTATTCTTCATTACGAGCCCTCCTTTGCCTCCACCTTTGGCAAATCAGACCGCTCTTCCCTGCCTATAGGCAGAAATTAAAACAGGAAGCACCAGTGTTAAGATCTGTTCAACACTGGTCTGACCAATCGGAATCCATGCTACAGGACTGTTTTGATCACACGGACCGAGATATGTTCCGAGCCGTCTCTGGGAATGACATTGACGAATATACGGACTCTGTCTCTGGGGTAGTGCATAGAGGATGTTGTTTCTACAGTGACGATTTGAACATACCAGAGTTGTGGACAGAAAATAAAATGACTTGGAGCCTCAAAGCTCAGGACTTTACTTTGACTGATGACTTTAATTTTGTGGCACAGAGTGTCTGTGTATTACTCTCCACACAGCCAGAGACAGTGGCTGCAGCACCGACCTTGCAAAAGAAAACGTGCAACAGACTGGCTAGCGAAACGCACACTCAGCCCTCTGATTGGAACAGCAATATGTCAATCAACACAGGTCAGTGAGCTAGCGAACAGATTGCTGATTTGCTTTCCTTGCTATAGGATGGGGTGCAGTGTAAGGGAATGCCATAATAAATAAATAAATATGCAGCTCCAAAAAATGTTTGGTGTTCAAGAATTGTAATGGTTTACTTTGCAAGCTCACCAGAAATGGGCCATCAACCAACAATTACTAGCTTAGGCCAAAATTGCTTGAAATTGATCATTTACTTATGAAGCTAGCATTTCGAATTGGTTAAAATGAATTACTGTGGCGAAGAAATTAAAAAGGTATAAATTGTACCTTTATAATTTCTTTATGCATCTTATAACAATAAATACATTTTTCTTAGCATTAAAGATTTGTGTGAGTTGCTTTGCGGGTCAGACGGAGACCGTGCTGTTTTGACTAAAATGTAAGCCTAGATTTGTGATAATGATGTGAGCTACAGGCAAGTTCGAGTCAAGTGATATGCATTGTGCCATACACAGGAGCAGTGTTGGACAGGAGATAGACAAGGATCCTGATTAGGGCTGTGACGATACCAGTATCGTGATATCTTTTTCATTGGCAAAAAATGAAGAAAAAAAAACTAAGCAGACTCAACTATTTTGCCCTTTAAAAACCTTCTGTATGTAAAGTACTGTGACATAGCTTGGAAAATAAACACGTGACTGGATGACGACATAATGATGACATCATCCAGAGTCACATACACAATCTTATGCTATTACAGCTAAAACTAGTTGAAGGTTTGATCGTTAAGATACCCGATTGCTCCTCAGCAGGAAGTTCCTTGAATTTCTCCAGCTTGGCTTCAAGGGATTCAGTGCAAAACTGGAAACCCATCTCTGCCAAGTCATTCCTGAGAAGAAACAAATCAGGTTACAGTTGGTAAGTGGTGCACCGTGGTGTGTAGAACCTGGGGGTGGTTCATGAAAATGTAGTCCTATAATACAGGACTACAACCAACCGCAGAAGAAAAAAACATCCTCAACTGAAAACCTTTTGTGTAGAGGCCTTCTAATGGTGTTTAGGCACACTTTTCATCAAATAAGCTGGCTGGCTCCTAACAGACTTATTTGTATCTATTAAATTATGCATCAAAAAGGTGCCTCCTAATTTAAACGATGTCCATTATTTAAGACGTAAGGACCACTAGAACTAATTTGATTGCCTTAAACCTTGAAGCTGATTCAATTACTCCAAAGTCCATTGAAACCCACATGAAGTTCACCTACTTATCCTGGCCGGCATATATGGTAGCGAGCTTCAAGGACATCTCAATGACCCCATTGTCATCCTTTGAACCCGAGGGAGAGAGAAAAAGACTGAAGTAGCAATATAGCATTGAGTGTCTGGACCACAATGCACCATTCACCACAATTCACTGCCAATGGTTTCTGAATTGACGGAGCTGAGCCTAACACTATTTATTCCAGACAGTCCTTTTCTTTCTTCAAAATGGACAATAGACAGATTGTCCTCTTCATTTCAAAATCAAAAAAACTCAGTACCCAGCGACTCTACTGTCCAGATGTCACAACAATTCTATTCCTCTACTATTAATAAAATAGCAGATGCTTTTATCCAAAGTGACTTACAGTAAAGCGTGCATACATTTTTATATATTTACCACGCTATTAACCTCTTACTTAAACACACAACCAACCCTCACCTGTGGCGTTCCTCCAGACAACATGAAACTCATGGCCACTTTGAACAGTTTCTCTGCCTGGGGAGAGAAGAGCACAGGGGTCACTGGAAGTCAGCAAAACAGCTCAAACCACAAGCATTAAAAAAAATGGTACAATCTATCACATTAACCTCTGCTCAACTGTCATTTAAATGAATGATGTACCACGAATTCTTGAGGAAAATACTTTTGAATTCCTCATGAGCTTAGTACAACTGAATGGTTTCAAAGGCAGACTCCGTAATATGACATCATCTTCACCTCCAGCTTACAGACGTCAACAAAAACAGGATAAAAAAAATGCCAAGACTTCCCCTATTGGGTCTTCTCAATTTGTGCCCTCCTTTGAAGAACACATACATTGGGAAGCGTCAATAGTGGCAGTCCTCCTTGCAGATTTGAACTTTGTTAATTTCGATAAGCAGGATTCCAAAAGTGGGACAGCAGGTGGGGGGTTCACTGAAGAGTGGAGAAAGAGTGGCGACCTCTGCTATTACTCACATTATCCAGCTGACCTTGGACATAGGCAAGGTTCGCCATCTGTAGAGACCGGGGACAATGAAACAACAACAATGATGTGCGGCTGAGTTTCTGTGGCATTAATGCCATGGCATTACAGTAAAAAATGCTTACAGAAATTCCTGAGTAAGCACATTACTCCTTACTCTTATCAAAGTGTATTGAGTGATAACGATAGTTTTGAGGTATCACAACATGGATCGATGTGTGTGCAATAAGAGGCTGAGATTCTTAAATTCACTCTGTAATGCACAGCAGAAGCAAAGACCAATCAACGTGTCAAATAGGTCTAGTCAACCTCATGTGTTCCCACAAGTTCACTGTGTAGGCTAATAACACTAGGTTTGAAGCACATTTGAACAAGTTAAAAAACGTCCTGTTAAATAGTCAAGGCTTTTACCAAGCTGTAGGTGTAGATGATAGCTTGTGTATTGTTAGTCTGGTGGGCCAGCGCGATGGCCTGGTGGAGGAATCCATTGGCTCCATGCAACTGCCCCCGCATCATACTGAGCTTGAACACAACACACACCAATGTTACTCAGACATAACGTGTAATGACGTGACACTTCAACAAAACATAATGTCTAGGACAGATATGACAAACATTTGGGTCTGAATTGATACAATTAAAATGCTGTTAAGTTGATATGACACCTAGATTCACAAGATTGCATATCATCTCTTGGCAAATACAGTTGCATGGTACTGTACTTCTCGTTTAGATTAAGATTCTATGTAGAAACTGGATTGAGGAGTTGCCTGCATCAATGACAATTAGTTACCTTGGCTCTCTTCAAAAGTAAAATTATCTCATCTTCTTTCTTCTGGGCATCAGTTCTGGTGTCCTCCTCGGCTTTGCTGAAGAGAGAGAACGCTATGAAGGAGGAGGAGGGGATGTAGATCACAAAACATTTAGGTCACTCAATGACTCAAATGACCTGTTATGAACTTTAACCACGTTCTTGTAATGACATGTTGAAGGACTCATCAATGGAAAAAGAGTATCGATGATAGTCTATTGGTAGCAATTCCATGTACTGACAATGACACCCTCTAGGGAAGAATATTTTTTACATATTTAACATGACAATAACTTACTTACCAATTACACTCCCCGTTGCATAAGTCCAGTTACTGGTGGCACGACTATTTTCCTCGCCATTGCTTTCGCAGCTGCGGTATAGCGGTGACCTTCTGTGCACAGTAGCATGGACAGCGTTCGATTGAGAAGTCGTCATTTTCAGACATTTCAATGGTTGTGTCCTCGCATGAAGTCGACTACCTAAAGACAGGTTTCGGGAGCCCTCTGACATAAATTGCTTTATTTGACTCCTATTTGCGAAGAATACACGAGTGACAGCGGGTAACGCCATTTTTATATACATTACAATTCAGTCGGAAGTTTTGGTGGAAGACCAAAACACGTCACTCCCTGTAATCAAAAAAGCGTTCAACATGAACAAAAAGGGAAGTTGTACATAAAAATAATATTATTAATTATACTAATCTTTTGGCATATGTATTGAATACATCAATGATTTGGATTATTGTCTATTTTGAAAGGCAATAAAAAATAAACTTGTGCCGGAAGTGATTCGTCAACACGACTACCTTCAGTTGATTTGTTTATGAGCATCTGAAGTTTATATATATATATATATATTTTTAAATGTCTCAAGTACAGCTGTTGCTTGTGTTTATTGCCGAGCGATTAAACAACAGTAGCTGTTGAGTTATTTAGGACAGTGGGAAAGAAGGTTGCAGAGGAGCATTTAGAAACGATTAAACAACAGTGGCTGGTGAGATCTCCAGTTCAGAGATGGAGAACGAACGTCTACGGGTAATTCTTCTAAAGTTGGGTGCAGGTTTGTACCGAACAACAACAAAAAATAGCATTATAAATTACACAACTATTCGTTCTTCTAAGCTATCTAGTAGCTACCCTCCGAAGCACAGCTAAACACAAGCCTTTTGTCGCGTTCATAACAACTGGCAACTCGGATTTTGATAATCTCCGACTTCAGTGCGTTCAAAACAACTGGGAACTCGGGGGGAGAAAAAACGAGCTACGACTGTGAAAAATCGATTTGAACGGTCATCCAACTTGAAATGCCAACTCGTGAACTCGGGCCTCTTTCTAGAGCTCCGATTATTTGACCTCGTATTTTCTTCTTCTTCTGAGTTCCCAGTTGATTTGAACGCGGCATTTGTCTGGCGCGAGGGACTATCTGGGAATGACCGTGTCAGGTTTTTCGCTGCTGCAGTAGTGACTGCTGCTGTACACTACAGGTGCGTCAAATGTAAATCTCCGTTAGAAAATAAACGTCTCACACAGTGCAATGGTGTCAAAGTACATAGCTCGCGTTCACGTGCCGTTTTCCTCACGCAGTCTACTCGACCATCACGTTTTATTGGTCACATACACATGGTTAGCAGATGTTACTGCGAGTGTAGCGAAATGCTTGTGCTTCTAGTGCAGTAATATCTAACAAGTAATCTAACAATTTCACAACAACTACCTTATACGCACACGTGTAAAGGAATGATTAAGAATATGTACATATAAATATATGGATGAGTGATGGCCGAACAGCATAGGCAAGATGCAGTAGATGGTATAGAGTACAGTATATACATATGAGATGAGTAATGTAGGGTATGTAAACATTATATAAAGTGGAATTGTTTAAAGTTACTAGTGATACATTTGTTACATCATATTTTTAATTATTAAAGTGGCTAGAGATTTGAGTCAGTATGTTGGCAGCAGCCACTCAATGTTAGTGATGGCTTTTTAACAGTCTAATGGCCTTTAGAAGCTGTTTTTCAGTCTCTCGGTCCCAGCTTTGATGCACCTGTACTGACCTCACCTTCTGGATGATAGCGGGGTGAACAGGCAGTGGCTCGGGTGGTTGTTGTCCTTGATGATCTTTTTGGCCTTCCTGTGACATCGGGTGGTGTAGGTGTCCTGGAGGGCAGGTAGTTGGCCTCGGTGATGCGTTGTGCAGACCTCACTACCCTCTGGAGAGCCTTGCGGTTGTGGGCGGAGCAGTTGCCGTACCAGGCGGTGATACAGTCCGACAGGATGCTCTCGATTGTGCATCTGTAAAAGTTTGTGGTGACAAGCCAAATGTCTTTAGCCTCCTGAGGTTGAAGAGGCGCTGTTGCGCCTTCTTCACCACGCTGTCTGTGTGAGTGGACCAATTCAGTTTGTCCGTGATGTGTACGCCGAGGAACTTAAAACTTTCCACCTTCTCCACTACTGTCCCGTCGATGTGGATAGGGGGGTGCTCCCTCTGCTGTTTCCTGAAGTCCACGATCATCTCCTTTGTTTTGACGTTGAGTGTGAGGTTATTTTACTGACACCACACTCCGAGGGCCCTCACCTCTTCTCTGTAGGCCGTCTCGTCGTTGTTGGTAATCAAGCCTACCACTGTAGTGTCGTCTGCAAACTTGATGATTGAGTTGGAGGCGTGCATGGCCACGCAGTCATGGGTGAACAGGGAGTACAGGAGAGGGCTGAGAACGCACCCTTGTGGGGCCCCAGTGTTGAGGATCAGTGGGCTGGAGATGTTGTTTCCCACCCTCACCACCTGGCCCGTAAGAAAGTCCAGGACCCAGTTGCACAGGGTGGGGTGGAGACCCAGGGTCTCAAGCTTAATGACTAGTTTGGAGCGTACTATGGTGTTAAATGCTGAGCTGTAGACAATGAACAGCATTCTTACATAGGTATTTCTCTTGTCCAGATGGGTTAGGGCAGTGTGCAGCGTGATTGCGATTGCGTCGTCTGTGGACCTATTGGGGCTGTAAGCAAATTGGAGTGGGTCTAGGGTGTCAGGTAGGGTGGAGGTGATGTGATCCTTGACTAGTCTCTCAAAGCACTTCATGATGACGGAAGTGAGTGCTACGTGGCGATAGTCGTTTAGCTCAGTTACCTTAGCTTTTTTGGGAACAGGAACAATGGTGGCCCTCTTGAAGCATGTGGGAACAACAGACTGGGATAGGGACTGATTGAATATGTCCGTAAACACATCAGCCAGGTGGTCTGCGCATGCTCTGAGGACACTGCTAGGGATGCCGTCTGGGCCGGCAGCCTTGCGAGGGTTAACACGTTTAAATGTTTTACTCACGTTGAATGCGGTGAAGGAGAGCCCGCAGGTTTTGGTAGCAGGCCGTGTCAGTGGCACTGTATTGTCCTCAAAGCGAGCAAAGAAGTTGTTTAGTCTGTCTGGGAGCAAAACATCGGTGCCTGTGACGGGGCTGGTTTTCTTTTCATAATCCGTGATTGGCTGTAGACCCCGCCACATACGTCTCATGTCTGAGCCGTTGAATTGCGACTCTAGTTTGTCTCTATACTGACGCTTAGCTTGTTTGATTGCCTTGCGGAGGGAATAGCTACACATTGAATTCGGTCATGTTTCCGGTCGCCTTGCCATGATTAAAAGCAGTGGTTCGCGCTTTCAGTTTTGCACGAATGCTGCCATCAATCCACGGTTTCTGGTTGGGATAGGTTTTAACAGTCACATTGGGTACAACATCACCGATGCACTTGCTAATAAACTCACTCACTGAATCAGTGTATACATCAATGTTATTGTCTGATGCTATCCGGAACATGTCTCAGTCCACGTAATACACAGCTGTGATCATAATCGAAGAGAATTCTCTTGGTAGGTAATGCTAGTCGGAGGCAAGACGCTGTTTCAGCATCAAGCCAGCTGCATGCCTACTCCCTACCGCCACTTATTTGTATATGTATACATATAGCTAGCTAGCATTGGATGCCATGTTCATTTGGAAAAATACTGTAAAATATTGTGTGTGCAAAATATCAGATAACGAGGGCAGTCCTGGTCACATGGATCCACTAGTGACTACAAAACAAATCCAGTCAAATCTAATGTTATTGTCATGTACTTGCAGAATTCTCACACAGTGCAATGGTGTCATAGTAATAAAACACTAATAGAAATATTAAATAAAGTACAAGAAGCATGCAGATGAAATATATGAATGCAATTAATCCATGCTTTTCTGGGAATGCTACAGTCCAGAAATTGTGGGCGAAACTAGAAAGTTGGCTGTCAAGTATTACAATGTAAATGTACTTTTAATCCGGGCTTCATATTTCAAGACATGGCATATGGGGGTGTAGTGAGATACCCAATGGGCTAGACGATTCTCTTCTTATCACGAAAAAATGGTATACTAGAAACGTGGAAGTCAATCAATCCGCCATCATTGACACAATGGAAAAATCTAATTTATTTATTATTGAAATAGCATGGGGTGACTGAGAAAAACAAATTGGTACAATTTAAGGCCAAGTGGCAAACAATAATGCAGGCACTAGGGATGGGCTGTGATCATGCGGGTCTGGGAAGATGAGATGTAGTTGGTGGATGAGTGTCTGTAAGTTGTTCTTATGTATCCGTATTTTATTTTGGAGTATAAAAAAAGTTCAACATTCACCTTTTGCTACTATTTCTGTAAAGTCTTCGCATGCAATTTGATGCATACGTTGGATAAAACGCAGCGTTCTTTTGGAATTGAATGTACTTCGGTTGTACCATATGAGCCAGTCATGGGCGTAGCTAATCGCTGAAATCTGTAGGGAAAAGGCAGAATGCCGCCTAGAGACATGACACTAATTACCAACATAACTGGATCCTTCATTTATTTTTGCACTACACAATACCTGTTTACGGAGTGGCAGGTAGCCTAGTGGTTAGAGTGTTGGTCCAGTAACCGAAAGGTTGCTGGATCGAATCCCCGAGCTGTCGTTCCTCCCCTGAACAAGGCAGTTAACCCACTGTTTCCCGATAGACAGTCATTGTAAATAAGAATTTGTTCTTAACTGACTTGCCTAGTTAAATAAAGGTTACATTTAAATTATGAGAACAGTCAGCCCTCGAATGCCAGCTACTGTAGCAGAGATTTTAGCTAGCCAGGTTGTATTGAAAGCTAGCTAGATGGCTACATCTAGCCAGGACAGATATATTTTCACAGTTTCACTAATATAATGTAACGACCCTGGGTTTATAATCGCGGATATCGACTCTGCCGCTGGAGTATGCTTTTGGGGCACAGTCGATTAGCGCGCTGGACTTCGGGCTAGAAGGTCGAGGGTTCGAGGCCTGCTCCCTGCCTGTTTCATTACAATAATAACGATCAATAAAATCATAGCATGTTTTTGGGCTCATTGGGTAGTTTTTACCTGATACAGTAGAATTCTGTTTAAAAAAATTATGTTAATTACCATTTATAGTCCTAAAACATACATTTAAAATTGTACTGTTGCTGCTTCCGGTTGTCATGGCTTTTTGATTTATGGCCGACTGTCAAAACACCAGTTTTAGATGTCCAAATTCATAATCAATATATGCTGAAATGAAGACCAATACATAAAAGTTACTCCCTACACACACACACTTGTGTTCAGATGAGTTGTATTTTGCTAAATTGGTACCTAATGAACTGCACACAAACCAATATTTAGCAAGCGGTCACTCAAGACTGGAATTGATTAGCTTGTTCTACTGTAATCAATAGCGTGCGCAAATGAAATCACTCACATCGCTATTGTATTGAAATCAATGGAACTGAGGCAACGTGTTCCTTTTTTGCGCTCTTCTAACAGACAATGAACTTGGGTATACTACATATCTGTTGATAGATGACAACCTGTCGTAGACATTTATCAACGTATATCTGTGAGAACTATTTCGGTAGATGGCCAATAATAATAAGACCTTTTATTATACACAGATGTAAAATAGCTATTGATAACAAATGTGTATTTTGTGGTTGTGACTGTTTATTATGTCAGAAGATTTTGGAGTGAGTTAGATTTTATTTTAAAATAAACTATTATTAATGTTAATCAGAGAGATTCTGTTTTTATTGTGATCCAAATGATATGGACCCCGATTTTAACTTTCATTGTTAATTTTTTAAAATCTTTATCCATAAAATGAAGTGTGGCAGAGAACAAACCCCTCTTCACATTAAGTTGGAATTAAAATATTATTTTGAAATTATCAGTAAGTGTAAAAACAAAAAAGCAATACGTACCATAAAACTTTTTGACAAATGTAAAATGTATCTCCATATGTAATACCCCTCCCTGTCTGTTAGGTTTATGTACTCTTGTTTCTATATTTCTGTTTTTGTATTTGTTGTATTCATAATAAATATATATCTTTTTTTTAAAGGCCAATACGGAAAAGGAAACAACTTTAACAAATCACCACCTCAAATCGGTTTCTAAATGGCGACAGGGGTTGGCTTTGCTTTCATTTGAATGATAGTTTAACCCTCAAACCCATTAATTCATCTGAGGCCAGAGATTTGTGGGAGGAGCGCCCGATTACAAACAAAAAAAATTCCCGCCACCTTGGTCTGAAAATTACAGCTGCATTCTGAAGTCCCGCTATGGTTTGGCGCGTATGACAAAAACACTGGTACTAAACCAAAGATATTGATCTGTTTTAAGCAATTGATTTTGTGAGATCGTGATTAAAAACTTTTATACTAACATCACCATTCTGAGGTAATCTTGTGGTGAAAACAGTCTGTGTAATGTAGTAATACTTTCTGTCCTGAAATTACACTGAGTGGCCAGTTTATTAGCTAACGTTACACCACCTCGTTCACTGAAAATGGTTAGTTCCTACAGACAGTGAGTCCCGTGGCTTGCTATATAAAGGAGGCAGACAGGTTTTTAAAGCATTCAGTTACTGGTCAATTGAATGTTAGAATGGGTAAAACAGTGGGCACGCAATCACCAACACTGGACAACTGAAGAGTGGAAAAACATTGCCTGGTCTGATGCAGTTTTCATGATTTTTTACAAAAACAATTCTCTGGCCTCCATTGATTTAGTCACCCGAATTTTGGCAATCCTATAACGGTAAAAACTCCCAATAACTTTTGAATGGATTATAATAGCGACATGAGGTTTGGACCATTTGGTCTTATTAGAGGAGTATCTACACCATTTTACCCATTGGTCAAAAGATGCGTTTTTATTGAACACCCTACATCATATCAAACCCGTTGTCTGGTGTGTGTGGTTAGCCTGCTAGCTAGGAGGAAATACCATGGCATGTTAAGCTAGCTAGCGTGTTATGCTAACGACAACGGTAACCATTTAGCAAGCTAGCTACATCCTTATCCTATTAAACCTGTCGTCTGGTGTGTTTGGTTACCCTGCTAGGTAGTAGCCAATGCCATGATAAGCAAGGTTAGGAATTAAGCTAGCTAGCTAGACTGTTATGCTAGCGCCGACGCGAACAGTTTAATATGCATTGGCTAGCTAGCAATATGACATTTCTATATTCTGCAGGGCTGTCCGACAACAACAAAAAAGTCTTGGTCGACCAAGAGTCGTCTGTTCTTTCGACCGACATTATGAGTGTGGAAAGACCGGCTCCAGCTCTGCCTTAGATTATACACATTGCGCCGTCTACTCTCTTGCTTCACCTAAGCTAACCAGTCCCCACCAGCTTTCTAGTAGCTACCCTTGCCTGGTTAAGAAACACAAGCTGCTTTAAGAAATTGGAAAACAGCATTGAGTTTAATAGTAAAACAGTCTAGCTATGTTTTTCTCTCCCTTGAGTAGGCTATAGAAAAGTAGGCAGTCTTTGAATTTGTATTCTCGTTCAACCCTTCCACTTTTCCCACTACATTTCATATACAGGTTCTGTAGCCAACATAGCCAAGTCTCCCTCTTCTCCTTAGAAAACGTCTAGTTCTACATCGTGGAGCTCTGCTCCTAGTGGTTTACCCCGCTGCCTAGGCAGCGAACAGCCTGAGAGAAACTTATGCACACACCTGCAGCCAATAAGAGTACAGGTGTCCCTATATAAGGGGAATTCTACCCTCAATCAGCCTCCCTCCCATTATCTTCAGCGACAGGACTGAAGAAGCCTAGAAGAGAAGAAATCTCAGGATGAACCAGTCGTCGATATCCTGTTCCCAAAGCCTTTTCCACCCCCAAAAGCTATTTTAAGAGCTCAGTGTCGCTGCTCCGCTATGGAGGCTTCGGACCCGCACAAACTATGTTTTGTGTGCTTAGGTTCAAAGCACGCTAGGGGCGGCCTCACGGATGCTCCGGAATGCTCTAGCAGCAATGGGCATTCTTCAGAGAGGATACCCCTCTAGAGGATGCCATATCTATGATAGCCTCAGGCTCTGAGGCGTCATATGACGACGGCGCCTCTGGAGAGGATGAGGCTGTTGGGAAGTGTCTGGGTTTTTCTCCGAAATAATCCAGTCTACCGACCAAGGCTGAAAGGACCCCCCTCCCTAGGGAGAGTGAGGGGAATTTCACATCCTTATGCGAGGGCGAGATGGGCTCTGAATTTTCAGCAGCCCCCTCCTACACAGTGGCCTCTCTGCGCTCTGATTTTACAGGGCTCATTGAGCGGGCTGCGAGCAGGCTGGAGATTACACTGCCCCCCCATGCCCTCCGTCCCGGAAGTGGATATGATGGTGGGCGGCCCCTATTCCAAACCAAGACGGGCAGCTGTGCTTTTGACACGGACCATGCCCTCGCTCACCAAATATGTGGAGGGTGCATGGGAAGCGCCTTTGATGGCCAGAGCGCCGGCGAAAGGCGTAAATCCCATTCACTAAAGTGAACGGAGAACGACCTCGAGAGATCCCTAGGCTCAAGGACGCACTAGTTGCATACCTCGTCCCAGGCTCGAGCTCTTGGCCGTCGTACAAGAAACCCACACTACCGACGACTAAGGACCGCCTCACAGCACAGCTGGCTGAGAAGTACTACGTTCTAGGTGCACAAGCTGTAGCAGCAGAGAATAATATTGCCCTCCTTGACAGCCTCTCTATCCCGTCTCACCACGGGAAGAGGGGCTGTCGGGAGAGGAGATGGAGGAAGTGTCGAAGATTTCCGGTGCCATTCTCCTTCTCACACAGGCATCGGCTGTATGTGCGGGGAGGTCCATGGCCACTTCGGTGGTACTGGAACGACACCTCTGGCTGTCTTTGACGGCTATGAAGGAGACCGACAAAGCCGCCCTATTGAACGCCCCCATCTCTGACAGCGATCTCTTTGGAACCGCCGTCAGAGATGCGACGGCGTGTTTTGGAAAGCTTGAGGAGGAGAGAAAGCAGCTGTCTAGACACCTGCCATTGGCAGTAAGGTCTAAAACAGCTACAAAGGCCCCGCCCCTCCGGCAGCACCAGAGAAGTTTGGCGGTGAAACCGACGAGAGAGAGGGAGGCCCCGTTTATTTTGTCGCCCTGGCAGCCGAGAGGCAGTCAGAAGAGACGACGGCCATGACGGGACGAGGGGGAGAGGACGGGAGAGAGCGCAGCACTTCATGTGAGGGCGCCCACTGTTCATCCCCCACGCCTGCAAAGGGATGGAGGAGTTATTGTGTCTGTGGTGAATAAAGAATCTGTTCCATTTGACTTCGTCACAAGAGCACCTCTTTTTTTTGTTTCCATAACAAAACTTGAGACCGCTCATATTCCTTCTCTCTCTCTTCCTCTCACCACTCTGTGTGCAGCACAGCCCAGTGCGGAGCTGATCACACAGAGGGACGTTGCGAGTGGGAATGACATGAGGAAAGCAAGACGGACGCTCGCAATGAGCCGTCATGCTATACCTCATAAAAACCCTACACTACACACTCTTAGGAATGAAGTAGATGAGGGTTTTAAGAGCAGCCTGCGTACACAGCCCCTTAGTGGGCCGATGAAGCAATCGCTGTTGGGAGACGGCGCACTGATTCAGGCTGGCGCCTCAGTTAATGTAGTGCAGACCCGTGCTGAGTTCACGGAGGGCTGGAACCACAAGGTTACATGTATAACCGAAGTGTCGGCGCCCCCGATTCTCACAGAACGCGTTAGTGTTCCCTCCCCCTTTCGAAAGGGGCCCACCCTGGGCTGGCCCACCACTTCAGTGTTGGGAGACAGCGGCGGTTTGGACCGTAGAGGAATACAGGTCCTTCCTACTGTCTGTACCACAGCTTCTACTGACGGTGAGGAAGACGCCAGAGAAAGTAGCCGCTCTTGTGAAAGAGATTACGGAACTTTTGGCGAAGAGGCGGTCACAATAGTTCCCCAGGAGCAAAGGAACAGCGGGCTATATTCACCCTATTTCCTAGTGCCAAAAAAGAGAATGCCATTCGGACACGCCCTGGCATTTCGCACGTTATCCAAATGTGTGGAGGCGGCATTGGAGCCGTTGCGCCGTCAAGGGATAAGGCTATTAGCTCACCTAGACGCCCTACTGGTTTTGGCCCCGTCAGCAGAGCTGGTGATCACACACACGACAGACAGTTATTCACCTCACGCGTCTGAGGTTCGCTGTGAATTGGAAAAAGAGTGCGCCTTGGCCCAGTAAGCAGATGGTCTATCTGGGATTACAGCTATACACTGTGACTATGAGGGCTCGAATTTCGGATCCTCGACGGGCTGCCGTGTTGCTAGCCCTAAGAAGGTTTTATCCGAATCACATGGTCACAGCACATTCAGTCATGACACTTTTGGGTCTCATGTCGTCTGCCCACTCCGTGGTTCCTCTGGGACTTTTGCACATGCGCAGAACACAGCGATGGTTTGCTCAACTATGACTGGACCCAGTGAGGCACCGTCGTCGGTTGTTGACAGTTCCCCTCTCCATCAGAGCAGACCTATTAGAGAGACCTGTGCTCACGAGCACCTTCGCTCGTTGACAGCAGCACACATTCCAGGCTGTCAGGACATCGGAGCAGACCTAATGTCTCGAGGGGGTCCCCGAGACGACAAGTGGCAACTGCACCCTGATGTTGTTCTCCAAATATGGGAACGGTTCGGGAGAGCCGAGGTGGACCTGTTCGCGTCACAAGTGAACGCGCAATGTCCCCTATGGTTTTCTCTACGAGCCCAGGACAAACCGCCACTAGGGATAGACACTTTTGCGCACCAGTGGCCAGATGTTCTCCTGAACAGGAGGGCTGTCAATCATATTGATAGCCCCCCCGACCGCCCAGCGGCTCCGTGGTACGCGGAGATGATTCAAATGTTGATTGCGCCGTTACGGCCAATTCCACATCGACAGGACGCGATGTCACCGGCGGCAGGCATGATAGAGCAATTGCCACTGAAGGTCTGGCTCCTGAAAGGGACCGGTTAGAGCGCCCTGGGTTATCCGATTCGGTCATCAGAACCATACAGGCCTCACGTGCCAGTTCCACATACAGGACTTATACCAGTAGATGGAACATGTTTTCACAATGGTGCGCCACAGAGAAGGTGGACTCCGTGTGCTGTCAGGTTGAGAGTGTGCTCTCTTTCCTACAGTTCATGTTTTTTCGGGAGGCTGATTGAAGGGAAGCGTCCCCTTTTATATAGGGACACCTGTACTCCTATTGGCTGCAGGTGTGTGCATAATTTTCTCTCAGGCTGTTCGCTGCCTAGGCAGCGGGGTAAACCGCTCCACTCATAGAACTGGAGTTACACTCTGGTAACTATCGATTCTAGCCCTTTAAGGTTACCATTTAAAAGACTTCACCCATTACCGGCGCTACGTTTTACTAATTTCTATTGTGCATTGGCGGGCCGCATAATACATTCAAAAAGCATGTTGTAGGTCATTGTAAAACGAGGCTACTTGCAGACCGGATCTTTAACCATTTGTTTAGGCTACACCTTGTTCAGTCATGTTACCTCATTAGCTAGCTATAGCTAACAACCTGGTTGCTAGCTATAGCTAACAACCTAGAAATATGCTATGCAGAACAAACATGCCTCTCTGGAACAACGTCGGCTGTGTTCATGGTATTTCTATCTGCAATGTTCAATAACCTTTTTTCGACTGAACATTACCAGTAGCCTATTTGTAAACGTTTGGTGGCACAGAAAACAGATAGCAAATCATTGATTGACTAAATTCCTCTTGCTACTACGCTATGTCTGACTGGGTAAATCACTTTTTTTGAGTTAATGTGGACAGTGATTCAGACTTGACCCAGGTAAAGTTAAAAATGGTGTCAAAATGGCAATGCAGTTTTGACACTATAATTAATGTTTGACTCAATGCCACAGGCCGTTTTTAAAACCAGAGAAGTTGGTTCTAAGGTGCAGTTAACCTTTAAGATGGCATCTCTTGGAGACATAACATGTGCAGTTTGAGGGT
This sequence comes from Brachymystax lenok tsinlingensis, assembly GCA_030435695.1. Classification (NCBI taxonomy): domain Eukaryota; kingdom Metazoa; phylum Chordata; class Actinopteri; order Salmoniformes; family Salmonidae; genus Brachymystax; species Brachymystax lenok. The sequence goes on along the minus strand of CM059801.1, from coordinate 34,855,025 downwards.
TTTGTCCAGAAGGCATACAGCTTTTGGAGAACTTACGCAGCAGGTTAGGGATAATTTAATGTAGCAGGTTAGGAGAATTTAATGTAGCAGGTTTAGGAGAATTTAATGTAGCAGGTTAGGAGAATTAGGTTAAGGTTAGCTAAAATGCAAGAAAAGAAAGAATCCCATCTAGACATGACCCTGTTTGAGCTACTCCAGGAAATGACGTTATAGTCTCAGTGCTGCCGTTAGCAACTAAATTATCCTTAACTTTTCTGTGTGATTTTAAAATAATCGGTTCAAGGACATACATCTGGTGTATTAGAAGCAATTATTGGTACCATTGTCTTCAAAAAAAAAAAATATTTACACAAAGATTTTTCTAGGCTAACAATGCCTGCAGTACCGCAGTCGGCCTTGAACTTCCATGGCTTCAATGACTGGGCAGTCGTTCTCCCCTGACCCATATCGACTACTTCAAAACACATTCATGTAGGAGTAGGCTGTGTGAGTAGGCTGTCTTAGGCTGCGTTTAGACAGGCAGCCCGATTTGTGATTATTATTTTCACTAATTGGTCTTGTGACTAATCAGATCAGCTTTGAAAAAGAGGACCAATTAGTAGAAAACATCAATTGAATGCGGCACTAGTAACCTAGTATTAGTAATAGTAGTAGACAGTCTTGGTTTAGACATTAAAAGGCCCAGTGTAGTCAAAATGTGATTTTCCTGTGTTTTATATACAGTGCCTTTGGAAAGTATTCAGACCCCTTGACTTTTTCCACATTTTGTTACGTTACAGCCTTGTTCGAAAATGGTTTAAATACAATTTAAAAAATCCTCTAATCTACACTCAATACCCAATAATGACAAAGTGAAAACAGGATTTTCTAAATTTATATAACAAAACTGAAATACCTTACCTACGTAAGTATTCAGCCCCTTTGCTATGATACTTCGAAATTGAGCTCAGGTGCATCTTGTTTCCATTGATCGTCCTTGAGATGTTTCTACATCTTCATTGGAGTCCACCTGTGGTAAATTCAATTGATTGGACATGATTTGGAAAGGCACACACCTGTCTTTATAAGGTCCCACAGTTGACAGTGCATGTCAAAAACCAAGCCATGTGGTCGAAGGAATTGTCCGTAGAGCACAGAGACAGGATTGTGTCAAGGCACAGATCTGGGGAAGGGTACCACTACATTTATGCAGTATTGAAGGTCCCTAAGAACACAGTGGCCTCCATAATTTTTAAATGGAAGAAGTTTGGAACCACCAAGACTCTTCCTAGAGCTGGCTGCCCGGCCAAACTGAGCAATCGGGAGTTCCTCTGTGGAGATGGGAGAACCTTCCAGAAGGACAACCATCTCTGCAGCACTCCACCAATCAGGCCTTTTACTGAGGAGTGGCTTTTGTTTGGCCACTCTACCATAAAGGCACATGACAGCCTGCTTGGAGGCACCTAAAGACTCTCAAACCATGAGAAACAAGATTCTCTAGTCTGATTAAACTTCTAATAAGACATCAGAGAATTCACACAGGGGAGAAAGCATATCGTTGCAAAGCCCTTTGACTGTAATTAGCAACTAGACAGGCATATGAGGATTCACACAGGGGAGAAATCATATACAGTTGAAGTCGGAAGTTTACATACACCTTAGCCAAATACATTTAAACTCAGTTTTTCACAATTCCTGACATTTAATCCTAGTATAAATTCCCTGTCTTAGGTCAGTTAGGATCACCACTTTATTTTAAGAATGTGAAAGGTCAGAATAATAGTAGAGAGAATGATTTATTTCAGCTTTTCTTTCTTTCATCACATTCCCAGTGGGTCAGAAGTTTACATACACTCAATTAGTATTTGGTAGCATTGCCTTTAAATGGTTTAACTTGGGTAAAACGTTTTGGGTAGCCTTCCACAAGCTTCCCACAATAAGCTGGGTGAATTTTGGCCCATTCCTCCTGACAGAGCTGGTGTAACTGAGTCAGGTTTGTAGGCCTCCTTGCTCGCACACGCTTTTTCAGTTCTGCCCACAAATGTTCTATAGGATTGAGGTCAGGCCTTTGTGATGGCCACTCCAATACCTTGACTTTGTTGTCCTTAAGCCATTATGCTTGGGGTCATTGTCCATTTGGAAGACCCATTTGCGACCAAGCTTTAACTTCCTGACTGATGTCTTGAGATGTCGCTTCAATATATCCACATCATTTTCCTACCTCATGATGCCATCAATTTTGTGAAGTGCACCAGTCCCTCCTGCAGCAAAGCACCCCCACAACATGATGCTGCCACCCCCGTGCTTCACGGTTGGGATGATGTTCTTCGGCTTGCTAGCCTCCCCCTTTTTCCTCCAAACATAACGATGGTCATTATGGCCAAACATTTCTGTTTCATCAGACCAGAGGACATTTCTCCAAAAAGTACGATCTTTGTCCCCATGTGCAGTTGCAAATCGTAGTCTGACTTTTTTTATGGCGGTTTTGGAGCATTGACTTCTTCCTTGCTGAGCGGCCTTTCAGGTTATGTCGATATAGGACTTGTTTTACTGTGGATATAGATACATCTGTACCTGTTTCCTCCAGCATCTTCACCAGGTCCTTTGCTGTTGTTCTGGGATTGATTTGCACTTTTCGCACCAAAGTACGTTATTCTCTAGGAGACAGAACGCGTCTCCTTCCTGAGCGGTATGACGGCTGCGTGGTCCCCTGGTGTTTATACTTGCGTACTATTGTTTGTACAGATGAACGTGGTACCTTCAGGCACAATTGTCTTTCTGAGGTCTTGACTGATTTCTTTTGATTTTCCAATGATGTCAAGCAAAGAGGCCCTGAGTTTGAAGGTAGGCCTTGAAATACATCCACAGGTACACCTCCAATTGACTAAAATTATGTCAATTATCCTATCAGAAGCTTCTAAAGCCATGATATCATTTTGTGGGATTTTCCAAGCTGTTTAAAGGCACAGTCAACTTAGTGTATGTAAACTTCTGACCCACTGAAATTGTGATACAGTGAATTATAAGTGAAATAATCTGTCTGTAAACAATTGTTGGAAATGTTACTTGTGTCATGCACAAAGGAGATGTCCTAACCAACTTGCCCAAAAAATAGTTTGTTAACAAGAAATTTGTAAAGTGGTTGAAAAACTCCAACCTTCAACTGTAAGTGCCCTAAATGTGAGAAATCCTTTATGTATTAGAATGTTCAAAAAGACTCCAAGATGGCATAGCAGTGCAGACGTGTTTGTCGTCCTCATGTGTACGTCATCCTTTTGTATATATTTCAATTTATTTTCAATCTCTTTTTCCATTTTTAAATTAAATATACCTTCCAGTAACCCGCCTCACCCAATGATACGGATCCGCTATTTTTATTTAGACCTTATAGCCAAAACCTCATCAGCAGCTAACCAGCCAGCCTTTTTTTAGCCTGGATAATTACTTGCCAGCCTGCCAGTATCGAACTGTTTTCTCCACATAATCGCCTGATTCCTGCCGTAAGCCCTGGACCTTTACTCTTGATCATCACAGCTAGCTAGGTGCCACCGAGTGACCAAGCCCCGAAGCTAGCCCTGAGCCAGGCCCACCTCCCGGCCTACTCAGTGATCACTGCTACACAGCTGTTGCCTCCCGGACTCTTCCCCAACACGGCTAGAACCCACTACTCCGCCGGATCCTTGCCGTAAGCTCCGGTCCTTTGCATTGGATTATCGCTGCTAGCTAGCTGCTACCGAGTGGCTAAAGCCCCTGCCCCGAAGCTAGCACCAGTTAGCCGCAAGCCAGGCGCATCTCCCGGTTAGCAAATGAAATCACTACAACTACAATACCTCCTCCACCATCTGGCCCGGATCCTTTGTCGACACGGCGCCCGGCCGTACCACCACAACTGGTCAGCCGACGTAACTCCATCCGCTGTGCCCTCAACAGGCCTTTGCCGGACATCGGAGCAGAAGCTTCTACGAACCCCGGCCTGCTAACTTTAAACGCGGTGTCGCCCGCGTGCTAGTGTAGTAACTAGTACCCCACGGCTTCCCTGCTCCATCTGCTGTTCACTGGACCCTATGATCACCTGGCTACATAGCTGATGCCTGCTGGACTGTTCATTCATCACGGTACTCCATTTTGTTTTTGTTTATCTGTCGGCCCTCGCCCCAAACTCAGGCCCTGTGTGTAGTTAACCGACCCTCTCTGCCCATTCATCGCCACTTTACCTGCTGTTGTCTTAGCTGATTAGTGGTTGTTGTCTTACCCGTTGTCTTAGCTAGCTCTCCCAAACAACACCTGTGTTTTCTTTATGCCGCTCTCAAATGTCAATATGCCTTGTATACTGTTGTTTAGGATTGGTATCATTGTTTTAGTTTACTGCGGAGACCCTAGTCCCACTCAACATGCTTCAGATACCTCCTTTGTCCCACCTCCCACACATGCGGGGACCTCACCCAGTATAACCAGCACATCCAGAGATGCAACCTCTCTTATCATCACTCAGAGCCTGGGCTTACCTCCACTGTACCCGCACCCCCACCATACCAGTCTGCACATTATGCCCTGAATCTATTCTACCACGCTCAGAAATCTGCTCCTTTTATTCTCTGTCCCCAATGCACTAGACGGACAGTTTTGATAGCCGTTCCCTCATCCTACTCCTCCTCTGTTCCTCGGGTGATGTGGAGGTTAACCCAGGCCCTGCGTGTCCCCAGGCACTCTCATTTGTTAACATCAGAAGTGTCCTCCCTAAGTTTGTTTTGCTCACTCCGCCAACCCTGATGTCCTTGCCGTGTCTGAATCCTGGCTTAGGAAGGCCACCAAAAATTCTGAGATTTCCATACCCAACTACAACTGCCAAAGGGGGAGGAGTTGCAATCTACTGCAGAGTTAGCCTACAAAGTTCTGTCATACTTTCCAGGTCTATGCCCAAACAGTTTGAGCTTCTAATTTTAAAAATGAATCTCTCCTATTTTGCACTGTCATTTCTTCTTTGGTGGTTTTTAAATGTGAAGGTGCATTACCGGAGGTCCTGGGCTGGCGTGGTTACATGTGGTCTGCGGTTGTGAGGCCGGTTGCACGAACTGCCAAATTCTCTAAAACCCTTACACAGCCTGGAGGTGTGTTGGGTCACTGTCCTGTTGAAAAACAAATTATAGTCCCACTAAGCAAAAACCAGATGGGATGGCATATTGCTGCAGAATGCTGTGGTAGCCATGCTGGTTAAGTGTGCCTTGAATTCTAAATAAATCACTGACAGTGTCAACAGCAAAGCACCATCACACCTCCTACATGCTTCACGGTGGAACCACACATGCGGAGATCATCCGTTCGCCTACTCTGCATCTCACAAAGACAAAGCGGTTGGAACCAAAAATCTCAATTTCCACCGGTCTAATGTCCATTGCTCGTGTTTCTTGGCCCAAGCAAGTCTCTTCTTCTTATTGGTGTGGTTTCTTTGCAGCAATTTGACCATGAAGGCCTGATTCAAGCAGTCTCCTCTGAACAGTTGATGTTGAGATGTCTGTTACTTGAACTCTGTGAAACATTTATTTGGGCTGCAATCTGAAGTGCAGTTAACTCTAATGAACTTATCCTCTGCAGCAGAGGTAACTCAGGGTCTTCCTTTTCTGTGGCGGTCCTCATGAGAGCCAGTTTCATCATAGCGCTTGATGGTTTTTGCGACTGTACTTGAAGAAACTTTTGAAGTTCTTGAAATTGTCCGGATTGACTGACCTTCATGTCTTAAAGTAATGAGGGACTGTCGTTTCTCTTTGCTTATTTGTGCTGTTCTTGCCATAATATGGACTTGGTCTTTTACCAAATAGGGCCATCTTCTGTATACCCCCCCCCCACTTTGTCACAAAACAACTGATTGGCTCAAACGCATTAAAATGGAAAGAAATTCCACAAATTAACTTATCAAGGCACACCTGTTAATTGAAATGCATTCCAGGTGACAACCTCATGAAGCTGGTTGAGAGTGCCAAGAGTGTGCAAAGCTGTCAAGGCAAAGTGTGGCTACTTTAAAGAAGCTCAATGATTAAACTTTTTTGGTTACTACATGATTCCATATGTGTTATTTCATCGTTTTGATGTCTTCACTATTATTCTACAATGTAGAAAGTAGAAAAAATAAAGAAACTGTGGAATGAGTAGGTGTGTCCAGACTTTTGACTGGTACTGTATATTGGTCCAGGCAATATATATACTGAGTATACAAAACATTAAGAACACTGGCTCTTTCCATGACATAGATGAAAGCTATGATCCCTTAGGAGGTCACTTGTTAAAAAATGTTTGTACCTTTATTTAACTTGGCAAGTCAGTTAAGAACACATTCTTATTTACAATGACAGCCTACCGGGGAACAGTGGGTTAACTGCCTTGTTCAGGGGCAGAACGACCCGGACGACGCTAGGTCAATTATGCGCCGCCCTATGGGACTCCCAATCACGGACCGTTGTGATACAGCCTGGATCTACTATAATCAGTGTAGATGAAGGGGAGGACACAGGTTAAAGAAGGATCTTTAAGCCTTGAGACATGGATTGTGTATGTGTATGTATGTGTATGGGTGAATGGGCAAGAAAAACATGTAAGTACCTTTTAAACGGGGTATGGTAGTAGGTGTCAGGTGCACCGGTTTGTGTCAAGAACTGCAACGCTGCTGGATTTTTCACACACACAGGAAACTATTGAATCAGGAATGGTCCACATCCAGGTCCACATTCTTAAAGAACATAATGTACTTTTTACTCCATACATTTTCCCTGACACCCAGAAGTACTTGTTATATTTTTAAGGCTTAGGAGGACAGGAAAATTGTCAAATTCACACACTTATCAAGAGAACACCCCTTGTCATCCATACTGCCTCTGATCTGGTGGACTCACTAAACACAAATGCTTCGTTTGTAAATGATGTCGGAGTGTTTTATTCTGTAAATCTGGTTTGCTTAATATAAGGAATTTGAAATTATTTAAGCAATTACATTTGATACTTAAGTATTTAAAATCAAATACTTTTGGACTTTTACTCAAGTAGTATTTTACTGGGTGACTCACTTTTATTCAAGTATGACAATTTAGTATTTTTTCCACCACTGGAAAATGTTGGGTTTTTTCACGTGTTGCTTGTCAGCATTGTACAGCAACACATTGTCAATACCCTTTACAAACTGCAAATGTAAGTCAACACGATTGAAATAAGCAGCCCATATGCATTTTGAATGTAAACAAATAGATTTTTTCACCCCTCCATTTTGTTATAAGAGAAGCATAGAGCTCGGTTTACCTCTAGATATGTCAGAAAGCTTATGCCTGTTAAGATATGACTTGCAAAGTATGTAAGAAGCTATATGGGTCATGTCGCCAGCAGTGCTGGCTTGCCTCTGAAGCTAAGCAGGTTTGGTCCTGGATGGGAGACAAGATGCTGCTGGAAGTGGTGTTGGAGGGCTAGTAGGAGGCACTTTCCTCCGGTCTAAAAATAATATCCCAGGGCAGTGTTTAGGAACATGGTCCTTTCTGACGACACGTCAAACGGGTGTCCTGACTCTCTGTGGTCACTAAAGATCCCCTGGCACTTACTGTAGGGGTGTTAACCCCGGTGTCCTGGCTAAATTCCCATATCTGGCCCTCATACCATCATGGTCACCCAATTATCTCGTAATTATCTAATTTACCTCTTAAAATAAGGGTTACAAATAAATATGGGGTTTCACAATGCTAATGTGTTACTATCCAGTAAGGAATGTCCACAGATCTACTTTGCCCCATACATATTACATAGAATAATTAACTGTTGTGAAAGCCACAATGTCAGCCTTTTTCCCCAAACATGAATTACTGTATATTTGTTCAGTAAATGTGTGATTTTCTTTCTTTTTTTTTTAGAAAAAGTAAAGATTTCTTTCCGGTAAAAAAAACTCTGCCGGGAGGGGGCAAGTGCCCTGTGACAACAATTTCGGACCCCTAAATGTGGAGTATGAAATAATTTTTGCTATCGTTCTTTTTTACATCCGTTAGACAGTGGCAACGTGGAACACTAATTAAACCCACACATTTACTAGAGGGACATGGTCTTTTGCCTACTAATGCCTGCAATGAAGTGAAGAAAACGATATGACAATAATAACGTCTAATGTAACTGGCCCCAGCTTGCCCCCCCCAGTTGAAAGGGTCTAGAACCTCCACTGCCCAGGAGGGCACATTGTTCTGAACATTTCAGATGGAAATGTGACCCGTCCATGATCCATCGGCATACCCCGTCTGCTCCGTCCTTTCCTTGCTGTTCCAGTACAGTAGGTGGCAGTGCAATGTTGGTTACGACGTTTCAGCCAATGTATGAACAGAGACCAGTGTTTTACGACCTTTTTACGACAAAAAAATGTTATTTTATTTCCCGTGTTTACCTCCCAAATCGTGTTCAACGCCGGAGATGCCCAACGCTATATAGTTGCAAATGCAAAAACGGCATCGGATGGAAGCTTTGACGAGAGACGGTTAGTCATGTTACTCTCATATTAACTCGGTCCTTGTCGAGAACCTTGCATACATGTGCTGTATAATTTTGTCTGAAAACGTTATGCATACGCTCCATTGTTTACATTTTGGTGGCATGTTCTTTGAGGGTTTGAGGTGTAAAACAATTTTGAAGTTCAGTTTGCATAATCTCACGAGTCTGTGAAATTTTAGAGGCATTTAAGTAACATTTCCACCAACCAGCTATAGTTATCTGTTGATATAGTAGAAATCAGAGAGACATACTTGACCTGGAGGCGAAAGAAACACACACTCGTTTAGGCGAGGTGCTGGCTAGCGGAATATAACACTTGAAAAAGAAAAGGAGATCCGCACACTAGGAGTTCAGATGTAATAATTTAATAACCACCGTTTGGCCAGACAAGCTGTCTTCACCAGGGTATAATGACAAACACTGCGGGTCGCTAGTTTATATCGTGTCAGAGGACACACACAGGTGTCTGTAATCATGGCCGGGTGTGGCTTGATATCATTGGTTGCTTTACAGACAAATGGATATACGATCATAGATACAATTTGGCTACATACGCCTACAAACATTTACAACGACTAGCAAAATCACAAGAATGGCTTCAGATCAAAGTCTACGTTGAGACCGAATGGAGCAAGGGTCTTTAAATTAAAGATCCAGGCAGCCTCTCGTTTTAACAATACATTGTCGAGGTCACCCCCTCTCCTAGGGAGGGCGAAGTGTTCGATGCCGATATAACGTAGGTACGAAATCGAGTGGTTCGCTTCCTAGAAATGGGCCTCATCTGGATACGTCGAGTTTTTGCAGCTGATGGTGCGACGATGCTCCGAGATTCGTACTTTTAATTTGAGCTTCGTTTTACCCACATCCTTTTTTTTTTTACCACAAGGACAAGTAATAAGATAAATAACTTCCTTAGTGGAGCACTTGAAGAGCCGCAAATAGACGTTGTGCAGGTGTATTTTGGGGGTGGTAAATCGGAGTTATTACCAATTGATCTCAGAGATTTCTGCACCGCGGGGAATAAGACCAAGGGAGCGTCAGAAAACACATTACCGATACTGTCATCTGATCTTAGAATTTTTCCTTGGACTACTCATAAGATACCTGCCAAGAAAGGGTTATCAAAGAACAGTCCTATAGGAAGGTCTCTGTTATCCAGTTAACTGAATTTGTGCCTGCAGTAGGTCCCCCTATCATCTCTGTTATCCAGCTAACTGAATTTGTGCCTGCAGTAGGTCCCCCTATCATCTCTGTTATCCAGCTAACTGAATTTGTGCCTGCAGTAGGTCCCCCTATCATCTCTGTTATCCAGCTAACTGAATTTGTGCCTGTTGTAGGTCCCCCTATCATCTCTGTTATCCAGCTAACTGAATTTGTGCCTGCTGTAGGTCCCCCTATCATCTCTGTTATCCAGCTAACTGAATTCGTGCCTGCAGTAGGTCCCCCTATCATCTCTGTTATCCAGCTAACTGAATTTGTGCCTGCAGTAGGTCCCCCTCTCATCTCTGTTATCCAGCTAACTGAATTTGTTCCTGCTGTAGGGCCCCCTATCATCTGTTATCCAGCTAACTGAATTTGTGCCTGCAGTAGGTCCCCCTATCATCTCTGTTATCCAGCTAACTGAATTTGTGCCTGTTGTAGGTCCCCCTATCATCTCTGTTATCCAGCTAACTGAATTTGTGCCTGCTGTAGGTCCCCCTATCATCTCTGTTATCCAGCTAACTGAATTTGTGCCTGCTGTAGGTCCCCATATCATCTCTGTTATCCAGCTAACTGAATTTGTGCCTGCTGTAGGTCCCCCTATCATCTCTGTTATCCAGCTAACTGAATTTGTGTCTGCTGTAGGTCTCCCTCTCCCCCTATCATCTCTGCGTCTGTTGGTCCCTCCACTGCGGCTGGTGTCTGCAGCTCTATGGCAAGTTGTTCAACAGAGAGACGTAATGGACTACGGGTTGGTGGAGGAGTTTGTCACCACTGTGTTGGAGATAGTTCCTGATATGATGAGTTACAGGGAAAGAGTCCAACTCATCATGGGGCTGCGAGCACAGGTGAGAGATGGTGCTGATGGGTGGAGACGAGGGAGCCTCCAGAGTTCCTCAACTCTCATCTCCTGATGTCAGTGCTCTGTTTTTCTGTTGGCCCACCCACCAGTCTAACTTTTTTACTTCATCAGCTGGTTCTGGAGTTGTGTCGCTCTGATCACCTAGCCAACCCCGAGACCATCCAGCCACACCTGAACAGGATGAAGACCTGTATCATCACTCATCGGGACAAGGAGGTTAGTACTACCCAGTAACAGATCAAGACTGGTAACGCTGCTACTTAGTTGAATTTATTGACTGAGCTATCCATACATGCTGTAGATTTCTGATCCAGAGGTGGAAGCGTCAGAATCGAACTTTCTGAAGCTGATTCAAACTCTGCTGGAAGACCCAGTTGAGAAGGAACACTTCTTTCAGGTCAGTGTTTGTAACTAAAGAGCTGCTGATGATTTTATTTTATTAGGATCTCTGTTAGTCCTCATTCGCACTAATCTTCCAAGAGGCCTTGATGATGACGATGATGACTCCAAGAGTGAATGCTTTTACAAGGAAGTGAAACTCATTATTAGATTTTTTTGTTTAAGTACTGAATATTGGGCCTCCTGAGTGGCGCAGTGGTCTGTGCCACTAGAGATTCTGAGTTTGAGTCCAGGCTCTGTTGCACCCGGACACGACCTGGGAGACCCATGGGGCGGCGCACAATTGGCACAGCATCGTCCGGGTTAGGGGAGGGTTTGGCCCGGCAGGGATGACCTTGTCCCATCGCGTGCTAGCGACTCCTGTGATGGGCTAAGGCGCAGCGCACGTTGACATGGACGTCAGGTGAACAGTGTTTTCTCCGACACATTGGTGCTGCTGGCTTCCGGGTTAAGTGGGCATTGTGTCAAGAAGCAGTGCGGCTTGGTTGGGTTGTGTTTGGGAGGACACACGGCTCACAACCTTCGCCTCTCCCGAGTCCGTACGGGAGTTGCAGCGATGAGACAAACCTGTAACAACCAATTGGATGCCACGAAATTGGGTCGAAAAAAGGGTAAAAGTATAAAAAATAAGTCTTGAATATCCTCTACTTGTTTGTTTCTTAGAGTGTGTTTTCAGAGGAATTTGGCCCAAAGTATGACTCAGCACTGCAGACTCTGGTGTGGGAGTTCCTCTCCAGGCTGGAGAAGCTGCTTCCAACACCAACCCTTCAACAGGTACCATGCTAACATCTTATGACCTTCATCAGGTACCATGCTAACATCTTATTACTTTCATCAGGGACCATGCTAACATCTTATGCCCTTCATCAGGGACCATGCTAACATCTTATGCCCTTCATCAGGGACCATGCTAACATCTTATGCCCTTCATCAGGGACCATGCTAACATCTTATGCCCTTCATCAGGGACCATGCTAACATCTTATGCCCTTCATCAGGGACCATGCTAACATCTTATGACCTTCATCAGGGACCATGCTAACATCTTATGACCTTCATCAGGGACCATGCTAACATCTTATGACCTTCATCAGGGACCATGCTAACATCTTATGACCTTCATCAGCGACCATGCTAACATCTTATGCCCTTCATCAGGGACCATGCTAACATCTTATGACCTTCATCAGGGACCATGCTAACATCTTATGACCTTCATCAGCGACCATGCTAACATCTTATTACTTTCATCAGGGACCATGCTAACATCTTATGACCTTCATCAGCGACCATGCTAACATCTTATGACCTTCATCAGCGACCATGCTAACATCTTATGACCTTCATCAGGGACCATGCTAACATCTTATGACCTTCATCAGCGACCATGCTAACATCTTATGCCCTTCATCAGCGACCATGCTAACATCTTATTACTTTCATCAGGGACCATGCTAACATCTTATGACCTTCATCAGGGACCATGCTAACATCTTATGACCTTCATCAGGGACCATGCTAACATCTTATGACCTTCATCAGGGACCATGCTAACATCTTATGACCTTCATCAGGGACCATGCTAACATCTTATGACCTTCATCAGGGACCATGCTAACATCTTATTACTTTCATCAGGGACCATGCTAACATCTTATGACCTTCATCAGGGACCATGCTAACATCTTATGACCTTCATCAGGGACCATGCTAACATCTTATGACCTTCATCAGGTACCATGCTAACATCTTATGACCTTCATCAGCGACCATGCTAACATCTTATGACCTTCATCAGGGACCATGCTAACATCTTATTACTTTCATCAGGGACCATGCTAACATCTTATGACCTTCATCAGGGACCATGCTAACATCTTATGACCTTCATCAGGGACCATGCTAACATCTTATGACCTTCATCAGGGACCATGCTAACATCTTATTACTTTCATCAGCGACCATGCTAACATCTTATGACCTTCATCAGGGACCATGCTAACATCTTATGACCTTCATCAGCGACCATGCTAACATCTTATGACCTTCATCAGCGACCATGCTAACATCTTATGACCTTCATCAGGGACCATGCTAACATCTTATGACCTTCATCAGCGACCATGCTAACATCTTATTACTTTCAGTAATACTGTCATAAGTGGTTCATAAAATTCACTGTACAAAGATATTTGTCTTTTTTTTTATGCGCGAGTAATGGTTGACCAAAGGAAACTTTATGTTTTAGGTGGGCTAAACCAAATGTTGAAACTGTGAAAATGACACATGCCCTTTAAGTGAATAACTAGATGGTTATAACAGAGTGAAAACATGCATAAAGACACATTTCTTAAACCTACTACATGTGTTTTTATGTTATAATACAAAATTGATAAATTGGTCTTTTTAAAAGCCATTCTCTTCCCATTTAGACTGCATCTTGGTTCCTAGCTGACCCCTCTGTCCTGGAGGAGTGTATGCAGTGTGTGTCCCACCCTCAGCCTTTGAAGACCCTTCTCCAGCACCATAACAACGCATGTGGACACGTAGACACCAATGGTAGGACAGATAGACTTTGGACAGGAAATAATGTTATGTGATTGAGACTTTTTTTTCTGGACCCCTCTTCCCGACAGCTGAAGGTCCCGAAGATTCTGAGCATGTGGGGGATTCTGTACTTTACGCACAGCCTCTGCTCAAACTAGTAGACAACTTCCCTTCACTTTGGACAGGAAATAATGTTATCAGGTAGCCTATAACATTTTAATGTTTGGCTTTAATGTTTTAATATTTACATTTTCTTTTGTCTACTGATCTACTAGTAGAAAACCTCCCTTCACATTTCTGACTGTCATGACGCGAATGACAATTGTTAAAGTTTTACCAGTGCAACAGCCGTGCAGCATCTCTGCATACCAACCATTTTCATGTCAATCAGTTTCATGGGGATATGCATTTAGATCTTGAGTTGTACAGTGTTGTTTTGAATTATGTAGCCTACAGGGTTGTTTTGAATTATGTAGCCTACAGTGAGCGTTATACTATGCTTAGTAACGTTATACTATGCTATTCTATTTGGTTGTGTTATGTAGAATACTATCATTATGTGATCTTGCAGACATTTGATTCAGACTTTGATCTAACTTGATTTAAACAAGCACCATTCACCAGAGTATCCTGTTCTCTAGGAGTAGAGCAGAGACTGCGTAGAGAATCCTGCACATGCACAGAATCTTCTGGACCTTTAGCTGTCGGGAAGAGGGTTCCAGAAAAGTCGGATCTGCAGCCACTCCATATGAGGATATAACATGTTAGCCTTTAATGTTTAAAAAAAATATATATATATAGACTTTTCTTGTCATCCTCTCCTTAGGTCTGTTTTCTGGCGACAATCAAATCCCAATCAAAGCTGACCCACAGGTCCAATCAGAACCTGTGCAGCAATGTATGAGCCCTGTCTCATCTGACAATGAGTCAGAGATGACCTCTTTGTTGGAACTGGGGATGGATTCAGACCGAACTGTAAATAAAGAGGTGGGGCCTATGCACAAAGAGGTGTGGCCTATGCACAAAGAGGTGAGGCCTGCTTCTTTAGAGTTGGGGCATATATACAATGAAACTACAGAGAAAAACATTAAACACAACACACCTGGTAAAGAGCTAGCAAAAGAGATGAAAAATAATACATATTTTCACCACCTTAACACTGCCAGTGGGCTGAAAATCCAAGGAAAAGCCCACAGCAGCCAACAGGAAGAACAGGACATTTCTAGTTTGTCTTCTTCCTGTCGACTCCGTCATCCAACAGTGCTGCTGCACAGACTTGACATTACTGATATGCTGTTACCTGTGTCCGAGGTCTCTGCAACACCGAGGAGAGAGAGGCTTCAGATTGACAAAGTGGGATCCCAAGGACCGAGAAGAGGACAGGTCATATCACAAAAGAGTGAGAGTAATATCAATGAGCCCTCTGATGGTCAACCTCAGTATACTCTGGCCCCTGACCCATCCCCTACCACAGGGCAGCCTAAAAGAAGCAAGCGTGTCAAAATATGCTCCTTGTGTAGAAAGACTTTCAGCGAAGCAAAGGATTTGACGGCACACATGAGATCTCACAATGAGCAGAACCCTTACAAGTGCACCCAGTGTGGACAAGACTTTGAACACCATGAGGACTTACAGAAACATCAGCAGAATGTGTGTGAGGAGGCAGCTCAACCAGAAGAGGACAACATGTCTACGGCATCTTTTAAGGAGGATAACGTGTCTACGACATCCGTGGAGGATCAGACGGAGCTAGCAGAGTCGTCCAAAGCCAGGACATGCCGTGTGTGTCATAAAACTGCCTATAGTAGAAATGATTTGAGAAAGCACCTGAAATCCCAACATGGTCAACTTGTGAAGATACACAAGAAACAAACAACTTTTTTCTGTTGCTCTTTGTGTAACAAGACCTTTGGATGCAGAAATGATTTGAGAAAGCACCTGGAATCCCAACATGGTCAACTCCTGAAGATGCATAAGAAACACAAAAATATTATCTGTTGCACTCTGTGTAATAAGTCCTTTGATCTTTCTGAGCCAAACAAGCAACTCCCCAGGAAGGCACACCCAGAACCCAACACACTTATAGCTGCAGTTCTGCCGCAGCCCTCAAGCACTACAACCCAGAACCCAACCACCTCCAATGCTCTGCCCATTCAGGCACAGTTCTACAATGACTACAGAACATGTCTTTTGTGCAATGAAACTTTCGATACTACGGAGACCATGAGAAAGCACTTAAGATTTCAACACAATATACTATCTTACTTGTGCCACGATTGTGGGGAAAGTTTCCCAAGCAAATTAGATCTGCAGAAACACTCAAAGAATTGTTTGAGAATTCCAGATTCAAGAAAATGTCATGAGTGCAGGAAAATTACTTCTCAAACAACGCAGCCGCAGGCAAACATTTGTCTGGAGATGAACCAAAGACAACAGCAACTACCTGCAGGGGGAAAGGAGATGGAGATCCCGCAGTCCTGCAACACAGACGTTGACTACTCAAATGACTTGCAGCAATGCCAGCCAAAGGAGTGTGAGGAGATTCACTTTCAGAGAGGACAGCAACACTGGAGTGAAGAAGTTGATCCAAACCAGCATCCAGAGGAGGTTGATCCAGCGGACAGAAGGAGTTCTCTGGTTCCAAGGGAGGATGGGACAGAGATTCCCCAGAGCACGTCACCCCAGAACCCAACAACCTCCGATGTTCCCCCCACTCAGACGCGGCCACCTGGCATCTCCCCCCCAGCCTCTCTTAAGTCTAGAACATGCCCTTTGTGCTATAAATGTTTTGCTTATAAAAAGACCATGGTGCAGCACTTGAGACGTCACTCACAGGGTCAGGGACCCTTTGTGTGCACCATATGTTCAAAGAGCTTTGGTACCGCCAGCGATTTGAAGAGACATCAGGGAATTAAGAGTGGTTGTGGGCCAAATCATCGTAATCTCGTCGTACCTGAGAATGTTCCCGCAGAACAAAAAACTGTCTTCTCCTGCCCCTATTGTCAGGGACAGTACACGAGCGAGAAAAAAATGCAAGCACACATGGTATGTCACACAGGAGATGGGTTCACCTGTAGGTTTTGTGGCAAGATATTTGCAGAAGATAAGAAATTACGCAATCATGTCCGTTCTCATATTCACAGACGACATCTATGTGACACATGTGGTAAAGATTTTACATCTCTGTCTAACTTGAAAAAACACACACTTGTACACACAGGAGAACGGCCGTACATTTGCACAGATTGTGGCAAAAGTTTTACTCTGAAGGGTAACCTGAAAGTCCATCGACAGAGTCATACGGGAGAGCGGCCATTTGCGTGCACAATGTGTAAAATACGCTGTTTCACTCAGACTCATCTAAAACGACATATGTTGAAGCACACAGGAGAGAAGCCTCATAAGTGTTTGGCTTGTGGGAAGACATTTCAACGGAAAAACACATTGAGGAAACATCAGCAAGATTCGTGTTCTTAGTTGTTGGCTTTTACAACACTGCCTTCTGAGATGCAGACTCAGTCATACTTTTTTCCACTCAACGTTGATAACATTTTAGTTGATAACATTAATGCCTTGCTATTGGTCGTAGGTTCTAGTCAACAGACAAGTTGGTGTATATCTTTTGCTACTCCTCCCCTTTTTGTAACATATTTGTAACATCTATCAGTTTGTGTGTGTGTATATATATTTTTTCCTTTTTTGTGTCAAATGTAGCCTTTTGTTTTTTTTCCTGCCAGCATTTTACATCAACCCATTTTGCAGTTTGTAAAGGATATTGTCAGTCTACAAGATAGGTAGACCGTATGCATTTTGAATGTAAACAAATATAAATGGTCACCCCTCCATGTGTTGGGACCTTATTTACTATTATGTATTGACTTCTTATTCAGTCTTAATGCGATGCGCACTGCACAGAACACAGGAAGAATAATCATTTGAAGTATCAGTGAATTATTGTAGTTTTTGTGTCAATTAATCCTGTAAGGGATGGGTTTGCCAACTGGTAATTTGACACAAAAATAAAATGTCATTCACCACAATCTGTCAGCCTTTTTCCAACACAACTCTGCCCAGGATGGTGCAATGTTTTAAACATTTCAGATGGAAATGTGACAGTCCATGATCCACCCATTCCCTGTCTGTCGTTTCCTTGTGCGCGCTACTGTTTCAGTACAGTAGGTGGCAGTGCAACGTTGGCTACAATGTTTAAGCCAATTAATGATCACAGACCAGTGTTTATGAACTTCTTACGACAAAGGTTCTTTATTTCCTGTGTATACATCCACCTGGTCCGTGCTATCCAGAATCCTTGGGACAACTCCACCCCCCACCCCACCATTGAAGTCGACATTTCTGAAATGGTAAGGGTTAAGGTTTTCTGCTCCCGAGTGGTGCAGCGGTCTTAAGGCACTGCATCTCAGTGCTAGAGGTGTCACTGCAGACCCTGGTTCCATTCCAGGTTGTATCACAACTGGCCGTGATTGGGAGTCCCATAGGGCGGCACACCATTGGCCTGGTTAGGCCGCCATTGTAAACTGACTTGCCTAGTTAAATAAAAAGGTTAGGTAGAGTTTAGGTTAGGGACATCCCAAGGATCCCGGATAGCACAGACCCATCCAAGGATCAGACATGGCCAAAGTAGTGGAATAGGGGTGAGGTTTTAATGGGTGTAGGGTTAGTTGGTATAGTGGGGAGGTTTTAATGGGTGCAGGGTTAGTTGGTATAGTGGGGAGGTTTTAATGGGTGTAGGGTTAGTTGGTATAGTGGGGAGGTTTTAATGGGAGTAGGGTTAGTTGGTATAGTGGGGAGGTTTTAATGGGAGTAGGGTTAGTTGGTATAGTGGGGAGGTTTTAATGGGTGCAGGGTTAGTATAGTGGGGAGGTTTTAATGGATGCAGGGTTAGTTGATATAGTGGGGAGGTTTTAATGGGAGTAGGGTTAGTTGGTATAGTGGGGAGGTTTTAATGGGAGTAGGGTTAGTTGGTATAGTGGGGAGGTTTTAATGGGTACAGGGTTAGTTGGTATAGTGGTAAGGTTTTAATGGGTGTAGGGTTAGTTGGTATAGTGGGGAGGTTTTAATGGGTGTAGGGTTAGTTGGTATAGAGGTGAGGTTTTAATGGGTGTAGGGTTAGTTGGTATAGTGGGGAGGTTTTAATGGGTGCAGGGTTAGTTGGTATAGAGGTTTTAATGGGTGTAGGGTTAGTTGGTATAGTGGTGAGGTTTTAATGGGTGCAGGGTTAGTTGGTATAGTGGGAGGTTTTAATGGGAGTAGGGTTAGTTGGTATAGTGGGGAGGTTTTAATGGGTGTAGGGTTAGTTGGTATAGAGGTGAGGTTTTAATGGGTGTAGGGTTAGTTGGTATAGTGGGGAGGTTTTAATGGGTGCAGGGTTAGTTGGTATAGTGGGGAGGTTTTAATGGGTGTAGGGTTAGTTGGTATAGTGGGGAGGTTTTAATGGGAGTAGGGTTAGTTGGTATAGTGGGGAGGTTTTAATGGGTGTAGGGTTAGTTGGTATAGAGGTGAGGTTTTAATGGGTGTAGGGTTAGTTGGTATAGTGGGGAGGTTTTAATGGGTGCAGGGTTAGTTGGTATAGTGGGGAGGTTTTAATGGGTGCAGGGTTAGTTGGTATAGAGGTGAGGTTTTAATGGGTGTAGGGTTAGTTGGTATAGTGGGGAGGTTTTAATATGTGCAGGGTTAGTTGGTATAGTGGGGAGGTTTTAATGGGTGTAGGGTTAGTTGGTATAGTGGGGAGGTTTTAATGGGTGCAGGGTTAGTTGGTATAGTGGGGAGGTTTTAATGGGTGTAGGGTTAGTTGGTATAGTGGGGAGGTTTTAATGGGTGCAGGGTTAGTTGGTATAGTGGGGAGGTTTTAATGAGTGTAGGGTTAGTTGGTATAGTGGGGAGGTTTTAATGGGAGTAGGGTTAGTTGGTATAGTGGGGAGGTTTTAATGAGTGTAGGGTTAGTTGGTATAGTGGGGAGGTTTTAATGGGTGCAGGGTTAGTATAGTGGGGAGGTTTTAATGGGTGCAGGGTTAGTTGGTATAGGGGTGAGGTATTAATGGATGCAGGGTTAGTTGGTATAGTGGGGAGGTTTTAATGGGTGTAGGGTTAGTTGGTATAGTGGGGAGGTTTTAATGGGTGCAGGGTTAGTTGGTATAGTGGGGAGGTTTTAATGGGTGCAGGGTTAGTTGGTATAGGGGTGAGGTATTAATGGATGCAGGGTTAGTTGGTATAGGGGTGAGGTATTAATGGATGCAGGGTTAGTTGGTATAGGGGTGAGGTATTAATGGATGCAGGGTTAGTTGGTATAGGGGTGAGGTATTAATGGATGCAGGGTTAGTTGGTATAGGGGTGAGGTATTAATGGATGCAGGGTTAGTTGGTATAGGGTGAGGTATTAATGGGTGAAGGGTTAGTTGGTATAGGGGTGAGGTATTAATGGATGCAGGGTTAGTTGGTATAGGGGTGAGGTATTAATGGATGCAGGGTTAGTTGGTATAGGGGTGAGGTATTAATGGATGCAGGGTTAGTTGGTATAGGGGTGAGGTATTAATGGATGCAGGGTTAGTTGGTATAGGGGTGAGGTATTAATGGATGCAGGGTTAGTTGGTATAGGGGTGAGGTATTAATGGATGCAGGGTTAGTTGGTATAGGGGTGAGGTATTAATGGGTGCAGGGTTAGTTGGTATAGGGGTGAGGTATTAATGGATGCAGGGTTAGTTGGTATAGGGGTGAGGTATTAATGGATGCAGGGTTAGTTGGTATAGGGGTGAGGTATTAATGGGTGCAGGGTTAGTTGGTATAGGGGTGAGGTATTAATGGGTGTAGGGTTAGTTGGTATAGGGGTGAGGTATTAATGGATGCAGGGTTAGTTGGTATAGGGGTGAGGTATTAATGGATGCAGGGTTAGTTGGTATAGGGGTGAGGTATTAATGGATGCAGGGTTAGTTGGTATAGGGGTGAGGTATTAATGGATGCAGGGTTAGTTGGTATAGGGGTGAGGTATTAATGGATGCAGGGTTAGTTGGTATAGGGGTGAGGTATTAATGGATGCAGGGTTAGTTGGTATAGGGGTGAGGTATTAATGGATGCAGGGTTAGTTGGTATAGGGGTGAGGTATTAATGGGTGCAGGGTTAGTTGGTATAGGGGTGAGGTATTAATGGGTGTAGGGTTAGTTGGTATAGGGGTGAGGTATTAATGGGTGTAGGGTTAGTTGGTATAGGGGTGAGGTATTAATGGGTGCAGGGTTAGTTGGTATAGGGGTGAGGTATTAATGGATGCAGGGTTAGTTGGTATAGGGGTGAGGTATTAATGGATGCAGGGTTAGTTGGTATAGGGGTGAGGTATTAATGGATGCAGGGTTAGTTGGTATAGGGGTGAGGTATTAATGGATGCAGGGTTAGTTGGTATAGGGGTGAGGTATTAATGGATGCAGGGTTAGTTGGTATAGGGGTGAGGTATTAATGGATGCAGGGTTAGTTGGTATAGGGGTGAGGTATTAATGGGTGCAGGGTTAGTTGGTATAGGGGTGAGGTATTAATGGATGCAGGGTTAGTTGGTATAGGGGTGAGGTATTAATGGATGCAGGGTTAGTTGGTATAGGGGTGAGGTATTAATGGATGCAGGGTTAGTTGGTATAGGGGTGAGGTATTAATGGATGCAGGGTTAGTTGGTATAGGGGTGAGGTATTAATGGATGCAGGGTTAGTTGGTATAGGGGTGAGGTATTAATGGATGCAGGGTTAGTTGGTATAGGGGTGAGGTATTAATGGATGCAGGGTTAGTTGGTATAGGGGTGAGGTATTAATGGATGCAGGGTTAGTTGGTATAGGGGTGAGGTATTAATGGATGCAGGGTTAGTTGGTATAGGGGTGAGGTATTAATGGATGCAGGGTTAGTTGGTATAGGGGTGAGGTATTAATGGATGCAGGGTTAGTTGGTATAGGGTGAGGTATTAATGGATGCAGGGTTAGTTGGTATAGGGGTGAGGTATTAATGGATGCAGGGTTAGTTGGTATAGGGGTGAGGTATTAATGGATGCAGGGTTAGTTGGTATAGGGGTGAGGTATTAATGGATGCAGGGTTAGTTGGTATAGGGGTGAGGTATTAATGGATGCAGGGTTAGTTGGTATAGGGGTGAGGTATTAATGGGTGCAGGGTTAGTTGGTATAGGGGTGAGGTATTAATGGATGCAGGGTTAGTTGGTATAGGGGTGAGGTATTAATGGATGCAGGGTTAGTTGGTATAGGGGTGAGGTATTAATGGATGCAGGGTTAGTTGGTAGGGCAATCCTTTTCACCAAGTGTATTACATTCACAGTACACCTGGAACATTTATTTGCAGACCGCCATAATACGAAAGAAGAAGAAGCAGTAGCTACAGGGGCCAAATAAATAGTTGCGAATACAACGGCATCGGATGGAAGCTTTGACGTGAGATGGTTAGTCATGTTGCTCTCATAAACTCATTCTTTTTCGAGACCTAGCAATAAAGTTGCTGTAATTTAATATAATTTTGTCTGTCATGTTCTTTGAGGTTTTGCGAGTAGTATAAGTATTATAATTGATGTATTTTGTCTGAATGTGATGCACGTGCTCCATTGTTTCCATTTTGGTGAAAGGTTACATACTGCCTACTGTAGCAGAGACTAAGAGAGAGTGATGCCTGTATTCTCCAGCAGGCGGTGTTTCTTTTTTGGGGGTCACTCACCAAGCAAGGAGTTGTTGCATGGGGGTGAATGAGTGTCAAATTTGGTTAACAAATGTGGTGTGGCTTATTTGCATTGTATGGCTTATTTGATCTAATAGAAGTTTCCTAATGCTTAGGTTGTTCACACGTGAATAGCCCTCATTGGCTAGAATGGTCTGACTTGATCTTGCCTCCTCCTCACTGCCTTCCATTTTTGGTTAATATAATGGACAATCTGTGCCTGTAGTGTGTGTCTGAACAAGTAGAAAACCAAGGTTGTTAATTTACTGTCCACTGCAGTTATGGAATGTTTCCTCATGCGCAAAACTCCCCAGAAGCGGGTGGAGCGAGCAGATCGAGGCGGGCAGAGGATGGAAGTGGTAAAACCTCTACAGCGTGGTGGTGCGTTGGGTAGCTAACAAGATTTGATAGATATCTGGTACTTCAAATGAATGAATCCCTGTCAGTTATGTGTAGTATCTGCATACTAATACCATCAGTATTAAGCTATTGTTGAAAAAATATTTACAGTGGGGCAAAAAAATATTTAGACAGCCACCAATTGTGCAAGTTCTCTCACTTAAAAAGTACACTTCAACTATGACAGACAAAATGAGGAAAAAAAATCCAGAAAATCACATTGTAGGATTTTTAATGAATTTATTTGCAAATTATGGTGGAAAATAAGTATTTGGTCACATACAAACAAGCAAGATTTCTGGCTCTCGCAGACCTGTAACTTCTTCTTTAAGAGGCTCCTCTGTCCTCCACTCGTTACCTGTATTAATGGCACCTGTTTGAACTTGTTATCAGTATAAAAGACACCTGTCCACAACCTCAAACAGTCACACTCCAAACTCCACTATGGCCAAGACCAAAGAGCTGTCAAAGGACACCAGAAACCAAATTGTAGACCTGCACCAGGTTGGGAAGACTGAATCTGCAATAGGTAAGCAGCTTGGTTTGAAGAAATCAACTGTGGGAGCAATTATTAGCAAATGGAAGACATACAAGACCACTGATAATCTTCCTCGATCTGGGGCTCCACGCAAGATCTCACCCCGTGGGGTAAAAATGATCACAAGAACGGTGAGCAAAAATCCCAGAACCACACGGGGACCTAGTGAATGACCTGCAGAGAGCTGGGACCAAAGTAACAAAGCCTACCATCAGTAACACACTACGCCGCCAGGGACTCAAATCCTGCAGTGCCAGACGTGTCCCCCTGCTTAAGCCAGTACATGTTCAGGCCCGTCTGAAGTTTGCTAGAGAGCATTTGGATGATCCAGATGAGGATTGGGAGAATGTCATATGGTCAGATGAAACCAAAATAGAACTTTTTGGTAAAAACTCAACTCGTCGTGTTTGGAGGACAAAGAATTCTGAGTTGCATCCAAAGAACACCATACCTACTGTGAAGCATGGGGGTGGAAACATCATGCTTTGGGGCTGTTTTTCTGCAAAGGGACCAGGACGACTGATCCGTGTAAAGGAAAGAATGAATGGGGCCATGTATCGTGAGATTTTGAGTGAAAACCTCCTTCCATCAGCAAGGGCATTGAAACGTGGCTGGGTCTTTCAGCATGACAATGATCCCAAACACACCGCCCGGGCAACGAAGGAGTGCCTTCGTAAGAAGCATTTCAAGGTCCTGGAGTGGCCTAGCCAGTCTCCAGATCTCAACCCCATAGAAAATCTTTGGAGGGAGTTGAAAGTCCATGTTGCCCAGCGACAGCCCCAAAACATCACTGCTCTAGAGGAGATCTGCATGGAGGAATGGGCCAAAATACCAGCAACAGTGTGTGAAAACCTTGTGAAGACTTACAGAAAACGTTTGACCTCTGTCATTGCCAACAAAGGGTATATAACAAAGTATTGAGAAACTTTTGTTATTGACCAAATACTTATTTTCCACCATAATTTGCAAATAAATAAATTAAAAATCCTACAATGTGATTTTCTGGATTTCTTTTTCTCATTTCGTCTGTCATAGTTGAAGTGTACCTATGATGAAAATTACAGGCCTCTCATCTTTTTAAGTTGGAGAACTTGCACAATTGGTGGCTGACTAAATACTTTTTTGCCCCACTGTATATAAAACACATATATTTTTATATATATAAGATGGTTGCTTAGCAACTTAGGGAATAATATATACAGTTTACCTTGAAATAAATTGTACATTTTCATCTCCCTCTTTTTCAACATCGGCAACTAAACCTCCGAAAATAGTTCTGGCTTTTGCTTTGACTGTATGCTAGCAGGATAGTCCATATCTCCAATCAGCTTTGCTAAAATAGAGACACATTCTACTTGAGCGCAGCAGCAAAGCCGACAGAGCGTTAACTGCCCACCCGCCGGCTCCAGTTGGGTCATTATCATTCAAAACAATGCATTCTAAAATAAATTGCACGCGCCTTGAGTTTAGGCCTTTAGGAGTATATTTCATTGGTTAATCCCTCCCCATGACCTAGATGAAAATGATGTGATCCTTCTTCAACCCTTTACAGCTACTGGCCCGCCTTTCAAACTTTTTAGCAACTTTCTGAACCCTGAGAAGGAACGGCAACCTCTTGGCACCAAAGGATAGAACTATCAATTAGTAAGAAAGCCAGGAATATCTATTTCGACTACTCAGAAGATACCTGCCAAAAAAGGGTTATCAAAGAACTGAATTTGTGCCTGCTGTAGGTTCCCCTCTCATCTACATACTCGCTACATACTCGTCGCCAGACCCACTGGCTCCAGGTCATCTACAAGTCCCTGCTTGGTAAAGCCCCGCCTAATCTCAGCTCGCTGGTAACCATAGCAGCACCCATATATTTTTTAAACATCACTCATAAGGACAACAAGGTGAGGGCTTCTCAGTGACAGATCAAGATTTGTAACTGCTGGTTAGTTGAATTTATTGACTGAGCTATCCATACTTGCTGTAGATTTCTGATCCAGAGGTGGAATCATCAGAATCAAACTTCCTGAAGCTGATTCAAACTCTACTGGAAGACCCAGTTGAGAAAGAACACTTCTTTCTGGTCAGTGTTGTAACTAATGAGATGATGAATATGATGTTGATAACTAAAAGGGGTGCTCTATTACAAGACAGTGTGTAACTCGTTGTTTCGATTAAAAGTACAGAATATCCTCTACATCAACGATGGGCAAATTATTATTATTAATTTGTTTTGAAACTCAGTTGGGTTCTGTTGAGAGTTGGAATAGTAGAATATACAGGTGCAATTTTGAAATTTAAACAGCAGAACCCCAAACCAGACGATTAACTATGTAAACAGCAGAACCCCAAACCAGACGATTAACTATGTAAACAGCAGAACCCCAAACCAGACGATTAACTATGATAACAGCAGAACCCCAAACCAGACGATTAACTATGTAAACAGCAGAACCCCAAACCAGACGATTAACTATGTAAACAGCAGAACCCCAAACCAGACGATTAACTATGTAAACAGCAGAACCCCAAACCAGACGATTAACTATGATAACAGCAGAACCCCAAACCAGACGATTAACTATGTAAACAGCAGAACCCCAAACCAGACGATTAACTATGTAAACAGCAGAACCCCAAACCAGACGATTAACTATGTCAACAGCAGAACCCACAAACCAGACGATTAACTATGTCAACAGCAGAACCCACAAACCAGACGATTAACTATGTAAACAGCAGAACCCACAAACCAGACGATTAACTATGTCAACAGCAGAACCCCAAACCAGACGATTAACTATGTCAACAGCAGATCCCCAAACCAGACGATTAACTATGTCAACAGCAGTACCCACAAACCAGACGATTAACTATGTAAACAGCAGAACCCACAAACAAGACGATTAACTATGATAACAGCAGAACCCCAAACCAGACGATTAACTATGTCAACAGCAGAACCCACAAACCAGACGATTAACTATGTCAACAGCAGAACCCACAAACCAGACGATTAACTATGTAAACAGCAGAACCCCAAACCAGACGATTAACTATGTAAACAGCAGAACCCACAAACCAGACGATTAACTATGTAAACAGCAGAACCCACAAACCAGACGATTAACTATGTAAACAGCAGAACCCCAAACCAGACGATTAACTATGTCAACAGCAGAACCCCAAACCAGACGATTAACTATGTAAACAGCAGTACCCACAAACCAGACGATTAACTATGTAAACAGCAGAACCCACAAACAAGACGATTAACTATGTAAACAGCAGAACCCACAAACAAGACGATTAACTATGATAACAGCAGAACCCCAAACCAGACGATTAACTATGTCAACAGCAGAACCCACAAACCAGACGATTAACTATGTAAACAGCAGAACCCACAAACCAGACGATTAACTATGTAAACAGCAGAACCCCAAACCAGACGATTAACTATGTAAACAGCAGAACCCCAAACCAGACGATTAACTATGATAACAGCAGAACCCACAAACCAGACGATTAACTATGTCAACAGCAGAACCCACAAACCAGACGATTAACTATGTAAACAGCAGAACCCACAAACCAGACGATTAACTATGTAAACAGCAGAACCCCAAACCAGACGATTAACTATGTAAACAGCAGAACCCACAAACCAGACGATTAACTATGTCAACAGCAGAACCCACAAACCAGACGATTAACTATGTCAACAGCAGAACCCACAAACCAGACGATTAACTATGTAAACAGCAGAACCCACAAACCAGACGATTAACTATGTCAACAGCAGAACCCCAAACCAGACGATTAACTATGTCAACAGCAGAACCCCAAACCAGACGATTAACTATGTAAACAGCAGTACCCACAAACCAGATGATTAACTATGTAAACAGCAGAACCCACAAACAAGACGATTAACTATGATAACAGCAGAACCCCAAACCAGACGATTAACTATGTCAACAGCAGAACCCACAAACCAGACGATTAACTATGTCAACAGCAGAACCCACAAACCAGACGATTAACTATGTAAACAGCAGAACCCACAAACCAGACGATTAACTATGTAAACAGCAGAACCCCAAACCAGACGATTAACTATGTAAACAGCAGAACCCACAAACCAGACGATTAACTATGTAAACAGCAGAACCCACAAACCAGACGATTAACTATGTAAACAGCAGAACCCACAAACCAGACGATTAACTATGTAAACAGCAGAACCCCAAACCAGACGATTAACTATGATAACAGCAGAACCCACAAACCAGACGATTAACTATGTAAACAGCAGAACCCCAAACCAGACGATTAACTATGTCAACAGCAGAACCCACAAACCAGACGATTAACTATGATAACAGCAGAATGCGCTGTTTTTAAGAGCTCTCAATTGACCAGGTCATTCTACCATACAAGACTGACTACAAGGCCAATGTGTGAACACTAACTATGTGTAGCGTGAGCTAATGCAGCCGTATGACTATTACACATATGAAGCACCGCTGGGTATCCTTCGAAGAGCAAGATGAGCGATCATCTTGGTACATAGGAAATATCTAACTGGTGAACTGGTGAAACCCTGCCGGTGCCCTCGATGAGGAAAGATAAGCTGTCATCTTAGATCATGAGTATATTTTATCTATGCACAAAGCCAACCACCTGCAAAATACAAGCACCACCGGGTGCCAGCCAACCACCTGCAAAATAGATGCACCACCGGGTGCCAGCCAACCACCTGCAAAATAGATGCAACACCGGGTGCCAGCCAACCACCTGTAGCTAACAGTGTTATATACTGTATCAGATGTGATGCAGAACAGAAGCAACATACTTACTGGACCATAGGGCTGACACAATCATGATCATATTAGCAATACTGCCGGAACTAATTTAGGCCCACACCAATAGAGTGTAACATCGTAGACAGTAAAGAATTATGGCCCATAATCTTGAGGGTCAAGTAATGACTGATTGAGAAGCAGTGCCGATGCAGGAGTGGACAGCCCATAGCTCAGAGCTGGCCCGCAGCACTGACGAAGGAACCAGAGCCTTGAGTTTTAGGATCTTGTCATTGGATGCCAGCATCAGTGTTGAACAGGGCTTAGCCAGGTGCTTTCCGTGCTCAGCTTGCAGGTAGCATAATATGAAAGAGAGGACAAGGCATTGTTAGTTATTATGACTGATGTTCCATTGCTAATTCTTTATCGCTGAGTGTATAAGTACTGTTAACATGTATGAATGTATTCATTAATTCATTCATTATTTACATTTTATTTTCGTGTCAAATCGCAAATTGGCAACCCATCCCTTATCGAATTAATTGACACATAAAACAAACATTACAGTAATTCACTGTGGTAATTAAATGATAATTCTTCTAAAATATTTATTTATATTTATATATATATCAATACATACAGTGAGGGAAAAAAGTATTTGTTCCCATTTCTTTGTCAGTGGGCAAACGTACAAAATCAGCAGGGGATCAATTCCTTTTTTCCCTCACTGTAATAGTAAATAAGGTTATCCAAACATGTAAGTGTCCAATAATAAAATAGAATTCGAGATCCAAGTTGAAAGGGATGGAACATTTAGTGGATTTCAGACCCATAGAAGCCATTAATGTAAACCCAACACCATCGCCGTAAGTGAACTCAAACTTGTGCTACTGAGAGAGGAGAGATACTCCTGATATGCAGGCGAACAGATGGATTCCTAAGAGAACTACACTCCGACGGGACCTGACAACCGAAATGAACTGAATCCCTGCAAATCGGACCATGATAACAAAGCCTGCTTTTGCCTACCTGAAATGTGGAATAGAAAATACATACATGGTTATAACAGAAGACATCACACAGAGAGAAGAGCAGACCATGATAGCTGCAGAGCGCACAGCTCAGCCATGACATACCATCACATTGCATAAACAACAGAGTAAACCAACAACCCCCCCCAAAACCGCAACTAAACCGGTAGCTACATATAACCGTGCTATCTAAAACCTAATGTCCCTACTGATAGTGCTCAGCAGTAGCTGAACATCTGCAGCATGCACAGCGTGCACGGTGAGTGAGAACACTAAAATGACTCTAGTCAAATGGCTACCCAGACTATTCACATTGCCCCCCCTCACCTCTCCCCCCCACTGCCACTCTCTGTTGTCATCAATGCGTAGTCACTTTAATTAACTCTACCTACAAGTACATACTACCTCAACTAACCGGTGCCCCCGCACATTGACTCTGTACCGGCACCCCCCTGTATATATTGTTATTTTTTACTGCTGCTCTTTAATTACTTGTTACTTTTATCTCTTATTCTTATCTGTATTTTTTGAAACTGCACTGTCGGTTAGGGGCTCGTAAGTCAGCATTTCACTGTAAGGTCTGTTGTTTTCGAGGCATGTGACTAATAACATTTGATTTGATTTGATTTTGACCTGATCATGTAAAATCTAGACCTACAATATAGTCTACCTGAGCTGAAGCTTTATGTCTAACGGTATATGCCGGTAAACCATGAGAGAAGAATAAATGTCCTGATAATGAGAGAAATAGACTTCGTAGATTACTAGAATAAGCCTGCATATAAGTGTCTGAAATAAGCTCTCTAACAGAACATTCCCAAAGAGGCACCAGCTGATCGCCATGGGGGTGTTTAGCAAGCTAACAGCATGCTAGTTAAAGCTAGCATAATAATATTTAGAAGATAAATACACAACGCAGAGACAGAGAACGAGAGGTCAAGAGGACGAGAAGTCAGCAGAGTACTAACGATCAATGGAAAGTGTTTTTTCTGTAATGGGACCCATTAATTAATGGGTCAGAGACATGGGAGGAATTTGTCTATACAGTGAGCCTGAAATAGGATACTACTGGCCATTGGTCCAGTTGTACAGCAAGGAATTCTAATTGGACAACCACAGGCTAGGGCTGGGTTATAAAACTAGATCCAGTCCCTTTGTTCTGTGGAGAGAATCACTGGAGAGAATCACTGAGGACAGGGGAGAATGACCATCAACTTCCAAGCATGATTTGTCCTATTTGAATAATCCTATTTTCCTCCTCCTGATTTTCTTTGGGTCTGTGTTACTAAAGAATATCAACTGCTAACGCTAGCATCGCCAGCCAATTCAACACGACTGAAAGCTACAGCGAGCTTTGATTGGTCATCGCACCGCGATACACCGTCAGGTCCTCCACTAAGGTCCAAGGTGATGATTTGAAATCTGAGGGGAAAAAAAGGTTTGAAATATGGTTAGGGTTAGTAGTAATACATTTAAAATGAGGCAGAAATTCTGTGAATATATTTTTTACCTTTTATTTAACTAGGCAAGTCAGTTAAAAACAAATTCTTATTTTCAAAGACGGCCTAGGAACAGTGGGTTAACTACTTTGTTCAGGGACAGAACAATAGATTCTTACCTTGTCAGCTCGGGGATTTGATCTTACAACCTTTACGGTTACAAGTCCAACGCTCTAACCACTAAGCTACCTGCCGCCCCAATATATGCTTAGTGATGAAAAGACCGAGTAATAGTAAGCCAGCGATAGACCGACGCCATCCCAGTGGCACAAGATATCTCTCTGCTCAACTGCTGGACAGCGCATGTAACGGCCTCCAGCATTTGGACCAGCAGAATGGTGGTAGATATGAGTCACGCTCAGC
This sequence comes from Brachymystax lenok tsinlingensis, assembly GCA_030435695.1. Classification (NCBI taxonomy): domain Eukaryota; kingdom Metazoa; phylum Chordata; class Actinopteri; order Salmoniformes; family Salmonidae; genus Brachymystax; species Brachymystax lenok. Next base: position 34,824,202 of record CM059801.1, on the reverse strand, counting down.
TAAAATGACTGTAGCAAAGTGACCTGCATTCGGGTATAAGATGCCTTGCATATGCGCTAGGATCAAGCATGCATGATAATGCGCTTAAACGTTTTATGACTATCCTAATATAGTATTCTCCTATAAAATATGCCTAACCTGCTGCTTCACTACTGCGAGAATGAAAGATGAGGAAGTAATCGTATAACTGTAAGAATACATGTTTTATCCTGTAAATAAAACCAAGACGATTATCCCACCACTATTAGATACTAACTGGGGAGAATCCGGAGAAGTGAACACTAGTGTGAAAGACAACTATGGATCACAGTAACCTGATAATGCACTCTAATGGGATAAGATAGCACTATAACCCCCACAGGGGAAATTGATTGCACCAGCCAATAATACATCACAATAAATACTCTATAAAACACCGACACAGACACTAAAGCAGCACGATTGTAAACTAGGTGTTCATGTAAAAAGGTCTTGGGCCACCGAGTGGTGCAGTGGTCTAAGGCACTGCATTTCAGTGCAAGATGCTTCACTACAGTCCCTGGTTCAAAACCAGGCTGAATCACATCTGGCTGTGATTGGGAGTCCCATAGGGCGGTGTACAATTGGCTGAGTGTTGTTTGGTTGGGGTAGGCTGTCATTGTAAATTAGAATTTGTTCTTAAAACCTCTTAGGGATAATTAAGGAGCAGTGGGTCACAGGTGCCCCACCTGCAACAACTTCTGCCAAAATGCAGAGCTTCAAATTACAAAAGTGGTAATGTAAAACATTCATGAAAATACAAGTTTTACATACTGTTCAAAAGCTTAGAGTCTTGGCAATCTCACAGCGTTGTCAGATTTCAAAAAGGCTTTACGGCGAAAGCATAACATTTGATTGTCTGAGGACAGCGCCCAACATATTTTCTGCATTAGCATAATAACATAACCAGCACAGGTGTCACAAAACTCAGAAAAAGCGATAAAATAAATCGCTTACCTTTGAAGATCTTCTTCTGATGGCATACCCAAGCGTCCCAGCAAGACAATAAATGTTCCTTTTGTTTGAAAAAGTTCCTATTTATATCCATGAAGCTCCGTTTGGTTGGCACGTTTTGTTCAGAAAATCCACCGTTCACTCGTCCATTATACAAGACATACAAAGCGTTAAAAATATACTTAAACTTTGTCCAAACAAATCAAACAACGTTTCTAATCGATCCTTAGGTACACTAATATGTATATTAACGATAATATTTCACACGGATAATATCCTGGGAGATAGAAAAGGAAAAAACCGAGGCGGGCGCGTTCAAAGAGAAAAGTGACTTCCTCACTCCACTTGCCAATTATTGTCTTACTCTTAATTTTTTTAGATAAATGCACAAAACCTTGTCTAAAGACTGTTGACATCTAGTGGAAGCCATAGGTACTGCAACCTTGGAGCTGGGTTCCAATATTTCCTATAGCAAATCAATGGGAAAAGAGGCACCTCACAGAATCAAATTTTTCTGGATGGATTTTCCTCGGGTTTTTGCCTGCCAAATCAGTTCTGTTATACTCACATACATTATTTTAACAGTTTTAGAAAATTCAGAGTGTTTTGTATCCAATACTACTAATTACGTGCATATCCTGGTTTCAGGGCCTGAGTACCAGGCATTTTACTTTGGGCACGCCAGACTCTCCAAAACTCCGAACACTCTCCTGGTTAAATAATAAAAAATTTAAATCCTCATTGTACAATTGAATGCCTTCAACTGAAACGTGTCTTCTGCATTTAACCCAACCCCTCTGAATCAGAGAGGTGAGGGGGGGCTGCCTTAATTGACATCCACGTCTTTGGCGCCCCGGGGGAACAGTGGGTTAACTGCCTTGTTCACGCTCAGAACGATAGATTTTTACCTTGTCTGCTCGGGGATTCGATCCAGCAAACTTTCGGTTACTCGGCCAACGCTCTAACCACCTGCCGCCCATGGAGTAAGAACCTGTGGGTAAAGGGAGGATGGGACAGAGATTCCCCAGAGCCATAGCACTTCACCCCAGAACCCAACAACCTCCGATGTTCCCCCCACTCAGACGCGGCCACCTGGCATCTCTCCCCCAGCCTCTCTAAAGTCTAGAACATGCACTTTTTGCTCAAAATGTTTCGCTTATAAAAAGACCATGATGCAGCATCTGAGACGTCACTCACAGGCTCAGGGACCCTTCGTGTGCATCATATGTTCAAAGAGCTTTGGTACCGCCAGCGATTTGAAGAGACATCAGGGAATTAAGAGTGGTTGTGGGCCAAATCATCGTAATCTCGTCGTACCTGAGAATGTTCCCACAGAACAAAAAACTGTCTTCTCCTGCCCCTATTGTCAGGGACAGTACACGAGCGAGAAAAAAATGCAAGCACACATGGTATGTCACACAGGAGATGGGTTCACCTGTAGGTTTTGTGGCAAGATATTTGCTGAAGATAAGAAATTACGCAATCATGTCCATTCTCATATTCACAGATGACATCTGTGTGATTCATGTGGTAAAAATTTTACATCTCTGTCTAACTTGAAAAAACACACACTTAAACACACAGGAGAGCGGACATACAGTACATTTGCACAGATTGTGGCAAATGTTTTGCTTCAAAGAGTAATCTGAAAGTGCACCGACGGAGTCATACGGGAGAGCGGCCATTTGCACAATGTGTAAAATACGCTGTTTCACTCAGACTCATCTAAAACGATGTTGAAGCATACAGGAGAGAAGCCTCATAAGTGTTTGGCTTGTGGGAAGACATTTCAACGGAAAAACACATTGAGGAAACATCAGCAAGTTTCGTGTTCTTAGTTCTTGGCTTTAAAAAAATATATAAACTGAACAGATAAAAGATCCCTGAAGTTCTCGTTTCTTTCTCTCAAATTTTGTGCACAAATTTGTTTACCTTAAATCAAAAAAATGTCAATCTTAAAGTTAGGCTGGAAAAGCACACATACGACACAAGTAATAAAATATTTTCTGTCATCCCTCGATTTTGTTATTAATGTGTTTCACAATGCTCATGTGTTACTAAATCAAATCAAATCAAATTTTATTTGTCACATACACATGGTTAGCAGATGTTAATGCGAGTGTAGCGAAATGCTTGTGCTTCTAGTTCCGACCATGCAGTAGTATCTAACAAGTAATCTAACAAATTCACAACAACTACCTTATACACACAAGAGTAAAGGAATGAATACGAGTATGTACATATAAATATATGGATGAGCGATGGCTGACCGGCATAGGCAAGATGCAGTAGATGGTATGGAGTACAGTATATACACACACATATATATATATATATATATATATATATATATATATATACACACACACATATATGAGATGAGTAATGTAGGATATGTAAACATTATATAAATGGCATTGTTTAAAGTGGCTAGTGATACATTATTTCATCCAATTATAATTATTAAAGTGGCTAGAGATTTGGGTCGATGACCGAACGGCATAGGCAAGATACAGTAGATGGTTTAGAGTACAGTGTATACATTTGATATGAGTATGTCGGATACGTAAACATTATATACAAAATTGTTTAAAGTGGCTAGTGATACATTTGTTACATCCAATTCCTATGTATAAAGTGGCTAGAGATTTAAGTCAGTATGTTGGCAGCAGCCACTCAATGTTAGTGATGGCTGTTTAACAGTCTGATGGCCTTGAGGTAGAAGCTGTTTTTCAGTCTCTCGGTCCCAGCTTTGATGCACCTGTACTGACCTCGCCTTCTGGATGATAGCGGGGTGAACAGGCAGTGGCTCGGGTGGTTGTTGTCCTTGATGATCTTTTTGGCCTTTCTGTGACATCGGGTGGTGTAGGTGTCCTGGAGGGCAGGTAGTTTAACCCCGGTGATGCGTTGTGCAGTCCTCACTACCCTCTGGAGAGCCTTACGGTTGTGGGCGGAGCAGTTGCCGTACCAGGCGGTGATACAGTCCGACAGGATGCTCTCGATTGTGCATCTGTAAACGTTTGTGAGTGATTTTGGTGACAAGCCAAATTTCTTCAGCCTCCTGAGGTTGAAGAGGTGCTGTTGCGCCTTCTTCACCACGCTGTCTGTGTGGGTGGACCAATTCAGTTTGTCCGTGATGTGTACGCCGAGGAACTTAAAACTTTCCACCTTCTCCACTACTGTCCCCTCGATGTGGATAGGGGGGTGCTCCCTCTCCTGTTTCCTGAAGTCCACGATCATCTCCTTTGTTTTGTTGACATTGAGTGAGAGGTTATTTTCCAGACACCACACTCCGAGGGCCCTCACCTCCTCTCTGTAGGCCGTCTCGTCGTTGTTGGTAATCAAGCCTACCACTGTAGTGTCGTCAGCAAACTTGATGATTGAGTTGGATGCGTGCTTGGCCACGCAGTCATGGGTAAACAGGGAGTACAGGAGAGGGCTGAGAACGCACCCTTGTGGGGCCCCAGTGTTGAGGATCAGCGGGGTGGAGATGTTGTTTCCTACCCTCACCACCTGGGACCGGCCCGTCAGGAAGTCCAGGACCCAGTTGCACAGGGCTGGAGTCGAGACCCAGGGTCTCGAGCTTAATGACGAGCTTGGAGGGAACTATGGTGTTAAATGCTGAGCTGTAGTCGATGAACAGCATTCTTACATAAGTATTCCTCTTGTCCAGATGGGTTAGGGCAGTATGCAGTGTGATTGCGATTGCGTCGTCTGTGGACCTATTGGGACGGTAAGCAAATTGGAGTGGGTCCAGGGTGTCTGGCAGGATGGAGGTGATATGATCCTTGACTAATCTCTCAAAGCACTTCATGATGACGGAAGTGAGTGCTACGGGCGATAGTCATTTAGCTCAGTCACCTTAGCTTTCTTGGGAACAGGAACAATGGTGGCCCTCTTGAAGCATGTGGGAACAGCAGACTGGGATAGGGACTGATTGAATATGTCCGTAAACACACCAGCCAGCTGGTCTGCGCATGCTCTGAGGACACGGCCAGGGATGCCATCTGGGCCCGGCAGCCTTGCGAGGGTTAACACATTTAAATGTTTTTCTCACATTGGCTGCGGTGAAGGTGAGCCCGCAGGTTTTGGTAGCGGGCCGTGTCGGTGGCACTGTATTGTCCTCAAAGCGAGCAAAGAAGTTGTTTAGTTTGTCTGGGAGCAGGACGTCATGGTCCGCGACGGGGCTGGTTTTCTTTTTGTAGTCCGTGATTGACTGTAGACCCTGCCACATTCCTCTTGTGTCTGAGCCATTTAATTGTGACTCTACTTTGTCTCTATATTGACGCTTAGCTTGTTTGATTGCCTTGCGGAGGGAGTAGCTGCACTGTTTGTATTCAGTCATGTTTCCGGTAGCCTTTACCTGGTTAAAAGCAGCATTCGCGCTTTCAGTTTTGCGCGAATGCTGCCATCAATCCATGGTTTCTGGTTGGGGAAGGTTTTGATATTTGCTATGGGTACAACATCACCAATGCATTTGCTAATAAACTCGCTCACCGAATCAGCGTATACATCAATGTTGTTGTCAGATGCTATCCGGAACATATCCCAGTCCACGTGCTCAAGCAATCTTGCAGCATGGAATCAGATTGGTCGGACCAGCGTTGAACAGACCTGAGAACGGGCGTTTCCTGTTTTAGTTTCTGTTTGTAGGCTGGGAGCAACAAAATGGAGTCATGGTCAGACTTGCCGAAAGGAGGCGGAGAATAGCCTTGTATGCATCACGGAAGTTGGAATAACAGTGGTCCAGGATTTTACCAGCCCGGTGGCACATTCGATATGCTGGTAAAATTTCGGGAGCCTTGTTCTTAAATTAGCCTTATTAAAATCCCCAGCCACAATAAATGCAGCCTCAGGATATGTGGTTTCCAGTTTACATAGAGTCCGATGAATTTCTTTCAGTGCCGTCGATGTATCAGCTTGAGGGGGATGTACACGGCTGTGATTATAATCGAGGAGAATTCTCTTGGTAGATAATGCGGTCTGCATTTGATTGTAATGAATTCTATGTCAGGTGAACAAAAGGACTTGAGTTCCTGTATGTTGTTATGATCACACCACGCCTCGTTAATCATAAGACACACATCCTCGCCCTTCTTCTTACCAGAGAGATGTTTGTTTCTGTCAGCGCGATGCGTGGAGAAACCAGGTGGCTGTACCGACTCTGATAACGTGTCCTGAGTGAGCCATGTTTCCGTGAAGCAAAGAACGTTGCAGTCTCGGATGTCTCTCTGAAAGGCAACCCTCGATCGGATTTCGTCTACTTTGTTGTCAAGAGACTGTACATTGGCGATTAAAATACTCGGAGAGGTGCACGATGCGCCCGTCCGACGAAGCTTGACCAAAAGACCGGCGCGTTCCCTCTTCTCCGGCGCCGCCGTTGTTTTGAGTAGCCACGTGCTATCCAGTCTGTTGTTGTGTTTGGGTTAACGAAAGGAGAATCCTCTTTGGGAAAGTCGTATTCCTGGTCGTAATGTTGGTAAGTTGACGTTGCTCTTATATCCAATATATTTACTATCCAGTAAATTAATGTCCACACATCTACTTTAAATATTACACACAAGATAGTAGAATGAACTGTTGTGAAAGCCTCAATCTGTCAGCCTTTGTGAAAAAATTATTGAATGTCAAATCGCAAAACAAGGACTTCAGCAACACTGTACCAACCAATCATTGAGTTGGATGTTGACCACTAGCTGTCACTGCAGTCTTGCCTTTGAAGAAAATGGTATTTGAAAATGCAGCCATGTCTGTGATCAGTGATGGGGAGGGAATCGTTACTGTTACATATCGGGATATTATTTTTAGGACGATATTATTATCAATATTTGACTTTTTAAATAGCGAGCCAACATGTTTTCAGCACTATTATTTCCCTGACTGATCAAAACTTGTTTTCTCTTGTCTCTCTGCAGCAGAGCTATATGTTCGGAACATCAAATCGCAAATATGACCTCACTATCGAATTACAATACATATAGAATCGTGAGAATCACAATACATATCATATCGGCACCTATGTATCGTGATAATAGCGTATCGTGAGTTAGGTGCTCGTGGCTATCTGTTGATAAGCAACTGACTATCTGTTGATAAGCAACTGGCTATCTGTTGATAAGCAACTGGCTATCTGTTGATAAGCAACTGGCTATCTGTTGATAAGCAACTGACTATCTGTTGATAAGCAACTGACTATCTGTTGATAAGCAACTGGCTATCTGTTGATAAGCAACTGGCTATCTGTTGATAAGCAACTGGCTATCTGTTGATAAGCAACTGGCTATCTGTTGATAAGCAACTGCTTGCTAAGGTTATCTCGTGGGAGGAGGAAATAGTATGAATAAATTCATCAAAAAGCAATTAAAATAAATGCCTTTCGTGACCTAACACTCACACTTGATTTAGTGTGAGTGTTTTAATGTTGTTGTCCCACTTAGCCATCTTAAGATGAATGCAACTGTATGTCACTCTGTATAAGAGTGTCTGCTAAATGACTAAAATGCAAATAACTTTTTTAATGAAAATATGTCAATCATTATTTAAATTTGTTGGTAACCCGTTATATAACAGTGATAATGCCTTTGAAGCCAGTGTTTGGATGTGTACAGTGCATTTGGAAAGTATTCAGACCCCTTGACCTTTTCCACATGTTGTTATGTTACAGCCTTATTATAAAATGGATTATATATATATATATATTATCAATCTACACACAATACCCCATAACAACAAAGCACATTTTTGCAAATGTATATATATATATAAAAAAAAGAAATAGCTTATTTACATAAGTATTCAGACCCTTTGCTATGAGACTTGAAATTGAGCTCAGGACCATGAGGTCAAAGGAATTGTCCGCAGAGCTCCAAGACAGGATTGTGTTGAGCCACAGATCTGGGGAAGGGTACCAAAACATTTCTGCACCATTGAAGGTCCCCAAGAACACAGTGGCCTTCATCATTCTTAAATGGAAGAAGTTGGGAACAGCCAAGACTCTTCCTAGAGCTGGCCGCCCGGCCAAACTGAGCAATCTGGGGTGAAGGGCCTTGGTTAGAGAGGTGACCAAGAACCCGATGGTCACTCTGACAGAGCGCTAGAGTTGCTTTGTGGAGATGAGAGAATCTTCCAGAAGGACAACCATCTTTGCAGGACTCCACCAATCAGGCCTTTATGGTAGAGTGGCCAGACGGAAGCCACTCCTCAGTAAAAGGCATGACAGCCTGCTTGGAGTTTGCCAAAAGGCACCTAAAGGACTCTCAGACCATGAGAAACAAGATTCTCTGGTCTGATGAAACCAAGATTTAACTCTTTGGCCTGAATGCCAAGCGTCACATCTGGAGTAAACCTGGAACCATCCCTACAGTGAAGCATGGTGTTGCCAGTATGATGCTGTGGGGATGTTTTTCAGTGGCAAGTACTGGGAGACAAGTTAGGATCGAGGGAAAGATGTACAGAGAGATCCTTGATGAAAACCTGCTCCAGAGCGCACAGGATCTCAGACTGGGGCAAAGGTTCACCTTCCAACAGGACAACGAACATAAGCACACAGCCAAGACAACGCAGGAGTGGCTTCGGGACAAGTCTCTGAAGGTCCTTGAGTGGCCCAGCCAGAGCCCGGACTTGAACCCGATTGAACATCTCTGGAGAGACCTGAAAATAGCTGTGCAGCAATGCTCCCCATCCAACTTGACAGAGCTTGAGAGAATCTGCAGAGAAGAATGGGAGAAACTCCCCAAATACAGGTGTGCCAAGCTTGTAGCGTCATACCCAAGAAGACTTGACTGCCATATGTGCTTCAACTGAGTAAAGGGTCTGAATACTTATGTAAATGTTATATTTCCATGTTTTTTTATATATAAATTTGGGAAATGTTTTATTTAATACATTTTATAATAAGGCTGTAACATAATAAAATGTGGAAAAAGGCAAGTGGTCTGAATACTTTCAGAATGCACTGTATTAGCACGGGTTTGCCAATATATCCTGTGCCAATATATCCTCCAAACACTGTCTTCAAAGGCATTATCACTTAAATAAGCAACTGCTTGCTAAGGTTAAGGTAAGGATTAGAATAAGGGTTAAGTTAAGGGTTAGTATAAGGGTTAAGGTTAGGGCTAGGGTTATTACTGAACAAAAATATAAACGCAACATTTCAAAGATTTTACTGAGTTACAATTCATTGGGGCGGCAGGTAGCCTAGTGGTTAGGGCATTGGGCCAGTAACCGAAAGGTTGCTAGATCGAATCCCTGAGCTGACAAGGTAAAAATCTGTTGTTCTGCCCCTGAACAAAGCAGTTATTGTAAATAAGAATGTGTTCTTAACTGACATGCTTAGTTAAATGAAGGTAAAATATATATATATGTATATATATAATAATTGAAATAATATTTGAGGAAATCAGTCAATTGAAATAAATTCACAAGACCCTAATCTATGGATTTCACATGACTGGGAATACAGATATGCATCTGTTAGTCACAGGATACCTTAAAAAAAAAGTAGGGGCTTGGATCAGAAAACCATTGATAAAAGGCAATTGTGTTCGTTGTCTGTAGCTTATGCCTGCCTGTACCTTAACCCTACCTCCACCATGGGGCACTCATGGTGGAGGCTCTACACGGCAGCTGACCGTACAACCTTGACATCTGCAAACTGCTCGCCCACACGATGCCATACATCTGTGGTTGTGAGGATGATTGGAGGTGCTGCCAAATTCTCTAAAACAACATTGGAGGCAGCTTATGGTAGAGAAATCAACATTCAATTCTCTAGCAGTCAGCATGGCAATTGCATCTGTGGCATTGTGTTGTGTGACAAAACGGCACATTTTAGAGTGGCCTTTTATTGTCCCCAGCATAAGGTGCACCTGTGTAATGATGACACTGTTTAATCAGCTTGTTGATATGCCACACCTGTCAGGTAGATTGACTCTATTGGCAAAGGAGAACTGGTCAACGAATTTGTGCACAACATTTTAGAGAAATAAGCTTTTTGTGCGTATGGAACATTTCTGTGATCTTTTATTTCAGCTCATGAAACATGGGACATTTATATTTTCGTTCAGTATATGTTCAGTTATCTTTTTAACAAACCCATTTGTCCAATGTTCCTAGGATTCTGCAGTCTGTTTCAATAATCAATATTATTAATGGTTTCTTGTTTAATGCCCTCTGGACATAACAACCCCACGACAGGTATCTATAACATTTGAGAAGAAAAAAACACATTTATGAATGACGGCTTTCACACTAACCGGGCTCATGTAACCTACGAACATGAACCATGACTTGAAAAATACCCTGTTCTGCTGCTGATAGCGTATCAGTGCTCAACACGGCAGCTGACTGTGTTTGACCCACCCTGGGTTAAACCCCCAAAAGAAAACATGACTGGCCTACACAATCCTGACCCTGGATTGCATCATCTTCAAAACTTTTGTGTGTGTCTTTTAAAAATACACAGTCATAGATGCATGTCTAGTATGTGTATCATCTTTTGTCTGCTTTAGTGTTTGGTGGTCTTCCTCGTTCCTCTTTTCCCCAACCCCACCGGTTTAGTTTATGGCAAGAGAAAGAGGAAATTCCCTTTTGTCCGCTCACACTGTTGTGTTCACACCAAACCACAGTTCACCAGCAGCCTTTTCTTTCTTAATGTATAACTGCAATCCACATCCCCTTTCGTGTTGTGGAGCCCATATGGCCAAGTCACAAAGATGGCACCCTATTCCCTAGTGCGCTACTTTTGACCAGGTCAACCAGGAAGTAGTGGACTATATAGGGAATAGGGTGCCATTCTGGTCAAAAGTAGTGCACTATATACTTAATAGGATGCCATTTGGGACACACACAGTCGCTCAATGACTTTATTCATTGATGAAAAGCCAGTACCTCATTTACATAAAACAAATGTATATTTACGGTAATTACATGAAGAAACATTTTTATTGTAATTTCTGCTCAGTTCAGTGTTGTTTTGTATGAGCTAAATCGAGCTATTGTGCACAACATCCCACGTGGTGAGGAGTGAATGCTACTGCTGCAGACAGACTGTAGGTAGGAGTCTTCCCCAGGCGTATGGGTGGGACTGTGATAAGGACCTCTGTTCTGGGAAAGTGACCGTTTACTGTTGGGTGACTAAGCTGATACTGTTGACAGTAAAAAAACCAAAAAAACAAGGTGGGACAAAAGTCTGTGCGTGCATGTTGGAGAGAACGAGAAAAGTGAGGCAGTCTTACGAGAGACGAGAGAGAAGAATGTCAAGACGTGGGTCTTATAGAGCGTTAGAGGCCTATGTGGGGGGTTCTTTTGAAGCTACAGAGGGTCCTATCTAAAGCAATTATGTAATGTACATTGCATGCCAACAAAGGTACACAGTGCAGTGTATTGTCGCACAAACTCCAGCTCAGTACAGTGTTGGACCCCTGCATGGCCTGCTAAACTGCCTGCTCAATAACATAATGTCTTCCACCAAAAGTCCAGAAAACCCCTTAAAAAAAAACCGTTACGTTCAGAATGTGTTGCAAACTGTTTTGTACAGAGCATGACAAGGGGAGTCCTCATGTTCTGCTATGCCTGTGCACCTGTGTTAACTTGCATGTACAATTATGAAATTGTTTAGTAAAACTTCCATGTCCAGTTATAATAGGGGTGGAAAGACACCTAGTGAGAGGTTGTGTGGTGAGGTTGTGATTTCTCCCCAACCTGGCAACCTGTTCTATTGGAAAACAAACCACACAATCTCTTTCCACTTGTTTCTGACCAGCTGTGGGGCACTGTCTGGCCAGACCCTCCTTCCAGACTGTCTGGCTAGGCCCTCCTTCCCGGTGGATTGTGGTGGACTTTGTCTGTGTCAGCACCAGCAAAGCTTTGGACCCGTGCTTCCTTCGGGAGAAACCTGAGCCAAAGACCACATCCAGAGCAGCAGGAGAGGCCTATGGCAGACTTAACCAAGGTTAACCAAGTGGAGAGAACATCAGCAGCCATTATGAATCATACTGGGAACACCTGGGGTGAGATTCCTAAATACAAACATCGTCTTTAGCTCAAAGATCATTTTAAGTCCAGTGATCTTAATGCTGAAGAGGATCTTGATGTTTTTGGGGAAACTCACCCCAGGAAGATTAAGGTGTTCCATTGAGCTAAATGTAGAGCTGGTAAACTGGGTTGGAGATTTCAGGTGTTTCGCAGCTCTAGTTGCGATATCTTGATGTAGTTACATGTCTTGCATTTTTTTGGGGTGGTGGGGATGGGGGTGGGGGGGCATTGATGGAGTCATTTTCAGATGAAGAGGGCAAAGAGCTTTGAACAACTGCTTCTTTACCGTGCAAAACAAAGAAGAGTTAATATTTTTTTAACCAGGCAAGTCAGTTAACAACAAATTCTTATTTACAATGACGGCCTACACGGCCAAACCGGGACGGCGCAGGGCCAATGGTGCGCCGCCCTATGGGACTTCCAAATACGGCTGGTTGTGATACAGCCTGGATTTGATCCAGGGTGTCTGTAGTGACGCCTCTAGCGTTGATACACAGCGCTTTAGACCGCTGTGCCACTCGGGAGCCCAACCTGAGGTTTTCAGGTTGGAAAATGAGTCAAATGTACCACCAATGACTATTAGTGTAATCATTGGTTACAGTGCATGGAAAATGTATTGTGTATGTCATTACAGGTGCAGGTGTTTGTTGCTGTACTCATTTCACTTCCTCAAAGGCAAATTAAGAATTGACTGTTTTGCTTAGAGAAGATTTAACAAAGGCCCAGCCTAAAAACTAACCCTACGCATAAATCGGACAGGTTGGAAGCTCTGGCAACTCCATTTCATTTGCAGAAGAATGTACCATCAAACGGGAAGAAGAAAATCTGTGTAGTTCCTGGATTAGAGCCTGGACTTGAATGACAATTTTACTAAATTGATAACCACATTTCATCACTAGCCTGGACTTGATGAATTTACACCCACGCAAAAACAGACACAGATAGTATTGGTTTTCCCATGAAGAAGATCAGGACTTCTGAGACATCATTTGAGCAGAAGAGTCGTTGCCAATTAAAGATTAGTGGGGTCTCCCTCAGAAACAAAGGAAATTGATGTTTACGTTCATGTAATGGGGAGTCAAGAAACTATATTTGCTCTGTGATTACCGGTAGTCGGGTATGGAATCATGAGAATCCTCTGTGCCCATCTGGTGAGAATCATTAAATCTCTCTCTCTCTCTCTCTCTCTCTCTCTCTCTCTCTCTCTCTCTCTCTCTCTCTCTCTCTCTGTCCCTCCCCAGCCTGGCATTAACTGATGTGTTTATGGGATCTGGATTTGTGGGTGGTGTCTTTGCAGGTGGGACCCAGGTGGTGTGTACGGACTACATATTGGTCAAGCACCATCATTCCTCCTCAACCTTTCCTATCACATATTAAGGTGAGGAAGGGTGGCGCTTCACTAGTGCAGGGTTGAGACTTGACTAGCAGAGGGGTTAGGTCTGAGGAGGAACGAAGTTCCTAATATGTATTCCGTAGGGTGGGCTTATGCTACATTTTACTGAAATCATGTGAGGAAAATAAATAAAGGAACTTTATTATCCCTCCTGTTCTTGAGAATTTTTGTTGTATTTATTTTTTTCCATTGCAGTCATTGTAGTGTACGAGCAGCCTTCCAGTCTGCTAGACTGACCCTGTGTGTGTGTGTGTGTGTGTGTGTGTGTGTGTGTGTGTGTGTGTGTGTGTGTGTGTGTGTGTGTGTGTGTGTGTGTGTGTGTGTGTGTGTGTGTGTGTGTGTGTGTGTGTGTGTGTGTGTGTGTGTGTGTGTGTGTGCCCAGATAAATACCAAATTGGTTAGCTTCCACAAGTCAATTTCTTTGGAAAATGTATTTATTTTGGAATATTCTGTTTAATCAAGGCAACCATACCACATAGCATTGTGAGTAGGTGTTTGGTGAATTGTTCTCTTTCAACACCTTTGCCCCTGAGTTAACAATTCAAAAAGGGCATTACATGTTGCTCGACAGGTTTGACATTATCCGGTGACACAACAACTAATGATTACACATATAAAAAGAAAGAAAGAACGAAGCTTGGCTTGCTAACAGTTGCTGTGGGAGCTTTACATTCTTGGCCTGAGATACCCAGTAACTACAACAGTGATTTACCCAGAACTAATTCCATCACACTTTCAAAACTCTAAATCCATGTTTATGAGGCCCTGTAGAGGAGGAATGTAAATAACAGTCCCATTGTGTGATTTGGTTTGTTACAGCAAGATACACTGTAACTTCCTCTTAGCTTCCTATTAGAGGACATGACATGCACCTACACTCTTTTTGGTTCCAGGTAGAACCTTTTTGGTTCCAGGTAGGACTCTTTTGGGTTCCATGTAGAACTCTCTGTGGAAAGGGTTCTACATTTAACCGAAAGGGTTCTTCAGCTGTCCCCATAGGATAACCCTTTGAAGAACCCTTTTTGGTTCCAGGTAGAACCCTTTTGGTTCCAGGTTGAACCCTTTCCACAGAGAGTTCTACATGGAACCCAAAAGAGTTCTACCTGGAGCCAAAAAGGGTTCTCCAATGGGGAAAGCCGAAGAACACTTTTGGAAACTTTTTTTTCTAAGAGTGTACAGTATGAGTTCCAAAGACAAGTCCTGAGACGTGCTTTATTCCCTGCGACCTGCCCTTTCTGGAACTGCAAGGAGTAACGGTTTAACCAACGTTGCTACCATGACAAAGACCAAAGCTAGCGGGAGTTCCATTGAGGACAGTGGTGAAGGATCTTTTAAATGAACAAAAAAAATTCTACAAGCAGTTGTTACAACAACAAGAAAATAGCTTCAAGTGTTGAGTCCAAATGCGAGTGGAGTCAACTAAATTGCAGAATCTTCACATGAGACCTGGACGGAGTCTGAGGACAAAGTGAGGGAAATTATCTCGGAGAAACTGAAGATGGACCACAGGAAGATTAGCTGTTCTGGAAAGAGCCAAGAACTTGAGAGGAACTTATATCTTCCTCAATGAGGACTATCCTGAAGCTGTGCGCCAGAAGAGGAAAAAAACGGCCATGAAAGCTGCCAAGAAGCGTGGGGACATTGCTTACATCCACTATGACAGGCTCATTGTCCACCCTCCCTCCCAAAAACCTGGAAGGGATGAGAGAGCCAAGCCTAACGGGTTCGTAGCCCCGCAGCACACACACACACCAACTCTATTTAATGGACTGAATGTATATATTTTTTATCTTGCTTTGTTTGGTATTTTCCATATTATGTCTATCTCTGATAATCTACACAGGAAAGGGCTGAAAATAGCTCATATTAATATATGAAATCAAGAACTTGCTAACATCAGATAACATTCATATATTAGCCATTTCTGAGACTCACCTAGATAATTCATTTGATGATAGAGCAGTAGCAATACAAGGACATAACATCTATAGAAGAGACAGGAATGCTTATGGGGGAGGTGTTGCTGTATATATTCAGAGCCATATCTGTGTAATGCTTAGAGAAGATCTTCTGTCAAGTGTTATTGAAGTGTTGTGGTTGCAGGTTCACCTGGCACATCTAAAGACTTTTCTTAGGCCAAAGTAATTATGTTACCCAAGAGTGGTAAAGCGGCCTTTACAGGTTCTAACAGCAGACCTATCAGCTTGCTGCCAGATCTTAGCAAACTGTTGGAAAAAATTGTGTTTGACCAAATACAATGCTACTTCTCTGTAAACAAATTAACAACAGACTTTCAGCATGCTTATAGAGAGGCACTCAACACTGATAAAAATTACTGATGATTGGTTGAAAGAAATTGATAATAAAAAGATAGTGGGAGCTGTACTGTTAGATTTCAGTGCAGCCTTTGATATTATTGACCATAACCTGTTGTTGAAAAAACGTATGTGTTATGGCTTTTCAACCTTTGCCATATCGTGGATTCAGAGCTATCTATCTAATATAGAACTCAGAGGGTTTTCTTTAATGGAAGCGTCTCTAATGTCAAACATGTAAAGTGTGGTGTACTGCAAGGTAGCTCTCTAGGCCCTCTACTCTTTTCTATTTTTACCAATGACCTGCCACTGGCAATAAACAAAGCATGTGTGTCCGTGTATGCTGATGATTCAACCATATACGCATCAGCAACCACAACTAATGAAGCCACTGAAACCCTTAAAGTGTTGCAGTCTGTTTTGGAATGGGTGGCCAATTATAAACTGGTCCTGAACATCTCTAAAACTAAGAGCATTGTATTTGGTACAAATCATTCCCAAAGTTCTAGACCTCAGCTGAATCTGATAATGAATGATGTGGCTGTTGAACAATTTGAGGAGACTAAATTACTTGGTGTTACCTTAGATTGTAAACTGTCATGGTCAAAACATATAGATTAAATCGTCCATAATAAAGAGACGCTCTACTTTTTTGACACCACTCCAAAAAGCAAGTCCTGCAAGCTCTTGTTTTGTCTTATCTTGATTATTGTCCAACCATGTGGTTGAGTGCTGCAAGGAAAGACCTAGTTAAGCTTCAGCTGGCCCAAAACAGAGCAGCATGTCTTGCTCTTCATTTGTTATCAGAGGGCTAATATAAATACTATGCATGTCAGTCTCTCTTGGCTAAGAGTTGAGGAGAGACTGAATGCATCACTTCTTCTTTTTACAAGAAACGATGTGTTGAAAATTCAAAAATGTTTGTATAGTCAACTTACACACAGCTCTGAATCACACACTTACCCCACCAGAAATGCCACCGGGGGTCTTTCACAGTCCCCAAATCCAGAACAAATTCAAGAAAGAATACAGTATTATATAGAGCTATTATTGCATTGAACTTCCTTCCATCTCATATTGCTCAAATGAACAGAAAACCTGGTTTCAAAAAACAGATAAAGCAACACCTCAAGGCACAACGCCTCTCCCCTATTTGACCTAGATAGTTTGTGTGCATTGATATGTAGGCTACATGTGCCTTTACATTTTTTTTTATGTAGTTCTGTCCTTGAGCTGTTCTTGTCTATTAATGTTCTGTATTTTGTCATGTTTCATGTTTTGTGTTTTGTTTTGCTTTCGCAACAGGTAATGGGGATCCATAATAAAATACCAAATACCCCAACAACAAATATTCACATTGTAGGCCTCAACAGCAGGCATACTAAGCCTAAATATAAAGAGTTGATTCCAAAACACTATATCCACAAATGTTTCACATTTCAGAAATGATTGCTTATGGGTACCTTCATGTGTGTGTAAAATATGACTGTTATTATTATTATAAATGACTCAAATGTCAAATTCAAATGTTTTACATACAGATCTCATATTAATGTATTGAATTATTATTTTAAACCATTTTTAAATATTGATGTCACAAATGTATCATTTGTACATTTCTTTATAAAAAAATGTGCATGCCAGGCTTATTGTCAAGAAGTAGTGTCAGGACCCTTTTGCATTTCACCTGAATGCCTGTGCGTGTGATACTTTGAGACACCATGGCTGACATCCTCCCCCCTTTAATCACTTTCCCCAGTGAGCAGAATGAATGTGTGACTCACAATACTTGTAGTGGGCAGGATTGGTGCAGAAACTATTTTTACAATGTCGAAGCGAATAGTTTACCTGATGAGACCACCCAAGGAGGGTTGTTTAATTGAAGAGTTGAGCTCTGATATTACATACACAAACAAAGGAACAACCACAAAATCCTGACTTACCCCCCTCTTTATACTTTTGTAGGTGATATATTAACCTTATGACAGTTCATAATTACATTTAATAACCTTTTCACTCAGGATATAGAAGCTTATCAAAAAGCCTTATTTCAGTGGCCCAAAACAATTCTTTACGCATCTTTAGCTACTGTCTTTGCTTTTGAATAACAACGGAACCTTGCATTCTTTCTCATTTGAAAATTCTGTATCAAATGTCATTTTATCATATTTTAATGTAGAAAATGTCTAGTCATGGGTCTGCAGACTCAGCATTTCTAAGATTAGGCTAAATCACGTCCTTCTGTCTCCTGGCCTACAATTACAACAAGACCCTGTATAGCAGATAATATTTCCACAGCTGTAGCAGAAAAAAAGGAGTGTTGCAAAGAAAACTGAATTTTGTTCCCATGAAGTCTGGTTTTCCTATTCATGTGTATCTGTAGGCCTGCGTCCGACTGGTTTGATAGTTTTGGCATAATCTCGCGCAGAATTCCGGTGCGTCAAACTGCTTGGCGTAATTACTGTTTAATAAACCATTTTGAATACAGAGAGATCCTTATACCTGACCAGTCGGATGAAACAAACAACATTTCTTTTTATTGGACACCCTGCAAAATGTGTCACAGTTATGGTTTCATCAGACATGTATAGTGCATAAAATTATGTCTGCTGTGTAAAAGCTTTTTTTGAATATGTATATATATATTTTTTTTTACAATAATTGTCTGAGACACAATAAATCTACCCTACCTACAAGTAAAGCCCTTATCTCTGATTTAGGCCTACCCCTAAACGTTGATGTGGCTATTGCATAGGCTATAGGCGCATCGCCCCTACTATAATATCACTGAAATAGCCTAAAGCCGAATTGCATTGATGCCAACTCACATCTTGGCAAATTGAGCTATCAAAATTATATTTAGACAAAATTCGTTACAAGAAAACCCTTCGTTTTTATTTTGAGAAACCTGCATATAGTCAGACCGCATCCAAACCAATTTATATTTAGGATGAGTCCTATATGTTCAGAGAGATTACTTGTTTATTGACGGAATAGGATATTAAAATGTTAAATGAATTGTTGGTTATTCATGGTGTGCAGCCAAGACTATGATGCCGCCAGCCAGTCATTAATTGGCAAACTCCTGTGCAAAGCGTGAAAGTCGTCACAATATGTAAAGCGAAAATACACTTGATTTAGCACGCTAAATAGGCAGTTTCCCTTTTGGAACCATCCACCAAGGCGAAGTGAAGTCCACCGAATGCGCCGGGTGAGCAAAATCAATTGCGCCAACGCGACCGCGATTCTACATTTCTGTGTACATGTCAATATATTTAATCCTCACTAATGTTGTGCAAACACCCTAGGTCATGTGAACGTGTCAAATTAAACGGTCAAAATATATAGGCCTATAAACCCTTGCCGACGTTTCATTCTCAAGAGCGCACACCTTCTAGAACACATGGCAAGGGTAGACGTGCGGCAGGAAGTGACGTCTTTTACAACTCGATTTTTTTTCTATCCATAAAGAGCATGCTCAAGGTTGCTTGGGCCAGTCAAGGGAAAAGATATAGTGAACGTTCAAAGAAACCTCGTGTCGAGGAAACATTCAAAACCAGACGATTGGCATTATCGAAGAGCGGTAAGAGTGTGATTAGATTCTTATCATACTAAATGTAGCTTCCAAAAGCCGAAATAGTCTTAACAATACAATGGATTGACTAACATGAATGGCCATGATGACAGTAATGTTAACGCAAAGCGTCATATTATTGGCGTCCTTAATGTTAGAGAGCATATGGATATATTAGGCTATATGTAACCACATATATAATGTTTTACTGTCAACATATTGCCAGCATGTCATAATGACTATTTTTGCCTATCGCTTTATGTAGGCTAGTTGGCAGTTATCAATGGTTGATTGGATCATGATTGTAGCGCTGTGTCTTATTGGAGTCTAGGCTACAATGTAGACCTTGATCACGCCTCTCATCAGTTCGTTCCTTCCACGACGTTAAATCATTGGATGAAGGCGTCTTCTGTACCAGGGGGAGTTTTGTTAATTATGCTCGGTCTGAATATTACGCATGGAAACAATATAAGCTAGAAATAATTTTCAAAAAACAAAATGTTAAATTGATATACACCTTTTTATAGTGTTGGTGTCCCCACATCTTCCCGACGTCTTTTAAAGTTCCACCACACAGCGTGTATTTAGGGAAGACGGTGGCCACCGGTGCTACTTTATCCAACGTGCTTTGAACACCTGCGTGAAACGGAAGAAGGCCGCCAGAAACGTGTTGTCACTGAAAAGTACTGTCGGCTGCAACTCAAACACCGTTTGGGTGTACACTAAGTTTTATATTTTTGCATTTGTGAAATTATGTTTAACGTGATATGAAAGTCAAGGGCTTCGTTTCTAAATCCGTACAGCTTCACGTTTTAGATGGATTATTTGGTTGTTTTGGCTGCCAGAGCAAGTCTACCTCTGAACATAACATAAGGTCCTTGTACTAGAAGGAGTAATCGTAGGCTCTTTAAGAGTACACCTTGGGCTTCTGTATGGAAGGTTTGTCATGTTCGGTCGAGTCCAGTGCTCTGTAGCCTAGGGAACTCTCAGCACATGGTAGTAGCCTATTTTCATGAGGTATGCACACACTCGGTTGACCTGGACTCATCGCTACCTAGATATATCGTAGGAAAGTTAACCTCGAGTATGGTTCGTTAGTAGCAAAATAAAATATTTTTGTCGTAATGATAGTTCATTTGCATGGGTAAACCTTCGCGCGTCACAGTCTAATAGCATATTCTCTATCAGCAAGATCGTGAGAAACAGACATTGCGTTATGTAATCGATTTCTTTCTGTTCATAGAAGCTAAAAGACCCTGTTAAGTAATAGCCAGGTACAGTAGACTATCTAAACAAATCTAGCTTTTCAACGCTAGTGTGCGTGTAGAAGTCCCAACAAAATTCTTCATTAACTCAACGCGAATCATGTAGAACAATTATTTTGCTTTGAAATATGCTATGAATGAACTAAGCTCGGTTTACAACTACACACACAAGGCCAATGTGTGCAGAACATTTGACCCAGAGGGGCCAAATTTCCATTTAAAACCATAATGTGGGCTACATTGAAGGCGAAACGGGGGAACTTGACAAGCTCAAGTAGCCTACTGCGCATGCCTGCCCTTGACAAGTCCCCGTCGCTCCTGGGCGTCCCTATCCTATAATGGCCTTGGTGATTTCTTGAATGTCTGAACAACGGTATTGGTATTCACAACCTTTGACACACATGGCTTTGCAAAGTAGCTATGCACAGCACACATGTTGTGATCTTTATGCAGTGTGCGTGTCAGTCAGTTTTATTCTAGAAGTCTATACTTTGTGAGTAATATCCTTATTCATCCAGGTTGTTTCTTGATCTCCGTATAGAAAATCTCCACAATATTCGAATTGACAACAGACCCATAGTGTGTCTGATGTTCACCTCATGGCAATGGTTGAATGGGTGGCAGGTAGCATAGTGGTTAAGGACGTTGGGCCAGTAACAGATTGGTTCTTGGTTCAAATCCCTAGGTTAAAGAAAAGTCTGTCGCTGTGCCCTTGAGCAAGGTGCATAACCTTAATTGCTCCTGTAAGTTGCTCTGGATAAGAATGTCTGCTAAATGATGTAAATGTAATGAAGTTTCTGTGGTGACAATATTGGTTAGCCTTTTCAAATTCTACACAGTACCTCTGTATGGCTCTGTAGTCTGTTCTCCTGGCTGACCCTCATTCCCATGAGCAACTGGGAACTTTTCCCAATGTGACTCTCACATGATCGGCTACTGCACAACGAAGCAGAAGATATGACCCCCCCCACCTCCCTTCTCGCTCCCTATAACAAGGATTAGTGGGCAACAATCCAGATGTCAGCAGCTTATAGAACCAGGATTGGCCATGTTCGGTTTGATGAATGAAGCTTTCATGTAATTGTTGTGTGGGTTGAGCTAGAATTCTGGACTCTGGCCTCTTTGGTGCTCCCAAGTTTGCTCTTTGTGTTCATAGCAGGTCTGTTTCTTGGGCAAAGGATTGAGTTAAAAGCACCAGTCTATACTTGGTAGGAACTGGTTGAATGAATGACATCTGTCATCAGAGTGAACCATGTTTTAATTTCCCTGGACCTACCAAAGTTTGCAGTTGTCACACCTTTACATTTGGAAGACCTGCTTTGATTTAGATTCCTTTTCAGAACTGAAATAGTTTCGGAAGTCTTTTCTTGCTCCTTTTTACTTTAACACGTGGTGTCCATTCTGACTAAAGGTTTCCTATGACCATTGTGATGAGTCAAATAACTTTGTTATAGGTCTGCCTATGTGAGTGGCCAAATGGCTTTAGCCAAGGGCAATGAGAGAGGCTAGGATCTGTTACTTTGGTTAGGCTACATATTCAACGCGTAGGCCTCATGCTGTGGCATGTAAGAGTCTAATCCTGTTGTGTTCATTCACAACATGTTGCCAGTTCTTGAGACTAAAATAACTTCCCATGGCTGTGACGCTGTTTGCAGTCAACTCACAGCTTACGGAGTCAGTCCCCTATATCTGCATTTGTCATGATATTATTGAATAAATGAACTTATATGAATGGTTATGACAGGCGTTATAGTGTGTTTACCACACTGTAACGTCGTCAGCTTTATGGATAAATGCTGTTCCATAGAAATGCATTGTGGTCAACCCGTGTGCCAGCTACATTAGAAGGCCTTAAGTCAGTCAGGCTCGTGACGTAAAGCTGGTGTCAATGGCTGTGTTTGAACCCGCTCATTCCCTTTCCCCCTGTCTTAAGTTGACGGCAACGGTGGTGTCGTATTGTTAGATACGGCCCCACATTTTATTCCTGGGCTATTTATGAACTTAAGGTTACCCGGGTTCTCCTGGGAGAGGTGTTGGAAGTTGGAAAGCACTACTGTGAGTGTCTGCTTGACAATGGAAAGAGAAGAGATATTAGGCTGTTAGAAAAAGCGGTTGAAGATGTCTGGTTTCAAGGAAGAACTTGATACTCAAGGCTTATTGCTTTAGCCTTGAATTGATGTAACCATGGTGTCCCCCCCCCGGGCCCAGTGTAGCAGTACGTCTGGGAACCAAGGGTGAATTCACGGTTCACATGGTGATAGCACATACTTTATCTGTCTGACACACTTTGAAGGCTTTGCAGGTAGAGGCCTACACTCTAGGACAGAGATGGGGGGGGAACTCCAGTCCTCAGGGGCTCGAGAGGTGTCGCACTTTGTTCTCCTCCCTAGCAAACGCTGCTGATTTTAAACTAATTGCTCCTGAGCTGCGTAGCGGTTGTGTAAGGCACTGCGTCTCAGTGCTAGAGGCGTCACTACAGACACTCTGGTTCTAATCCAGGCTGTATCACAACCGGCCGTTGTGATACAGTAAAATTGTCATTCAAGTCCAGGCTCTAATCCAGGAACTACACAGATTTTCTTCTTCCCGTTTGATGGTACATTCTTCTGCAAATTAAATGGAATTGCCAGAGCTTCCAACCTGTCCGATTTATGCGTAGGGTTAGTTTTTAGGCTGGGCCTTTGTTAAATCTTCTCTAAGCAAAACAGTCAATTCTTAATTTGCCTTTTGAGGAAGTGAAATGAGTACAGCAACAAACACCTGCACCTGTAATGACATACACAATACATTTTCCATGCACTGTAACCAATGATTACACTAATAGTCATTGGTGGTACATTTGACTCATTTTCGCTCCCGAGTGGCACAGCGGTCTAAAGCGCTGTGTATCAACGCTAGAGGCGTCACTACAGACACCCTGGATCAAATCCAGGCTGTATCACAACCAGCCGTATTTGGGAGTCCCATAGGGCGGCGCACCATTGGCCCTGCGCCGTCCCGGTTTGGCCGGTGTAGGCCGTCATTGTAAATAAAATATGTTCTTAACTGACTTGCCTAGTTAAATAAATAAAATTTGCATTCTAAACTAAAGATCATGGTTAGTTGAATATTGGAGTCAAAGTCTTCAGGCAGTGGCCAACAGCTGGCAGATGCTGTGCTGTTAGGCTACCTACGTGATGTGATCCTTATGGATTATTTATCAAACAGCAGCCAAGCATCGATCATCATGTCACCAGAATCAGACCTTTAGTATTTATTGGAAAGGAGCATCAAGCTCATCACCGAGCGGTTTCACCACCCTCAAAATATACTTTTTTTTTTTGTATTTTTTTTTTTTGATATTTGGAAGTTTACCGGCAGATTTGTTTCAATCAGGCCTGTTGTGGCCTTTTTATTTACCCAACATGCACTTTACTCGCATAAAAAGTTTTGATGGAAACCTGGTTAGTGTATGCGACTTTGTGTTTAGTCACACTTCATCTCTTATCTGTAGGTCTTGCTGAACTGGTTACGTTTTTTAACCCTACCAAGGCTGGGTATGTTTGGCATGTAGGCTAATTACTTTGAGATCGCTTACCTTTCAGACAGTGGGATTTTAATGAGAACCGCTTAACCAACAGTGTTTTCTCAACAAATGCCACTGCAAGCAGAGGTTAAAGTTACAGCCTACCTGTTAAAATGCCAGCAGAGGTTAAGAGGTTACAGCCTACAGTTTGATATGTGGTTATGAAGTTTGCTAGTTTACAAAAGGACCAGTCACACAATAATACATTTTCATTTGTTTTTCAATGAAAAATGCAATCTCAGTGCTACAGTTAGTGTATTAAAATAAATGTGATGTAGAAAAAGGACACAGCTAGATAGGGCAACTGACACAAAGTACACAGCTGATGCTACAAGGGGCAAGGAAAACAAGGAACAGCGCTTCAGTATCTCCTCTGTTTCTGTGACCTTTACTGGAGTCTTCCTAAGTCAGCCTTGACTAGCCGTAGCCAAAATATACTAAGGAAGATATGGCTAGGCCATGGCAGACCAAGTTAGCCTAACTGAAATTAGCCTATATCTGCTAACCTAATGTAGGGTTAAGATCATAGGCCTATATTTATTTATGGTTTAGTTAGGCTAGGAGGTTGCTAAGTAGGGCAGGCCTGTCTCCTGGCATTTGCCCACGGTTTTGCTGTCACGCCATGTCCCCTCTGGAATCTCACTCCATTGGGGCTGAACATGTCACTAGAGGTCATTCGGGGTTCATTGTCCAGACAGCCGCCGCTGTTCTACCCAGTTAGCTTTACTACAGTAATCATTGTGGCAACTCTCTGCTGAGGTGACTTTTTTACAAAAACAAGGACTGCCTGTTGCTGACTCATTCAGTCCCTAACACAATCCTATAATTCATTAGTCTTCTTTTTTTACACTAGATGGGTCATAAGAGAGCTGTTTAGGTGGTTGAAATACTTCAGGACTGGGAGGAACGGTTGACGAGCAGTTATTTAGAGTAGCCGTGTTCAACTGGTGTCATGTCCCGCGTGGCTCAGTTGGCTTAGAGCATGGTGATTGCAACAACAGTTGTGGGTTCGATTCTCATTGGGTAACAGTGCGAAAAAGAATGAAAAATGTATGCACTCACTACTGTAAGTCGCTGTGAATAAGAGCGTCTGCTGAATGAGTAAAATGTAAATTATGGCTCTGCTCACTGACCTCAGTTTCTTTGTGATCGGTTCAGGAGCATTGCGATACTATTGATGCTTAGTGCGACGGGAAAAGAGGTGAATGAAGTTCATTAGGTAGGTTGATGCCGTTTGGGAATACAGTTAGCTAGGCATTTGGTAAGGCTGTAGACATGGGGATTGTTCAGAAAGATTGGGCATGGTTTGAAAGGGAAGAACTTGACACCTTTTTGTTCTAGTATCTAGGCCTAGGTCCTCCCTTGTCAGAGATGTGTTGTTTTGTCTGTCCTTTTGTTGTTGACTTCCTCAGTAAAGGAGAAGTGTTATGAGGAATTGCTATCATGACTGTGGGAACTCTGTGGGTCAAAACCGCTGTTAGGAGGGTTCGATGGACTTGACCTAGCATGTTGGCTGGATGCGTTGTTGCCTTTCCCGAATACAGTGAAGTGGTTTACTTACTTTCCATTTCAGTTGGGCTTTGAC
The DNA here is from genome assembly GCA_030435695.1 of Brachymystax lenok tsinlingensis. Classification (NCBI taxonomy): domain Eukaryota; kingdom Metazoa; phylum Chordata; class Actinopteri; order Salmoniformes; family Salmonidae; genus Brachymystax; species Brachymystax lenok. The sequence continues at coordinate 34,798,499 of CM059801.1, read as the reverse complement.
ATGTTATTTATGCACTTAGTGCTCAGAATAAAGAACAAACTTAATCAGGAAGCCCTATTGTCAAATATAGATGAGGTGGCTGTATTCATAGGGTTTAAAAAAATAACAATGATATGGTGATCATGATGTATCAATTTTAACTGAATAATTAATGTCCTGTCTAGTGGCCTCAAGTTGATAACCTCTCAAAGTGATGTAGGTCGTCGCAGCTGTGGCAATCATTAGAAGAGCTTTCGATTTCTTTACCCATTATTTTCAATTACTATTTTCTATTTTTTTTACAGTAAATGTATTTAATTTGGATTCAGTTCCTATATTAATTTGAATAATTAGGCCTAGTTGTAATACATTTGAGCCATTAGGCCTAGTTGTAATACATTTGAGCCATTAGGCCTAGTTGTATATCATTCTAAGCAAAGCAAATATTGTGGGACTTTGTCGCCACCTACTGCTCTAAACAGAATACTACATGGTAACTTCAATGGGACAAAATAATGAATTATTTTATGTATTCGTTTAGGCTAATTACGACAACTTACAATTAGCCCAGCTTAACATTGCCAGTAGTGTACAGTACAATAGCACTTATAGACTGTACAGTCAAATAAGCAATAGGGTCTGCAATAATGACTTAACACAGCACATTATCGAATATGTTTAAATCGGCCTATTCCTTATTCAGAACAATTGCTCGTCATGGGTGCTACTTGACAGCCAGGAAATTATATGGTGGTCTTGTGTTTCTGGTCTCAGGACTCTATTCACACAGAGACATTGCTTTCTTTGGAGCATCCATAAAATCAAGCCACGTGCGAAGTTTGTGTTTTTGTAATCATGTTATTTTCCTCACTCTTCGACTTCACGTGGAGCCAGTGTGATTATGTGGCCGGTTCACGCCCTCAACAGTGCTCTTTTGTGCCTGGGAACAGAGCGATCCTTCAGGGCAACACCGTAGGAAGCCTGGTGGATGTTTAGAGAAGATGTGGGACTTTTTTCTTTGGTTTCTCCCCACTAGCCAGAAACTGTTCATGAATACACAAATAAGAAGTGGAAACCTAGGGCTTTGGGACGTGTAGTATTTTCTTGCCACAAAAACTCAGTATTTATATTCTAGCATGGATCCTGTTCCACACTTAAAATTGTTTTTTTGTTCCCTCTAGACTTCTGAGAAGCTACCATGGACCACGCAAGGTCGACAATATCCAAAATTGTAAGTACTAGGCCTACTCTTTAAAGAAATTACCCTAGCATTTATTAAATGATTGTCCTCATTATCCTGTCTAAAAATGGTTGGAAATCAAAAGCATTCCTCTTTGAATGTCTTTTTAAAAGGTTGCTTTTAGTTTCATAGGACTGATATTTGCACCACAATTTCCTCAAATGTTAGTAAAATGGGTTCACATCACACACTTGCCAGTTGGGCTCTTCACTCCAAAGTGGTTAATTGATTCCGGAAGCAAAAGTATAGTGCTGCTCCCTATAGTGCTGCTCCCTATAGTGCTGCTCCCTATAGTGCTGCTCCCTATAGTGCTACCTATAGTGCATGAATAAAGGAGCCAACTGGAAATGTGAAGAATGGGTTCACTTCAGAATCTATTGGAGGTCATTGACGTGATACCCTGATGATGGCTACAAGCCAAAAAGCATTGGTTTTATTTGGATTTATTAAGGCAATGAAAGTAATTTTTTACTTCAGTTATTGTGCCATCCGTTTCAGTAAGCTGGTCTAGAGGAAGTAATGCGTTATGTCTTATACTGATTTGACTCAATAAAATTGTAACACAATAGCTGCGTTTACACAGGCAGCCCAATTCAGATCTTTTTGCCAGATTTTATTGGCAAAAGATCTGCTGTGATTGGTCACCTCCTTACTTCATTTGCACACAGTATACACTTTCTATTGTGTTATTGACTGTACGTTTGTTTATTCCATGTGTAACTGTTGTTTTTGTCGCACTGCTTTGCTTTATCTTGGCCAGGTCGCAGTTGTAAATGAGAACTTGTTCTCAACTAGTCTACCTGGTTAAATAAAGGTGAAAAAATACATTTTGGGCAGAATATCAGAATTAAGCTGGCTGAGTAAACATAACATTGGCTGTGTTTACTAAGTGGCACACAATGCAAATTAGTTTCAACAACCTCTGACAAGTTGATGTATGTACACATACGTACTATAGTGCAGGTAATATAACTTGACATAATGCCAGGCTAGTAGTACTATACACTAGGGCTGGGAATTGCAAGGGACTGGACGATACGATATTAAGTGCTGATTTCAATATGCATTGCGATTCTTCTATATGTATTGCGATTTGATTTTTCCAAACCTATTGCTCACAATATCGCTGCAGAGGGACAAGAGACGTGAAGAAAAAAATAGTTTTGATCAGTCATGGAAAGAAAGTGCTGAAAACAAATTGGCTCCCTAATTTATGATTTTTAAAATTTTATTTAGGGCTGTCAAACATTTAAAATAATCAATCGCATTACATTCTGTAGTTAATCGCGATTTAATCACACTTTTTATTTGCTCATTTGGTGCCAAATAAAGATTGTTCCATTAAAAGGTGTGTGTGTATATAGATATCTGTGTATTGAGTTATAGGCATGTAGGGAGTGAAACACAAGGTATTCTGTATAAGAATGTTTTCAATGGCATATTCACCATAAACAAGTTAATAAATACAAGAGTCCTGCAACTTTCTAATGCTCCCAGTATTATACATTTTAATGAAGTGCACACACACTGTTGAAGCTTCAGCCATTCCAAATGATTGTTCTGCCAATTACTGATTGGAATAACTGGCTCTATAGATACAAAGAGCATAAACTTGTCCAACGATGTCATGAATTCCACAGAACATAAACCTGTGACCATACAGTCATCCATCCTACGTCTTTTCACTGAGTCAGTTGCAAAGACAAAATGGCGCCAGAAGAAATGGCAGCCGTTTTACGGGCACCTAACCAATTTGTGCTATTATGTAGTTTTTTTTTCTCGCATTTTCTAACTTATTTTGTACATAATGTTTCTGCAACCATATCTTGTGGCAAATAAGAGCTTCTGGATATCAGGGCAGCGATCACTCACCTCAGATTAGATGAAGATTTTTTTCTTCAACAAGGAGGAAGCAAAATGAAATTCTCCATACACCCCACAGGTCTGACATCCACGCTATTTACAAGAAGAAGCGGCGCAGGTACAGGGGGCAAAGAGCCGGGTGCCTGGTCAGGACCCGGAGAAGGCGATTGGGAAAGCTGCCGCTACCGTCAATACTTCTTGCCAACGTGCAATCATTGGACAATAAATTAGACTGGGTACGATCACGAATATCCTACCAACGGGACATCAAAAACGGCAACATCCTATATTTCATGGAATCGTGGCTGAATGACAGCATGGATATTCAGCTAGCGGGATGCACCGGCAAGATGGAACAGCACACTCCGGTAAGACGAGGGGGGGCGGTCTGTGCATATTTGTAAACAACAGCTAGTGCACGAAATCTAAGGAAGTCTCTAGATTTTGCTTGCCTGAAGTAGAGTATATTGTGATAAATTGCAGGCCACACTACTTGCCTAGAGTTTTAAGCTATACTTTTCGTGGCGGTTTACTTACCACCACAGACATGCTGGCACTAAGACCGCACTCATTCAGCTGTATAAGGAAATAAGCAAACAGGAAACCACTCACCCAGAGGCAGCGCTCCTAGTGGCTGGAGACTTTAATGCAGGGAAACTTAAATCAGTTCTACCAAATCTCCATGTTAAATGTGCAACCAGAGGAAAATAAATTCTAGATCACCTGTACTCTACACACAGAGACGCGTACAAAGCTCTCCCTCGCACTCCATTTTGGTAAATACGACCGTAATTCTATCCTCCTGATTCCTGCTTACAAGCAAAAATTTTATCAGGAAGCACCAGTGACTCTGTCTATAAAAAAAAAAAAGTGGTCAGATGAAGCAGATGCTAAACTACAGGACTGTTTTGCTAGCACAGACTGGAATATGTTCCGGGATTCCTCCGAAGTGCATCGAGGACGTCGTCCCCACAGTGACTGTACGTACATACCCCAACCAGAAGCCATGGATTACAGGCAACAATCGCACTGAGCTAAAGGGTAGAGCTGCCGCTTTCAAGAAATCCTGCTATGCCCTGCGACGAACCATCAAACGGGCAAAGGGCTAAGATTGAATCATACTACACCGGCTCTGACGCTCGTCTTATGTGGCAGGGCTTGCAAACTATTAGACTACCAAGGGAAGCACAGCCCGAGAGCTGCCCAGTGATACGAGCCTACCAGACGAGCTAAATCACTTCTATGCTCGCTTCGAGGCAAGCAACACTAAGGCATGCATGAGCTGTTCCAGACGACTGATCACGCTCTCCGTAGCCGACGTGAGTAAGACCTTTTAAACAAGTCAACATACACAAGGCTGCGGGGCCAGACGAATTACCAGGACGTGTGCTCCGGGCATGTGCTGACCAACTGGCAGGTGTCTTCACTGACATTTTCAACATGTCCCTGACTGAGTCTGTAATACCAACATGCTTCAAACAGACCACCATAGTCCCTGTGCCCAAGAACACAAAGGCAACCTGCCTAAATGACTACAGACCTGTCGCACTCACGTCCGTATCCATGAAGTGCTTTGAAAGGTTGGTAATGGCTCACATTACCCCAGAAACACTAGACCCCCTCCAATTTGCAGACCGCCCAAACAGATCAACAGATGACGCAATCTCTATTGCACTCCACACTGCCCTTTCCCACCTGGACAAAATGAACACTTATGTGAGAATGCTATTCATTGACTACAGCTCAGCGTTCAACACCATAGTACCCTCAAAGCTCATCACTAAGCTAAGGATTCTGGGACTTCCTGACGGGCCGCCCCCAGGTGGTGAGGGTAGGTAGCAACACATCTGCCACGCTGATCCTCAACACTGGAGCTCCCCAGGGGTGCGTGCTCAGTCCCCTCCTGTACTCTCTGTTCACCCACGACTGCATGGCCAGGCACAACTCCAACACCAAGTTTGCAGACGACACAACAGTGGTAGGCCTGATCACCAACAAGAGCTTCAAGTTCCTTGATGTCCACATCACCAACAAGCTAGAATGGTCCAAACACACCAAGACAGTCGTGAAGAGGGCACGACAAAGCCTATTCCCCCTCAGGAAACTAAAAAGATTTGGTATGGGTCCTGAGATCTTCAAAAGGTTCTACAGCTGCAACATCGAGAGCATCCTGACTGGTTGCATCACTGCCTGGTACGGCAATTGCTCCGCCTCTGACCACAAGGCACTACAGAGGGTAGTGCGTACGGCCCAGTACGTCACTGGGGCTAAGCTGCCTGCCATCCAGGACCTCTACACCAGGCGGTGTCAGAGGAAGGCCCTAAAAACTGTCAAAGACCCCAGCCACCCCAGTCATAGACTGTTCTCTCTACTACCGCATGGCAAGCGGTACCGGAGTGCCAAGTCTAGGACAAAAAGGCTTCTCAACAGTTTTTACCCCCAAGCCATAAGACCCCTGAACAGGTAATCAAATGGCTACCTGGACTTTCTGCATTGTGCACCCCCGCTGCTGCTACTTTCTGTTTATCATATGCATAGTCACTTTAACTATACATTCATGTACATACTGCCTAAATTGGACCGACCAACCTGTGCTCCTGCACATTGGCTATCTATCTGCATTATGTCCCACCACCCACCACCCGCCAACCCCTTTTTTTACGCTGCTGCTACTCTCTGTTCATCATATATGTATAGTCACTTTAACCATAACTACATGTACATATACTACCTCAATCAGCCTGACTAACTGGTGTCTGTATGTAGCTTCACTACTGTATATAGCCTTGCTAAGGTATATAGCCTGTCTTTTTTTTTTTTTTTTACTGTTTTTATTTCTTTACTTACCTATTGTTCACCTAATACCTTTGTTTTGCACTATTGGTTAGAGCCTGTAAGTAAGCATTTCACTGTAAGGTCTACACCTGTTGTATTCGGTGCACGTGACAAACTTTGATTTGAAAGACAAACAAGCTTGTTGACATTTTCAGATGATAAAGCTGTTCTCTTCTGTACGATATGCCCAGAGTGAAAACAACCTCTCACAAGGTCCTGATGTGGCAGGTGTTGCCAGGTACCTTCGTGCAATGCAGGCCAGCCTGGTGTGTGGCCCTGCATGCTGCGACCACCACTGTAGTGGACAGACCTCCATGTTGATGCTGGGCTCTGCTTTGTAACGCTCCACACATCTCTCCATGGACTCCTCCTCTTCGTCAGAAGAACTCAACAAGAGGGCAGCTTTCTTCTTTGGTGGCTGTGACTGTTGCTTGATCAGGTTGCTGTGCAGACCTCTCTTCCTTCAGCAAGTTGCTGACCAAAGCCCACGCCTCACCCCTCTCAGGTCTGGGAAGGCACTTCAGGTCTTTAAACCTTGGGTTGAGGGCTGTGGTGTTCTTCAGCCATGTGAGCTTGGTGTTTTTCTTTGCGTTTTTCAAGGTCTGTTGTGAATGTCAGCTTGAATCTTACCATGTAGGCAGTGTCATCATCGAAGCTCTCATCACCCCAAGGAGATGACACAAAGCAGGCAACACCACTAAGCAAGAAATTTACTTCTCTCCTCCCACAAGATCAGTCAAGTAACTGCAGTGTTAGATAATTACCTACAGGGCTCCAGTAGTGCCTCCAGCTTCTGCAGTTTGTCCATTTCAGCTGTGGTTGGCATGGTGATGTCTGTTTTTTCTGTTGGGATAAAGCATTGCTCAGTGGTTGTTGGTTTCTGTGGACATTGGAATTCCATCTTGTGACATTTTGTCGGAGTGACTCTTTCTTTAGCCGATTCGCAACTTGCTGTTGTCCTGCAGCGTTCGTTGCGCTGTGTTTTGAAATGCCCAACAATTATATTCATTATTTGGCTAGGCCATTGTTGAACCTGCTGTAGTGTAGGGATGCTGTGATTTAACCTTTTTGGAGACTGTGGTGTAGGGCAGGTGCACTGTCTGTGGTAACTTTGTTTTCAATGTGCCACTGCTCGGCGCACGTTTCAGCATAGTACCTTTGTCTTCTGTCTTCATTACGGCCAGTGTGTGTGAATGCAGTTTACATTGCTCTGGTGAGCAGTAACCCCACGGTAGTTGTTGCTACTTACCGAAGTCTAGTGTTCTCCCGTGAGAGCAACAGCCATTGCATGTTTAAACTCCTCCGCTTTCGTAGCCCTCTCGCTTTCATACAGCTTGTGTATTCTTGTAACAATGGTGGCTCTCTTAAGGGTATCTCATACGTTGAGTCGTTCGATGTGATCCAAATGGTATCCCTCAAGCCTTTTGTCCCCAACAATGTGAACTGTCCTGCAAGCTGTAGCTATTGCTTGTATTAGCTTGATGCTCGTCGACTTGTCCATAGGCCTCCCGCGCGCACTCTTCTAGCTTAGTCTGCCGACGATGTCCTCCGTTGTTACTAGTAACGTTACTTGTATTTGGCTGAGTAAAACACGCTAAATCACATGGCATGGGAGGGATTTTAACAGCTTTCCTAACTTCATCAATCTCTGTCTCCACACAGTTCAATGGAGAGCCTCGCTCATACACACGCTTCAACCTGACCCAGAACATGGAGGGCGAGAACAGCCAGGTGGAGATGAAGCTGTCGTCCGACATGGATGAGGAGGTGGGCGGCAACGGCGTGGGGGAGGACCTCAACCATGCCAAGGACCCCTACGTGGTACACAAGCCTGCCGGGCGCACACCCAAGAACATCTGCTTCATGGTGGCCACCATACTCCTCATCTTCATCATCAGTAAGAACAGACATTTTAAAAAAGGACAATTGCATGCCGGTGCCTCAGTCACTATTCGTCACGTATTGGTCATATGCTGTATCAGTAAAAGTCACATGCTCAGTATTAAATGATACGTTGAAGGATGGTTGGTTTCTTCACTCTGAAAATAGTCTATGGGCCAGGAGAAACTCATAATTCATGTTTCGGGTTTTTTAAAAGCCACTATGAAGTTGTGCAAACTTTAGCCACAGACCGATCAAACTCAGTGGAAGTGATAGGGGCAACTTGCACTGTAGTATGATTTATGGATGAAACATTGTGTAGATAACCTGGTCATCAGTTTAAGGGCTGGTTTTCCAGACAAAGATTTAAGCCTAGTCTTGGACAAACATTTTCTCAATGGAGATTCTCCATCGAAAGCTTTTTTTTTTTTGTCTGGGGAAAACCGGCCCTTCTGGGGAAAACCGGCCCTTCTGGGGAAAACCGGCCCTTCTGGGGAAAACCAGCCCTTCTGGGGAAAACCGGCCCTTGGTCTGGTTTCTGCCCGGATGGTTTTGTATAGCTGTTGCAGACAGTGGTTTCAGCTGCATTTTATAATTTACTCTATTCCCCTTTTTGCTGTTTCTCTTTCAGGCTATCTGATTGGCTACCTGTCCCACCGTAGGAAAGAGTTGGCTCCTCCCAGCTGCTCTATTCCCACCATTGAAGAATCCATTTCCCAGGATTACGTTAAGATGGAGGCGGACCCTCTCATGGACTGGAGGGACGTGAAGAGCCTGCTGGATCAGAAGATGAGTGCCTCCAGCTTCGAGAGCGCCTTCAGGTGACTGCACTAGTCTAGCCCAGTGGGATAAACATTAAAGGATTACTTCAGGATTTTGGCAATGAAGCCCTTTATCTACCACCTCAGTCGGATGAATTTGTGGATACCATTTTTTTTTTATATCCATGAGCTCATCAGACTAGTAGATAAAGAGATGAATTGCCAAAATCCCAAAGTATCCCTTTAAGCCCGTCTGCTCTCATTTTTCAACTTTATATTGGAAATAGCACTACAATATTATACTACTACCAATTGTATTATGTTGTGATAGTATGGCAGATGCGTACGAAGCCTGAACAGATTCTACCCCCAAGCCATAAGACTGTTAAATAGTCGGGAAAGCTATTGGTTAACTTGTTAGGCAGTGGTGCGGCGCTACTCATCAAAAGCTCTGCTTCTTGGCAATATCACAGCGTTGTCAGATTTCAAAAAGGCTTTACGGTGAAAGCACTACATTTGATTGTTTGAGGGTAGCACCTTCAATATTTGCCATTACCATGAAATCTTTAGCCAGCGCGGTCGATAGAAAATGCATTTCACAGGGAAAACCTGTGCCTTACCTTTTGTAGAAGTTCTGCAGAGGGCCTACTAAGTGTCCAACGAAGACAATCCATGGGTATTTGGTTAGAAAAAGTCATTTATTATATCCATAAATCTCTGTTTGGTTGGCGCTTTGTGTTCAGAAAATCCAACGTGAAGAGAACACGTTCAACTAAACCTATAAACTTTTCCTCAACAAAACAAAAACCAATTAAAATGCAACCTTAGCTTATCTTTTATGAATAAAAGTGATAATCTTTCACTTGATGGTCACCTAAATGTTATATAAGTCAAATAAAGTGGACCGCTCAGCCAAACGTGCGCCCAAAAACGTGCAACCGAAATAGAGCTCCTCTCACCAAAACCCCTACCTATTGAACACATTAGTTCTGATTGCTATGAAACTTTACGTATACACTGCTGACATCCAGTGGAAGCAATAGGTACTACATTCAGTGTCCTGTTATAAAGAGTTTTCAATAGACACTGTCTCAAAGTGAGCCATAAGCCACCAGAATGACATTACCGGATGGAATTTTCTCTGGTTTTTGCCTGCCAAATGAGTTCTGTTACACTCACAGACATTATGTTAACACTTGGAAACCTCAGTGTTTCCTATCCAATAGTACTAATTATGTGCATATCCTATTTTCTGAGCCTGAGTGGCAAGCATTTTACTTTGGGCACGTGAGACTCTCCAAAACTGACCCCTCAGCTGCCGCTCCCTAACAAGTTAACGATCTGCATTTACCCTTTTTGCTCTTGACTCATCATATATGTGCTGCTGTAACTGTTTATCTATCCTGTTGCATGGTAACTTTACCCCTACCTATATGTACATATCTACCTCAATGACCTTGTACCCCTGCACATCGACTCTGTACTTGTACCCTGTGTATATAACCAAGTTATCGTTACTCATTGTGTATTCTTTATTATGTATCTTATTTATTTCTACATTGTTGGGAAGGGCCTGTAAATAAGCATTTCACTGTTAGTTTACGCCTGTTGTTTACAAAGCATGTGACCAATAACATTTGAAGTCTTAATAATTGGCTACATAATCTTTGGCACATCATTGGGATAAAAGGAAGTATATTTATATTCCCCCTTCTCACTCATACCCCCTCTCTCCCTTTTTCTCTCCCTCTCTCCATCACCTTCTCACCCCCCCTTCTATCTCTCTCAGTGAGTTTGCTAGTGAAAGCCATCAGGCAGGCTCTGCTGGAGACGAGGCGCTGGCCAATAAGGTGCTGAAACGGTTCAAGCAGTATGGCATGTACACGTGGAATGACGAGCACTATGTCAAGCTTGTGGATCCCCCTGCCTCTGGCTCCAACATGGTGACCTTCAAAGGGTCTGACCTTGGAACACTGAGGGGCTTTCTGGCCTACAGCAAAACTGGAACAGCACAGGTAATTATTGAAAAGAATCCTGTTTTCGGAGCATTTCAGTTGATTTCAAGCTGATATTGTAAAAAATGCATTTATATAACTGTCATGTATTTTATAGCATACATTATCACACATTAGTAGTGAATTACTCATTCAGTTTAAGTGCCTCCATGCACTTTCAATTTGCCTTCATTGCACATTTATACATCCCACTTAATAACATACATTGTACTTAATTGTTTTTTCTTGTACATTTTTTGCACTTCTGGTCAGATGTTAACTGCATTTTGTTGTACTGTACTTGTTCAATGACAATGTTGAATCTAATTTTCAAGCACTTAGCACAATTTAATAACTACACTTTGCATACCCCTAGTATTCTTCCATAATAGTACCGCCATATTTTTGCAGAGTCATTTGAGCTCAAGACCGGTTTCAATTTCTATTTGTTTTTCACAGGGCGCAGTACTTCACGGCAACTACGGACAGATGGACGACCTGAGGAAACTGCAGGATAAGAGCATTGACTTGGACGGGAGGGTCCTTCTGGTCAAATCTGGAAAAATAAGCTTTGCTGAGAAGGTGAGGGGAATTACACAAGAAGAAACCAAAACCAAAAAAAACATACTTCCATGAGATTTCATACGTTTTCATAATCTAATTTCATAAGCATACTGCTGAATTTTTAATAAGGTCGTTGATCTGTCTTCATTTGGAGGTTTAGTATAGGTATGATAAGTCTAGTTTGAATTGGTAAATCTATTGGAGCCTTTATGGACTTGATTGAATAAGACAATGTGGTAATGTGGTTCTGTTCTCGTGCTTTGCCCCTCCATGCTTTTCTCCCTTCTTTCTTCATTGCGTAGGTGGCCAACGCAGCCAAGCTGAATGCCTCTGCTGTTCTCATCTACCCTGCTGACAACCGTGCGATCGGAGGGTCCACTCAGCTCTTTGGCCATGTGAGTGAGGCGGACATTTTCTCTATGAAATGTACATGTAGACAGACTTGTATGATTTGCGTTCCCAGCCATAACCTGAAGTCAACTGGACACACATACATTGTTGGGTATATATCTGCAGTAGGGCTCCCGAGTGGCGCAGCGGTCTAAGGCACTGCATCTCAGTGCTAGAGGCGTCACTAGTGTATTGTGTGCCTCTTGTTGCTTCATTTAATTCAGCTCCACTTTTTCACCCTGATGACACCCTCACTATGTTCTACCCAAGGCAGTGCACCTTCTTGTTCTAGCCCTGCACCAAACACACCTAGGGGGTGTATTCACTAGGAACCAAAACGGGAAGGGACCTACTTGAATTTGTTCAACAGAAACTAGTTTTTTTTTGTTGCAAAACGCAACTGTTTGGACTAATGATTACTCCCCAGATTGAACTTATCAAGGGTTTGTCAATAAGTTGAATTGGTTATGTTAGTGCAGGGCCAAATGAAAACGCAACGGTCAGGGCTCACCCTGTCGCGTGTCGCCGTTTCTCCATATCCAGGTCCATCTTGGCTCTGGTGACCCTTACACCCCCGGGTTCCCCTCCTTCAACAATACCCAGTTTCCCCCTGTCCAGTCCTCAGGCCTCCCCAGCATCCAGGCCCAGACCATCACAGTCAACATGGCCGCCACTATCATGAGGTAGGTTTCCATCAACTGATCGTAGTGTAGTAGAAGTTGGGTCTTACACACAGATCTAGGAACAGCAGACCATTCCTATCCTAACCATGACTATTTTAAGGGTTAAAACGTGAAACTGTCCTTAGATCAGTGCCTAACATTTTCCCACCAAATCTTTGTCTGGAAACTCAGGGGGATGGAAGGGAAAAGCGCCCCTACAGGTTGGGTAGGGGTAGGAAAGCTGGGAGATGAGAAAGATATGGTCACGGTGGAGGTCAACAACGTCCTGGCTGAGAAGAAGATCCACAACGTGTTTGGAGTCATCAAAGGCTTTGTGGACCCAGGTATGGTTGACCTATGACCCTGTGGAAAGAAACATGAGTCCCTAGTATTGTATAGTTCTTAGGTAATTGGACGGCAGCTTTGGGGTCCGTTTCATTTAAAATGTAGTCAAGTCGGTAGATTAATTGAAATTCAAATATGCTATGTCTTTGCCTTTCTTTGCTGTAGATCGTTTTGTGGTTATGGGTGCTCAGAGGGATGCCTGGGGTCCAGGTTTCGCCAGCTCTACCGTGGGCACCAGTGTGTTGGTGGAGTTGGCCCGCGCCATCTCAGACATGGTGAAAAATGGTGGGTTATGATAGATGCCAGACAATATAAATGCCATAGAATAGACACAGGTCTCTATTCTACTGTACTGGTTTGGGCTTTCAATCGGCAGGTAGCCTAGCACTTAAGAGCATTGGACCAGTAACCAAAAGGTAACTGGTTCGAATCCCCACAGCGACTAGGTGAAAAATCTGTTTGTGCCCTTGAGCCAAGCACTTAACCCGAATTGCTCCTTTTAAAGTCGCTCTGGATAAAAGCGTCTGCTAAATGACTAAAATGTAAATGTAAGTTTTATAGACAGAATGGATATACAGTGTAGGTCTCTACTGTACTGCCTTGAGCTTTCAATCAATTCTCGTGTTCATGTAGTGTCTGGGATTAATTCTAATGTATTCCACAAATCTCAAGGAGCATTGTTGTCAATTAAGTCATATTATAGGTGACCATGGGGTTCTGTTCACATTAACTGAGCACATTACTGGAGAAGACTTACAGATTTAAAAAGGGCTATATAGATAAAACCTAGTTAGAATCATAATCACCATTATTTACCAAGTACATTTACATGTACCAGGAATTTGACCTGGTGAAGTGGTGCTGACATGGTCTTACAATAAATACACAGAAGAATGTACACACACACACAGCCTTCGTAAAGTATTCAGACCCCTAGATTTCTTTTTCTTCTCCCCCCACAGTTGTTACGTTACAACTTTATTCTAAAATGGATTAAATACAAATACAAATCCTCAGCAGTCGACACACTACCCCATAATGATAAAGCGAAAAACAGGTTGTTAGAAATGTTTGCAAATTTAAAAAAAAACTCAAATGCCTTATTTACACCAGTATTCAGACCCTTTTGCTATGAGACTTGAAATTGAGCTCAGGTGCATCCTGTTTCCATTGATCATCCTTGTGATGTTTTCTACAACTTGATTGGAGTCCACCTGTGGTAAATTCAATTGATTTGGACATGATTTGGAAAGGCACACACCTGTCTAAGTTCCCACAGTCGCAATTGTCCGTAGAGCTCCAAGAAAGGATTGTGTCGAGGCACAGATATGGGAAAGGGTACCAACAACTGTCTGCTGCATTTGAAGGTCCCCCAACGACACAGTGGCCTCATCATTCTTAAATGGGAGAAGTTTGTAAACACCAAGACTCTTCTTAGAGCTGGCCGCCCGGCCAAACTGAGCAATCGGGGGAGAAGGGCCTTGGTTAGGGAGGTGACCAAGAACCCGAGGGTCACTCTGTCAGAGCGCTAGAGTTGCTTTGTGGAGATGGGAGAAACTTCCAGAAGGACAACTATCGATGCAGCACTCCACCAATCAGGCCTTTATGGTAGAGTGGCCAGAAGTAAGCTACTCCTCAGTAAAAGGCACATGACAGCCCGCTTGGAGTTTGCCTAAAGACTCTCAGACCATGAGAAACACAATTCTCTGGTCTGATGAAACCAAGATTCAACTCTTTGGCCTGACTGCCAAGCGTCACGCCTGGAGGATATCTGGCACCATCCCTACGGTGAAGCGTGGTGGCAGCATCATGCTGTGGGGGTGTTTTTCAGTGGCAGGACTGGGAGACTAGTCAGGATCGAGGGAAAGATGAACAGAACAAAGTACAGACAGATCCTTGATGAAAATCTGCTTGAGAGTGCTCAGGATCTCAGATTGGGGTGAAGGTTCACCTTCCAACAGGACAACACAGGAGTGGCTTTGGGACAAGTATCTGAATATCCTTGAGTGGCCCAGCCAGAGCCTGTACTTGAACCTGATTTGAACATCTCTGGAGAGACCTGAAAATGGCAGTGCAGCAACGCTCCCCATCCAACCTGATTGATCTTGAGAGGTTCTGCAGAGAAGAATGGGTAGAAACTCCCCAAATACAGGTGTGCCAAGCTTGTAGCGTCATACCCGAGAAGACTCGGCTGTAATTGCTGCAAAAGGTGCTTCAACAAAGTACTGAGTTAAAGGTCTGGGGGGGGGGGAAACTATTTAATCCATTTTAGAATAAGGCTGTAACGTAACAAAATGTGGGAAAAGTCAAGATCTGAATACTTTCCGAAGGCCCTGTATTCTACATGCATTACTTACAGTACAGATATAGTGGGGGAAAATGGAATGATTATACAATACAAAAAAAATCTCCCCATAGCCTGTAAGGAGACAACCAACTGAATGATAATGATGTTCGTCCTCATGATTCCTGTCTTTTTCCCTCTGACAGATGGCTTCAAGCCCAGGAGGAGCATTGTTTTTGCCAGCTGGAGTGCTGGAGAGTATGGCAGTGTTGGTGCCACCGAGTGGTTGGAGGTAAGAACAGCACACTTGCTATCAATAGAAACCTTGGAACAAAAAACGTTTTTTACCTGAGTATGTGTCTCAACCAATGATTTATATACAGTGCCTTCAGAAAGTATTGTGTTACAGCCTGAATTTTAAATATTGATTCAATTGAGATTTGTTGTGGCTGACCTACACCCAATACTTCATCATGTCAAAGTGGAATTAGGTTTTTAGAGGGATTACAAATGAAAAGCTGAAATGTCAAGTATTCAATCCCTTTGTTATGGCAAGCCAAACTCAGCTCTGTAACCCATACATACAATCTGTAAGGTTCCTCAGTCGAGCAGTGAATTTCAAACACGATTCAACCACAAAGGAAGCCTGTACAGAATAAACATTCATCCTTTTTGCAGAAAGGCAGTAAAGTAATACTGCAAAAAAACTATGTCCTGAATGCAAAGTATTATGTTTGGGGCAAATCCAATACAACACATTACTGAGTACCACTCTTCATATTTTCAAGCATAGTGGTGGCTGCATCATGTTATGGGTATGCTTGTAATCGTTAAGGACTGGAGTTTTTCAGGATAAAAAAAATTATGGAATGGTGCTAAACACAGGCAAAATCCTAGAGGAAAACCTGCTTTCCACCAGACACTGGGAGATGAATTCACCTTTCAGCAGGACAATAACCTAAAACACAAGGCCAAATCTACACTGGAGTTGCTTACCAGGAAGACTGAATGTTCCTGAGTGGCCTAGTTACAGTTCGGACTTAAAACAACTTGAAAATCTATGGCAATACTAGTGTATATAGTTCCTTCAGAAAGTACTCATACCCCTTGACTTAAAAAAAAATCAAAAAACAGGATGGGTATTTCAAAATGTTCAGTTGCAGCATGTGGGTGACTAAGGGTCGAAGTCAAGTTGACGAGCTCAACAACTAATTTGACAGCTTGAAGAACATTGAAAATAATAATGGGCAAATATTGTACAATCCAGGTGTGGAAAGCTCTTAGACTTACATTTTCATTTCAGGCTGTAACACAACGAAATGTGGAATAAGTCAAGGGGTATGAGTACTTTCTGAAGGCACTATATACACTAGCTGACTGAAGCCACCGCTCCATCTTGGCACTCCCCCCAACTTTGTAAAAAAAAAATATATATATATTTTGTAAGTTTATAGAAATGTTTATTGTAGTAGACACCATAATGAATACATTTTAAATTATATTATGTGAGTTAAATATATATTTAAAGTTACTTTTAAAAGTTCTAGGGCTCTATTTTTCAGCTGGTGTTAAGCCGGTGCAATTGTCAAACGCACGCTAGTTTTCAACTTGTACCTGTTTTAACTACTTAGGGAGCAGCGCCCCACTCCTGACACTACCCGGTGAAATGTAAGGCGCCAAATCCCAAATCCAAAAGTTGAATTATTAAACATTCATCAATATACAAGTGTTTCATAGTCATCAAAAGCTCTGCTTCTTGGCAATATCACAGCGTTGTCAGATTGAAAAAAGGCTTGATGGCGAAAGCACAACATTTGATTGTTTTGAGGATAGCACCTACAATATTTTACCATTAGCATAAATTCATAAACCAGCGCGGTTCACACAAAACCCATTTCACAGCGAAAACAAATCCCTTACCTTTTGAAGAACTGCTGAGGGCTTCCCAAGTGTCCAACGAAGACATCCAATGTTTTTTTTTGTTAGAAAAAGTCATTATTTCCATAAATCTTCGTTTGGTTGGCGCGTTATGTTCAGAAAATCCAACGTCGAATCCTTTTTATGAATATTAGCGATAATATTTCACTCGGATGGTCACCTAAACGTTATATAAGTAAAATAAAGTGGGGCGCGCACCCAGGCTCGCTCCCGAGAAAACTTGTTGACATTTCAGGTCCCCTTACCATTTCCTATCCGTTCCTCTTACTCCAGTCACTCTGTCTTTGTATATAGACTGTTGACATCTAGTGGAAGCCATAGGTACTGCAATCCAGGAGCTGAATTGCCTTGAAGTCAATGGGTAGAGTGTCAAACAGAGCAAAGGTCACCAGAAACTGCATTTTCCTCTGGTTTTCGCCTGCTATATCAGTTCTGTTATACTCACAGACATTATGTTAACACTTTTAGAAACTTCAGTGTTTCCTATCCAATAGTACTAATTATGTGCATATCCTATTTTCTGAGCCTGAGTGGCAGGCATTTTACTTTGGGCACGCCAGACTCCAAAACTGTCACCTCTGCTGCCGCTCCCTTCTTTTATTTTCAAACCCTAGTGCTAGGATTGTTAATTTACCGGTCTTATATGCGCTCACTGGCGCTGAGGTGGGAGGAGTGGCAATATCTGAGGTGTGTTCTTAAAAACGTTTGTGCCAATTTCAGTGTACAATGTTGGGGATATTTACGATCAACTGAAAGCTGGTCTTAGTGATAACACTGTTTATGGCATGGATTTTTGAAGCTCAGCCTATCTAGCTGTGGTGCAATGACCAATGCATTCGCCAAAAAAATATTCAAGGTTATCAATTTTTAAAGGGTTTGAATCGTAAGAATGCTTTGAAATAAATCGGAATCTCCAAAGATTTATTAAAAGATCAAGTTTGGAACAGCAAGACAGTGAGCTGACATCCCTTTTTATCCGTGTAGGCTATTACATTATTTTAGCCAGCTTCTGTTATTTTAGATGTGCGTACAAACCGTATAACGAAAGCTGGATCAACAGTCATGTGTCTGGTGTTTTTGTTATCCTGCAGCCAAGTAGCCTATCCATAAAAGGTTTCTAGATGGTCTCCCTGCAGTGCATTATCCATTCGGCTTGTATCCATCCCCCATTTCCAAAGAGTGCCTCTTGTGCCGTTACGAAATAAGAGCTCCTCCAAACAGGCTATTCAAATTAAGTCCTATAACGTCATATCAACGGTAGGCCTAGGCTATAACACCTGCTTATTGATAACGTGCCTCACACCTACAATACAATTTACAGGAGCCTAGTATCTTATTTCTTTTTATCTGAGAAGTGTGTCAAGGCCTATACTCGTTGAAGCCAATTACAATGTTGCCTACACTCAACTTTTTTTACTGTTGCAATCGCTCATTACTATGCTATTTAAACTACTATCAATGGACAATGGACTATTCCGTGTCCACAGATGAATTGCAGATGATAATGCAGACTGGCAATACAGTGGGGGGGGGGGAAGTATTTGACCCCTCTACAAAACATGATTTAGTACTTGGTGGCAAAACCTTTGTTGGCAATCAGAGGTCAGACATTTCTTGTAGTTGGAAACCAGGTTTGCACACATCTCAGGAGGGATTTTGTCCCACTCCTCTGCAGATCTTCTCCAAGTCATTAAGGTTTCGAGGCTGACGTTTGGCAACTCGAACCTTCAGCTCCCCCCACAGATTTTCTATGGGATTAAGGTCTGGAGACTGGCTAGGCCACTCCAGGACCTTAATGTGCTTCTTCTTGAGCCACTCCTTTGTTGCCTTGGCCGTGTTTTCAATGCCCTGGCTGAGGGAAGGAGGTTCTCACCCAAGATTTGACGGTACATGGCCCCGTCCATCGTCCCTTTGATGCGGTGAAGTTGTCCTGTCCCCTTAGCAGAAAAACACCCCCAAAGCATAATGTTTCCACCTCCATGTTTGACGGTGGGGATGGTGTTCTTGGTGTCATAGGCAGCATTCCTCCTCCTCCAAACACGGCGAGTTGAGTTGATGCCAAAGAGCTCCATTTTGATCTCATTTGACCACAACACTCACCCAGTTGTCCTCTGAATCATTCAGATGTTCATTGGCAAACTTCAGACGGGCATGTATATGTGCTTTCTTGAGCAGGGGGACCTTGCGGGCGCTGCAGGATTTCAGTCCTTCACGGCGTAGTGTGTTACCAATTGTTTTCTTGGTGACTATGGTCCCAGCTGCCTTGAGATCATTGACAAGATCCTCCGGTGTAGTTCTGGGCTGATTCCTCACCGTTCTCATGATCATTGCAACTCCACGAGGTGAGATCTTGCATGGAGCCCCAGGCCGAGGGAGATTGACAGTTCTTTTGTGTTTCTTCCATTTGCGAATAATCTTTACCAACTGTTGTCACCTTCTCGCCAAGCTGCTTGGCGATGGTCTTGTAGCCCATTCCAGCCTTGTGTAGGTCTACAATCTTGTCCCTGACATCCTTGGAGAGCTCTTTGGTCTTGGCCATGGTGGAGAATTTGGAATCTGATTGATTGCTTCTGTGGACAGGGGTCTTTTATACAGGTAACAAGGTGAGATTACGAGCACTACATTTAAGAGTGTGCTCCTAATCTCAGTTTGTTACCTGTATAAAAGACACCTGGGAGCCAGAAATCTTTCTGATTTGAGAAGGGGGTCAAATACTTATTTCCCTCATTTTAAAATGGAAATCAATTTATAACATTTTTCACATGCGTTTTTCTGGATTTTTTTTGTTGTTATTCTGTCTCTCACTGTTCAAATAAACCTACCATTAAAATTAGACTGTTCATTTCTTTGTCAGTGGGCAAATGTACCTACAGATCTGGAGACAAACAAAATGCAGTATTAAGCCATGGAACGATTGGCCAGTGAGTGGCCAAACCCTCGTCACACCTACAACTTGTTTATGCATCAAAACCCAGCCCTTTCGCGCCACCGCCAGCTATTGCGCTCACAATAACGGCTGTGAAAATAAAACTATTTTGGATAGACCTATAGCGCTACAGTCAGCGCTTAGATTTACCATTGCGTTAGTTCAAATAGAGCCCCTAATGTTAATGTCCCTACTACAACGACAAAAAATACTTATATTAATGTAATTTTGTCCTAGAAACATTTAATTGAAATGCTGTAGAATTCCATTCATTCCCAGACTGCTCCTTCTGGCTGACCGGTGGCTTCAAAGCCTCTCATTGGCCAATACATTGCTTCAGTAATCCAGGGTTTATATACATAATTGGTCTCAACTCCTTTCTGTTTTCAGGGTTATTTATCTTCTCTGAACATGAAAGCCTTCTCTTACATCAACCTGGATGGAGTTGTAACAGGCATGTATAGTGTATTTTGATTTCTGTGCACAGAATGCATTGTTTGGTTTGTGGCAATGACAGTTTTACAGTTGCAAAGGTTATACATTAATATTTTCCTCTTGAATTGTACCTTGTCTGTCTCCCAGGTTTCCCAAAATTCAAAGCCTCGGCCAGCCCTTTGATGTACACACTCATCCAGAAAACGCTACGGGAGGTTAGATTACATAGCAGCAGATCATCTGACAGGATTTCTCTCTTGTTTCATTATGAAGCTGTGTCCTTGAGATGTTTTGAAACCTGTGCTGTTCTTCTCCTCAGGTGAAAACTCTCAGTGACTCCGGTACACTCTATGATGCAGTCTCCGGGACCAACTGGGAGGCAGCAGTGTAAGAGGGGACTTGGTGGCATTTGGGAAGATCCTAACAGTGTGGCTCAACGTGTCAAATTATTTATTCTAAAGCAGATCCCACATGAAGTTAATTGAATCGCTTATAGAATTAGGGGACATTTCCACCACCATATTTGTATGATTGTGTAGTCATGTTTGTCTTTGTTTTACAGCATGGAGCCTCTAAGGCTAAATGATCCCGCTTATCCCTTCGTCACCTTCTCCGGCATCCCATCCGTCTCATTCCGTTTCACCACAGAGGTCAGTTTGTGAAAAGTGCCTTTACAATCCTCTACACAATGGTCTCAGCAGTACACCACAATACACATAGTCATTTTAGAACCCTTATACTCAACTGGCAGACTGCGGTACGGAGCCGGACCCACAACAGGGTCAATACGGGCTGGGACCCTGGTATCATATAAACATACAAAAGACATGGACAAATGTGTTGAATTGCAGGTCATTAACTTTAAAAGAGCAACATGTTCAGTCTGTCAACAACAGGGGTGTGAACAGTTTGCATGGGTTGTGAGGTGGGGGGGTTCATACTACTCTGATGAATGACAATATCCAGCCGGACCTTTCGCCATCTAGGAAATTTGTGTAACCAGACCTTCTCAAATAGTACTTGAGTACCCCTGCTATAGAAGGTCCTCCTCAGGACTGGAGAATCCGGTCCTGTCAGGGAAGCTTTCCATATCCTTTGCTCCAAGATGGCCCCCAGGAACCACAACAATTAGGTCCTTGATTCCATTCCTGTCAGATTCCACTGTACCTTCGATCAGGCTTTGCATTAAAAAGGATCTACAATCTCTGGTGTAATATGACCGATAACTCTCTTTCTATGACGACGCCAACACAATATAACAAATTTTATTGCTACCTGTCGTTATTTTAATGCCAGTCAATGTTTAGCATTCGGTTTCTACCTTTAATTGTTGACATTCTTTACCTTTTAACTACCATGTGTCTCAGGGTGAGGAATACCCATACCTCGGGACACTGCAAGATACACGCGACAAGCTGAATGGCGCCACGTCCAACCAGGTGGCCAAGCTGGCAGTGTCCGCAGGGCAGTTCGCCGGGAAAATAGCCCTTCGGCTGGTCCACGACCACCTGCTGCGCCTGGATGTGGAGAAATACATCCGCCAGATCCGCATCCACGTGTTCAACATTAACTCCAAGATCAAATCCGTGCAAAGTGTAAGTAAAGTCCGATCTGCTTAATTTAAGCGCAGTGCAGAGTTGCTCAGCTAGTGGGAAACGACATGTTCACTGTCTGGTAATGTGAACTTGGTGGCAGAATTATAATTTCATGTTTAGTTTTCCTGTCCATGTCTACCTGTCTAGGATTTTGTTTTGTGCGTTGTTTATTCTGTTTTGACCTCCATTTGGCCCCGGTGCTTGTTTTGTCTATGTTCTCATTTCTCCTTTGATCTTAATTTTGTTGTCTACAGATGCAGCCCCAGCTGTTGCCTAAATCGCTGACTGTCCAGTGGCTGATGTCTGCGTCGGGCTCCTACAGCCGAGCCGCCAGTAGCCTGTCCACTGAAATCGATAATAGTGACCTGGAGGACGAAGAGATGTGCCGTAACCTCAACGACCGCATCATGAGTGTGCGTGCCTGTCCCTTCAAGATATTTTCAAACATTGCCATGAAATGAGCAGCAGCAGTACAGAACCATCGCTAGACTGGCATAATAGACAGTACATTCCTCACTCGCTAGATGCGGAACTAAATTAGTTTTTCTTCTACCTGGAAAAAAAAAAAGAAATATTCTGTGGTTTAAGCATTGAAATGGACTCAGAACATCAAATGTAGTTGTTTCTCTTTTGAACAATTAGTAATTTTTAAGAGTGAAAAATAAAACTAAGAACATAATTTTGGGAACATTTAACCTCTTTGCGCACGGGGTCGTTTTCAGAGCAAACAACGCGGCAAATTTGTAATATTTAACATTCTTCGATATACAAGTGTTGCATAGCCATCAAAAGCTCTGCTTCTTGGCAATATCACTGCGTTGTCAGATTTCAAAAAAGGCTTTACGGCGAAAGCACTACATTTGATTGTTTGAGGCTAGCACCTCACATATTTTCCACATTAGCATAAATTCATATCCAGCTCGGTTCTCAAAATGTCCATATCACAGCTAATATAAATAGCAGAAGTTCTTTGAAAGGTAAGCGGAGTGCTTCCCAAGTGTCCAAACAAGAGAATCCATGGTTCTTTTGTTTAGAAAAAGTAATTCATTATATCCATAAATCTCCGTTTGGTTGGCACGTTATGTTCAGCTACTCCACCAAGCATTGTCAGTCTACTCGCCTGTTGTACAGTGAAGAGAGAACGCGTTCACGTTATACCTCATCTTTTCACAAACAAATCAAATATCATTAATAATGCATCCTTATGTATCCTTTTATGAATAATAGCGATCATATTTTACACGGATGGTAACTGAAACGTTATAAGAGGAAATAGAAAGCTGGGCGCGTTCACGTTCTCGTGAACGTGCACGGTTGTTTACCTTTTTCCCCTTCCTGTAGTCTGTCTTCTATAAGGATCTCCTCAGGGCTATTTCCTCCAGACACTTTCCAGAGACATCCAGTGGAAGCCATAGGTACTGTAACCTGTGTCCTATTCCCCATTGACTTATATTACCAGGCCTTCAAAGTGAGTGGAGGGCAAAAGAAAAAGGATTTCCGGACAGAAATTTCTCAGGTTTTTGCCTGCTATATCTGTTCTGTTATACCCACAGACTATATCTTAATGGTTTTAGGAATCACTCTGATGTTTCTATCTAATAGTACTAATTATGTGCATATCCTAGTTTCTGGCCCTGAGTGGCAGGCATTTAACTTTGGGTACGTCAGACAGGCGAAAATTCGGAAAATGGGACCCTAGCCCTAAGAGGATATAAAACAGAATTTGGGAGAGCCCCCTTTAGTTCTTTATTAACTATTTATTTCACCAGGTATATTGAAAGAAACCAGTGCACTACTTTATCTTGTACACGAAGGACCTGGGGAAGAGTTGCAGGGAAGGGAAGTAAAGCTAAAAGAAAAGTCTGGTTTTTTTTTAAATTTATTTTAAAGTAGCTCTAATGCTAGAAAAGGTTGCAGACCCCCTGCTGTTACACAACAAAACATGGGTGGAAAGTGGTGTGAATACTTTCTGAAGGCGCTAGATGTCATGTACATCAGGATTGGGGTCAATTCAGAAGGTAAACCCGATTCCACATTTTTAAAAGCACTGAAGAAAATGTACATTTTGTGTACTTCCTGAATTGACCTGAACTGAAATGGAATTGACCAACCCTGATGTACAGTCACATGATGCTTTCGAAAGCAAACTCAGTGTTGCTGGGGTGCAGTGGCTGCAGGCCAAAAGTATGAATTTGAAGTATTTTGAAAAGTGATCACACCAATAGGGAGACTTTTGTGCCTCCACACATGGTTCATCCAAAAAGTTTTGGGACACTGTAAAGTCCATGGAGAATAAGAGTACCTCCTCCCAGCTGCCCACTGCACTGAGACTAGGTAACACTCAACACTGATAAATCCACGATAAACGGGAATTTCAATAAGCATTTCTCTACAGCTGGCCATTCTTTCCACCTGGCTACCCCGGCCAACAGCACTGCACCCCCGCAGCAACTGGCCCAAGCCCCCCTGCTTCTCCTTCACCCAAATCCAGACAGCTGATTATTTGATCTACCTCTACGCAGATGACACCATTCTGTATACATCTGGCCCTTCTTTGGACACTGTGTTAACTAACCTCCAAATTAGCTTCAACGCCATACAACCCTCCTTCCGTGGCCTCCAACTGCTCTTAAATGCTAGTAAAACGAAATGTATGCTCTTCAACTGATCGCTACCCGCCCGCCTGAATAGAATCACTACTCTAGACGGTTCTGACTTAGAATATGTGGACAAGTACCTAGGTGTCTGGTTAGACTGTAAACTCTCCTTCCAGATTCACATTAAGCATCTCCAATCCAAAGTTAAATCTAGAATCGGCTTCCTATTTCGCAACAAAGCCTCCATAAATCATGCTTCCAAATATACCCTCGTAAAACTTTATATCCTACTGATCCTTGACTTTGGCGATGTCATTTACAAAATAGCCTTCAACACTACTCAGCAAACTGTATGTAGTCTATCACAGTGCCATCCGTTTTGTCACCAAAGCCCCATATACTACCCACCACTGCGACCTGTATGCTCACGTTGGCTGGTCCTCGCTACATATTTGTTGCCAAACCCACTGGCTCCAGGTCATCTATAAGTCGCTGCTAGGGAAAGCCCCACCTTATCTCAGCTCACTGGTCACCATAGCAGCACCCACCCGTAGCACACGCTCCAGCAGGTATATCTCACTGGTCATCCCCAAAGCCAATTCCTCCTTCGGCCGCCTATCCTTCCAGTTCTCTGCTGCCAATGACTGGATCGAATTGCAAAAATCACTGCAGTTGGAGACTTATCTCCTTCACTAACTTTAAGCACCAGCTGTTAGAGCAGCTTTCCGATCGCTGCAGCTGTACACAGCCCATCTGTAAATAGCCCATCCAACTACCTACCTCATCCTCATATTTTGTTTTGTTTTTCTGCTCTTTTGCACACCAGTATTTCTACTTGCACATCCTCATCTGTACATATATCATTTGTGTAAATTGCTAAATTGTCATTATTTCGCCCCTATTGGCCTATATTTTGCCTTACCTCCTTACTTAATTTGCACACACTGTATACAGATGTTTCTATTGTGTTATTGACTGTACGTTTGTTTATCCCATGTGTAACTGTTTTTGTCGCACTGCTTTGCTTTATCTTGGCCAGGTCGCAGTTGTAAAATGAGAACTTGTTTTCAACTGGCCTACCTGGTTAAATAAAGGTGAAATACATTTTCTTTTAAATTGTGTAACCTTGGGTACACACAGCTCATTGTGTAACCTTGGGTACACACAGCTCATTGTGTAACCTTGGGTACACACAGCTCATTGTGTAACCTTGGGTGTAGGACGATACTGACACATTTTTAAACACTCCTGTTTTATTGAAATTACTTTCCTCTTCCTCCTGTAGGTCGAGAGGGACTTCCTGTCCCCATACGTGTCTCCCAGAGAGAGCCCGTTCCGCCACATCCTGGTGGGCTCCGGCTCACACACCCTGAAGGCTCTGTCGGACCACCTGGACGCACTGCAGAACGACCACTCAGACGCCAACGCGGACCTGTTCCGGATTCAGTTTGCTTTGGCAACCTGGACCATCCAGGGCTGCGCCAACTCACTGGCGGGCGAGATCTGGTCCACAGATAACATGATCTAAGCCGGTCTCGACATGTCCTGTTAAACAAAACACCCAATGTAGCCATCGGTCAAGACACCATCAGTAATGTTCACCCATTCAGGAAAATTAAGTAGAAGTGTTCTGTATCAATAACACACCCTCCTTTTTTCATATGCATTGCAACTCTCCACAGTATGATATGCTGTACTTTACTTTCTGCACAAGGCCTCCAAAAAATAACACTTAAATTCAACTGCCTTAAATTTCACTTGTTTGAGAAATAAGTGAAAAGCCATTATCACTCTTGAGGAAAAAAAAAGAAAAAAAAATGCATTTCCCAACGTCACATTTGAAGTATATTGGTGCTAAATACGAATGACTAATGGCCTACACATGTCAGTTCTTACTAGCATGGCAATAATGCCGTTTTAGTCCAATATCCAAGGTCACAAACACCTAAATTGTGTTTAAACTCGAGGTACTTTGCGATTACAACAAAAAGGTTATTATGGTACTATTACCTACCATTAACAAAATTACATTTTTTTTTACAATCTGAGACTGCTGTTATTTCAACACTGTTACTTTACATTTGATTCAAACCTGGGCTGTTTTTATAGAGATTATGGTGCTGAAAACTGTAGAAGGAGACATGGTCTGAGAGCTGTTGCCAAATGGGTTTAAATGCACATTCAGTTCAGAAACTAAAACACTAGATTGTTATCAATAAAACGTCACAATAAGGTGCAGGGCGTTCGATTTGCCTGCTTGGTGGCAAGGAGGCCACAGCTCTGCTAAAACCATGGGCAACTGCGTGCCCTTTTTTTCAAGGGATTTGTTAAATAAATGTTAACTATTTGGTTGTAATATAATCCCCTCCTTGAAGAGCATAGTCAGAACTACAAATTCACGATTATTCCTTGCATGATCAGTAAACATTCATGATCAGTAAACATCAATTGATCTGATTTCAGGTACGTGAGGGAAGCCTCACGAGATCTCTCAATATTGGCCACCATTTAATTGGATATTTAAGTGCTAAAAAAGTTAACTAAACCTGACAAAATATGAGCGGTTTATGTTAAATTTCTCCATATTTTGTGGGCTGTGCCTGTCAAGCAGCAAAAGGGCGTGTTTTCAGGTGTAATGTTTACATTGCAAGCTACTGGTAGAAACTTTGTACAGTTCGCTAAACATATAGTGGTAAGTAGACCTATTGTAGTTTTTTTTTTCTCCAACCAATATAGGCCTACCTAGGGACGTTTGCTAACATCCCCATTGTTTTTAAGAGTGTTTAATCACGATTGTTGCTGACACATAATAGGCAACATTTATTGATTGGATCACGTCAATACCCCTGGTTAACACGCTAACTTTCAGAGGATATATTGTTTTCCTGCCATCTTATTATTGTGGATGACCGTAGTCTGATTTACAATTTTACCAGGACGAGGATTTACCAATGTCAAGCTCTTTCCTAAAGCCTAATCTCTGAAGCAAGCTACATTTCAGTTTGTTTAGCTAGCTACATGCCGTCCTCACGTATCTTAAATGACATGATAAATTGATGCTTAGTGACAATGAAAAGCATGCAGTGAATGCTACATGTGCAATAATCGGAAACGTGGTGTTCTGACTATGCTCTTCAAGAGGTGATGATATTAAAACATAAATAGTTATAATATTGATTTTACAATCCTTTAAACGGCACATTAGTTGTCAATGGTTTTTTTTTTTTTTTTTTTTTTTAGCGAAGCTGCAGTCAAATCAAACAGTCCATCATATTTGACACTTTGATATCGACCTATTTTTACCCTTCACTAAGCCCTGCCTTGGTTACTGTTGCAACCGAGAAGCCCAATTCTCCATTCAACCACTGGCGAAATCTCCTCACAATGATCTCAAACTGTTTCTAATACACAATATGAAATTTAAACAGACTAACTACCCCCCTTTGCTAATCAGGAACATCTTGGGTAGGTTGTGGTGGACTGTCATTTTTACAATTGCTTCAACGGGAACCTGGTAACAAGTATGTTTGCACTGTAACGTTAGATAGCCACTGAATGGCTCTGAATTCATTGTCAACATGCAGTTAAAAGCTATAACCACTTTTGGAGTTAACTAGAAGCCCTCAAACCATATCCTGATGTTGACGGCAGTATAAACTATCTAGCTAAAACTATTTAGCTAGCGTTAGCACGCTTTGGTGGTCAGAGACAGAGCTAGCTAACCAGCTGAGCTAGCAAACAAACGTCCTATCATTTCGTATAAAAAAAATACTCCCAACTGGCTCTATATTTCAGCAATAGCAAGTATTCCTGGTGCATATTTCAAATATTTATCCATTTTTAATAAAGTTTTGGAAAAACACATTTTTGTTACAGATGGGTCGGCGTGGCTTAGCGAAGGGTCAATTGAACCACGTCCAGTGAGACAGTCTAACCTAGTTAGTGATGCTCAGTTGTCCTGAGACCTAAAGGCGAAAGCCCTTTGTTTTTAAATGTCTCCTGCTGACATGAATACAATAGCGACATGACTTCTAAACCCGGGGGAGAAAGAGTCTCACCACATGGCACTGAAAAGGTCTAATTTATTTCCTTGTTTATTTATCAGTGACAGGGTTCACTATAAATAGTTTTTTTTTTTAAACAACTTTTTTAAACATTTATAATTATCGGGAGCAGTGTCTTCCATAATTATGACAGTAATACTGTCGAAATGACAAAGCAGCATCTGCTATGGAAGTGTACCTGTCAGACCGACTAACCCATACTAGAGACCAGCCAATACTTTAGTCCATTCAGTCATCTACTTCACAACCGACTGCAGGTTTTGCGAGTTAGCCATTAATTTATTCCGATTGACATCTCAAACTGACGTACAAAATACATTGAAAACAACACAACAGACGTTTGTTGCGTAAAAAAATAATAATTATTGAACCATTATTTCACAAGGCAAGTCAGTTAAGAACAAATTCTTATTTATAATGACGGACTACCTCGGCCAAACCCTAACGATGCTGGGCCAATTGTGCGCTGCCCTATGGTACTCCAAATCACGGCCGGTTGTGATACAGCCTGGAATCAAACCATGGTCTGTAGTGACGCCTCTAGCACTGAGATGCAGTGCCTTAGACCGTTGCGCCACTCGGGACCCCCCCAATTGCATTTTTAGATTAACACACATCTCAAGGCGGTTTCTAGTACAGGTCCCTTGGTGAAAGTACACTTTCTCATCCTGAAACATTATCGGGAGCAGTGTCTTCCATAATGTGAAGAAGAAGGTAGTTTTTGTCTACCAGCGTGTCTGTATCGGAGGCAGTGACCTCCATATTTCACTGTAGGGTGGATGTGATTTATTATCGGGAACAGTGTTTCTCATAATGTTGTGTATATAATGTATGCATCTGCACCTTTTGCGGTGCTTGCTGTTCCCTGTCATGTTGTTGTAACCTCTATAACCGTGCTACTCTGTAGTTAGCTAGTATTTGGTTTCTTCCAGGTGCTGTTCTTCTCTCGTTGACTATCTTCACAAGGAATTGATAGTGTGAACCTGAAAAAACATCCATTGATTGGGTAAATGTTAAAGCTGAGACTGAACGATGTAGTCAAAAGGGTTTATTGTTTCCACAAAAGATTGAGACCTGATGTGGGCTATCTTATTTCCTGTATGATTCTGTTTGTATGAAAATATTGGTTACACTTAACATAAAGCCTGCACTGCAGTATAATGCTTTATTACTTCTAAGCATGTATGAGCCATTTATGTCTTATTCTAAGGCGTATAATATGCTTTCTCTTTTATGTAGGACATTTTTTTAAAAGGACAGAATTGGACTTATTTAGTCCGGATCATTATGAGACCGATCAGAAGACATAAGGGTAGCATACATTCTTATGACAAGTCTTACAATGCATTATAACCACATCATAATGCATTATAACCACATCATAATGCATTATACCTGCAGGCTTTGAATAAAGTGTTACCAAGTTACATTTTTCCTTTTTTTGGGGGTTGCTGTACATTCTGTTCTCTTTAGGGGCTTAGGCTATCTGTGCCTTGTTATTTTGTGAATTGTAATAATGTAGAGACATCCTGGCGAAATGAAGTCTTCTCTGTGGTGTTTGTTTTTGCTTTATCACTACTTCTTTGCAGACATTGTAGTTATTGATTTAAGATGTTTTGAGTGTAATTTGGATGTGTTTGACAGTCTGTCATTTTGTTAGCTTAAAGCTAGAATCTGCTGTTGAAACGATAAAGGGTCCACCACGCCTCTGTGTTTAAAAATCTCAAATTCCATAGACCGAGCAATGGATCCAAGGACTGCCTATCCATGGCATGTATCAAACTCATTCCATGGAGGGTCGCGTGTCTGCGGGTTTTCACTCCACACTTGTTGTGATTGATTGAATTAAGGTCGCTAATTAGTAAGGAACTCCCATCACCTGGTTGTGTAGTACTAAATTGAAATGAAAAACCCGCAAACACTCTGCCCTCTGTGGAATGAGTTTGACACCCCTGATCCATGATATCAAAATTAGTTTTAACCATGTTTTGAGGCTATACAGTATTTTACATTTGCTTTGTTTACATTGGAGTAAAACAAGCTTATTTTGGGTTCAGTGGGGTATGCCAGTTGAACTGAAGCTCATTCATAAGGCATTTATAATTGATATTCTTAAATGTTCAATGGGTATATACCATTTTTAATTTATAAGTCCAAGATGGATGTAGCAACTGCAGATTCCAGCGTTAAGCCCAAAGTCATTGTATTTGAGAAGTCTACCCTATACTATTACACTCCTAGGTTATTAACAGGCTTGATTATGACTGATGGAAAATAACATGAATATTTGAATAAGTAATGTCTAGAACAACTTCCTAACTTGCACAGCAGACAAAGTATTTCTTAAACTTTTTGTTTGTCTACAGGACACTACATTTACTGATAAATATTTGACCATCAGACACATATTTGACCATCAGACGCTATTTTCCTGCATTAGTTAGACTTAGCATTTTCCACTTAACCACTCTAAACTGAAAGTATGCTACAATCAGGTCATTCAGTATGTTAATTTAAATCTAAAATATTGGCAAAACTGGGATGCCCCACAAAGGTCTAATTGGTGTATTGATTGTTGAGTTATAGTAGAAATTTCCTACAATGTATGTTTTTGAGGATTGGATTACATAGCTTCCCTTTGGTGGGCACTTAAAGACTGAAAAACAATAGGTAGCATATTTTGGATGTTTGACTTTCTTTTCTTTGTTTAGGACTGTACGCAAAATTGCTTGTCTCCTGTGTTTGCTGCAATAAATCATTACACAGGTGTTTTGTCCTTGTAAAATTACAATAATGTACCGGTAACACATTACTGTCTGAAAGGGAATGGGTAAAATATAGTTGACAACAGGACAGGAGACCAATGTAAGTGTAGTAAAAAAAGAAGTGGAAGTGGGGTATGATTTTTAAAAAGGGTAGTGTTGCTTTTCACCGTGGTGTGTCATCTTGGAAGATGTTTGCCCAAATAGAATGGCAACTACACTGAACAAAAGTATAAACGCAACATGTAAAGTGTTGGTCCCATGCATGAGCTGAAATAAAAGATCCCAGAAATGTTCCAAATGCACAAAAAGCTTATTTCTCTCAAATTTGGTGCACAAATTGGTTTACAGCCCTGTTAGTGAGCATTTCTCCTTTGTCAAGATTATCCATCCGCCTGACAGGTGTGGCATAAGGTTACACAGGTGCGCCTTGTGCTGGGGGCAATAAAAGGCCATTTAAAATGTGCAGTTTTGTCACATAATACAATTCTACAGATGTCTCAAGTTTTGAGGGAGTGTGCAATAGGCATGTTGACTGCAGGAATGTCCACCAGAGCTGTGGCCAGAGAATTCTACCATAAGCCACCTCAATTGTTTTTGAGAATTTGGCAGTACGTCGAACCGGGCTCACAACTGCAGACCACGTGTATGGCGTCGTGTGGGCGAGCAGTTTTCTGATGTCAATGCTGTGAACAGAGTGCCCCATGGTGGCGGTGGGGTTATGGTATAGGCAGGCATAAGCCACGGACAAAGAACACAATTGCATTTTATCGATGGCAATTGGAATGAACCAAAATACTGTGACGAGATCCTGAGGCCCATTTTTTTTAAGGTATCTGTGACCAACAGATGCGTATCTGTAATCCCAGTCATGTGAAATCCATAAATTAGGCCCTAATGCATTTATTTCAATTGACTGATATCCTCATATGAACTGTAACTCAGAAATATCTATGAAGTTGTTGCATGTTGCTTTCATATTTTTGTTCAGTAATATCACATCAATGCTATATTCCCATCTACTCAATGTAAGGAGTATGTTTGCATAACAGCAAAGTCAAGTCACCAAAGAAAAATGTAATCATTGCATTCAGCATTGTTTTGTATTTGGAAGTGCAGTAGCAGTCAAATGTATTTTCAATGGTGCAAGTGTACGTTTAGCTGGGTACTTTACCAGGTTCAGGTTACAAACGTGAGTTAGGGACATGTGCCTTTAAGAGTGGGTTGACGGCGTAAACGCGTACAAAAAAAACTAAAAAATAAGCAGGGTTGAGTGAATTATGTCTACTCGAGCCGACGCAAGCAAGGCTAGAATATGGTCAATTTGAGAATAGAAGAATAAAAACAAAATAAGTAAAATAATATCCATGTTTAAGTTTTCGTTAGGAACTGGAGAGTTTCAAAGAAACATGCAGCCAAACACGCGTCGCGAGGGAGCAATGCGGTGAGAGAGAGAGAGGAGCAGAGAACTACAGGTAGTTTTAAGTTTTATTAGTTACATGAAATTGTATGTACAGGATACACATGGTAACGTTATAACCTATACACCGTCCAACGAAAATGCCTTCTCGACAATGCAACAACAATAAGAAATAATGCAAGATAAGAATACAAACATAAAGTAAATGTCTCAGTAGAATATAATACATTTTTTAGCGTAAGTATAATACAGGAAGGCACAATTTATAGTCCAATATTAACACCTTTTTGGGAAGGGGGGGATTGGGGTGCAGTATTTAGCAATAATAAATAAACAGATGTGTGTGCATGTGTGCTAAGGTGCAGAGAATCAGAGCAGGTGGTCAGTCCAGTTCAAGTGTGGCTTTAAAATAGAAACTGTCTTTGCATATGAGAAATACTTGCGGTGAGTTTAAATAATTGTACACTGCCATTCTAAGTCTTTGACAATTGACACCACCTTGTCTACTTGATAATTGTCAAGGCGGGAAAAGCAACTATCTACTGTAAACTGAAGAAAAATATAAACGCAACATATAACAATTTTCAACGATTTTACTGAGTTACAGTTCATATAAGGAAATTAGTCAATTTAAGTAAATTCATTAGGCCCTAATCTATGGATTTCACATGGGGCACAGCCATGGGTGGGCCTAAGAGGGCACTTGGGAGCCAGGCCCAGCAATCAGAATTAGTTTTTCCCCACGAAAGGGCTTTATTACAGACATAAATACTCCTCAGTTTCATCAGCTGTCCGGGTGGCTGGTCTCAGACGATCCCGCAGATGAAGAAACTGGATGTGGAGGTCCTGGGCTGGCGTGGATACACGTGGTCTGCGGTTTTGGGGCCGTTTGGACTCTAACCAAATTCTCTAAAATGATGTTGGAGGCACCTTATGGTAGAGAATTGAACATTAAATTATCTGGAAACAGCTCTGGTCGACATTCCTGCAGTCAGCATGCCAATTGCACACTCCTTCAAAACTTGAGACATCTGTGACATTGTGTGGTGTGACAAAACTGCCCATTTTAAAGTGGCCTTTTATTGTCCCCAGCACAAGGTGCACATGTGTAATGATCATGCTGTTTTAATCAGTTTCTTGATTTGCCACACCTGTCAGGTGGATGGATTATCTTGTCAAAAGAAGAAATGCTCACTGACAAGGATCTAAACATTGAGGCTTGGAAATTGTCAGTGCAGACTTACCCCAGGCACATGCCTGGTCCTGCATCTAGTCTGGCCGAGTGCCACCATCTGAAGTACTTTAGTAGATGAATCCTAGGGCTTGAACGCCAGGCAGCCAGCCAGTGGAAGTAACTCTTGAGTTCAGTGACAGAGCCCATATTGTTGCCGCTTTCAAGACAACTCAGAAACTCTGAAATGTCAGACTTGGAAACTCATTGTAGAAAGATTTGGAAAGTATAAGAATAAAAAAAGTAGGCAGGGTGTTTAGCCACTCGGCCCAGAAGTGGGTGAAAATGCGTTTTGGTGATGAAATATCACTTCGTTATGTTATAAAATACATTTTACCAAGACAAATATGATTTTTCATGTTCTGAATCTTTAAGTGGGGTCTTTCTCTAACATATCATTAACATTATAGCCAAAAAGTTGGATTTCGTAACCTAATACATCCGATAATAAGCACCAGCTCTGTTGACAGCGTCGATAGACCATGTGTCGATACTGATGGGATGAAAAGAAAAGCAGCGCTGCTCTCGGATCAGCTTTCTCCGTTCAAATCTTACCATAACATTAGAATTATTCCACAATACTGATGACGGATCAGCTCCTAGAAAGATATCCCCTATGGCTGCAAATATTGAGGCGGCTTATGATGCTTACCCTATAATAATGCACTGAATCACAGATTGGGAACATGTTGTCACACATCATGAAACACATTTAGCCAAAAAAGCATATAATGACACACTTAGCTGTTATTCTTGTAAAAAAAACAACTTTTTTTTATTTAACCTTTATTTAACTAGGCAAGTCAGTTAAGAACAAATTCTTATTTTCAATGACTGCCTACCCCGGGCCAAACTCGGACGACGCAATCAATCAGGACCGGTTGTAATACAGCTTGGAATCGAACCAGGGTGTCTGTGGTGATGCCTCAAGCACTGAGATGCAGTGCCTTAGATCGCTGTGCCACTCGGGAGCCAAGTTTGGAAAAGTACCTTCTACGAGTGGTCTGAGGCAGTCGGTAAAAGTACCTTCTACGAGTGGTCTGAGGCAGTCGGTAAAAGTACCTTCTACGAGTGGTCTGAGGCAGTCGGTAAAAGTACCTTCTACGAGTGGTCTGAGGCAGTCGGTAAAAGTACCTTCTACGAGTGGTCTGAGGCAGTCGGTAAATAACGAGCGTTTTTTAAGAGTAACTTTAGTAACGTTGGTTTCGGGGGGTAACAGCTTGGCTACTAAAGATACATCGTATGATGGTTCTAGATGGTTCTAATGATGATCTTACCGCTACAGAAGGCTATGGGAAACAGCTGCAGCACAAAGCAACTGCACTCCAGCCACCACAGTCACAGACAACTTCCCATTATGACTAATGGAGGACTATGTCAACACAAAGCTTCGATCGCAGTAATACAATAAAGATCGATCCACTGGTGGGCCCAGACACATCCTGTTCTCTCACAAAAGGTTTGATTGGACAAGGGCCAGGGCCGTTTCTGGACACCACCATTCTGGAGAGACAGTGTCACTAGAACTCTCAGGTCAATTGGTCTTGTTTCGATGTCTTACATTTCTTTCTTTACCCCGTTTTCTCCCCAATTTCATGGTATCCAATTGGTAGTTACAGTTTTGTTTCATCGCTGCAACTCTCATACGGACTCGGGAGAGGCGAAGGTCGAGAGCCATGCGTCCTCCGTAACACATCCCAACCAAGCCACACCGCTTCTTGACATAATGCCCATTTAACCCGGAATGCAAGCCGCATCCAATGTGTCGGAGGAAATACTGTGCACCTTGCGCCCGGCCCGCCACAGAAGTCGCTAGTGTGTGATGGGACAAGGACATCCCTGCCGGCCAAACCATCCCCTAACCTGGACGACGCTGGGTCAAATGTGCGCCACCCCATGGGTCTCCTGGTCGCGGCCGGCTGCGACAGAGCCTGGACTCGAACCCCGAATCTCTTGTGGCACAGCTAGCACTGCGATGCAGTGCCTTAGACCACTGCGCTACTCAGGAGGCCCGATGTCTTCCATTTCACATCAATTAATGATTCACATGAAAGTCTGACTTGCTCACACTTATCTCAACTGGGAATAGGCCCAGCAATGAACTGTACAATGGCTCAACAATCACAAAATAGGCAGTTTTATCGGGAATGGCGCATTTTAGAGAATTCTGCTTCCCGTAAGAACAGGGTGACTGAGTCAACTAGTTCAGTCATAGGAGACGCTACAGCACATCAGGTTTCTACCTGAGGCAACCAAGCATATTTCAATTTCTGAGGATAGGTTCCAACTGTGGGGGTTAGGCTGTATGAATAAGTGTGAGAACAGGATTCACTGCACTGTCTCATTGTTCCTTAGAGAGGGTTGAATTTCAAACCCACTCACCTTTCACCATAATACCATCCACCTCATCCAGTGCATAGAGAAAACATTAATCCCTGTAGTACTGTATCACATGTCCTGCTTTGACTTTGGACACCTTATGCCTTAGTTTGACTGATGGTCCTATATCTGTTACCAACTGTGAAGGAGTATACTTTACAGTGTCTTCTATTGAAATACGGTATGGTGTGCATGAAAGTGCGTTCTCTGGCTCAACGTGGTAACAAGGAAATCGGCTGTTTTTACTGACAATTCAGATCCGGTAATGGTATTGACACACTGTTAAACTGTACGACATTGTGCAAGCAGTCAACATTTACCATCTAAATTAGGCCTTAGGTTGGAGGTAAGAGTAGGCTACTAACAACATTCACAATATGGAAGACCAAGACCAACAGGCTTGTTACATCACTCAGCCCTCAGTCACTACCATGTTACTGTACATCACTCAGCCCTCCGTCACTACCATGTTACTGTACATCACTCAGCCCTCCGTCACTATCATGTTACTGTACATCACTCAGCCCTCCGTCACTACCATGTTACTGTACATCACTCAGCCCTCCGTCACTACCATGTTACTGTACATCACTCAGCCCTCAGTCACTATCATGTTACTGTACATCACTCAGCCCTCAGTCACTACCATGTTACTGTACATCACTCAGCCCTCAGTCACTACCATGTTACTGTACATCACTCAAAGCCCTCAGTCACTAACATGTTACTGTACATCACTCAGCCCTCCGTCACTACCATGTTACTGTACATCACTCAGCCCTCCGTCACTACCATGTTACTGTACATCACTCAGCCCTCCGTCACTACCATGTTACTGTACATCACTCAGCCCTCCGTCACTATCATGTTACTGTACATCACTCAGTCCTCAGTTACTACCATGTTACTCTACATCACTTAGCCCTCCGTCACTACCATGTTACTGTACATCACTCAGCCCTCCGTCACTACCATGTTACTGTACATCACTCAGCCCTCCGTCACTACCATGTTACTGTACATCACTCAGCCCTCCGTCACTACCATGTTACTGTACATCACTCAGCCCTCCGTCACTACCATGTTACTGTACATCACTCAGCCCTCCGTCACTACCAATCGTACTGCCCTTAAACGTCACCTCGGGACACAAGGAACAATCGTGCAAAGAAATAATGCCAGTTGTCTGTGTTCAAGTGCTTATGATTAATTAAGATTGGCCATTCAATCACCCCTTGTTTTTCTAACACAGTGGCGTGATGATTTCATTATGGCCACATCAATGACAGGCCTCACTGTGCACACTGCTGGCCTGTGAATCAGCAGTGACTCGACTGTGTTGACTGGTCCACTTCCATTTTTCTCTGGAGTCTGTTTTGTTAAAGGATCACATTTATATCACAGCTACGGTGCAATTCTGGCTCAATGTGGTAACCAGGAAATTGGCTATTTTTAATGACAATTCAGATCCGGTAATGGTATTGACACACTGTTAAACTGTACGACATTGTGCAAGCAGTCAACATTTACCATCTAAATTAGGCCTAGGCACAAGGACTGATCTGTATCGATGACTGTCCTCCCTAGGTAGATTTTGTTTTCTGAACACTCTACAGATTGAGTGGCATGTCCATTTTCGACCACATACCGTCGCCCGCCACTGCCCACTGAATTAATTGCGTAACTATAATTCAATTCAGTATAGCGTAGTCGCCTATGTGTATAGTGTGTGTCCTTGCATAGGTGTGTGTGTGTGCGTCCCTCAGTTCATTTATGTCTCTTGGTGTGTATGTTACATTTTCTGGACGCCCGCTCAGAGAAAGATGATTACCAGCCTCTCGCCCAAGCACACACTCTTGTCACTCTACCTGTCTCTCACGTGTCCTCATAAAAACACCTGGGACATCGTGCATAGTGTGGACCCTCTGTGTAACTTCTGCTGTCTGTTCTATGACTCAAAGAGATGAAGGATCAACATGGAACTCTAAAAGATAATAATTTGCATACTGTCCTGTGTGATTGTGTGATTGTGTGTGTCCCGGAGGTTCGGCTAATACAAACTCAGGTGTGATGGTTAGCTCTATCATAATACATGGTGTGTTATTGTAGAGGAACTGAAATAAGAGTGTAGATGGATCATTTCCCCTGGTGCTTTAGTTGGGCTAACCTCAACTTAAGGTGTTTTCCCTGGTGCTTTAGTTAGGCTAACCTCAACTTAAGGTGTTTTCCCTGGTGCTTTAGTTGGGCTAACCTCACCTTAAGGTGTTTTCCCTGGTGCTTTAGTTAGGCTAACCTCACCTTAAGGTGTTTCCCCTGGTGCTTTAGTTGGGCTAACCTCACCTTAAGGTGTTTTCCCTGGTGCTTTAGTTAGGCTAACCTCATCTTAAGGTGTTTCCCCTGGTGCTTTAGTTAGGCTAACCTCACCTTAAGGTGTTTTCCCTGGTGCTTTAGTTAGGCTAACCTCACCTTAAGGTGTTTCCCCTGGTGCTTTAGTTGGGCTAACCTCACCTTAAGGTGCGTTGAAGTGAGTTGATCTTCACCTGGCAAGGACGGCCGTCAGGTAGGCCGTCATTGTAAATAAGAATATGTTCTTAACTGACTTGCTTAGTTAAATAAAGGTTTAATAAAATAAAAAATATAAATATTTTAAACTTCCCCTTAGAGGATTTTTAGGTTTAATTTCTTACTGACTGACTGGTGACCTGACTGACTGGTGGACCGACTGACTGGGGGACCGACTGACTGACTGACTGGTGGACTGACTGACTGACTGGTGGACTGACTGACTGACTGACTGGTGAACTGACTGACTGACTGGTGAACTGACTGGCTGGTGGACTGACTGACTGACTGGTGGACTGACTGACTGACTGGTGGACTGACTGACTGGTGAACGGACTGACTGGTGGACGGACTGACTGACTGACTGGTGAACTGACTGACTGGTGGACTGACTGACTGGTGGACTGACCGACTGACTGACTGGTGAACTGACTGACTGACTGGTGGACTGACTGACTAGTGGACTGACTGACTGGTGAACTGACTGACTGTTGAACTGACTGACTGTTGAACTGACTGACTGGTGGACTGACTGACTGGTGAACTGACTGACTGACTGGTGAACTGACTGACTGGTGAACTGACTGACTGGTGAACTGACTGACTGGTGGACTGACTGACTGACTGACTGGTGAACTGACTGACTGACTGGTGAACTGACTGACTGACTGGTGGACTGACTGACTAGTGGACTGACTGACTGGTGGACTGACTGACTGACTGACTGGTGAACTGACTGACTGACTGGTGAACTGACCGGACTGGACTGCGGACTGACTGACTAGTGGACTGACTGACTGGTGAACTGACTGACTGTTGAACTGACTGACTGGTGGACTGACTGACTGGTGGACTGACTGACTGACTGGTGAACTGACTGACTGGTGAACTGACTGACTGGTGGACTGACTGACTGGTGAACTGACTGACTGACTGACTGGTAGACTGACTGACTGGTGGACTGACTGACTGACTGACGGACTGGTGAACTGACTGACTGGTGAACTGACTGACTGGTGAACTGACTGACTGGTGGACTGACTGACTGGTGAACTGACTGACTGACTGGTGAACTGACTGACTGACTGACTGGTGAACTGACTGACTGACTGGTGGACTGACTGACTGGTGGACTGACTGACTGGTGAACTGACTGACTGACTGGTGAACTGACTGACTGACTGGTGGACCGACTGACTGGTGGACTCCACTTGAGGGCACCCTCTGAAGCCCCCACTGTCACACATTCCTACTAATGTTCAAAAGCACTTTCTCTGAAGATCTCTTCAACACTGCCTTTCACACAGAGGCTATCCTAGCATCTCTGGACTCCATGCATAAAGTAACATCAGAGAACAACTTCCACCCCCACCCCCTCTTTACCTCATTAGATGCTTGTTGAAGTTGGCAGTTGGCCCCCTGTTGAGCTCTCAGCTTAGACCATCCCTGCGTACTCAGTCTGACCCAGTCTGACTCATCAGGGTGTCATGATCCCTGTGGTTTTATGTTTGCGTAGAAAACAGAGGGTTTCGTCTTCAGTCATGAAGAGGTCCTATGTTGCAACCACCCACGCAACCTACTTTGATATTAGGCCAAAGTAGGCCAAATGTTAGTGACGGGGTGAAAACTCGATACAGTTATATATCGCAATATTATTTTGTACGATATTCTATTGATACTTACTATCGATTTGTTAAAAACAAATCTATATAATTTTTTTTGCTACTAAGCGTTAGCTAGTGCAAGTCGGCTGTACCTGCGACAAAACATATACCTTGCTATCTGTCTTCTTTTTAAATAGTGAGTCAACATGTTTTCCCTGACTGATCAAAAACTCATTTTCTCAAGCTCTCTCTTGTCTCTACAGCAGACATATAGTAAGTTATATGTTCGGAACATCAAATCGCAATAAAATCACAGTATCGAATCACAATACATATAGAATCGTGAGAATCACAATACATATAGAATCGTGAGAATCACAATCCATATAGAATCGTGAGAATCACAATCCATATAGAATCGTGAGAATCACAATCCATATAGAATCGTGAGAATCACACTACATATAGAATCATGAGAATCACACTACATATAGAGTCGTGAGAATCACAATCCATATAGAATCGTGAGAATCACAATACATATAGAATCGTGAGAATCACACTACATATAGAATCGTGAGAATCACACTACATATAGAATCGTGAGAATCACACTACATATAGAATCGTGAGAATCACACTACATATAGAGTCGTGAGAATCACAATCCATATAGAATCGTGAGAAT